>OZ012741.1:205665407-206265407 GCA_963859935.3 Lathyrus sativus
GATATCAGTATATAATGCTTTAGTTTTCGGGGATTCGACAGGTCGCCGGTGCTTTTTAGTCTTTGCAAACACTTTTCAGGAGAAAATTCTCGTTTAAAGACCTTTACCTCACGATGGTTGTTGACTCAGGTCATAATTCTAAGGCGGAATGTACGCTCTCGCAGTCTCATTCGGGGTTAAAACTACTTTTTGAAAACAAATAAATTCTAACTTCTTTTAAAGTGCTTTCGCTGTGTTTAAAATCAATGCCTAGTTCTTACTATCCGGTTTGAACCTCAGCTTTCGCGTGCTGACTCGTGCCTTAATGAATTTCCCACTTTCATGGAAAAAATACTGTAAATAATTTCTCGCTTTCGCGACGAAGGTTTATTTAGAAGATTTTGATTAAAAACTACGGCTAGAACGATGTTTGTCTAGAACGATGTTTGTAAAAGGGAAGGTGCACCGGGTATAATCGAATCCCATCCTACTAATTCGATTACATACCGATAAAACTAATTTAGCTAGATATGATAACTAATGCAAACGGAAATAAACATAAACAACAAAGTAATAAAATATGCATTATGACAGAAAATAAAATAATAATTCAATTAATAAGAACCTGGAAGTAGTACTGAAATTGAAGAGTAGTCCTCCACAATGTCGGCAGGATTTTAGTTTGGCGAAATAAAATTGCAGAAAGAAATTACAATGTTCTGAACTAAAGGAAAAAAGGAAGAAAATAAAAGAAACAAGAAAAATAGCTTCAATAGAACTTTGGCAGCCCTTCGGGACGTAGAATCCACCCCCTGGTTCTGTAAATATCTGGCTTATTTATAGGAGATATTTCATTTCTCAACTTCCAGAGATCATGCGTGAGTTATGGAGAAAATGGGAGTAACATCCAGTAGTGGGCAGTTAGTGGAGAAAGTGCAGGAAGAAATTAAGTTGAACGTGCTCGTGGCCACTTCTGTGTTTGACGTTATTCTGATATTGGAGTCATGACGGTCGTGGCACTCTTGTGACGACCGTGTTGCACGTGACGATCGTGAGGATATTGAGACGACCGTGAAGACTGTGACGATCGTGAGGGAACTGTGACGAGTGTCACACGCACAAAATTTGTTTCTCTGCTGATTTCTGTCTTTTTCCCCATTTTATGTCTTTCTTCTTGTTTTTCCTTCCATTTCTTCTTCTTTTCTTTCTTCAATCCTATTTCTCCATAATATGCAAAATATAGTGAATTAACCTTATAATAGAACATAAATCAAGATAAATTAACAATAATCGCAAATAAATTCATGTAAATCGAGTCAAATAAACGATATACTTCCACGTCATCAAATACCCCCACACTTAAACCATTGCTTGTCCTCAAGCAATCAACCAACATGTTAAAAAGAAATAAGCATAATTTAAAAAAGACACGATGAAACTCTAATCATACGCGGCTGCTAGGCTAATGTTAGATCGATAGGTACTAAATATCAATACCAAGGATACCGTAACGACAAAATTTCAAAAACTCCCTACTTATGCAAACCAACATGATTCATGCCATTATGACTCAACCCATATCTCATGCTCTCTTTCACCCCATTTCATTCCAGTGCAATCACATTAAGCCCGTTATCCATACACATTCATGGAAAGTAAACCTGTTAGTGACTATGATCTCATTGTTATTTCATTTTTCTATGAAAATATGCTTAAGCATC
The DNA here is from genome assembly GCA_963859935.3 of Lathyrus sativus. NCBI lineage: Eukaryota > Viridiplantae > Streptophyta > Magnoliopsida > Fabales > Fabaceae > Lathyrus > Lathyrus sativus. Next base: position 205,667,108 of record OZ012741.1, read on the forward strand.
AATTTAACTTAAAGAGTTTGTACCGTTGGGATAAGTGATCGGGTGAGGAGCACCTAACTTAGAAGGAACATGTCTTTTTATTCATAATTTTTTCTTTCTTAATTTCTCATTTTAAACCAGAGATCATACACTTATTTGCATCGGTTTCTTACTTAGTGTGTTTAGGATGGTGCTGACTGCTTAAATAAACTACTTAGGGATACTAAAAAACTGGAGCTTTATAGTATCGGCATAATGGGTACTCAAATTGATTTTGCATATTTAGGGGCTTAAGGGTGTCAGGATGATATCGATTTTATCGAAACTTTCCCAAGTTTTTCTAACATAGCATGAACAACTTATATACTCTCAGAGTACCATGTCATGTGTTGGAGGTTAAAATTTTGAAATTTTTGAAATTATGGGGAAATTGAATAACAAGTGAAAACCACGCATAAAGTTTTGAAATTATGGGGAAATTGAATAACAAGTGAAAACCACGCATAAAGACTCGACAGCACATGCAAAGACTTTGACATAATGTTAAAAACAGATAAAATTCCTAAAAGTATGAAATAAAATATAAAACAATAAATCAAACTAAAAAGCGATAAAATGAAAGCGGTAGAGTTCCTCCCTCACACTTAAACCAAACATTGTCCTTAATGTTTTAGTAAAAGGTGGAAAAGGAAAGATAGAACCTATATGAATGCTACTGCGTGCCAAATCCTCTACGATCCTGCTCTTGATGTCCATGTCTTTGTTGATCACTTCTACATCGGCGGCGGGCATTTTGAGATGCCTTCGTTTATGTAATTCTAGAATTTTCTCCTAGATGTGGCTAAAACGTAGCAAGCGATACATTTCTTTATTTTCTGCAGATTTAAACAAACAACTAAAAATAAAGGCCTTGTGGGTTGCCTCCCACGCAACACTTTTTTTAACGTCATCAATAGCTCGATGACTAAGGAGTGCAACTACTCATGGTGGTTCTTTTGAGAATGGTTCCTCGATCGAACTTTGAATAGTCTTCGGTTTCCATGGCCACTTATCAAGCCATCGCTCATATCCCTCACCTTTTCTTTTCTTTCTTCTATAGGGTGGTTCATTGTTTTGAACTTGTGGTGGTGGTTCTGTATCTATCCTGAGTATCAGTTTTTCAAATTTGGGCTTAGTTATTTCATCCACCACCTCAAAAGTTAGTCTTACCCTTTTAACAGTAATGATGACCCTGGTTTCATGGTCCTCAAATTTTCTTTTCTTATGAAGGGCCTTAGACAAAGGTGCATTGGTGTGGATATTTTCCAATACCTCCACATATGTTTTAGATTTGGAGTCTACCTTAGCTTCCACAGCCCTTTGTGGGAAAGAAATAGGTGGGGTAGAGGGAGGAGGAGAAACAATAGGTGCTTCCTTCTCTACCTCTTCGACAACCTCCCTTTCGGTTGGTGTCGGTGGATTTTTCTCAATATGTATGCTTTTCTCACCAAAACTCTCCTCAGACTTATTATCACTATCCCTAGGATTTTCTATTTGTTCTTCATTACTGATTATTACAACCTCCACATGTCTCTCTGGGAAGGGTCCTAGAGGCGTTTGTGTAAGTAAGGTGGTTTGAATCTCCAAAGCCTGACTGTGAGTTGCGAGGGAATCGACCATATTGCTCATCTACTTGAGATTTTCATTAATTTGGAGATGTTGCTTTCTAAAATCTTCATTTTGGAGAGTTTATGTCTCCACAAAGCGTTCCATCATAGATTCTATCCTAGAGTGAGTAAGCGTCTGTTGCACCCCAAAATTTACCCAACCCGCTTTCTTAACTAGCTTTAGTTTCTTTGCATTTTCGCATTTCTGCATAGCAGAGCATGTGTTCTTGAGACAGGGGATCAAGGTTTTCCCATGGCTCAGTTTTCATCTCAGTGCATGGACCGAAATAGCAAGCGTCAGAGTCTTGGCATTTATTTTGCCCAGCGGTCGAGCGACCGATTTTATTTTATTTTGTAGGGTATTTTTAGCTCAGGAAGCAGCATTCAGGTTATCGCAAGCATTCTCATGGTGATAATATTCAAGAGCAAGATTCGAAAGCTTAAATAGAGCTCAAAACAGCAAGAAACAGGTGAATGGGCAGATTTCCCTCCAAAAGGCGCAAAACTCAAAATTTTGAAGGTGTTAATCGGTTAACACATTTGGTTAATCGATTAACCATGTCAAAATTAGGGCAGATTGGGATTTTTAAATGTGTTAATCGATTCATATGGTTAATCGATTAACCAATGCAATTTTTGCCTCTGCACGTGAATTTTCAATCCAAGTCATTTTGGGGTCCAATTTTGGTCATGTGCAAGTATGATTTTCACTTTGGGAAGGATCTAGAACCTATTTGAAATTTGGTTAATTTCATTTTCCCTCCAAATGCCCGTTCCTAATTCCAATCCACAATTTCACAAACCATAATCCAAACCTCTCATTTGGATCCAAGCCTAAGTGATATTTAAGTGATCCACTCCAAACCAAATCTTCATTTTTCATTCTCATTTTCAGAATTCATCTCAATTCTCTCATGTTTTCTCTCAACTTCCAAAACCCTCACCAAAGCTCTGCATCCATTGAATTCTTTGATTCTCCATTGGAATCATTGAGTTCTAGAGCTCAAACCTTCATCCATCATCTCCATTGAATCAATTTCTTCATTCAATTTTTGTGCAAACTTGGATCTGAATTTTGAAGTGGTGTTGGAAGTGATTATTTTGAAGAATTTGGCTTGATATTGGTTGATCTCCATTCTTACTACAAGAATTAAATTAGATCTTGAAGTTTTCCGGATTTCTCGCTTGGATCTATTCAATCGGAGTGGAATCAACAATTACCGAAGCAAATCTCCGCTTCGTAGGTTGGAATCCTAGATCTATTATTGTTTTGAACTTGTTTTGCATGATCATGTGGATTTTCATATTTGATTGATTTGATTCATTCTTGATCCATTTGATTTGTGATCTTGTTGTTTAAATGTGTTTACATCTTGTTTAGATCAGTGTTTTATGGTTTAATTTCGTGCACAATTGTTTATGAGATCATGTGGATGTTTGCTTAAGTGATAAGTTGCTGAAAAGTGCTTTTCTGCTGCTATTTTTTGTTGTTGGAACACTGTTAATCGGTTAACCTATATGTTTAATCGATTAACCAACTCAAATATTCAAATTTTCACTTATTTTTCAATGGTTAATCGATTAACCCCTGGTGTGAATCGATTAACACTGTGCCAGCAGACCTGTTTTGCTCTTTTTCTTGCTTGTTTGAGTACCGTTTCATATTGAATCATCGTAGTTCAATATGATGCATTAGAAGTGAAATGTTTTGGGATATATGTCGCTGTTTTGGTTGTTTAATCGAGACTTCGTCGACTTGTGTTCGATTTCCACTTGGATGCCTACTTTCGTAGTTTGTCGTTCAAAGTGATATTCATCTTTTGTGCTTGCATATGCATGTTTGCTTGCCCTCTTGTAGTTGCATTTGCTCTTGTGTTTTACATCTTTATTTTCTAGCATTAATAAAGGTCGAGATGTGCTTGTGGTGGTGTTTACCCCACACTTTGTTCCTCCTTTTGCTTGTGTTGCATTACATGTTTGCATCTATTACTTGTGATTAATTCTTCTTCTTCTTTTGTCTTCCTTTGCCATGTTCCCCTAGGATCTAACCTTCCTTATTTAAGGTTGGTTATGATAGACATTAGGACTCAAACCATGCATGCTAACATTAGGGTAGATGTTTCCCCTTTCAATCCTAACCTTAAGACCATTTTGCATGACAACGTTAGGGCCGAGTTTCCCTTAGACCTTCTGTGCGTCTCTCTTCTTCTCATCTCAAAACAATTCTAACTCATCTAATAAATGTGATGAACGTTGTGCGCTACGAGCCTTAAGTACATGGGGAATGATAAGTGAGGGGTCTCCTCTCACTTGTCTAGAGTGTTTAGTGTACATCCCGTTTGGGGGCGATACGCGACGCATTCGCCCCTATGTCATAGTCTTTAGTGCAACGTGAATCATAAACCGAATTAATTCACTTTATTAAAAAACAAAAAACAAAACATCAAACCTTTTTCCTTCGGGATTAATCGAGAAAACCTTTTTCAGAAAAGAGTGTTGTTAAGCTTTGGTTCTGCCGCAAACAGGCATCGTCCCTAACTGCTAGAACGAAGGTTTAACCCTAGTCGGTTAAAACACTTAATCAACCTGTGGTTTCGTGTCAGTCGAAACTACGTTTGCTATGATTTCTCATACCATAGGAGAATACGTAGGCACAAGACGACGATGTCTTGGCGAGCAACCTTCCCCATCTTTCACCCGTAGTTAGCGGAACTACGTTGACTCTAACTTTCCTATTACACGAGGGAATACGTAGGCACAGAGCGGTGATGCTCTGCCGAGTCTCTTTTCTTTTCTTTTTGTCCTGTGAGCCTGTAGCGTAGATAGATTAAACACACCCTTAGATAGACAACAAGCGTGGATCCCGTCGAGTATGACGGACGTGAGGGGTGCTTATACCTTCCCCCTTGCGTAACCGACTCCCGAACCCAGGACTTGGTTGCGATGAACTCATCTTTTCCCTTTTTCGTTAGGTTATTTTGATCATTTCCTTTCCCTTTCTTTAGGATAAATAACGAAAGGTGGCGACTCTTCTGTTTTCCGCTGGGTGTTTTTCGCAGTTGCGACAGCGTCACATCGAATTCTTCTAGTAGTAGTGCGAGGTTGGATGTATCGAAATCTTGCGGTTCCTCACAATATTGAGAGTGGTAATTGTAGAGGGAATTTGGGTGAGAATGCGTCGTATTGAAATCTTCTAATAATATTTTGAGGTAAGATTTAGGCGGATCTTATGGTTCCTCAAAATATTGGGGGTAGTAGTTATAAGGGAAATATGGGTTATACATAGTGATTTAGATAAGAGTGACTTAGTCTATACTATGCAACAACGGAATCACAATATTGACTGTTGGTCCCCAACAACGGCGACAAAAACTTGATGCGTCCGCAAGTGAACGGAAATATCGAAGTAATATAAAAGATTTGTCGAACCCACAGAGACCAATGTCAACCTACCGTTATCTATTGTCACGGCGTAAAGCTAAGGCTAATGGAATTAGGAAAGTTAAATGCGAATGAAATTAAATACAACGGCAACAAAGATTATTGGTTTAAGGAAGAGCGGTAAAGGGATATCGGTATGTAATGCTTTAGTTTTCGGGGATTCGATAGGTCGCCGGTGCTTTTTAGTCTTTGCAAACACTTTTCAGGAGAAAATACTCGTTTAAAGACCTTTGCCTCACGATGGTTGTTGACTCGGGTCATAATTCTAAGGAGGAATGTATGTTCTCGCAGTCCCATTCGGGGTTAAAACTACTTTTTGAAAACAAATAAATTCTAATTTCTTTTAAAGCGCTTTCGCTGTGTTTAAAATCAATGCTTAGTTCTTACTATCCAGTTTGAACCCCAGCTTTCGCGTGCCGACTCCTGCCTTAATGAATTTCCCACTTTCGTGGCAAAACTACTGTAAATGATTTCTCGCTTTCGCAACGAAGGTTTATTTAGAAGATTTTGATTAAAAACTATGGCCAGAACGGTGTTTGTAAAAGGGAAGGTGCACCGGGTATTATCGAATCCCATCCTACTAATTTGATTACATACCGATAAAACTAATTTAGCTAGACATGATAATTAATACAAACGGAAATAAACATAAACAACAAAGTAATAAAATATGCATTATGACAGAAAATAAAGTAATAATTCAATTAATAAGAACCTAGAAAGTAGTACTGAAATTGAAGAGTAGTCTCCACAATGTCGGCAGGATTTTACTTTGGCGAAATAAAATTGCAGAAAGAAATTACAATGTTCTGAACTAAAGGAAAAAAGGAAGAAAATAAAAGAAACAAGAAAAATAGCTTCAATAGAACTTTGACAGCCCTTCGGGACGTAGAATCCACCCCCTGGTTCTGTGAATCTCTGGCCTATTTATAGGAGATATTTCATTTCTCAACTTCCAGAGATCATGCGTGAGTTATGGAGAAAGTGGGAGTAACTTCCAGTAGTGGGCAGTTAGTGGAGAAAGTGTAAGAAAAATTAATTTGAACGTGCTCGTGGCCACTTCTGTGTTTGACATTGTCGCTACTGCGAAAATCGGCGCCGGCTATGACAGAAGAGTTGCCACCGTGCGTTATTTATCCCAACGGAGGGAAAGGAAACACTCAGAGTAAACCTAACGCAAAACGAGAAAGGAATGGTCATCGCAACCAAATTCTTGGATTCGGGAGTCGATTACGCAAGGGGAATGTATTAGCACCCCTCACGTCCGCCGTACTCGACGGGATCCACGCTTGTTTTCTAGTACGGATTGTTATTCTATCTACTCTACAGGTCTGGGTTAAAAAGAAAAGAAAATGACTCGGCAAAGTATCGCACTTTATGCCTACGTATTCCCGTCTGGAACGAGAAATCAGAGTCAACGTAGTTCGCCTAACTACGGGTTAAAGGGGGGAAGGTTGCTCGCCAAGATATCGCATCTTGTGCCTACGTACTTTCATACAACATGAAAGATCAGAGCAAACGTAGTTAGGCTACGGAAGACACAAGCTTGTCTGACTGGTTTTTTATTACCTTATGAAAGGGTTTTTCTTGATTAAGAGTCCAAGCGGACAAAAATGACACTTTGATGTTTGTTTTGAATCTTTTACGAAAGAAGTGTTCTTTAGTTTGTGTGCAATCTATGACGTACTAGAGACTATGATTTGAGAGTGACTACGCCGCATGTCACCCTAAGGGTACCATACTAAGCAATCAGATTACTAAAGAGTGACCCTCCAGCAACCTTTTCTCAAATAGCTTAAGGCTCGTAACATACGACGTTGATTAACCTTATTACTGTATTTTTGAATTGTTTTGAGATAAGAAAAGAAAGAAGCTCTAAAAAACCTAGGGTTGAAAGGGAATAAAACTAACCTAATGTTGTCATGCATGGATAAGAATCCTAAGGTCTGTCATAATTCCCTCCTGCACAGAGGAAATCAGAGATCCTAGGGGATAAACAGAAAAGAAAGCAAGCAAATACAGTAAAATGCATGCAATGCAGCAATACAAGCGAGGCAAGGGAGTCCCGCTCAACCTCGAACCTGGGAAAACAACAGGAAAAGTGAATCAACATTCACCTCAAACCTAGGGGGCAAGCTACACAAGCCAACAAACAATACAGAAAACAAAACCCCAAAGCAGAGGAGGCAGCCCAAGCAGCAGCACCAAACTCCTACAGCAAACAGCAGCTCTGACAGCAACAAATGATTAACCAGCAAAAAGTTGACAGCAACAACCTTCATCTTCATGAATAACTCCCATCCTCAAGCTTCAATAAACTTTCATCTTCAACAAACACCAGGCTTCATCAAGCTCTCAGCTTAAGCAAGCTCAAATCCCAGCTAGCAGACAACTTCAACAAGCTCCTGACCTTAACAAGCTTCCTAGCTTCAACAAGCAAACAAAACCCTAGCTTCAACAAGCAACCTCATATTTTCCTTTACCAAGCTTCAACAAGCACCTCCAAGGGAGAATCATTCAACAAGATCAAGTTGGAATGTTAAGAAGCTCAATGACAACCAAGGGAAGTCACTGAGAACTTAACATTATGAGAGACTGGCATCCTCAAAGTTCTACTCTCAAAGCATGCCATTCATCCCTCCTAAGGAGAGATGTGACTTCTTTAAAAGGACTTTATGTCATTAGATTGAATGGAGATGGACAAGATACTCCATGTTTGAAGAAAGAAGCAAAACTAGTCTAATGCTCTTCCTAAAACCCTAGTTCTCCTAAGCTCCTGACAAGCACTCCAACAGATGAGAGAATCTTTGTAACACCCCACTTCCCGTATTAAATAAAATATAAATATTATAATAATAATCAGAGTTTTCACCAAAAAGTGGGATATCACATCTCCAAATTTTATAAAAATACTTTATTCATTCTTTTCAAAATAATACAACGGAATTTGTTTCATAAAGTAAAATACATCAAAACATGATACGTCACAGGATTTCAACACGTTTGACATAAAACAATTACAACACCCATATCCCGTGTTACGTATCAGAGCATCCTAGACTCGACGGTCACACCAATATCCAAGCTAACTAAACACCTGGATTATCTGTACTTCCAAAGAAGCACAGACCACAACAACAACAAAGGGGTGAGAAATAATGATCAGAATATAATGGTAATGTAATACATGTAAATAAGGTAGTAAAACACACCAACACACCAATATTCACCCCCAATAACTCCATATGACGAACCTACTGTTCAAATTACAATATAACATATTATAATGCAAATATGCAACTCAACACCATGCATGCGGTACCGACTCATTGGTTCATTCAATCGAACCTGGATAGATCACTTACGCTCCTCCTGAGACATGATCTATCCCCCACCATTCTCCACAAAGGAGTACGGATGAATCACTTACGCTCCTCCTGAGACATGATTCATCCCACCAAAACACCATGATATGCACACACCAATGCATAACTAATATATTTAGGCACTCAACGTGCACACGATCCTCCTGATCATATCATCATACACCAATGCACATATGTACAGATCTAACATACACCAACACCATATAAATCAACCAGATAGTAAACAAGTTCATACTTTAACACCAAGATATAACATATCCCACCACTCGGGGGTACGCGATCCTACTGATCACTACATACATATACATCAACTAATTGTCCACCAGTCATTATTACGGGGAACATGCACTATCACCAAGTACACAAGTTAGTTCCCACACTCATCATTCTTACAGTGCATCAAGGCCAAACTGTACCTACCATCTCAACTCAGATCCTCAGTCTATTCTAGTACCAATCTTGCCTATTACCGTAAGCAATCGGTTTCTAATTCCTATTCCAAAAATCATCACCTACACACTTTATCGATACCTCAAAAGCCATACAGAACTTTCCCTAAAAACTGTAAAACACCCTATATGCCCTATATGCCAAATCAACCCAAAACACCAATTCATTAACATTGACTTATACTCCATCACTATCAATTACTAGTTATCATCAAACACAAACACACCAATAAACATTATACTTAACAATGATCCTATACTTCCTACTCTAGAACCAACATTACGGTACATTACCGACACTTCAGAGTCACTCTGAATCTCACCAAGGTCCTAACCATAGTCATTAACGACACTATAGGGAAACAACACATAATTTTCCCCAAAGCTATAATCATGGTCATTACCCACACTACAGTAACAACACAGAATCTCACCAAAACTCTATTTATAGTTACTATCAACACTGCAGTAACAACATATAATTTTCCCCAAAGCTATAATCATGGTCATTACCCACCCTACAGTAACAACACAGAATCTCACCAAAACTCTATTTATAGTTACTATCAACACTGCAGTAACAACATATAATTTTCCCCAAAGCTACAATCATGGTCATTACCCACCCTACAGTAACAACACAGAATCTCACCAAAACTCTATTTATAGTTACTATCAACACTGCAGTAACAACATATAATCTCACTAACATCACCATAATATATATACACCAAATTCACCAATACCAATCAACAATTCATCAATGTCAAGCATCAATTTATCATCAGCAACAATAATAACAAGCATGCCAATATAAAACTTCATAGATCGGAATTTTCCTACGGGGTTAACGAATCCCCTCTACCCTATACATGTATATACCATCCCAAATCAAGTTTCTCCCCCCTTACCTTGTTAATCGGTTGATCGATGAAAGAACCCTCCAAGGTTTGGCCAATTCTGATTTTCCCCTGTATCCTTCGTTCTTTGCTCCCTTTTTCGTTCCCTTTTCCGTTCTCTCCTTTCTATCGTTCTTTTTCCACTTTCTCTAACTTCTCACAATGTATCGTAAAACTACTAATCCCTCACGTTTCTATTTTAATTCTCTAATCCCAATAATAATAATAATAACTTAATAATAATAATAATAATAAAAAATAATAATAATAATAGTAATAATAATCCTATTATTATCTCACCAAAATAATAATAATGTTAATAATTAATAAAATAATAATAATAATAATAGTAATAATAATCCTATTATTATCTCACCAAAATAATAATAATGTTAATAACTTAATAAAATAATAATAATAATAATAGTAATAATAATCCTATTATTATCTCACCAAAATAATAATAATGTTAATAACTTTAATAAAGTAATAATAATAATAATAGTAATAATAATCCTATTATTATCTCACCAAAATAATAATAATGTTAATAACAATAGTAACTATAATAAATATAATAATAATAATAATAATATTCCCACCAATATCAATATTATACACTATATTATTATATTCACCAAAACACCACCAATAATCCTCCCATATCAGGGACACCTGATAACGAGAAAACGCATCGATTATATTGCTAGGTTTCATTAACGTTTTATCGCATATTCACCGTTTTAACACTCGATTTCTCGAGTTTTTCTTACCATTTTGCAGGTACATCATTATATGGAGCTAAATCATGAATTAAGAGCAAAAGGAACAAAAGAAACCATAAAGAGATGAAGAAATGAAGAAGCCTGCAAAAGACTGCATAATTTGTTGCAGACACGGCCGTCACAAGGGTGTCACGACCGTGACACCCCAATTTGAGCCATCACGACCGTAAGAGAGTGGTCACGACCGTGACACTTAAAAACCACAAGTTACGAACGTGAAGACCTTGTCACGACCGTGACAAGGGTAAAATTAGGTTTTTGACTCAGACTACGTCAAGGCATTACGTGAAGACCATTTCTCCTATTTTGTTGCCACGTTCCTGCATTCCTTCCACAAATTCAGCAAGGCCCATGCAACAAAGGTCCAAAAACCCAGCCCATTAAGGATTCTATAAATAGTACAAGTTCTATGAACAATGGGAGGGCATTTTTTATTCAAATTCCTGCGGAAGCTCTGCCGAACTGTATTACGAACCAGCCTTTCTATTCCTGCATTATTTTTAGTTTTCTGTTTCGTTTTTTATTGTATCCAAACCCGCCATATAACAATTTCCAACATCAGGAAATTGTTATACATTTATTTGTTTCTAAACCTTCAGCATTCGTTTATTTTCAATTTCCTCCAACTCCAAGCTTTCCGGTCTGTGGAAGAAGGAGTCTGCTCGAATATTTGTTAACCAGGTTTTTCATTATATTGCAATTTAATTTAATTATAATGTTTATTTATTTTTCTGCCATGAGTACGTTATTATTAAATTTTCTGTCTCTGTCTGGTTCAACATCGATGAGTAGCTAAACACCTTAGGGCGGTATGTAGTTATAACAAACTTAACCGGTAAAATATAACCATAGGCTAAAAATAATTAATCACTTAACATTCTGGATGATACTTTTTAATTGAAATAGACCTTTTCGTTACGAGAGTAAGAAAAGAGTATTAGGTTAGGTCAAGATCACGAGAGTGTGAGATTTTAACCAGATAGCTAAAGTTAGACATTTAAATTAAACACAGCGAGAGCGCTTTAAGATAAATTAGAATTACTTAATTTCCAAAAATTACCTCTAAACACTTATGGGCTAGCGAGAGCAGGCATAGGGCTTTAGGGATAAGATCTGATATAAGACCACGAGAGTGTGAGTTGAGGGTATTTAAACTGGTAACTCTACCGAATAGATTAAGTGAACACCTTTATAAGCCTAGGTTAGATTGACCCACCTAAGTTAGTATAATTACATACCGACCGCCTTAGTATTACTTTATTAAAACTTAAATTTAATTCCGCCTTTAATAGTCTTAAAAATCAACAAAAAATCGTGACAACCATTCGCCTTAGCTAAACTAGAAGTTCATCTAGCACTAAGTAACCATAGAATCCCTGTGGATCGATAATCTTAAATATTACTTCGATAGGCTGTGCACTTGCAGTAAGATACCGCTAGACGCATAAGTAGACACGTTTCTAGCCCATCAAGTTTTTGGCGCCGTTGCCGGGGATTCCTTAATTTAGTTACTAGTGCATTTAGGTAGCATTGTCTAGACTAAGGTATCAACTATTTAATTTAATCTAATCTCCGAGTGTATGCCAAGTACTCGCTCTAAAAGCGAAGACTTGCAACCTCTAATCCCTGAATCGGAACGCTTCTTACACGTAAGAAGACGTATATTCGATTTCGAAAATAATTACAATATTCCAGATCTTCAATTAGATCCGCCTAAACCAGTCGTAAAATCAAAGGACGCAGAGATGGCTGAAGAACAGACTCGTCCACTCAAGTATTACGCTAATCCTTCGCAAGCTGAACCGCATTCAAGCATTGCAGCGCCGACTATCAACCGAAATGATTTTGAACTAAAACCTTCGTTGATATCAGCCGTGCAACAAAATCAATTCGCCGGAAATCCTACCGAGGATCCGAATCTTCATCTTTCGATCTTTGTGCAATATGCAGATACCGTAAAAGCCAATGGAGTTACCCAAGAAGCTATTAGACTACGTTTATTTCCTTTTTCGCTTCGAGACAGAGCAAGAGCTTGGCTTCAATCTCTGCCTTCGAACTCAGTAACTACGTGGGAAGAACTTAAGAGAGTTTTCTTGAATAGGTATTTTCCACCTAGCAAGACAGCTATGCTGAGAGCTCAGATCAACGGATTTAAGCAAAGAGAAAGTGAATCATTATTCGAAGCTTGGGAACGCTATAAGGATCTACTGAGACTTTGCCCACATCATGGATTAATAGAATGGATGGTCATCCATACCTTCTATAATGGACTCTTGTACAATACAAGAATGACAATTGACGCTGCCGCGGGTGGTGCATTGATGGACAAAGAATATAATGATGCCTATGCACTTATCGAAAGTATGGCTCAAAATCATTATCTTTGGGGAAGCGAGAGAGTCGCAACTGAGAAACCAACAAAGGGAGGTATGTACGAAGTAAGTAGTATGGACCAAGTCAATGCGAAGTTTGACCAACTAAGCCAAAAGATCGATAACTTGGCCATAACACCTACAGCCACTGTGGCTGCAGTAACACCTAACTGTGAGTTATGTGGAGTCCCAGGACACGAAGTTTCTGATTGTCAACTATTGGCAGGAACTCCCACTGATCAAGTGAATTATGCTCAAGGAAACCCTTACTCAAACACATACAACCCAGGTTGGAAGAATCATCCGAACTTCTCCTATAAGAATAACAATGCTTATTACGCACCAGGTCAAGCACCAGCTACATCACCAGGATATCAAAAGACTGCTCCTAATATCCCTAGAAAATCGAACCTTGAATTGATGATGGAGAACTTTATAGCTAACCAATCTCAAACAAACAAGGACTTCTTAAACCAAAACATTCACACTAGTGAGCAGATTAAACAATTAGTGAGCAAAGTAGATGCATTAGCTACACATAACAAAATGCTTGAAACTCAGATTTCACAAGTAGCTCAACAACAAGCACCTACTGCTGCACCAGCTGGAGTATTCCCTGGACAACCTCAACCTAATCCGAAAGGACATGCTAACGCTGTAATATTAAGAAGTGGCAAGGAACTTGACGGACCTACCGATCCAAGACTTGACAATCCAGCCATGTACCAAAAACCGGATAAACCGACTGAAGTGGTGAATGATCTAGAAGAAAAGGAAGATGACAATCGAGAGGTAGTGGAGAAAGAACAACCTTATGTGCCTCCACCACCCTATAAACCACCAATTTCGTACCCTCAAAGATTAATAAATTCCAAGACGACGGGTCAATTTAAGAAATTTGTCGAACTTCTGAAACAGTTGAATATTACTATTCCGTTTACAGAAGCAATTACCCAAATACCCTCGTATGCTAAGTTTTTAAAAGAAATCTTATCCAATAAGAAAAAGATAGAGGATAACGGAACAGTTACACTTACTGCCGAGTGTAGCGCCATAATTCAGAATAAAATGCCTCCTAAGCTAAAAGATCCAGGAAGTTTCTCTATACCCTGTGTAATAGGAAAATTCGTCATTGACAAAGCTCTATGCGATTTAGGAGCCAGTATCAGTGTTATGCCCTTAACGATTTGCAAAAGGCTAGACATGGGAGACCTAAGACCAACTAAAATGTCTGTTCAACTAGCCGATCGCTCTGTTAAATATCCTGTAGGCATACTAGAAAACATCCCAGTACGTATAGGACAATTTTACATCCCTACTGATTTTATAATCATGGACATCTCTGAAGACTCCACTACACCTATCATACTAGGAAGACCATTCTTAGCTACCGCCGGAGCTATAATAGACGTAAAAAGAGGAAAGCTAACCTTTGAAGTAGGTGAAGAGAAAGTTGAATTTATTTTAACACAATTCTTACAATCACCAGCTATAGAGGATACATGCTATCTATTGGACGTAATTGACGAATGTGTAAGAGAAATGGAACTGAAAGAGACCACTTATTCTGAAATAATGAAAATTCAAATCCCTCCGATTTTCGAAGATGATAATTGGCGAAAACCGTATCAGGATGATAGTCTAAGCGAAAGTTTAGCACTTACACCGGATCCCATGCCAAGTAAAGATAAACCTACATTAGGATTAAAAACTTTACCTCATAACCTAAGGTACGAATTCTTAGACGTTGAATGTAAAAGACCAGTTATAGTAAATTCCAGTTTAGGAACTATAGAAACAAAGAAACTTTTAGATGTCTTGAAGAAATATCCAACTGCATTAGGATATAACATATCTGATCTCAAAGGAATATGTCCTTCAGTTTGTATGCATCGTATTCTGCTAGAAGAAGATTGCAGAACCTCCAGAGAATCTCAAAGAAGAATTAACCCAACCCTTAGCACTGTAGTAAAAGAAGAAGTTAAGAAATTATTAGATGCCGGGATAATATATCCAATCTCTGATAGTGAATGGGTTAGTCCAATACATGTAGTGCCAAAGAAAGGAGGTATCACTGTTGTGAAAAACGCTCAAGGCGAATCGATATCGCAAAGAGTAGTGACGGGATATAGAGTGTGCATAGATTATCGTAAACTAAACAAAGCCACTCGAAAAGATCATTTCCCACTACCTTTCATAGATCAAATGTTAGAACGATTAGCCAAGCATTCTTACTTCTGTTATCTTGACAGTTACTCAGGATTTTTCCAAATCCCTATCCATCTTGATGATCAAGAGAAGACTACATTCACATGTCCTTATGGAACGTTCGCTTATAGGCGAATGCCCTTTGGATTATGCAACGCTCCTGCAACCTTTCAAAGATGTATGATGTCAATCTTCGCAGATTTTATAGACAACATCATGGAAGTGTTCATGGACGACTTCTCTGTATGCGGGCAAAGTTTTGAAGGATGCTTATCGAACTTAGAAATGGTGTTAGAAAGATGTGTAAAAGTAAATCTCGTTCTTAACTGGGAGAAATGTCATTTTATGGTCAACGAAGGAATAATATTAGGTCATGTAATATCCGACAAGGGAATTGAAGTTGATAAAGCTAAGATTGAAGTAATAAAAGATCTTCAACCCCCTAAAACCGTTCGAGAAATACGAAGCTTTTTAGGACACGCCGGTTTTTACCGACGATTCATCAAAGATTTATCGAAAATCACTAAACCTCTTACTGGTTTATTAATGAAAGACGTTGAGTTCATATTCAATGAAGATTGTCTTAAAGCATTCGAAACTCTAAAAACAGCCCTCATCACCGCACCAATCATGCAACCCCCTGACTGGAGATTACCTTTTGAAATCATGTGCGATGCGAGTGACTATGCTGTAGGCGCAGTTCTAGGCCAGAGAAAGGAAAAGAAACTTCATGCGATTTACTATGCCAGTAGAACCTTAGATTCTGCCCAGATGAACTACGCTACTACCGAAAAAGAATTGTTAGCAGTTGTCTTTGCGCTTGACAAATTCCGTTCTTACCTAGTTGGAGCGAAAATAATCATTTACACAGACCATGCTGCTATCCGATATCTATTAACTAAGAAAGATGCTAAACCAAGACTCTTAAGATGGATTTTACTCTTACAAGAGTTTGATCTAGAAATAAAAGATAAGAAAGGTACTGAGAACGTCGTAGCGGACCATTTATCTAGAATAGAAGGTATTAAACCCGAACAAGTGCCGATTAACGATGATTTTCCGTATGAACAGCTGATAGCACAAATAGGAAGCGACCTAGCTCAGTTAGATATAAATGAACCAGAATCCGTGGAAACAATCCAGACAACTGTAGGACTGCCATGGTACGCTGACATTGTCAACTACCTAGCCGCATGAGCTCTTCCACCCGATCTAACCTATCAGCAGAAAAAGAAATTCTTTCATAATCTGAAACATTACTATTGGGATGAACCATTATTGTTCAAAAGAGGACCAGATGGAATCTTTCACCGATGTATTCCCGAAGAAGAAATAGAAGATGTCATTGCTCAATGCCATTCATCTCCTTATGGTGGACATGCAAGCACTTCCAAGACTTGTGCAAAAATCTTGCAAGCCGGCTTATTCTGGCCTAATCTATGGAAGGATGTCCACATCGCTGTTATAAATTGCGATCGGTGTCAACGCACTGGCAATATTTCAAGAAGAGATGAAATGCCTCAAAAAGGAATTTTAGAAGTAGAAATCTTTGACGTCTGGGGAATAGATTTCATGGGACCATTCCCATCATCTTTCGGTAATAATTACATACTCGTAGCTGTTGATTATGTTTCGAAATGGATTGAAGCCATAACTTCTCCTACAAACGATACACGAGTAGTAATAAAGCTTTTCAAAAATATAATCTTTCCCAGATTTGGTGTGCCTAGACTCGTCATAAGTGACGGTGGCTCGCACTTCATTTCAAAAATCTTTGACAAATTACTATCTAAATGTGGAGTAAGACACCGTGTGGCTACACCATATCACCCACAAACAAGTGGACAAGTCGAAGTCTCAAACAGAGAAATTAAACAAATCTTAGAAAAGACTGTCGCCATATCTCGGAAAGATTGGTCATCTAAACTTAATGAAGCTTTATGGGCTTATAGGACCGCTTACAAGACACCCATAGGTACTACACCTTTCAAACTAGTTTATGGAAAATCTTGTCACCTCCCAGCAGAACTAGAACACAAAGCTTATTGGGCGATCAGAACTCTCAATATAAACTATAATGCTGCAGGAGAAAAGCGAATCCTAGACATTAACGAATTAGAAGAATTAAGGTTAGATGCATATGAGAATGCTAAGATATATAAAGAAAGAACTAAGCGATGGCATGATAAACGCCTATCTAGGAAAGAATTTAGTGTGGGAGACGTTGTACTCCTCTTTAATTCAAGACTTAGGCTCTTTCCTGGAAAATTAAAATCTAGATGGTCAGGACCCTTTGAAATAACTAAAGTATTCCCGAGTGGAGCAATAGAAATTAAGGGTAGGAATAGTGAACCATTCATAGTAAACGGACAACGTTTAAAACATTATCATAAAGTTGAAAATAGAGATTATGCGAATAATCTAAAGCTTTTAGAATTGTCCACTAATTCCCCTGATTAATCTAAACCTAAGCATTACGTCAGGCTTTTGACGATAAAAACAGCGCTTAGTGGGAGGCAACCCATTTACTTATTTAATTATTTAAACTATTCTTTTCTTTTAGCATATTGTTATTTATCGTTTTACTATTTGTTTAATTGTTTTGTCATTTTATAGTTTTATTTTATATTACTATTATTGCCATTACATTATGCATTTCATTTTCTTATTTCTATCTTAAATCACTTTTTACAGATTTTCTAAAGTCTTTTCCACTTTCCTTCTTCCCCTGATTTGTTTCCCCCATATTTGCACTGACCATGGCTAACCAAACAATTAACCATATGGAAACCAAATTTAGAGGTAGGAACCAAAGAATGAAGTTTGAAGAGTTATCACAGAGGCAAATGGATTTGACCCTGTACCCGGATGATAAGACTATGGAAACCCTAGGTATACATGATAGTGTCATGTACTTGTTAAACCGACTCGGATGGGAGAATGAATTGATCCAACATAAGTTTGTGACTTACCGCGAGCTCACCCTTGAGTTCCTTAGCTCCTTAATTTACCTACCTGAGCGCGGTTTTGGATTTAGGAAAGGATTTATTAGTTTCCGCCTATTTGGAATAGAATATGACTTTAACCATAAAGAACTAACTGACTTGTTAGGATTCCCTAGTGGACCATTTGCTTTTACTACCACACAGGTAGAATTGATGGATATTGAGCTAGATTTCTTTTGGGGAACTTTAACCGGAAACTACCACCCTGAACCAAATAACATGAATAATGATGAGATCCATAATCCTGCTCTCCGTTACTTCCATAAATTCCTTGCCCACACCTTCTTTGGAAAAGAAGAAAACATTACCGGAGTTTCTAAAGATGAAATATTTATTATGTCATGTTTCACTAATGGACAGCCTGTTAATGGTGTACCTTTCATGATGCAAACCTTCACCCGTATCCAAGAAGAACCTGAATTACCTATATTAGTAGGAGGTCTTGTAACCATGATTGCTGATGCCATATGACTTAGGTACCAACTGCACAGGTGCAACCGTCTAGGAACAATCCGTCCTATGAATCTTAATTTCTGCTTCAATAGACATATCATAAGGAATTTAGGACATCCACCTTTTGAGTACCTAATCCGGAACGAAGTAGTAACCCTGTTCACATTGCCTAACCATGCTAGAGTAAGTGTTCACAATAAGGATAACTGGCTTTATGAGTTAAACCCACCTGATTATCCATCTACTCCTGAAACACCTCAGTCTTACAAGATAAAAGATGATATAATGACCGATGTCGAAACTGACCCTGAGACACCTCCTGGTTACCATGATATTGACCACACTGAAGAAGTACATGAAACCCCTGAAGTGAATCAAGGAGATTATGCTAACAACTTACAAAACATCATGAACACTCTCAATGCTTACCAAACTGACATTAATTTATTTAAAGAAGACATTAAGAGCATGCGATTGGACATTATAGGATTGACTGACATAACCTGCGAACAATTCTATCACTTGAACTCCGCCATCGAAGACTTGAAGAAACGCTTTTGAAAATGCTATAAGTGATTTAGTTTATTTCTCTCATTGTTTTCGTTTCTAGTTAGATTTATTTTTCGCAACAATTTCATACCGTAATTTCCGTTTATGTAACTTCATTTTCAATTACATTATGCAATGCACCTTTAATTCCAAAATTTCTCCATTTTTAGCAATTTATATATTTTTCATTCTATGTACTGTTATGCTTGCATTATTTCATATTATATACAATCTCTCATGCCATGCAAGTTAGTATAGTACTGTGTTGAAATTATATACTATATGGTGTTTATAATTTAATATGAGTGTTAGTGAAGAAAATACATTATTATAAAATGTGTGAATTAAATGAGAAAATGTTTTTCTGGAAATTATTCAACGAAGCGTGCCCTCACGGTCGTCATACCCATCTCACGATCGTGACGTGCTTAAATAGCGTGTCACGACCGTCACACCCCTATTACAGGAATCGTGAGAAACATAACTGTTTCTCTTCGTGCCTCTTCTTCTTCATCCTCCATAACTTTCTCAAAACTGCCCATTTTCTCCATAACCTCCGTAACCTCCCCAACTTTAAACCTCATTAACCCCCCATTATCATAACCTATCACATTCTCACTCTCCATTATTTATCCCGAATCAATATTTCTTTCATTTTACCATTTTTTCACAAAACATCAAAAATCTTCATTCTTCACTCTAAGCTCTTACATGCAATGGATTCTATTACTTTTAGAAAAGGTGATGCTGGAGAAACTCAGAGAGAACATTTTCTCCGATTCCAAAACCGCGGTGTGCAACCTACACGTTACATTGACACTGTCTGTTTGAGGGAACTCGGAATGCTTGCCAGTGTTACAAGCCTGCTTCAAAAAGTCGGTCTGTGGGATCTTTGCAGTCAACCTCAGCCCATATTCGAGCTTCTGACACTGAAGTTCTTAAGCTCATTCAGTTACATCACCGGTACCGGTTCTCAGAGTCAGCTCACCGGTGTCGCCAAATTCAGATTGCATGGCCAAGAGTTCAACATTCCGCAAGACAGGATAGCCGAGTTGTTAGGCTTCGATCACGGAACTGAAGCTCACCGTCGCGTGCCCGATAATTTTAGTGAACAAGCTTTCACTCTATGGCACGACTTAACCAACACCCGTGCATCAGCCTTCCGAAGCCTCAACGCTACGCACATTCACAACCCGACAATCCGCTATTTCCACCGTGTCATATGCAACACCATCTTCGCTCGAGAAAGAAACCATAAGCTCAACTCCAAAGAGCTTCTATTCTTACACTGCGCTCTTAATGACGAGCCGATCAACGCTGCCCCTTTCATGCTTTATCATATCCAGGCCATTGCACACAGAGGCTCCACCCCGTTCTTCATAGGCGGCATTGTCACCACCCTCGCCATTCAGTTGGGGCTTGGTGACTTGGTCGTTAACCAGCCTCACCTAGCCGCAAAATTCCTCACCAAGAGTTATTGCAGGTCCGCTCACCTGATTGCGCAGCGAGAGGATGGCATGTATAGCCCTGTTGTCCATGGCACCATTTTCCATCATATCATTCTGTCGTCCCGCGACCGCATCGATCCATCCAGCCGAGCCAACTGGCTCTTTGTTTTACCTGTTGCTGCCAATCACGTCCCTATTCATGATGATCAGGCAGACCCTCCAGCGGATGAGATGCAGGACGCTATGGATGCAGCTGAGCCTATCCAGGATATACCAGAGACATCTACCCGACAGCCCCCTGCTCCCGAAATCACACTTGAGGAAGTCCTCCGTGTGATTCATCAGCAGAACCAGATGAACGCCGCACTGGAGCGAAGGCAGAAGGAGCAGTATGATGCTTTACTCAGCACTATTGCAGCAAACCAGGAAGCTACTAATGAGAAGTTTGGAGAAATTTTCAGCGAGCTAGAAGCCCTCCGCATTAACATCACTGCTGCCTCCGGCACCGGTTCTGATCCTGAAGCGACTCCTTCCAGACGCCGCTCCCGCACCAGAAGCCGAGCCCGCGGTCCTCAGCAGCCATAGTTTTAGTTTGCTTATGTTTGTTTTTCGTTTTTGTCGTTGTACTGTACTTTTACCGCATTTATATCACAACATTGAGGACAATGTCTGATATAGTGTGGGAGAGGTACCTTTCATTTCCGCATTTTCCCTTTTTCGCACTTTTCCATTTCGTTGTATTTTCAATTCCGTTGTATTTCTTTTCGCAAGTTAATGAAATGAGCAAATCTTTGTGCTATTTTCTTTAATTTCGAACTTTCCCCAATTATTTAGCTATACCAGAAAAAATCTTTAATTATTCGCATTACCCGACTTACCTACGGAATCGTAATTAGGAAGCCGAGAACGATTAAACAAGACCAATACAATCTTGACATCTTTGACTCCCTACTTAAGCAATTCCATCCCGATTACCATTACGAGTACACTTTTAGTTTCAGTTCAAAAGTAACCCCTAGTAGTTTATACTAGCAGTCAGCACCGTCTGAACACAAACCACGTGGGGAGCCGATGAATATAAGCGTTTGATGCCTAATTAATAATGATCCTTCATATCTCGATGCAAAATGAAAAGAAATTGCACCAAAGTACACGGTCGCATATAAGAAACGAGAAATATGAGAAGGAGTCCATTGCAAGTTGGTTCAGAGGTACTGGTTCTGAACTCGGTAGGGCGTGCTACGGCTCGATCCCCCACAACCTCCAAATTGGATAAAATATGTAGGGTTACCACACTCGTGTACCAGACCCCGTGCTCAAAAAGGATCAAAGTCGCTAACCGGCTACTCCACTACGTGCGTGCTAAGGCAAAGGGCTTAATGTGATTGCGCCAGAATGAAACCGAGCGAAATAAGATCGAAAAACTCCAGGTGAAATCGTAATGTAATTGTCGATCGTTTCGTTTAACGGGAAGTCGACGACATAGCTTGTTGCTTGTGTCATTAGTGTATCGGTAGTGTTCTATCAAAGTACCGGATTATCCGACAAAACGATCCCTCGTACGGTTTGTTATGAGTATGCGTGAATAAAATCTTGTCCGCCGATTTTCAACCGACTATTTGCTTGAGGACAAGCAAAGGTTTAAGTTTGGGGAAGTTTGATAACGAGAAAACGCATCGATTATATTGCTAGGTTTCATTAACGTTTTATCGCATATTCACCGTTTTAACACTCGATTTCTCGAGTTTTTCTTACCATTTTGCAGGTACATCATTATATGGAGCTAAATCATGAATTAAGAGCAAAAGGAACAAAAGAAACCATAAAGAGATGAAGAAATGAAGAAGCCTGCAAAAGACTGCATAATTTGTTGCAGTCACGGCCGTCACAAGGGTGTCACGACCGTGACACCCCAATTTGAGCCATCACGACCGTAAGAGAGTGGTCACGACCGTGACACTTAAAAACCACAAGTTACGAACGTGAAGACCTTGTCACGACCGTGACAAGGGTAAAATTAGGTTTTTGACTCAGACTACGTCAAGGCATTACGTGAAGACCATTTCTCCTATTTTGTTGCCACGTTCCTGCATTCCTTCCACAAATTCAGCAAGGCCCATGCAACAAAGGTCCAAAAACCCATCCCATTAAGGATTCTATAAATAGTACAAGTTCTATGAACAATGGGAGGGCATTTTTTATTCAAATTCCTGCGGAAGCTCTGCCGAACTGTATTACGAACCAGCCTTTCTATTCCTGCATTATTTTTAGTTTTCTGTTTCGTTTTTTATTGTATCCAAACCCGCCATATAACAATTTCCAACATCAGGAAATTGTTATACATTTATTTGTTTCTAAACCTTCAGCATTCGTTTATTTTCAATTTCCGCCAACTCCAAGCTTTCCGGTCTGTGGAAGAAGGAGTCTGCTCGAATATTTGTTAACCAGGTTTTTCATTATATTGCAATTTAATTTAATTATAATGTTTATTTATTTTTCTGCCATGAGTACGTTATTATTAAATTTTCTGTCTCTGTCTGGTTCAACATCGATGAGTAGCTAAACACCTTAGGGCGGTATGTAGTTATAACAAACTTAACCGGTAAAATATAACCATAGGCTAAAAATAATTAATCACTTAACATTCTGGATGATACTTTTTAATTGAAATAGACCTTTTCGTTACGAGAGTAAGAAAAGAGTATTAGGTTAGGTCAAGACCACGAGAGTGTGAGATTTTAACCAGATAGCTAAAGTTAGGCATTTAAATTAAACACAGCGAGAGCGCTTTAAGATAAATTAGAATTACTTAGTTTCCAAAAATTACCTCTAAACACTTATGGGCTAGCGAGAGCAGGCATAGGGCTTTAGGGATAAGATCTGATATAAGACCACGAGAGTGTGAGTTGAGGGTATTTAAACTGGTAATCTCTACCGAATAGATTAAGTGAACACCTTTATAAGCCTAGGTTAGATTGACCCACCTAAGTTAGTATAATTACATACCGACCGCCTTAGTATTACTTTATTAAAACTTAAATTTAATTCCGCCTTTAATAGTCTTAAAAATCAACAAAAAATCGTGACAACCATTCGCCTTAGCTAAACTAGAAGTTCATCTAGCACTAAGTAACCATAGAATCCCTGTGGATCGATAATCTTAAATATTACTTCGATAGGCTGTGCACTTGCAGTAAGATACCGCTAGACGCATAAGTAGACACGTCTCTAGCCCATCAACACCCACCAATAATAATATTCATACCGATGATGATAATAATAATAATAATAATGATAATAATAATAATAATAATAATAATAATAATAATAATAATAATAATAATAATAATACCACCAATATTACTATTAACTATTATATTATTATCTCCACACCACCAATGATCCTTATATATCAAGGATACTCACCAATCACATACCAACACACCCCACCTAAGGGCACACCAACATAAAATAATTAAATTAACACCAAAATGACTAAATAAATAAAATGGGTGTTACAACTCTCCCCCACTTTAAGTATTTTCGTCCTCGAAAATTACCTGATGGAACACTTCCGGATACGCTTCCCGCATCCTTCATTCCAACTAACAGGTCACACTGCCTTCTGCAGCACCTCCCCAAGTTACTTTCACCAAAGATATCTCCTCCCTTCGGAGTTGTTTCTCGCTCGTCCAAACGAAATAGCAATGCCTCAACAATCAAATTATTTTCACTTGTACATCATCCACCTGGTTCAATGTACTTTCTCAACTAAGACACATGAAACATATCATGCCAATTCATAGCGACAGCGGGAAAAACGGTCTAACATGTTACTCCTCCCATGCCTCTGCTGCGCCACTCTGATACAAGCCACAGAACACGGTGCGAACTTCTGAGACTTTGAAGCTCGACCAACATCAGTCACCGGCGTGACTCTCCAAACATATCTTTCCTTGGATCCTCTTGATCTTTTCAGCCATCTCCACATAATTTTCAGGTCTGAGCACAACACTCTCACTCGACCCATTCCAACACAGTAGAGTCCTACACTCCCTATTTCACCAAGCCACATATAGTGCCATTCCGACACTAGGATGGTAACCGTTATTATAGGTAACTCAATCAACGGTAATTAATCATCCCACAATCCACCTCGATCCAACACCCAAGCTCTCACCAATTCTCTACAGACTCAATAGTCCTCTCTGACTGACCATCAGTTTGCGGATGGTAAGTCGAACTCAACTTCAACTTAGTACCCGAAGCTTCCTGTAAGCCCTTCCAAAATCTCAATATAAACCTCAAATTTCCATCTGACACAATATTCGTCAGTATCTCATCCAACTTCACCACTTTCTCAATATGCATCTCATATATTCTCAACACGGAATAGTTAATCCACTCCTAACAATTCAAATTAAAATTATGTCTTTACAAATTCTTTGGAAATCTCAACACCAATTTCGTGAAAATACTACCTGATTTCCACTCTGGAATATTTAACGACTGCATCAGACTCAACAGTCTCTGATGTTCACTCTTCGAATTCCTACAATTCTAACCAGCATATTCCACCTCAACTACTCCTCCCCTTATCCATGGTCTCCAAAACAATCTACTCAAATTCGGTTACTTCTTCATAGCACTGGGATGGATACTCCATCTACCCCAATGTATTTCTTCACGAGTACTTCTACTCCCCTCAACAACATTTGGTACACATACTCTATCATAACATCTCGTGGTATTATTTCCACAAGCCCGACAATCCACTCCTCGACTCTAATTTATCAACTTCAACTAATTCACTACTCGACCCAGATTTCTGACTTTCTCGGTTCTTCTCAAGGATATCACTAGTCAGATCTTAATAATAAAAGATTAACTCCATAAGAAGTATCCTTATTCACACAACGCATATTATGAAATTTCTCAATCAGTTCTACCTCTTTTCACCATCATCTTCGGTAAACACAAACATTTCCAACTCACCGCATCATCTACCACATCCACTTTACCCAAAGGGTAATTACATTCAAAGTCGTAATCCTTCAGAAATCCTAATTATTTCCTCTGCCTCATTTTCAAATTTTTCAAATCAAGCAAACACCTTAAACTCTTAAGATCACCAAACATCTCCGATCTCAGTCTGAACTTTCGAAGCCTCCGACTCCGGTACAACCACAATAGCAACCAACTCTAAATCACTGGTCGGATGGTTTCTCTTACACACTTCGAGTTGCCTTTTGCATAACTGAAACTCGCTGAAGTTGTCTTTAGCAAATCCCCTAATTATATCAACAAGCATCACAAACACCACAATTAGTTCTATCGGATTCGGCAGAACTTTCCTTACGGAAGTATATCACCGCTCTCTTTCTAACACTGATAACTCCAGTTCCTTATGCTCAACATAATCCTCTATACTCTTCGAATAACTTAAAATATCATTTATCAACACAACCATTGCCTTATATAAATAATTAAAGAAGATCCCATGCCAAGTGGACAAACAAGTTGTGAGTTATAGCGGGAACACATACCGTACCGCCCGTCCTTACCACAACATTCAAACACACTTCATCAATAAATAGATTAAATCTATGTCAATACTTCACCATCTCATAGATAATTTCAATAGCTTTCAAACGCTTCGAACCGGGCGTCATTCCGAGTTACGGTTCTCCCGTTACGACAAAAATACCACAGCAACATTTTTCTGCTCAGGGCACTTCGCCAGGCGAATCTCGGCGAACATGACAGTCCCGGAATTCTATTTTCGACCGTTACCTGACTTCCGAGTGTCCGATTTCGATTCCGTAAAAAGCTGCGATCTCGGAATTCAACGTATAACCACAATTTCATACTTAGGAGGCCGTCCAACACACTTTCAATCTTTAAATATTTTAAAACCCGATTACTTCCAATCTCAACAGCAGATCGTGGAGCCTCCTATTACGATACCACTTCGACCTTCGACACCACAACATAATAATTCTACTCGCGATCTCACGAACACGGAAACTCACGTCCTTCAATCAATTGATCCATCAAATCATTAACTCTTGGAAGCGAACACTTATCCTTGACAGTCACCTTGTTCACTTATCTATAGTTCACCCAAAGCTTCACAAAACCTTCTGTCTGTCTAACCAACAAAATTGGTTCACCTTACGGTAACACACTCAAACAAAAGGACCTCTCCCCCAGCGGGTCTTCAAGTTGACTCTTCAACTTCTCCAATCCCAACGTAAACATACAATATGGAGTCATCAATATCAGACTCGTCCCAAAAACAAAATAAATGTGTAAGCTTTACTTCACACTCCGATAGTAAATCGCTTACTTCCTCAGGGAACCTCCGGCAATTTCAACAAATTGACAAATCCCAATTTTCTCACTTTCCTCCTCATTCGAAGGTTCCGTCAAAATAAACGTCTCAACACCGTATTACGCCAACTCCTCAAAATAATCCCTTAAGCACTTAGCTTAACTCAGGACAATTCATTGCTCACGCCACACAAGCTTGCAAGACACGTCTATCCCATCCAACACAATCCCGTCTACTATTAACAAGAGATTAAGGGTGATCAGTTCCTCAATTTATTAATAGACAGCCGAAATCGTGATGGGGTACAAACCATCTTTACCAAACTATGATAGCATTCCTCAGCACATTAAGCCACCACACCGTAGCATTCCGGAGAATTACAAACTTCTCCCCCACTGGAATCATTCCTGCTTCTGTAGACAAGGTTAGGAAATAAACACGTACCGACAGTGTTTTCACACACATGCCGTATACTAGGGATTTAAACCACAACACCAGGTTAAACAACACACAGTCTCCATCCCAAAGGACAGACTCAACTCAACTCAACAACACTGGCCGGACGGACCGACCTGCTCTGATACCAATTGTAACACCCCACTTCCCGTATTAAATAAAATATAAATATTATAATAATAATCAGAGTTTTCACCAAAAAGTGGGATATCACATCTCCAAATTTTATAAAAATACTTTATTCATTCTTTTCAAAATAATACAGCGGAATTTGTTTCATAAAGTAAAATACATCAAAACATGATACGTCACAGGATTTCAACACGTTTGACATAAAACAATTACAACACCCATATCCCGTGTTACGTATCAGAGCATCTTAGACTCGACGGTCACACCAATATCCAAGCTAGCTAAACACCTGGATTATCTGTACTTCCGAAGAAGCACAGACCACAACAACAACAACAAAGGGGTGAGAAATAATGATCAGAATATAATGGTAATGTAATACATGTAAATAAGGTAGTAAAACACACCAACACACCAATATTCACCCCCAACAACTCCATATGACGAACCTACTGTTCAAATTACAATATAACATATTATAATGCAAATATGCAACTCAACACCATGCATGCGGTACTGACTCATTGGTTCATTCAATCGAACCTGGATAGATCACTTACGCTCCTCCTGAGACATGATCTATCCCCCACCATTCTTCACAAAGGAGTACGGATGAATCACTTATGCTCCTCCTGAGACATGATTCATCCCACCAAAACACCATGATATGCACACACCAATGCATAACTAATATATTTAGGCACTCAACGTGCACACGATCCTCCTGATCATATCATCATACACCAATGCACATATGTACAGATCTAACATACACCAACACCATATAAATCAACCAGATAGTAAACAAGTTCATACTTTAACACCAAGATATAACATATCCCACCACTCGGGGGTACGCGATCCTACTGATCACTACATACATATACATCAACTAATTGTCCACCAGTCATTATTACGGGGAACATGCACTATCACCAAGTACACAAGTTAGTTCCCACACTCATCATTCTTACAGTGCATCAAGGCCAAACTGTACCTACCATCTCAACTCAGATCCTCAGTCTATTCTAGTACCAATCTTGCCTATTACCGTAAGCAATCGGTTTCTAATTCCTATTCCAAAAATCATCACCTACACACTTTATCGATACCTCAAAAGCCATACAGAACTTTCCCTAAAAACTGTAAAACACCCTATATGCCCTATATGCCAAATCAACCCAAAACACCAATTCATTAACATTGACTTATACTCCATCACTATCAATTACTAGTTATCATCAAACACAAACACACCAATAAACATTATACTTACCAATGATCCTATACTTCCTACTCTAGAACCAACATTACGGTACATTACCGACACTTCAGAGTCACTCTGAATCTCACCAAGGTCCTAACCATAGTCATTAATGACACTATAGGGAAACAACACATAATTTTCCCCAAAGCTATATCATGGTCATTACCCACACTACAGTAACAACACAGAATCTCACCAAAACTCTATTTATAGTTACTATCAACACTGCAGTAACAACATATAATTTTCCCCAAAGCTATAATCATGGTCATTACCCACCCTACAGTAACAACACAGAATCTCACCAAAACTCTATTTATAGTTACTATCAACACTGCAGTAACAACATATAATTTTCCCCAAAGCTACAATCATGGTCATTACCCACCCTACAGTAACAACACAGAATCTCACCAAAACTCTATTTATAGTTACTATCAACACTGCAGTAACAACATATAATCTCACTAACATCACCATAATATATATACACTAAATTCACCAATACCAATCAACAATTCATCAATGTCAAGCATCAATTTATCATCAGCAACAATAATAACAAGCATGCCAATATAAAACTTCATAGATCGGAATTTTCCTACGGGGTTAAGGAATCCCCTCTACCCTATACATGTATATGCCATCCCAAATCAAGTTTCTCCCCCCTTACCTTGTTAATCGGTTGATCGATGAAAGAACCCTCCAAGGTTTGGCCAATTCTGATTTTCCCCTGTATCCTTCGTTCTTTGCTCCCTTTTCCGTTCTCTCCTTTCTATCGTTCTTTTTCCACTTTCTCTAACTTCTCACAATGTATCGTAAAACTACTAATCCCTCACGTTTCTATTTTAATTCTCTAATCCCAATAATAATAATAACTTAATAATAATAATAATAATAATAAAATAATAATAATAATAATAGTAATAATAATCCTATTATTATCTCACCAAAATAATAATAATGTTAATAACTTAATAAAATAATAATAATAATAATAATAGTAATAATAATCCTATTATTATCTCACCAGAATAATAATAATGTTAATAACTTAATAAAATAATAATAATAATAATAATAGTAATAATAATTCTATTATTATCTCACCAAAATAATAATAATGTTAATAACTTTAATAAAGTAGTAATAATAATAATAGTAATAATAATCCTATTATTATCTCACCAAAATAATAATAATGTTAATAACAATAGTAACTATAATAAATATAATAATAATAATAATATTCCCACCAATATCAATATTATACACTATATTATTATATTCACCAAAACACCACCAATAATCCTCCCATATCAGGGACACCCACCAATAATAATATTCATACCGATGATAATAATAATAATAATAATGATAATAATAATAATAATAATAATAATAATAATAATAATAATAATAATACCACCAATATTACTATTAACTATTATATTATTATCTCCACACCACCAATGATCCTTATATATCAAGGATACTCACCAATCACATACCAACACACCCCACCTAAGGGCACACCAACATAAAATAATTAAATTAACACCAAAATGACTAAATAAATAAAATGGGTGTTACAATCTTCACATCCAAGCTCCTTCAAGATCTCCAAAGCATATTCAATTAGTCTTCATGATTACCCAAGCTCAAAAGCAACACCACCCTAGTCTAAGGGGAACTATTGAATTAAACTAGCCAAATTAGTTCATCAGAAACACCTAGAAGTTAGTCTTAAAACTAATTCTACTTAAAATACCAAACATGATTTTAAAATACTACAAAAATTAATGAGGGTTCTTAAACCTCTTATGAATTTCTCATACAAAAACCAGGGGGTTAACCATTCATTTGGACCTAAAACTATGCCCTAAACCTAAAGGTATCATCTTAAAACCCTAATTCTAAACCACCTAATGTCCAATGTTCAAACTAGCCTAAATTTATCTCACAAAAATATGATAAAATTACTATGGGTACATGCATATCTAAGCTAGCTATCCCAAAAATAATCAACTCAAAATTCATCATCAATTATTCACAATAAAATCAGCAAAAACACATGTCAAACAAATTAAAAATAAAACCAATTGAAATACAAAAATGCAAACAAAATAAAAAAATGCATGAATTAAACATTTTTCAATCCTATTAAATTCTACATTTTTTAAGGAGTTAGGGGAAAAAATCTAGCTTAAAAATGATTATTTTCCTATTTATTATGAATTTTAGAATCAAAATGCATTAAAAATAAAAGAAAATCAAATTAAAGAAATTAAAATGCTGAATTAAATGAGAGCCATTAGATCAATTGACTGGTAAACGAATCCAAAGCTTCAGAGCGTGTCCACGCATGCATCCCAGTCACACGCTGACTGGGATTAGTGAAACGGTGCGTTTTGCTCAAGGGGAGGCAATCTCAGTTTGAATCCTAGCCACACGGTCAGCATAACAAGTCTCAAATTCAGGATGATCCAAAGGTGAAGACCTCATCTTCTCCAAACGAACTCAGGTGAAGGTCAATCTTTCAGACGGTGGTCCGATGGTCCAACCACCGTCTTCTCCGGCGAGGCAACTTCAAAACCTCATCAATCTTTGCAACCCGATACCCTATTCCACCTAGTTTTTCACCCTGATCATGAATACGACCTCCATTCTTATTAGTTCTCACTACAACTCCAAACCCGATGGTAGTTGCAGAAAAAACACAAATCTTGAATCACCTCAAACCCTAAAATTAACGATCCCATTATGTACTACACTTCTCCCTGATCAATTCTCAACATTCAAACACCATTAAAGCTTCAAGAACAAAGAGATACAAGCTTCAACAGAAAATGGCATTACCCTAATTTGGTCTCTAATGGCTCCCAAACCTATCCAGAAACGATCCTTATACATCCTAGGCCTTAACCACATGCAAGATCCTATCCAATTCTTCCTAGATTATGAGGAATTTGAAGGTTTACATACCTGGAAAATTGGATCAACAGAGGTGTCAAATGCTTAATTCAAGCTCCAAGACTCTTCAGACACGATCAGTGATGCACAATGAAGCTTCTTTAACCTTCAATTTGGCTTGAATAAGCTTGCAACTCCAAAACCGATTCTGAGTTGGAGGTGGGAAAATTCAATAGCTCTCTACGATTCCTTGCTTGATCCTTGCCAAAAAACTACCTGAACCCAATGCAATGCTTATATAGAAGCCAATAGAACCCTCTAGAAAGTTCTGTAACAACCACAATGAGAAATTCAATTTCTCACTTTCCTCCAAAATCTCATATGCTCAAATTGTGCCTTGCTCTGTTTCACTCCCCAATTTCACCTGAAATTCTCTCCTCCTGATAATTAGAACTGAATTAGATGTGCATATCCCTTGTATCTGATCTCATGAGGTGTTTTGCATATGTTACTTCAAACATAAGTCACTAAATGCAAGTCTTGGAAAATGACCTCAAATTCCAAAAGTAACAATGCCATCATCTTTAAAATGTTGATTCTGATCAAAATGATATGCCACATGACTTGTTTTGGCCATAAATCATGAAATTACAATTTTGCCTTTTAAATGACTTTAATTTCTTCATTAAAAAGCCATTTCAAACCAACTTCTCATATGAGCCAATTCAACCCTTCCTTGATGCATGGTCAAGGTTAAAACCCTATTTTGAGCAACTTTCTAGTTGAAAAATTTTCCATTTGAGGAGTGGAAGATGGAGATTTTGGCACATGCTTGAAAATGACCTATAATCACAAATGCCCAAAATACCCCTGGATTGCCAAGATCATAACTTGAGTTCCACAAAACCCCTTGAGGACTTATAGTACTCTATGAAAATCTAAGATCAATATCTACAACTCTTATTTTGGCCAAGAATCCATTTGAAAAATCCTTGAGGGGAAAAAGTACTTGGAATTCAAGTGACTTTCACAGATAAATTCCAGTGTCCTCTAGTGACCTGTAATTTGCAAAGACCATAACTTGAGTTCTACAAATATTCTTGAAGACTTATAGTACTAAAATTAAAGGTATTGAGAAGCTCTACAAGTTTCATGTTGGCCAAAGATCCATTTGAAACTTTTATTTTGACTTATGCGGCTTTGAAGTTAGGCACTAAACAGGGGATTTTACACTGAAACCCTAATTTAGCAACTTCCCACATTCTTGATCTTTCTCTGCTTAACTTTAGCACAACACCACACATGTATCAACATACCAATCCATGAATCCCTTGACCTCAAGGTAGGCCTTGATGCTCTCCAATTACTCAATTGAATTAGGGTTGACCCAGATGAAACCCTAGTTGATTGCACATCAAATGTGGCTCTCATACTTGAATCAATGACTTGCCTCAGCTTCAATAAGGCTCTCTAGACACCCCATGAGATCCATTCACACCTCACATTCACATTCCATGCTTCTCATCCCACTGATGAGGCTCAACACTCCTCAAGATAAGAGCACAACCCACATGTAGGCACTCAAACTTCTCAAGACTTCAAATCCTTTCTTGATGGCTTGGATGATTTCTCAAACTTGGATAAGACACCTTGCTAGGCTCTTCTATTGATAGACACCCTTGATTCCTTGTTGGATGCCTGCTATGCTATGATATGCAAATGATTGAACTATGTACATGATGTAACTATGCAAATGAAATGCAATGAAACATAAATCAGGCAAGAAAAAGTTGAGCAAATTTTGGGGTGCAACAGACGTTATTCTGATATTGGAGTCATGACGGTCGTGGCACTCTTGTGACGATCGTGTTGCACGTGACGATCGTGAGGATATTGAGACGACCGTGAAGACTGTAACGATCGTGAGGGAACTGTGACGAGCGTCACACGCACAAAAATTGTTTCTCTGTTGCTTTTTGTCTTTTTTCCCATTTTATGTCTTTCTTCTTGTTTTTCCTTCCATTTCTTCTTATTTTCTTTCTTTAATCCTATTTCTCCACAATCTGCAAAACATAGTGAATTAACCTTATAATAGAACATAAATCAAGATAAATTAACAATAATCGCAAATAAATTCATATAAATCGAGTCAAATAAACGATATACTTTCGCGTCATCAAAAACCCCCAAATCTTCACTCAATCTTGGAGGACAAATCCTCAGTTTTTCTAGATGAAGGCTGTCGCAACTGCGAAAAACACCCGGCGGAAAAATAGAAGAGTCGCCACCAAACGTTATTTACCCTAAATAGAGGGAAAGCAAACGATCGAAGAAAAACTGAAGAATGGGAAAGGACAAGGTCATCGCAACTAAATCTTAGGTTCAGAAGTCAGTTACACAAAGGGAAGGTACGAGCACCCCTCACGTCCGTTGTACTCAACTGGATCCATGCTTGTTGTATAATCAAAGGGTGTGTTATCTAAAAGCTACTGCTAAGCGAAAAAGAGAACAAAAGAAAAAGTAAGAGACTCGATAGGACATCACCGCCCTATGCCTACGTATTCCCTTGTGCAATGGGAAAGTCAAAGTCAACGTAGTTCGAAAAACTATGGGTGATGGAGGGAAGGTTGCTCGCCAAGACAACACTCTTTTGTGCCTATGTATCCTCATCTAGTATGAGAAATCAGAGCAAACATAGTTCGGGTAACGAAACCGTAGGTTGGTTAAGTGTTTTTTTATGAGCGATGTTAAGTTCCCACTCCAACAGTTAGGGTTGATGCCAGTTTGCGATAGAACGAAAAAGTAACGTACTCTTTTCTGAAAATGAGTTTGAAATGTAAGTAGTAATTGCGCCTAAGAAAGGGGGGTGAATTAGGATCTTCAAAAATTATTAGCAATCTTGTTAAGGTTCCTTGGTTCTTTTTCTTGGTTGTTAAGTTATTGACGAAAAGTAAAGGCAGAAAGAAAAAGACACAGGAAATTATAGTGGTTCCCTTCGCACTTCGAAGGTACTCCACTCCCCTTTCGACTCGAAAGAGTATTTCACTATAGTTCAGAATTTTTGTAAAGCCTAATCATATCCAAAGTGATGCTTACTATCTAAACCTAAAGGTAATTCCAAGTGTTAAAGAACAATCTTCTTCAAGACACTTCACTTGTTTCCAACAATCCTTGATAACAAGGTAATACATAAAATGTTCTTGAGAAAATATATGACAGAAAGTTGTTTATCAATCTTCAAGGTTGATCTTCTTCTTGAAACAAATTATACTCAGATAAAATATACAAGTGTTCTTTGTGAAAGAAGGATGTGAGAATGTGAAAGTTATTTTAATGGCTTCTTTCAAAATATGATTTGAACACTTAATGAAAATTCAAAAGGTTGAAGACAAAGAGTAATTTGATTAATTTGTTTCTTGAAGGTTGTTTTTGATTTTGAAAAAGAAATCAATTTATACTGGTGAAAAACCTTTCCAAAAAGGTGTGATTTTGGGACAGTAAAAAATAGCCAGTAAGAAAATATAGAACAATGCAATCCTCCATGAAAAGCTGCTATTTTTGGATGTTGTTACAGTGTTAATCGGTTAACACCTTTCCAACATTTAAAAATATTTGAAATTTTCATGTGTTAATCGGTTAACCCATATGGTTAATTGGTTAACACTGTTATGAAGTCCCAAAATCCATAATTTTAAATTGTGTTAATCGGTTAACCCATATGGTTAATTGGTTAACACTAAAGGTTTTTGTAAAAATACTTAATTTAAAATAGAATAAGTATTTTAAAAAAGTTTTGAAAGATTAGTGTAAGTGGTGTAGTGAAATGTGATTTTTAAAGAACACTTGTATAAATGTTCTAAAGTAAAAAATGTTTATACCGTTCTTTGAATCACCATTTTCACTTGTAGCTTGTAGACGAAGCTTTGATTGATAAAGTCGTATGCGATGATACTCTCTTGATCTTTGTTGATCTTGTTTGCTTGCTTGCGTCTCTTGCTTTTTGCGAAGACTTCAGAAGAATGATGATTCTGGTTTCATCTTTAATATATAACCCTATGGGTGTATAGTATAAGCATCTTCAATATATATACCCCCACGGGTATATAGCATAAGTATCTTGCGTACCAAGCTTGTATGAGTTGTCTTCATCAAAACACAAAGGCCTTGAAGCTTGCTTCTACTATCTCCCCCTTTTTGATGATGACAATCGATCCTTTGAAAAAGTGCTTTGATATTTGGTTCTCTTTATTTCTCCCCCTAAGTTAGAGAGCTCCCCCTAAATACAAGAGAGATACAATATTTCTGCACAGGGAAATGTTAGAGACCAATCCTTCTCCCCCTTTGTCATTAGCAAAAATGAAGAGGAGCAAGAATAGTGAAAGTAAACAAGCATACATAGTAAGCACATAATCACAAACACTTATCACATAATAAGCACTTAAAACACATTTAACCAAAATTTGAACAAATTTTCATTTCTGATTTTTGAAAAACACACAGTGTTAATCGGTTAACTGTGGGGGTTAATCGGTTAACACATTTAAAAATTTAAATCAGAATTGAAAAACTAACAGTGTTAATCGGTTAACCCCGGGGTTAATCGGTTAACACACGCGAAATTTCAGAAAAATGTTTTAAAACAGAAAGTAAACAGGTTGGAAAACATATATTCTACACACAATAACATATGAAAAGTTTAGATGTCACCTTCATCGAGAATTCCGAGTTCTCGTCGAATCTTGAAGAAAGGTTCTTTTGCGAGTGGTTTCGTGAATATGTCGGTGAGTTGGTTATGTGTGTCCACAAAGGTCACTTCGACATCTCCTTTAAGCACGTGATCGTGGAGGAAATGATGCCGAATGTCGATGTGTTTGGTTCTTGAGTGCATGACCGGATTTTTTGTGATGTTAATCGCACTTGTGTTGTCGCACCGGAGAGGAATGCATCCAAGATCAATTTCGTAGTCGCTTAATTGTTGCTTCAGCCAAAGGTTTTGTGCACAACAACTTCCCGCCGCTATGTATTCTGCTTCAGCCGTACTAAGCGCAACACATGCTTGTTTCTTACATGACCACAAAACTAATGCATTTCCAAGGATGTGACAGGTTCCACTTGTACTTTTTGATCAGTTTTACATCCTGCATAATCCGCTTCAGAATAACCAATTAATGTACAAACACTACTTTTCGGATACCATAGGCCGATGTTTGATGTTCCCTTGAGATATTTCATGATCCTTTTGACAGCCGTGAGATGTGACTCCTTTGGATTTGCTTCAAAGAGAGCACATAAACAAACATTAAACATTATGTCAGGACGGCTTGCCGTCAAATATAATAAAGAACCAATCATATCTCGATACTTTGTAATATCAATTGATTTTCCCGATTCATCTTGATCGACGTAGGTTCCGATCCCATTGGTGTTGACATAACTTTGCATTCATCCATATCAAATCTCTTTAACAACTCTTTGAAATAATTTGATTGGTTGATAAATATTCCATCCTTTAATTGCTTAATTTGTAATCCGAGGAAATAGTTCATCTTTCCCATCATAGACATTTCGAACTCGCCTTGCATCATTGAAGAAAATTCTTCACATAGTTCCTTATTTGTTGATCCGAAGATGATGTCGTCCATATATACTTGAACAAGTAAGGTATTATCCTTTATCTTTTTGATAAATAAAGTCTTGTCTACCTTGCCTTTTTCAAATCCTTTTTCGCATAAGAAACTACTTAGACGATCATACCATGCCCTTGGTGCTTGCTTTAAACCATATAGAGATTTCTACAATTTGTATACATGTGAAGGATGCTTGAAGTCTTCAAAGCCCAGGGATTATTTGACATAGACTTCTTCGTTGATGTATCCGTTCAAGAAGGCGCTTTTGACGTCCATTTGAAAAAGTTGAAAATTCATTGAGCATGCATAAGCAAGTAATAGATGAATGGCTTCTAACCTTGCAACCGGAGCGAAAGTTTCCTCAAAGTCAATTCCTTCCTCTTGATTGTACCCTTGAGCCACCAATCTTGCATTGTTTCAAACAATTATTCCATTTTCATCAAGTTTGTTTTTAAACACCCATCTTGTTCCGATGATATGTTTATCTTTCGGTTAGGAACAAGTTCTTAGACTTGATTCCTCTCGAATTGGTTTAATTCCTCTTGAATAGCAATAATGCATTGATCATCTTCAAGAGCTTTACCAACTTTGGAAGGTTCTATTTGAGATACGAACGCCATGTTTAAGCATGCATCTTTGAGGTTTAACCTTATAGCAACACCTTGACTTATGTCTCCGATCACTTTGTCGATAGGATGATCTCTATGAGTCATCCATTCTTTTGGTAGATCGTTGACATTGGAATCTTGTTGAATGATTTTATCTTGTTCTTTAATGATATTTTCAGAAGTATCTTCTTCGGGAATTTCTACAAATTCATCATCATTATCACAAAACACAATATCCTCCTTGGAGGGGTTAGATTCATCAAATTTAACATGCATAGACTCTTCAATAGTTAATGTTCTTTTATTGTAAATTCTAAAAGCTTTACTAGTAAGGGAATAACCAAGAAATATACCTTTATCTGATTTTTCATCAAACTTGCCAAGGTTGTCTTTGTCGTTATTCAAGACAAAACATTTGCATCCAAATATGTGAAAGTAGGAAATATTTGGCATTCTCCCTTTAAAAATTTCATATGAGGTTTTCTTGAGAATTGGTATAATATTAACCCGGTTTCTTACAAAACATGTCGTACTCACTGCATCTTCCCAAAAATACTTAGGAAGATTTGAGTCACTTAATATTGTTCTTGCAAGTTCCACTAATGACTGATTCTTTCTTTGCACGACACCATTTTGTTGTGGAGTTCTTGGTGAAGAGAAATTGTGTGAAATTCCATTTTCCTCGCAGAATTCATCAAATGCGGCATTTTGGAATTCTCCACCGTGATCGCTTCTTATGGAGACAATTGTTAGCGCTTTCTCATTTTGAATTTGTCTTGCAAACTTTTTAAATGCTTTAAAATCATCACTTTTCTGCATTAAAAAGTAAGTCCAACAAAATCTAGAATAATCATCAACAATAACTAAAGCGAAAACATTACCTCCGAAGCTTTTTGTTCTAGATGGACCAAAAAGATCCATATGTAACAATTGTAGGGGCCTTGTTGTGGACACCACATTTTTGGATATGAAAGTTGATTTGGTTTGTTTTCTTTTTTGACACGCGTCGCATAACTTATCTTTGATGAATTTGATCTTTGGCAATCCAATAACCAAGTCATGTTTGATCAATTTATTCAAGTGCTCCATATGAATATGAGCAAACCTCTTATGCTATAACCATGATTCATTGTTGTTTTCCAAGAGACACTTAACATTCAAAGAGACGTTATCAAAGGAAATTAAGAAAATATTATTAACTCTTTTATCTTTTAGCATAACTTCATGAGTGACTTCGTTTTCAATCAAACATTCATTTTTAGTGAAGTTAATCTTGAAACCTCGGTCACACAATTGGCTAATGCTAAGTAGACTATGCTTTAGACCTTCCACATATAGGACATCCTTTATGGTTGTTGAAGGTGGTGAACCAACGATGCCTACGCCAAGGATTTTTCCTTTGTTATTGTCACCATAGGTAACAAATCCTCTGGCCTTAAGCGTTAGATGTGAAAATTTGCTTAGGTCACCTGTCATATGTCTCGAACATCCACCATCAAGATACCATTCATTTGAAGAGGTTTTCAAGCATACCCTGTTGTCTTTATCATCGGAATGATGTGATGCCATTAATGCGAGATTTGTGCTTTGATCACTATCGGAGTCTGAGGAAGAACTAATCTCATTGTCATCCCAAGCAATGTAGGCTTTCTTCTTGAAATCCTTCTTTCCTTTGTGATCATGATTCTTTGTGAGTTTAGGATATTCTGGTTTGATGTGGCCTTTCTTTCCATATTCATAGCAAGTAATATCTCCATTTGATGTTGATGTTTCTTTTTCCTTATTTTTTGAGAACTTCTTTCTTCTTGTATAACTTGAGTTTTTAATATTATTTTTTGCACCAAAATACTTTCCAAGTCTTTTTACAAGAAGAGTAAAGTTTTCATCTTCATCGGTGTTGTCTTCTTTCTCCACTTATTTGGATTCAGCTTTTAAGGCAATGCTCTTGGATTTCTTCTCTTGAACTTCATGTTTCTCCAATCTTCCGAGTTCCGTTTCATATTCTTGGAGTTTTCTGAATAACGTAGCAGACATCATTGTTGATAGGCTTTTCTTCTCGGAAATCACCGTCACTTTTGGTTGCCATTCTCTTGATAAGGACCTAAGCACTTTAAGATTAAGTTTATCATTGGTTAGTGTCTTACCAAGTGCATGTAAGTGATTTGTCATATGCACAAATCTTTTCTGCAGGTCTAAGATAGATTCTCCTGGTTTCATGTTGAATAATTCGTATTCTTGACTCAAAGTGTTCAATCTGGATCTTTTGACTTTGGCGGTTCCTTCGTGAGTTTCAACAAGAGTGTCCCAAATTTGCTTGGCCGTTGAACATGTTGAAACACGGAAGAATTCATCCATTCCAAGTGAACTCTGTAGTATATTTATCGCCTTTTTATCATAGAGAACTTTCTTTTTATTGTCATCATCCCATGATCCTTGCGGTTTTGATGAACCGACTCCATTGACTACTGTTACCGAAAGAAATGGACCATTCTGGACAGCATCCCATATTTCACTTCCTTGTGCTTCTAGATGTTCTTTCATTCGGATTTTCCAGAAGTCGAAATATTCTCCATAAAACAATGGAGGCTTGTTGCTACTGCCACTATCTTTGAAAGCAAGATTGTTATTTGCGGAAGCCATCTGGATCGGATAGGAACAGGTTACCTATAACCTGCTCTGATGCCAATTGTAAGTAGTAATTGCACCTAAGGGGGGGGGGGAGGGTGAATTAGGATCTTCAAAAATTATTAGCAATCTTGATAAGGTTCCTTGGTTCTTTTTCTTGGTTGTTAAGTTATTGACGGAAAGTAAAGGCAGAAAGAAAAAGACACAGGAAATTATAGTGGTTCCCTTCACACTTCGAAGGTACTCCACTCCCCTTTCGACTCGAAAGAGTATTTCACTATAGTTCAGAATTTTTGCAAGGCCTAATCACATCCAAAGTGATGCTTACTATCTAAATCTATAGGTAATTCCAAGTGTTGAAGAACAATCCTCTTCAAGACACTTCACTTGTTTCCAACAATCCTGGATAACAAGGTAATACATAAAATGTTCTTGAGAAAATATGACAGAAAGTTGTTTATCAATCTTCAAGGTTGATCTTCTTCTTGAAACAAATTATACTCAGATAAAATATACAAGTGTTCTTTGTGAAAGAAGGTTGTGAGAATGTGAAAGTTATTTTAATGGTTTCTTTCAAAATATGATTTGAACACTTAATGAAAATTCAAAAGGTTGAAGACAAAGAGTAATTTGATTAATTTGTTTCTTGAAGGTTGTTTTTGATTTTGAAAAAGAAATCAATTTATACTGGTGAAAAACCTTTCCAAAAAGGTGTGATTTTGGGACAGTAAAAAATAGCCAGTAAGAAAATATAGAACAATGCAATCCTCCATGAAAAGCTGCTATTTTTGGATGTTGTTACAGTGTTAATCGGTTAACACCTTTCCAACGTTTAAAAATATTTGAAATTTTCATGTGTTAATCGGTTAACCCATATGGTTAATTGGTTAACACTGTTATGAAGTCCCAAAATCCATAATTTTAAATTGTGTTAATCGGTTAACCCATATGGTTAATCGGTTACCACTGAAGGTTTTTGTAAAAATACTTAATTTAAAATAGAATAAGTATTTTAAAAAAGTTTTGAAAGATTAGTGTAAGTGATGTAGTGAAATGTGATTTTTAAAGAACACTTGTATAAATTTTCTAAAGTAGAAAATGTTTATACCGTTCTTTGAATCACCATTTTCACTTGTAGCTTGTAGACGAAGCTTTGATCGATAAAGTCGTATGCGATTATACTCTCTTGATCTTTGTTGATCTTGTTTGCTTGCTTGTGTCTCTTGCTTTTTGCGAAGACTTCAGAAGAATGATGATTCTGGTTTCATCTTTAATATATACCCCTACGGGTGTGTAGTATAAGCATCTTCAATATATACCCCCATGGGTATATAGCATAAGTATCTTGCGTACTGTCGCTACTGCGAAAATCGGCGCCGGCTGAACAGAAGAGTCGCCACCATGCGTTATTTATCCCACGGGAGGGAAAGGAAACG
This sequence comes from Lathyrus sativus, assembly GCA_963859935.3. NCBI lineage: Eukaryota > Viridiplantae > Streptophyta > Magnoliopsida > Fabales > Fabaceae > Lathyrus > Lathyrus sativus. The sequence continues at coordinate 205,709,126 of OZ012741.1, forward strand.
CTCAGAGTAAACCTCGCACAACATGGGAAAGGTATGGTCGTCGCAACCAAAACCTAGATTCGGGAGTCGGTTACGCAAGGGGAAGGTATTAGCACCCCTCACGTCCGTCGTACTCGACGGGATCCACGCTTGTTTTCGGGTATGGATTGTTATTCTATCTATTCTAAAGGTCAGGGGTTAAAAAGAAAAGAGAATGAAAATAAAATGACTCGGCAAAGTATCGCACTTTATGCCTACGTATTCCCGTCTGGAACGAGAAATCAGAGTCAACGTAGTTCGCCTACCTACGGGAAAGGAGGGGAAGGTTGCTCGCTAGGATATCGTATCCTATGCCTACGTACTTTCATACAGCATGAAAGATCAGAGCAAACGTAGTTCGGGCCACGGAAGACACAGGCTTGTCTTGGTTGTTTTTATTCCTTCTGAAAAAGGGTTTTCTGATTAGCAGTCCAAGCGGACAAAAATTGACGTTTCGATGAGTTCACATTCTTTTACAAAAGAAGTGTCTTTTATTGTGTTTGAAATCTTTATGTGTTTTTCTGTTTGTTTTGAGGAAGAAAGAGACAGAACTCTAACCTACGGTTGCGAAGGGAATCAAACTAACCTAATGTTATCATGCATGGGTTAAGACCTAGTGTCTATCATGCTCCTCTCTTGCACAGAGAGAAACAGAGATCCTAAGGGAATAGACGGAAACAGAAACAATAGCAGATATACAGTGAAACAGTAAAATGCATGAATGCAGCAATACAAGCGAGGCAAGGGAGTCCCACTCAACCTCGAACCTAGAAAACAATGGGCGAAAGTGAACATGCTTCACTTTCAACCCAACAGGGTAAACAGCAAACAATACAGTCCAGAAAACCAATCAATACATCAGAAATGAAATACAGCAAAAGATAAACAGCATCAGCAGCTCTGAATCAACATCTGGCTTTAAGCAATCTCCAATCAGCTACAGGCTTCAACAAGCATCAATCTCCATCTTCATGACCTTCAGGCAAGGGCTTTGATCATCAGTCTTCTATCTGCAAGGGCTTTTCTTCAAGCTCAAACCTCCAGGATGAGGGATCAGTCACAAGAGTGAATTGGGTGTTAAGCAATCAGTTGACTACCAAAGGTGGTGAACAGACTGCCTCTAACACATATGACATTTTCTCTCAAGAGTTCTATCTCTTAGACACTATCACCAAGCATTCCAAAGGAAGGGGGTGAGTGTCTTAGAGAGACTCTGTATCACAGAGAAGAATGGATGCAGACAAGGCAATCCATGTTTGAGAAACAAACTTTCTAACCTAGAGCTCTGCCTAGCTCCTAAACCCTAGTCTCCTCAGCATCTGCTAGCAAGAATCCTCTCTTCAACTCTGGAAGTTGGACTTCAACATCTGGATCTCCAATGGCTTCACCTTCTCAAGTCTTCAGCTCTCCCAAATCCCCAGACAATCCCAATACCCACACATACAAGCAATAATCCCCAGAGGGCACACCACACCAGTCAATCAGATATACAGTACATTAATAGCAGTAGGGGAATCCTGACTTTTTCTTAAGGGGATCTAATAATTACCCATAGCCCCTATAGTCCCATAGCTAACCTATTCAATCTCTAAGTCTTAAGGGAAGTGAATTAATCCTCCTAAGTCATCACCTAAAACCCTAGTTTGTTCATGTTGTTCACACCTAAGCTAAACACCTAAAATTAATTTCTAAAAATGGGAATTAAATTGTATCTACAAGTTTAATGTCTAAACTAAACAACCTAAAAAGAATGGGTGAAAAATATTGAAGCATCTAATAGAACAAAAAATAACAAAATCATGTATGAAATGAAACTCATTAAAATGCTATTTATTTGGAAAATATGGGAAAAATATCAAATAAAAAATAAAATGCAATTTTTATTTTTTATAATTTTCTTGACTTTTTAAAGAAAATGTTAAAAAAAGAATGAATTGAAAATATGCAATTTCTGATTTATTATGAATTTTTTAAAAATGAATGAAAATAAAAAGAAATTAAAAAAAGAAAATAGAAAGAAATAAAGGGAGGGGGTGAGAAAAGTAAGAAGATCAGTTCAAATGGTTGGGCCTCATACGCGCGGGGGGGTGTCAATAGCCATCAGAGCCCAATTCCCTCCATGAAATGAAACGGCGCGTTTCAATGTTCAAAATTTCCCCCCAAATCTCAGGTTAAATATGGAGCGTCCGATTCTTGGTCAGGTCAAGGTCTTCCCTCCAATCCAACGGCCATTGTACCTTCTTCTTCCTCCAGCCACTTAGGGTTTCAGAAACCCTTCTCATGCACGATTCTTCCATCTCCTCTATCTCCTTCATACCTCCATGAAATCATGAGATTCAAAAACCAAAAATGCTCTAAGACTCTCCCTCTACACAGCCATGGTGTTGCCTCTTTCTAAAACTCATTCAAGGAGCAAACCCGATAGTGATACCAGATAGAATCCGCCATTATCACCTGTCCTCAACTACTCCAATTCTCCACAAAATTCATCCTAAACTAATCTACAACTCATCCTGATCACAGCATGCTAATCCAATCACATTTTCGTGCCTTAATCCAAGAGTTATAAGTCTCAACAGAATTGACACATCATGCTCAAACCTCATGAAACTTCTCCAAAATCATCCCAATCAATCTTCTATCCTATCTTAACCATTCTACTCTATCAAAACCCTAAAATTCTAACTAATTCATGCCATACGAAGAGAAAACAAACCTGGTGCAATTTCTTGATACAGGTGCTAAGATCTCCAAATCAAATGCTTGTGATGAAAGGAAAGTGATCAATAAGCTTGGTGATTACTTCTGTATGCAACAAGTATGGTTCTAAGGCCTTGAATCACTCACTTCCAAAGTTTATGCTTCTTGAATGATGATGATGAATGGCACAATTCCTTCCTCAATTTGCCAAATGAAGGTGTGGATTCTAATCCTTGTATGATGATGATGAAAATTCAATCAAGAATAGTGAAGATTGATGGAGATTATAGAGATTTTGGAAAGCTTATGCAAGTTGAAGAAAGTGTGGAAAATTTGGGGTTTTTGAATAAATGGAAGCACCAACCCTTGCATGAACCAACTTGTATGAATATATAGATGAGGTTAGAACCTCCTAGAAACTTGGAGAAGTTTCCCTTGCACAAATTCCCTTGAAATTGGTTTATGTTTCTTACATTGCAAGCAACCATGGATAACTCTTAAAACATAAACTAAACTCAAAATTCTACTTTAGCCAATGTCTTTAAAATGCCCTTTCCATTCAAAATGACCTATAATTTTGCTTCATTTGGCCAAGATATGAAAAATCTCATTTTTAAGGCCATTTTTATTCATTAAATTCAACAATTTTGAAACCTTGTGCTATGAATCTTTACAATCTCTCATGGTCACTTTTATAGAATCAAAATGTCATTTGGAGCAAGTTTTATGTTGTAAATGTTTCCATTTGAAGCTTCCTTGTATGAGTTTTGGGCATAGGTTAAAATGACCTGTAATTCACAAATGACCAAAATACCCTTTGCTTGCCAAGACCATAAGTAGAGTTCCCCAAATCATATGAAGGCATACCATACCATTATAGAAAGCTAAGACAATAAGGAACAATTCTTATGTTGACCAGAAATCCATTTGAAATCTCCTTGACGGGTAAAAATTGCTTGAAAGTCAAGTCACTTTCACAGACAAAATTTCAGATACCTCAGATGACCTGTAACTTGCAAGGACCATAACTTGAGTTCTATAAATCTCCTTGATGTCTTCCACCACTCAAATTAAAGGTCTTGAGATCCTCTACAAGTTCCATGTTGGCCAAGGATCCATTTGAAGCTTGCATTTTGACTTATCTTGCTTGGAAATTTGACCTAAACTAGGGGATTTTACACAGAAACCCTAATTTAGAACCTCCTCTTCTCCTTGATTTCTCTGGATTTCTTATTAGCATAACAACATATCCTTATTCTCCATGTCAAATGATGAACCCCACATCTCCTCAATAGCCCTCAATGCCTTTCAAACAATCCTTTGACCTAGGGTTGACCCAGGGTTGACCCTAGTTGACTGTCTTTAACTGCAATACTTGTGACCACATCAACAACTTGTTTTCTTCTCCAAATGACTTTTTAAGTCCTCCAAGATGTCTAGATACTCCCCATGCTCTCAATTCACAGCCCATAATTCCCTTGTTGATCCTCAGACACCCTCAGTTAGGAGATATACTCAATGCTTGATCCACTGAACTCCCTGCTTTCAAATTCTTTTCTGATGACTTGAATGAGATTGAATTAGGATAATAACCTCTGGATAGGCCTCTAGAGATGAGAATAATGATTGGCCCCTGTTGGATGACTTGCTATGCTTATGCTATGCAGATGGTTAGGCTATATACATGACTCTATATGCAAATGCTAATGATATTGAAACATAAACCAAGTGAATAAGGTTGAGCAAATTTTAGGGTGCAACAGCTGCCCCTATTCAAGCGACTTGGACCCGATTGGGTGAAGAGCCCGGAGCCTTCAGACATTCGCGGTACGAGACGGTTGAATACCAATGAAACCAGAAATTTGCCAACCGCAGAAATAAACTGTGCTCCTGCTTGGGGCACGACATTCATCAGCTGAATCTGACTGTTATGACAACCCACTGATCTCGCGCGACCCTGCTAGGGATTATTTTCATCGTTCTGAAAAAGATTCTATCATCGCAGAGACAGAACACTGTCCACGTCAGGACGCCTGCTTCGTCGATTTGGAAAACCTCAGTAACTTTGCTGGGGATGGCTCGTCTGCCTTTTCGTCAGGAATAAATCGTCCACATTGGGAATAAACTCTTCCACGTTAGGAATAAACTCTTCCACGTTAGGAATAAACTCTTCCACGTTAGGAATAACACCGTCCACATTAGGACTCACTTTCCTACGTAAGGAATAACCTTTCTTTCCATGTCAGGAATCTCCTTCTGTCCACGTTAGGAATTGATCTTGATCTGAATCTGTCCACGTCAGGACTAAACTCCTTCATGCCATTAATACATCGCCCACGTTAGGACTCACCTTTCCACGTAAGGAATTCATCTCCTTCTTCCATGTTAGGAATAACTTCTTTGACCTGTCCGCGTCGGGATTAAACTTTTCCACGTAAGGAAACAACTTCTCTTTCCACGTGAGGAATCACCTTGATATGTCCACGTCAGGACTCCAATCTTTCCACGTAAGGAAACATCATCTTCAAACTTTTCCACGTAAGGAATCTTCATCTTTCCCCGTTAGGAATCACATCTCGATATGTCCCCGTAAGGAATCAATCTTTCCATGTAAGGAATACCAACTTCTTTCCATGTAAGGAATCTCATTTTTCCACGTTAGGAATCACCATTTTTCCACTTGTCCGCGTTAGGAATCACAACTGCTCCACGTAAGGAATCAGCTTTTTCTTTCCACGTAAGGAATAAATCTTTCCACGTAAGGAATCATATTTTGATATGTCCGTGTAAGGACCCATCTCTTTCCACGTAAGGAATACAATCTCTTTTCTGAATCTGTCCACGTCAGGACTACACTTGCTTTTCCACGTAAGGAACTGAAGCTTCTCTTTCCTCGTAAGGAATAACCTTGTCCACGTCAGGACTCACATTTCGTCTTGATTTGTCCACGTCAGGACTCACCTCTTGACCCGCTGAAGCAATAGAACTTGTCCACGTCAGGACCTGCGCGTCTTTGACTTGCTGGGGAAATAAGACTTGTCCACGTCAGGACTCACACTTTGCCCACAACACAAAGAAGGATAAACTTGTCCACGTCAGGACTCTCGCATCTTGTCATCTTAAAGAACTATAAACGTCCATGTCGGGACGCACCTTTCACCATTACGACTAAAGCTATCTGCTGGAAATAAATTGTCCACGTCAGGACACCAACACGAAGGGTGATCAATCTTGTCCACGTCAGGACTCCACACTCAATCAATACCGAGAACTCGAACCTGTCCACGTTAGGACTAACACACATCGGCAACTTGAGGACACGTCCACGTTAGGACTCCACACTCCAACAATCTTCTCTAGCACAAAGAAAACCCGTCAATAAGATTGTTCACGTTAGGACTCATCCTTCCATTGGTCTGCAAATTTCTTATCACTGACGTTACAGCAACTTTGAGGCTGACTCTACTGGGGACATTTGGAAACCAAACTTCCGGACGCCTGTTCTAATAACCGGCGGTAGCCTCTGAAATTCTGATTCATGAATCCTTTGAATGCTGACGCAACAACAACTTTGAAGGAGACAGTCCACTGGCCGGACTAGAGCAACTTCAACAGGAAATCCTGGCGGGGAAATAAGTAACTCTGCTTGGGGACACAGAGAAACTTATCCTGCTGACTCTGTGGGGAGTAGTGCCAAAGCTGATACTTCATGAGATGTCTCACGTCGAGATCCTGAATGTTTATTGATTCACCTGAGCAAGGGCTCTCTCTACCTGCAAGAGAAACAATACTTGAAACAAAAGGTTAGCCAGCCTAGTTTATGTTTCAAACTGCATATGTTTGACAATGATGCAATGATCCATTCGACATGGAAATGCTACGCTTTTATTTGGTGGATGTAATTATGACGCTATATGCAAATGCAAATGCAGACTCGAGCTGCTGGGTGCAGAAACTGCTTCAGCAAAATAAATGCTGAAGATAGTGCCAACTCCGCTGGGGATAGCCAGATGCTATAGAATTATTCCAGCAAAATAGATACTGGGCAGATGAAGTCGATTCAGCTGGGAAATCGGGAACTTAACCCAGCACCTTGTGGAAGGGCCACCCTGCTGGGGCATATAACTCTGCTGGGGAAAAGCAGATGCGCCTGGTATGATTGAACTTCTGCGGAAAAGTGAACGGGTATCACACAGTGTTCTGGCAAAATAAATGCCATGACCCACACCAACTCTGCCGGGGAGAGCCTTAATCTTTGATTCCCACTGGGAGGAATACTTGCTGAGAAGAGAATTCCGCTGGGGATGGGATGATTCTCTTGGGAAAAATCAATTGAATCCGCTGGGGGAGAGTAAATGACCCTGCGGGGAAAGGTGAACCGCCTTGGAACCGCCAATTCTGCTGAGGATAAACGACTCCGCGGGAGCACGTCCTTTGGATAGGCTACGACTAGCTGGGGAACTCGATCCTTCTTCAGTAAGGAACATGCATGACCTGCGTGGGGGTCGAGTCTTTTATTACTGCAGTCTCTTGATCATCTTCCTCGTACGGCTATGAAACCTGCAACAACATAAACAAGACAAAACAAATCTATGCAACCAAGTCGATTCAGGTTAGTGACGTTATTTTCAGTTAATTCAAAGCTTTAGCAGTTGTTGGCAAGGGCCAGTGACGTTATGCACATGCTAGTTTCATCAAACTTAGGCGTTAATCATGCACAAAACAGTAAAGAACAGTGTCAAGTACTGAATAATGTATTTTATTGATTGGGCCCCTGAATGGGCGGAGTTTGTACACGGAATGTAACTCCTGAAAAGAGGAAGCTACGCAAAGCAAATATACAAGTATGCACAAGAAGCATAAATATATTGACAAATGAAATTTTGTACACATGTCGGCAACGGGATGCAGACGAACACCACGAACTGATCCTCCCATGACTCGCCCGACTTTAATGCTTTCCCAGTATTCACTCTTTCGAAGAGGTTCTATCTGATAACCGACCCCTCAGGTATTCTCCCGCATTGATGCTCAGTGCAATATCAAATTCGGACCGCAGTCATTTGCTTTTCAAATCCCTAACTTTTGCGTGAACCGCCCTTTACGGGTTTTCAGTTCACCGGGATACCCTTTTTTGCCGAAGCCGCCCAGTGTAGGTTTTCAACTTCGCGGGTGTACATTTTTTCAATTTTATCCCTAACTTTTGCCCGAACCTTTCATTCTGTTTTTGGTTCGCCAGGATGCCCCATTTTGCCTGGACTCTCTTTTTTCTGTCCAGCGGGTCTATTTTAAGCAAAGTATTTTTTAACTGCGTCCGAATTCACAGGCGACGTAAAGTCTTCTCCGTCCATGGTGGACAACAGCAACGCTCCTCCTGAAAAGACTTTCCTGACAACATATGGCCCTTCGTAGTTGGGGGTCCACTTGCCCCTGTGATCTGTTTGCGGCGGGAGAATCCTTTTCAGCACAAGGTCGCCCGTCTGAAAGCTTCGCGGATGTATTTTCTTGTCATATGCTTTCTTCATTCGGCTCTGGTATAAACGACCATATGCTAGAGAAGCTAGCCTCTTCTCGTCCATCAAACTCAGTTGATTCAACCTGTCTTTCACCCATTCTGCCTCGTCCAGCTGAACGTCTCGCAATACCCTCAGAGAAGGGATCTCGACTTCCAATGGTAGCACTGCTTCCATTCCGTATACTAATGAGAACGGGGTTGCCCCGGTTGATGTGCGTACCGTCGTACGATAACCGTGCAGAGCAAAAGGTAGCATCTCATGCCAATCCTTATAGGTCACCACCATTTTCTGAACGATCTTCTTGATATTCTTATTGGCCGCCTCAACAGCGCCATTCATCTTGGGTCGGTAAGGGGAGGAGTTGTGATGTTCGATCTTGAAATCCTGACAGAGCTCCTTCATCATTTTGTTGTTCAGGTTCGAACCGTTGTCCGTGATTATCCGCTCGGGAATCCCGTATCGGCAAATGATATCTCTCTTGATGAATCTGGCCACCACTTGCTTCGTTACATTTGCATATGACGCCGCTTCCACCCACTTAGTGAAATAATCGATTGCTACCAAAATGAACCGGTGCCCATTAGAAGCTGTCGGCTCGATCTTTCCAATCATATTGATTCCCCACATCGAGAATGGCCATGGCGATGACATTACATTCAGAGGACTCGGAGGCACATGGATCTTGTCAGCATAGATTTGGCACTTGTGGCATTTCCTCGCAAACTTGAAACAATCAGTTTCCATGGTCAGCCAAAAGTAGCCTGCCCGCAGCAGCTTTCTTGTCATAGCATGTCCACCAGCATGCGTACCAAAGGTACCTTCGTGTATTTCCTCCATGAGTAACTTCGCTTCTCTTTCGTCTACACAACGCAACAGCACCAAATCGTGGTTTCTTCTGTATAAGACGCCATCCGGATTCAAATAGAAATTACCCGCTAATCTCCTGAGAGTCTTCTGATCCTGACTGGATGCCCCAGCCGGATACTCTTTATTCTTCAGGAAGTTAAGGATATCAAAATACCATGGTTTGTCATCAGATGCTTCATCAATAGCAAATACATAAGCTGGTCTGTCAAGCCGAGAGATGACGATTCGGGGAGCCTCGTTCCAGAAGTTGACTTTGTACATGGAAGACAAAGTGGCGAGGGCGTCAGCCATTTGATTCTCTGCCCGCGGTACGTGATGCAATTCAACCTTGTCAAAGAAAGGCAACAATCTCCTTGCATAATTCATATAGTGTATCAAATTGGGCTGACGTGTCTCCCATTCCCCTTTGATCTGATTCACCACCAGAACTGAGTCTCCGTATACGTCAAGATGTTTGATCCGCAAATCAATGGCCTCTTCAAGCCCCATTATACAAGCTTCGTATTCGGCTTCATTGTTGGTAACGGCGAAGGTCAATCGGGCAGTAAACGGGATGTGCGACCCGTGTGGCGTAGTGATGATTGCCCCTATTCCGCTACCGTAAGCATTCACAGCTCCGTCAAATATCATCTTCCATTTGGAACCCAACTCTGGTCCTTCGTCTGGCAACGGCTCTTCACAATCTTTCATCTTTAGGTACATGATATCCTCGTCAGGAAAATCAAACCTCATCGATTGGTACTCTTCAATAGGCTGCTCCGCCAGATACTCAGACAGCACACTCCCCTTTATAGCCTTTTGTGAGACATATTGGATGTCATATTCAGTTAAGACCATCTGCCAACGGGCAATTCTACCTGACAACGCCTGCTTTTCGAATACATATTTGATAGGATCCATCTTCGAGATGAGCATGGTTGTATGATTCAGCATGTACTGCCTCAAACGCTTGGCAGCCCAGGCTAGCGCGCAACAAGTTTTCTCCAGCATTGAGTATCGAGATTCGCAGTCTGTAAATTTCTTACTCAAGTAATAGATTGCATGCTCTTTTCTTCCTGTCTCGTCGTGTTGACCGAGAACGCAACCCATGCTTCCCTCAAGAACCGTCAAATACATGATCAAGGGTCTACCTGCCACTGGGGGTATCAAAATAGGAGGCTCCTGCAGATACTGCTTTATTTTATCGAACGCCTTTTGACAATTTTCGTTCCACGTTACAGCTTGATCTTTCTTCAACAGCTTGAATAACGGTTCACACGTAGCAGTTAGGTGAGATATGAACCGAGCGATGTAGTTCAACCTCCCTAAAAACCCGCGCACTTCTTTCTCTGTTTTAGGCGTCGGCATTTCTTGAATCGCTTTTATTTTGGCAGGATCGACCTCTATTCCTCTTTCGCTTACGATAAACCCCAGCAGCTTACCCGATCTCACCCCGAAGGTGCATTTATTAGGGTTCAGCCTTAGCCTGAACTTCCTAAGTCTTTTAAATAACTTCAGCAGATTCACCAGATGCTCTTCCTCCGTCTGGGATTTGGAAATCATATCGTCAACATAAACTTCGATCTCTTTATGCATCATGTCATGGAAAAGAGTCGTCATCGCACGCTGATATGTTGCCCCAGCATTTTTCAAACCAAAGGGCATCACTTTATAGCAAAATGTTCCCCAAGGCGTTATGAAAGTGGTCTTCTCCATATCCTCTGGCGCCATTTTAATCTGATTATAGCCTGAAAAGCCATCCATGAAGGAGAATACGGAGTATTGAGCAGTATTATCAACTAACACGTCAATGTGAGGAAGTGGAAAATCGTCTTTTGGGCTTGCTTTATTCAGATCTCTATAATCCACGCACATTCGAACCTTGCCGTCTTTCTTTGGCACTGGTACGATGTTAGCAACCCATGAGGGATACTTTGCCACAGCCAGGAAACCAGCGTCCCACTGTTTTTGAACTTCCTCTTTGATCTTCACTGCCATATCTGGTCGAGTTCTGCGAAGTTTTTGTTTGACCGGCGGGCAATCTTCTTTCAGTGGCAGGCGATGCACAACCATATCTGTATCGAGCCCTGGCATATCTTCATACGACCAAGCGAATACATCATTATACTCTTGAAGCATTTGAACCAGTCTTCGCTTGATATCGCCCTGCAGCGCGGCTCCGATACGAATATTCTTCTCAACCCCTTCCGACCCCAAGTTGATAATTTCGATGACCTCATCGTGTGGCAGAATGGCTCTTTCCTCTTGCTTCACCAACCAAGACAGTTCTTCAGGAATGTCGCTATCTTCGACAACCTCTTCTTCGGCCTGAAATACCGGGTGTTCAAAGTCGGGACGAGTCATAGGTGGTTCAACGATGTCATCTGAAAATGTTATCCTGCAAAAGGAATGGTTAAGTGCTTCAAAATGCGTATAAAGCGAATAACCATGTTGCCATTTTATTGAAAAATATAAAACAAGAAAGACAGGGATTACAGTATTTGCACATGAAAAAACGCCATTTATTTAATGATTAACACGCAATGTTTATAACAACACAGCCCTAAGCAAATCATGATGCCCCGGGCAAGACATCAGATTATTCAACAATTAATAAAGCAAAGCATTACTATTTAAGAGTCACAGGAGCAAGCTCCTGAATAGACCAGTTGCACAGTCCCTGTCCTGGCGTGCTTGGCTGAATCCAGGCATCCATATCACAGTCGCTGTCTCCTTCATCAGACTCCGAAGCAGCATTGACGGTCTCATGACACACTCCACTGGCAGAGATGGTGATTGGCCCTCTGAAACGGGGCGCCCCCACGATAGGAGTTGACGACGACGGTTGGTATCCTAGCCCGAACCGGTCCATCTTCACAGGAATGTCCAGCACCTTACCCCAGCCCTTTGCTTCTCCCGCTTCCACTAGAGCTTGAGCTTCTTTATACGATGAGACGGCTATCTCCGGCACTTTGCTCGGCCCGGGACCTTTGTCCTTGATGCGCAACCCTTCAAATGCCTGGCAGGGTGTTTCGTGGATCTCTCCGTCGACTTCCACATATTTAAATGACGATAGATGGCTTACCAGGATGTCCTCTTCTCCGCATACAGTGACTACGCTGTCTCCGACCATATATTTTAACTTCTGATGTAGGGTGGACGTGACTGCCCCCGCCCCATGAATCCAGGGTCTTCCAAGCAAGCAGTTGTACGCAGGCTGTATATCCATGATATAAAACTCAGTTGCAAACACCTCCGGCCCCACCTGTAGAGGCAATGTGATCGATCCAAAGACTGTTCTCCGTGTGCCGTCAAACGCTCTGACTACCAAGTCGCTGGGCGTGCACAAGATTCCTCTAACATCCAGTTTCATCATCGCCTTCTTGGGAAGCACATTCAAAGACGATCCGGTGTCGACCAATACATGCGACATCACTGATCCTCTACATTCGACAGATATGTGCAGCGCCATATTATGATCTCTCCCTTTCGGGGTCAAATCAAAGTCAGTAAAGCCCAGGCTGTGGCCTGCATTCACATGTGCCAACACTCCTTCCAGCTGATTCACGGAGACGTCTTGAGGTACAAAAGAAGTATCCAGGACTTTCAGCAAAGCATTTCTGTGAGCTTCCGAACACAACAGCAATGACAGGATAGATATTTTGGACGGCGTCTGCTGCAGATGCTCAACGATCTTATAATCACTTTTTCGAATCAAGCGCATGACTTCTTCTACATCTTTCGATGCCGCTTCTTTTTCGCTTGCTTGCGCCGGAACGTTCTCAACCACTTTCCCTTTTCCTTTTGCTAGTCTTTCGGCCCCCACTTCAGGGGATATAAAGATCCTACCACTCCTTGTCATACCTCCTGAACCAACAACATTTTCCACAGTCTCGGCTGGCTGCTTATTAACATCAATTTTTATCCCGTCACAATACACCTCCAACCCATATGACCATGGGACTGCTTTCGTGTTCTCGTACGGGATCGGCCCGGCCTTAGTTATGGTGATCGGTGGTCGTTGAGCTGGTGCTGCAATAGTGATCGTCTTCCGAGGAATCGTTACCGTGGCCACATCACTCCGATTATCTGCTACTACCCCTGCGGGCTCTTCAGTTGCTGCACAGTCAAACTGCAATATGCCTTCATCAATTAAAGCCTGAATGCCTTTCTTCAAATCATCACACCCCCCAGCTAGGGCCCAACATTCTAAGCAATACTCGTCACATCCCGGGTAAACACCCCCTTGCAACAGTCGGCTCTTTATCTCGCTCAGCGGCCGTTGGCCCCATGATTAGGCATGGGCTTCTGCACTATATTCGGACCTGCCGTTCCGAAATTGATAGTCTTATTGTCCAAAAGATCTTGCACAACATGCTTAAAAGCATGGCAACCTTCTATATCGTGGCCTGGAGCCCCAGAATGAAACTCACAGTGCCTGCTTGCATCGTAACCAAACGGGGGAGCTCCCGTTATTGGTGCCAGAGTTCTTTTCTCTACCAGGTTCAATCCCAACAATGTCTGCAACAACTCCGCATAGGTTGAGGGAGGCTTCTCAAACACTCTTCTCGGTTTGCCACCCTGGAATCTTCGCTGAGCCTGCTGTGCCCCCTGCTGAGGCTGCTGCTGCTGCATTGGCTGCTGCTGAGACGGTTGTTGTTGCTGAAGCGGTTGTTGCTGATATGGAATAGTAACACTCGCCACCTGCTGCGGCTGATGATATTGGTTTCGTCCCCTGCCTCGGCCTCGGCCTCGGCCTCCAAACACTGCGCTTGCCTCGCCCTGACGGCGCCCACCAAAAGCTTTCCTATTACTGCCAGATGCAGTCGATTCCTCAACCTGGAATTTTCCTTGCTTAATGTTACGCTCAATCTTTTCTCCCATCAGAATCAGGTCTGAGAAACTGGCCAGAGATGTGTGAAACAGCATGTCATGAAACAAGCCCATGAATGTGCCGACGAACATGTCATTCATTTCCTTGTCTTCTACAGGAGGACGTACCCTGGCAGCCATATCGCGCCACCTTTGCGCGTACTCTTTAAAGCTCTCCCCTTTCTTCTGCGACAGCCCTGCCAACTGGACCCGATTGGGCGCCAAATCGCTGTTATATTTGTAGTGAGCTACGAACGCCTCCGCCAATTGCTTCCATGTCTTGATATTGGTTGGCTCCAACCCCATATACCACTCTAGGGAAGGACCCGACAGACTATCTTGAAAGAAATGCATTAGCATTCTTTCATCAGTTGAGTATGCAGACATCTTTCTGTAATAAGCTCGTACGTGCACTTTCGGACATGTGTCCCCTTTATACTTATCAAACGCAGGAGCTTTGAATTTAATTGGCACCCTCAAGCCAGGTACCAGACCCATTGTTGCCATGTCCAAGCCCACAACACTTTGGTTCAGGACCCCCCTCATTTGCTCTTCCAGCATTCTGATCTTCTGGGAGTCATCCATCGGCCCTTCGAAACCTCCGCCGGAGAAAGCGTCCTCCTGCCGATCTTCTTGCCACATACCATTTCCAGCTCCATACTCGTCATATCCATTATTACGTCCAGCCCTGACCTGATTCATCCCCGGACCTCGACCTCTGTTGCCGTACCCTTGAACACCTCCAGCAGGCCCAAAAGCCATAAACCCCGCGCCGTTTCCATTTCCAAAACCTCCGTAACCCTGATTGGTCGCACCATAACCATCTTGCCCAAAGCCTTGAGCATTGAAACCATATTTCCCAGTGTTATCGAATCCCTGATCATTGAACCCGAATCCAGCATTGACAAAGTCGTTGCCTCCCATATTATCTCCCAAGTTGATGTCACCAAGCCCAACATTATGGACAGCAGTCTCATTCCCAACTCCGACGTTACCATTCACAGCAGTGGTAGCGTTGTTGACATTAGCAGCAGGTATATTGACTACAGGTGGAGCCACTGGCGTGGGAGTGCCGTCTCCATGAACAGTATCGACCCGTACAGACTGATGATCCTCATTACCGTGACCGGCATTTCGAGCCAACAGAGGTTGGACCATGGCTTGCAGATTTTCCTGACCCTTTGCAATAGCTTCCATGGCCTGCATGAAGAGAGCGAGCTTCTCGCGCACATCTTGCATCTCGTTCTGCATTTGATCCATGATTCTTCGACAGTTGGTGCGGGTAGAATAGCGGTGCGGGTGTTGATCTGCAATCCTGGAAAGTACCTGGTACAGAGCAGGAAATAAGACACTATTCAAAGATTACCTGTAATGCAATATGAATATGAATGCAATGCGATGTGTCTGTGCATTAGGGAAGTTCATTCCCCCAGTTCTAATGTGAAGGTGCCAGTGCAGTGACAGTGCTGACAATAGGAATATCGGAGCTGAATCATAGAAAGCCTCATATATTGCTGAGAAAATCAGAATACAATGTCGCTAAGAGTACAGCAAGAAGGCATGACCTCAACCAACAATCCTGGTGATGATCAGCACTATGCAAATAAAGCATACAAGTTACTACATGAAATGATCAAATCCTCCCAAAAGTCTGGTACTCTTCTATCAACTTCTTGGTCTCTGGATGACTGGGTCGAGCAAGCAGCCCTTCAACAAGTTGGTTTCTCTTCTTAAGAACACGGCGCACGTCTTCAGCGGTTTCTTCCCATGTCGCTTCCCCGAAGCAATCTTCTAGTTTTCGCTTTTGAGACACAGCTTCATCTCTGCATTTGATTGCCTTGTTCAGTGCATTCTGGACACTATACCGGGTCATAACTTCTTCCTCACACTTCTTGATGCTAGACTTCAACTTCTCTTCGAGGTCGGAGATTTGATGTTTCAACTTATCCTCCCTCTTCTTGTTGTTGGTGAGCGTAGCGTTCCAAGTCTTATTGCAAGAAGAGATCTCTCGGTGAGCGATGTCAAGCGCCTTCTTCTTGGATTCAAGCATGTCATGGGAACTTCTGAACTCTTGCCCCAGACGTTTGCGCTTTTTCTTTTCCTCAGTCAACTCAGCCCCTAACCTGTTTAACAGCTCGATTTGTTGTTGGAAAGCATATACGGCCTTGTTTTTCTCACTGCGTACCTGAGCTAGCTCCTGCTCTAACTCTTCGTTGATCTTCATCAAGGCTTCTTTCTCTCTCACAACTTGCTCGTAGGCTTCCCGAGAAACAGTAGTTGGCTCTTCTGCCGGAATAGGAACAATGGCGGGTGCAACTGGAAATGGCATTAATAACTGACTTGCTCTTTCCTGGATCCAAACCTTGTAAGGTGCATAGGCTTGGCAATCGCTCTTACCTAACAGTGGCTTCCCCTTGCGGTTAATACGTGTCCAGGCATGTTGCAACTCAGCTAGCAATTCTCCCTTCAAATCACCTGTGAAGTACAGAGATTCCTGTACTTCCTCCTCCTGAGGTGGATTCTTCAGTGCATATCCGAACTGGCGAATGAATAGAGAAGGGTTGTAATTGATACACCCTTTTCTTCCTATCAGTGGCACATTAGGGTACCCAGAACAACTGAAGATGAGCTCAGATCCCAACAGGTCTCGATCAAACCACTCCATATCTTCCGACGATAGCCTCATCAGGCGCTCTGGCCAACCAACTGGAACTGTAGTCTCTGCAACAGACCTTCTCTTAGGAAGGTGACTCTCAAACCACATACTCAACAAGGGTACACAAAGATGAACATTCTTTCCTCTCCCTTTCTCATTCTTGTAATGCAGTGAGTGATAGAGATCTCCGAGTAAGGTAGGTACAGGATTACCAGCGGCAAACAAGTAGAAGGCGTTGAAGTCCACAAAATCCGGTATATTGGGAAACAATACTATGCCATAAATGCACAAGGCCAACACAGCATTGAAAGCAACCCAGCACCCGCTCTTGGCATACTCCTGGGCTTTACCAACTAAGAACTGGAGTGAGAAGCCTGGAACTCCACGGGAAACAGTAGTCAATAGTTCAGAAGTATCAATATGCAAAGCTTTTGCCAAGTCCTCCGGCTTGGGCTTGGCGCCAGAATGGATGAATGGAACCTGGTTCTGCACGGGCAGCTCAACATACTCAGCGTATTCCTCCAAGGTTGGTCCCATAATAAAGTCAGGGAACGTAAAGCACCTCAAAGCAGGGTCGTAGAATTGCATCAAAGCATACAGCCCATCTAACTCTACCTCTGTAGGTTTGCACACCAATCTCAGTAGTCTACCATAGCTCATCCGGAAGCTCCTACGAACACCCTCATCAGCAAGAGAGATCAACCCCAGTAAAGGAACAATATCAGGAGTAGGCAATTTGTAAGCAACTGTTCTCCTTAAGCTAGTCATGATCAAACACTCAGAAGTCCGGACACTAGAACCAGGGAAATGCAAATGCACCTGCAGCACAGACACACGTTAGTGAAATGCAAATGGTAATGGATATGCAGTAATGCAATGCAAGTAACATGCAACAGGGACCAAAGCTGTAGCTGAATAGCCTGGACCATATCAAGAAGTCTCAGATAGATTCTCTAGAAGTCCTCAAACCCTGGTCTCAGGTAGACCTAAAACAAAGCTCCAATACTGGTCTCTGATAGCCCCCATAATCACAACCTGAATGGTCTCTGGCAGACCTCAAATCATATCTCCCACTGGTCTCTGACAGACCTCAAAACACATCTCCAAATAGTCTCTGACAGACCTCGGAACACATCAACTGGTCTCTGACAGACCTCAGAACACAACTCCACCTGGTCTCTGACAGACCTTAGAACCCTCCATAAATATCCAGGATCCTGATCAAGAAACAAACCGGTGGTCTGAAGGTCTAGTTACCTGCATAACCCTGAATCCCCTCACAGGTGGGTGGCCCTATAACTGGCACAAGGTACGGCATCCTATGCGGTCGTCGGCGTCACAGACTTTCAGGGTTGATGATACGATTCCCAGAAGGAGTGGCATCATCAATCCCTGAAGAGGCCTCACTTAGCCAACTTCCAAACGATCGGTCCCCAGAGTCGACAATCCAACTAACCAGCAACCCACGCCAACCAAAGGAAGGGGCAGGAGGCCAACCAGAGGAACCTCGTCTGAGTGTAGATTTCATGGGACACCAAAGCAAGCAAAGCAAGCGGGCACCCACTAATTTCTACTCTAATTCTAGGTGCACTCAAGCCCAGGTCCGGCTTATCTCTCAATATCAGAACACCCGTCACACCCCAACATACAGCAACAATAATCAATATATAAAGCTGAAAATACAGGGTTAGAAATATAAAATAACTCCATACAACATCCTCGACGGGAAAACAAGCGTTAGGATTGACTCTCTTAAGGGACGTTGGATCCCAAATGCATAAGAACTATCGCAGTCCTTAGCAGCCAGGGGACGTTGGGTCCCCAGCAGAGTCGCCAGTTGTCGCTACTGCGAAAATCGGCATCGGCTGAACAGAAGAGTCGCCACCGTGCGTTATTTATCCCACGGGAGGGAAAGGAAACGCTCAGAGTAAACCTCGCACAACATGGGAAAGGTATGGTCGTCGCAACCAAAACCTGGATTCGGGAGTCGGTTACGCAAGGGGAAGGTATTAGCACCCCTCACGTCCGTCGTACTCGACGGGATCCACGCTTGTTTTCGGGTATGGATTGTTATTCTATCTATTCTAAAGGTCAGGGGTTAAAAAGAAAAGAGAATGAAAATAAAATGACTCGGCAAAGTATCGCACTTTATGCCTACGTATTCCCGTCTGGAACGAGAAATCAGAGTCAACGTAGTTCGCCTACCTACGGGAAAGGAGGGGAAGGTTGCTCGCTAGGATATCGTATCCTATGCCTACGTACTTTCATACAACATGAAAGATCAGAGCAAACGTAGTTCGGGCCACGGAAGACACAGGCTTGTCTTGGTTGTTTTTATTCCTTCTGAAAAAGGGTTTTCTGATTAGCAGTCCAAGCGGACAAAAATTGACGTTTCGATGAGTTCACATTCTTTTACGAAAGAAGTGTCTTTTATTGTGTTTGAAATCTTTATGTGTTTTTCTGTTTGTTTTGAGGAAGAAAGAGACAGAACTCTAACCTACGGTTGCGAAGGGAATCAAACTAACCTAATGTTATCATGCATGGGTTAAGACCTAGTGTCTATCATGCTCCTCTCTTGCACAGAGAGAAATAGAGATCCTAAGGGAATAGACGGAAACAGAAACAATAGCAGATATACAGTGATACAGTAAAATGCATGAATGCAGCAATACAAGCGAGGCAAGGGAGTCCCACTCAACCTCGAACCTAGAAAACAATGGGCGAAAGTGAACAGGCTTCACTTTCAACCCAACAGGGTAAACAGCAAACAATACAGTCCAGAAAACCAATCAATACATCAGAAATGAAATACAGCAAAAGATAAACAGCATCAGCAGCTCTGAATCAACATCTGGCTTTAAGCAATCTCCAATCAGCTACAGGCTTCAACAAGCATCAATCTCCATCTTCATGACCTTCAGGCAAGGGCTTTGATCATCAGTCTTCTATCTGCAAGGGCTTTTCTTCAAGCTCAAACCTCCAGGATGAGGGATCAGTCACAAGAGTGAATTGGGTGTTAAGCAATCAGTTGACTACCAAAGGTGGTGAACAGACTGCCTCTAACACATATGACATTTTCTCTCAAGAGTTCTATCTCTTAGACACTATCACCAAGCCTTCCAAAGGAAGGGGGTGAGTGTCTTAGAGAGACTCTGTATCACAGAGAAGAATGGATGCAGACAAGGCAATCCATGTTTGAGAAACAAACTTTCTAACCTAGAGCTCTGCCTAGCTCCTAAACCCTAGTCTCCTCAGCATCTGCTAGCAAGAATCCTCTCTTCAACTCTGGAAGTTGGACTTCAACATCTGGATCTCCAATGGCTTCACCTTCTCAAGTCTTCAGCTCTCCCAAATCCCCAGACAATCCCAATACCCACACATACAAGCAATAATCCCCAGAGGCACACCACACCAGTCAATCAGATATACAGTACATTAATAGCAGTAGGGGAATCCTGAATTTTTCCTAAGGGGATCTAATAATTACCCATAGCCCCTATAGTCCCATAGCTAACCTATTCAATCTCTAAGTCTTAAGGGAAGTGAATTAATCCTCCTAAGTCATCACCTAAAACCCTAGTTTGTTCATGTTGTTCACACCTAAGCTAAACACCTAAAATTAATTTCTAAAAATGGGAATTAAATTGTATCTACAAGTTTAATGTCTAAACTAAACAACCTAAAAAGAATGGGTGAAAAATATTGAAGCATCTAATAGAACAAAAAATAACAAAATCATGTATGAAATGAAACTCATTAAAATGCTATTTATTTGGAAAATATGGGAAAAATATCAAATAAAAAATAAAATGCAATTTTTATTTTTTATAATTTTCTTGACTTTTTAAAGAAAATGTTAAAAAAAGAATGAATTGAAAATATGCAATTTCTGATTTATTATGAATTTTTTAAAAATGAATGAAAATAAAAAGAAATTAAAAAAAGAAAATAGAAAGAAATAAAGGGAGGGGGTGAGAAAAGTAAGAAGATCAGTTCAAATGGTTGGGCCTCATACGCGCGGGGGGGTGTCAATAGCCATCAGAGCCCAATTCCCTCCATGAAATGAAACGGCGCGTTTCAATGTTCAAAATTTCCCCCCAAATCTCAGGTTAAATATGGAGCGTCCGATTCTTGGTCAGGTCAAGGTCTTCCCTCCAATCCAACGGCCATTGTACCTTCTTCTTCCTCCAGCCACTTAGGGTTTCAGAAACCCTTCTCATGCACGATTCTTCCATCTCCTCTATCTCCTTCATACCTCCATGAAATCATGAGATTCAAAAACCAAAAATGCTCTAAGACTCTCCCTCTACACAGCCATGGTGTTGCCTCTTTCTAAAACTCATTCAAGGAGCAAACCCGATAGTGATACCAGATAGAATCCACCATTATCACCTGTCCTCAACTACTCCAATTCTCCACAAAATTCATCCTAAACTAATCTACAACTCATCCTGATCACAGCATGCTAATCCAATCACATTTTCGTGCCTTAATCCAAGAGTTATAAGTCTCAACAGAATTGACACATCATGCTCAAACCTCATGAAACTTCTCCAAAATCATCCCAATCAATCTTCTATCCTATCTTAACCATTCTACTCTATCAAAACCCTAAAATTCTAACTAATTCATGCCATACGAAGAGAAAACAAACCTGGTGCAATTTCTTGATACAGGTGCTAAGATCTCCAAATCAAATGCTTGTGATGAAAGGAAAGTGATCAATAAGCTTGGTGATTACTTCTGTATGCAACAAGTATGGTTCTAAGGCCTTGAATCACTCACTTCCAAAGTTTATGCTTCTTGAATGATGATGATGAATGGCACAATTCCTTCCTCAATTTGCCAAATGAAGGTGTGGATTCTGATCCTTGTATGATGATGATGAAAATTCAATCAAGAATAGTGAAGATTGATGGAGATTATAGAGATTTTGGAAAGCTTATGCAAGTTGAAGAAAGTGTGGAAAATTTGGGGTTTTTGAATAAATGGAAGCACCAAACCTTGCATGAACCAACTTGTATGAATATATAGATGAGGTTAGAACCTCCTAGAAACTTGGAGAAGTTTCCCTTGCACAAATTCCCTTGAAATTGGTTTATGTTTCTTACATTGCAAGCAACCATGGATAACTCTTAAAACATGAACTAAACTCAAAATTATACTTTAGCCAATGTCTTTAAAATGCCCTTTCCATTCAAAATGACCTATAATTTTGCTTCATTTGGCCAAGATATGAAAAATCTCATTTTTAAGGCCATTTTTATTCATTAAATTCAACAATTTTGAAACCTTGTGCTATGAATCTTTTAAATCTCTCATGGTCACTTTTCTAGACTCAAAATGTCATTTGGAGCAAGTTTGATGTTGTAAGTTTTTCCATTTGAAGCTTCCTTGTATGAGTTTTGGGCATAGGTTAAAATGACCTGTAATTCACAAATGACCAAAATACCCTTTGCTTGCCAAGACCATAAGTAGAGTTCCCAAAATCATATGAAGGCATACCATACCATTCTAGAAAGCTAAGACAATATGGAACAATTCTTATGTTGACCATAAATCCATTTGAAATCTCCTTGAGGGGTAAAAATGGCTTGGAAGTCAAGTCACTTTCACAGACAAAATTTCAGATACCTCAGATGACCTGTAACTTGCAAGGACCATAACTTGAGTTCTATAAATCTCCTTGATGTCTTCCACCACTCAAACTAAAGGTCTTGAGATCCTCTACAAGTTACATGTTGGCCAAGGATCCATTTGAAGCTTGCATTTTGACTTATCTTACTTTGAAATTTGACCTAAACTAGGGGATTTTACACAGAAACCCTAATTTAGAACCTCCTCTTCTCCTTGATTTCTCTGGATTTCTTCTTAGCATAACAACATATCCTTATTCTCCATGTCAAATGATGAACCCCACATCTCCTCAATAGCCCTCAATGCCTTTCAAACAATCCTTTGACCTAGGGTTGACCCAGGGTTGACCCTAGTTGACTGTCTTTAACTGCAATACTTGTGACCACATCAACAACTTGTTTTCTTCTCCAAATGACTTTTTAAGTCCTCCAAGATGTCTAGATACTCCCCATGCTCTCAATTCACAGCCCATAATTCCCTTGTTGATCCTCAGACACCCTCAGTTAGGAGATATACTCAATGCTTGATCCACTGAACTCCCTGCTTTCAAATTCTTTTCTGATGACTTGAATGAGATTGAATTAGGATAATAACCTCTGGATAGGCCTCTAGAGATGAGAATAATGATTGGCCCCTGCTGGATGACTTGCTATGCTTATGCTATGCAGATGGTTAGGCTATATACATGACTCTATATGCAAATGCTAATGATATTGAAACATAAACCAAGTGAATAAGGTTGAGCAAATTTTAGGGTGCAACACGTACCAAGCTTGTATGAGTTGTCTTCATCAAAACACAAAGGCCTTGAAGCTTGCTTCTACATGAAACACAAATCCTGAACGATAAAAAGGTTTGATTCGGTTTGTGAGTTTTAGTGTAGTGAATTAGTTTGTTTGAGATTCACGTTGCACTAAAGTCTATGACATAGGAGCGAATGCATTGCATATCGCCCAAAGGGCAAACACTAAACACTCTAGACAAGTGAGGAGAAACCCCCCACTCATCATTTCCTATTTTTTTAAGGCTCGTAGCATACAATGTTCATCGTATTTATTATAGGAGTTAGAATGTGTTTTGATATGAGAAGAAAGACTCATGAAAGGTCTAAGGGAAACTCGACCCTAACATTGTCATGTAAAGTGGTCCTAAGGTCGGGATGCGAAAGGAGATTCTATCCTAATGTTAGCATGCAAAAGATGGACCTAAGGTTAAGGTTAAAAGGGACTATCCTACTTGTTATTATGCTTGGATTGCAATCCTAATGTCTATCCTACTCCAAATTTAATTGGAAATTAAATTGGAATGAGAACCCTAAGGGAACATGCAAAGGCAAGGAAAAGAGCAAGGAAATAAGGTAAAAACAGCTGCTACAATAACGCCCCTGCACAAAACAGCAGTATAATCTAGCACACAAGTAAGACAACCTATAATAGCACATGTTTCAGAACAAAAGCAGGTGTAAAAAGGCATGCAGCAAGCAAGTTTAAAACAACAACAACTGTGAAAAGTAGGGCAGCAAGCATGCTTGAATGCAATCAATCAAGAGCAAACACCAATCATGGATAAAGATCATGCAAGTATGGACATGCTTCAACAATCAAACATGATTGATCAACAACATTGCATCAATAAGAATCATCAAGATCATCATGCTTTTCAAATCAAATTGAACGATCGACTGATCAAACAAACATGCAACAAAGTGGAGTTGGGAACAAATGCAAACGTGCATCAAACATCCAGCAAAGAAAACAATTCAATGATAACCCATTAACATGTTATAAGCAAACAAGTCATATGATCATCCATCAATCAAGCAACATGAACATGTTTAGCATTCAAACAGAAACCGGAAGTCATGTGTCGAAGAATCGAGATCAAACATTTAAGAACAATGAAATATATCGAAAACAATCCACATAAATGCATCATATTAAATCATGAAGTTTTGAGATGGAAAGAACACCAAACAAGCATGAAAAATGCAAAAACAAAGCATTTTGTTTAGTGGTAATCGGTTACTGTAATCAGGTAACTGGTTACCTGTTGTAAAAAATGTCTGAAAATGTGAAAATTATGAAGGGTAATCGGTTACCCTATAGTGGTAACCGGTTACCACTGAACCAAAAACAGAATAATAGCCTCCAAAATCAATTTTCAGCATCAAACAACTTATCCAATCAATCACATGAACATATTTTCAATTAAGCACGAATTTATCATCAAGAATCAATAATCAAGCCTCATATAAACACAATCAAACATTGAAATCCCAAATCACAAAGATCCAAGTCAAACAAATAGATCAAAATGCAACAAAAGCCATGAATCTACATTGTGATTATGCAAATAAGCTCAAAACAGAATTGGAGCTAGAATTACCAACCTTCAAAGCTGAGATTTGCTTTGGTAAGTGTTGATTCACTTGGAATTAACAGATCCAAGCTAAAAACCCAGAGAATCTTCAAGATCTAAGAGCTTCCTTATGGTAGAAATGAAGAACAAGCAAAATCAAACAGAATTGGCTCAAAAAAGCACTTCCAATCTAGCTTCCAAAATCATATCCAAACTCAAACGAAAATTGAATGATAAGTTGAAGATAATGGAGGTGAAGATTGTCGCTTGCGCGAAAATAAGGTGCCGGCATGACAGAAGAGTCGCCAGCTTTCGTTATTTATCCCTCAGAGCGGGAAAGGAAACGATCGGAAAAACCTGACGAATAAGGGTAAGACAAGGTCATCGCAACCATTGTTTGGGTTCGGGAGTCGGTTACGCAAGGGGAAGGTATTAGCACCCCTCACGTCCACCGTACTCGACGGGATCCTCGCTTGTTTGTTTACTTGGACGGGTTGGTTATAATCTATCTACCTATCAAGGCTGGCTGAAAAAGAAAAAGAAAAATGACTCGGCAAAGCGTCGCACTTTATGCCTACGTATTCCCGTCTGGAACGAGAAATCAGAGTCAACGTAGTTCGGCTAACTACGGGGGAAGGGGAGGAAAGGTTGCTCGCTAGGATATCGCATCCTATGCCTACGTACTTTCATCTGGTATGAAAGATCAGAGCAAACGTAGTTCGGGAAACTACGGGTTATCTCCTGAAAGAAGTGTTTTTTATTGTTTTTGCGATCTCAACCGCACTAGAGACTATGACCTGAGAGTGAATGCGTCGCATGTCACCCACGGGGTACCATACTAAACATCCATCCTCAGATAGCTTAAGGCTCGTAACGTACGAAAGAAATCATTCATGATTACTGTATCTTAAACTGCTTCGAGATGAGAAGAGAACAAGCCCAACTAGGAGGGAGACTATCAAGTCCTATTGTTGTCATGCCATGGATTCATCCTATGGTCGAGGTTTGAACAGGGAACTCCTAGATGTTGTCATGCATGGGTTTCAACCTAAAAGTCTATCATCAAATCCTCATCAGAGGAAATGAGAGTCCTAAGGGATCATGTCAATGATACACCAAAACAGACGAAAGCATCAGCTTTAACAGTAAAATGCATGCAATGCAAGTGAGGGAGGAAATGTGTGTGGGGCTTCAGCCTCCACAAGCTCGTCTCAACCTCAAGCCAGTCATGAAATAACAGTAATCATACTGAAGATAAACCACATGCTATCAAGCAATAACAGATAAGAGAAATGAAATTGCCATCAGGCAAACAAAACACAAACTTGAGAAAGAAAGGATCTACTCTCTAATCCTAACCCTAACACAGAATCTGAATCAAAATGAAATCAAATCCCTAAAGCAAAACCTAACCAAAAGAGAAAACAATCCCAATCTTCAAGCTTCAAAACAAGCTTACCAAAGAAAGGGAGCTAAGTAAGCAGACTCATAGTGTCTTCCTCAGGAAAGCACTAGGAGGTGTATACTCAGGAGTTATATCCTATGTGGCTCAACCACTGTGATCAGTTTACATTCCTCCTCAGGAGAAAATAAACTCACAAGCAGGCTCCAACATCACTAGATATTTAGGAAATCCTATCGGAACTAGTGGAACTAAGTGAATAGACCCATAGGACCTTCCTCAGGAAAGTACTAGGAGGCTTCCACTTAGGAGTTGTATCCTATGTGGCTCAACAACAGTGATCAGTCTACATTCCTCCTCAGGAGAAATTAAACTCACAAGTTGGCTCCAACATCATTGGATACTTGAGAAATCCTAGACAAACTAATGGAACTAAATGAATAGACCCATAGGACCTTCCTCAGGAAAGTACTAGGAGGCTTCCACTTAGGAGTTGTATCCCATGTGGCTCAACAACATGTGATCAGTTTACATTCCTCCTCAGGAGAAATTAAACTCACAGGTTGGCTCCAACATCATTGGATACTTAAGAAAGAGGTGAGAAGAAAGAATGAAAGTCATTCATAGTGCCTTCCTCAGGAAAGTACCATGAACTTCCCTCAAACTTCAGGATCTCAAACCTCACAGACAGGGAACAAGCCAAGCTCTGGGTCTCTGAGTCTTGATCTACAATCTTCTCTTCATGATGCTCTCCAACAAGATCTTCAAGACAACACAAACCCCACAACAAACTCCCCAAAATAAACCCCATAGATGAACAGGTAACCATAGAACAGACAAAATCAATAGGCAACTTCAGAAAATACCTAAAAATACTAAACCAAGGGGGGAAAATCTAACAATTATTCACAAGGGTCTATAATATCTATCCATAACATCTACATGTGCCCCTACCCAAAAATCAAGACAAAACTATCTAAAGAAAATGAATTTCCTCACCTATGCACAACCTAAACCCTAATTAGACTATCCTAAGTTCAATTCAACTAAACTAATCAAATCTTAATCTAAAAATCTAGAAATAAATCCTATGGGGAACTATGATTCAATATCTAATTACACAAAAAGGAATGGATTAAAAATCCTAAGGGAAAGCCCTAAAAGAAATTCTACAAAATTGGATATCAAACTAAACATATTAAAAAGCTATTTAAAAGAAAAATCCATTAAAAATATGAAAAGAAAATAAAATGGACATTTTATTTATCTATATTTTTCTAGACAAATTTATGAACACATGAAAAAAACAAGAATTAAAAAATATTAAGTTTCCTATTTTTTATGAATTTTTAAAGTGCAAGAAAATATTAAAAGAATAAAAAATAAAAGAAAACAATTAAAGGGGAGGGGGGGGTGGAAATAGCAATGCACGCTAGTTCAATTACAAGTGGGCCAGATATAGGGGGGGTGCGGATAGAATTCTGGATCCATCAAGCCCAGACGCGCCTCACTTAACAAAACGCCGCGTTTTGGTTTTTTAAACTTCCCTCCAATTTCAATTAAATGACAGCCACACGATCCTTCTCAAAGTCAAATGCTTGACCAAGATCCAACGGACGCAGCTCATCGTCCCCAAAACGAATTAGGGTTTCTGGTTTTAGCGAGTTCATGCACAGATTTTCCAGCATCTCGTTCTCACTCCTCCCTCAACCAAACACCACGATCCAAAGAGCAAAATTAATCTACTCAATGCCCTCTACAAGACTATGGTTTCAGTTTCTCTTAAAAGCCCCTCCATAATTAAACTCGATAGGTGCAAGTTCTGGGCACAACTCAAATTCACCTGATATGCATGGTAATAATTCTTGCTGAAACCTATACCATTGTAATCTATGCGTTATGGTGAGCATTCTAAGCACAAGAACTAGTATTATCGTGCCCTAGATTAAGAGTTCTATGTCAAGAAAGATTCACTGCCCTAACCCTAACCTTCACTATTAGCTCCAACAGTTCTCATACATGATCTACTACCCTAACTTAGCCTTTCTATACTAAAGAAATCAACTAAATCGCCATGATTAAAGGTGCACGAATGAAAACGCATACCTGCAAGTTGATGATGGCAGCAATGGTTTCACCCCAATTCAAAGCTTGTTAATCACCAAAAGTGATCCTTGATTGATGCTGGAGTTTCTGTTTGCAAAATTCTTGAAGGATACTGCTTGAATTTTGAGCTTGATGTCAATTTGCTCTTCTTGCAACTTGGATCTTGCACCTTCAAAACACCATGGATTCACCTTACTCTTGGTATGCAATTGCTCACAGTGATCAGAAGGGAGTGTTTGTGAAGAGAGCTCGAATGGAGAGGGAAGAGAAATGGAGTTTGTTATGCTTTTGCAAATGGAATGCTTCACTCTTTTTGCATTCTAATCTCACCACTCACCATTAACTATCACCAACCCTGACCAATCTATGATGCCTCCTTTATATAATGATCATTAGACACTTCTAGATTCATCTAGAATATGGTGGAAAGTTCTTGAAAATCTCATGTGGGGACAAGTTGAAAATCTCACATCTCATGCCTTATGCCTTGCAATGTGGTCTTAAAATATCCTTACATGAGATATTGAGAAGGAGTGCACAATTACAAGCCTTGGTTTTGCCTTGTGTTAAGATTTCTCAAGTTGCCTTATAATGCAAGTTTCCATATTACAAAGAAACATCCATTTTTAGGCTTCAAATGAAAAATGTGTTAAAACCATTGTTCTCAAAGTAATGTTTCCAATCAAAATGATATATTGGATGACCCATTTTGGATTTCTAGATCTTCCAAACCAATTTCCAAATTCACTTGAATTAAGTTATATGCCATTTTTAGTTCATTTTTGACCAATCATGCAAATCCATGCTATGAGCTTTTCCAACAATTCATGACCTTCTTTATATACTTACAATCACATTTTGAACAACTTTCATGTTTTGAGTTTTTCCATTTGAGGCTTGGAAATAGGAGATATGGCCTTTGCTTAAAATGACCTATAACTGACAAATGACCAAAATACCCCTGTCTTGTTCCAACCATAAGTTGAGTTCCACAAATCCTATCAAGGACTTCTACCACTCAAATTAAAGCTAATAAGATTACCTTCAACATTCATGTTGACCAAGAAATCATAGGAATCATCCCACTAGGGAAAAAGTTGTCTGCAAGTTGGGTGACTTTCAAGGACCCAGATTCACATACCTCAGCTAACCTGTAATTTGTCAAAACCATAACTTGAGCTCTGTAACTCCTATCAAGGACTTCCACCACTCAAATTAAAGCTAAGAACAAGCTCTACAACATTCATGTTGTGGGGAAGATGAGATATCAATCACATCTAGAGCTAAAACAGCCTTGAAGATAGGGATCAAATTAGGGTTTTTTCACTGACAATCCTTGGAGACCCTAACTTGAAACTTCTCAAACTCCTCAATCATGATGAGTTGGTCTAGGAATCATCTTTATAAAATCTCTATGCATCATTCCATTATCTCATGGCCCTTGGATTAGATCTCAACCTTCTCCAAATCTTCAGCTGATCTAGGGTTGACCCAGTCAAAACCCTAATTCTACCATTCATGGTTGAATCTTCTGAGTTCTTGCATAATGACTTCTCTGGACCCCATGATGGCTTTCAAGACATCTCATAGGCTTTCTCAAAACATCAAGTTCATTCTCAAAGTCTCAGAATCATCTGAGGAGCACCCACAACTCTCAAGCTATGAAGCACACAATCCTGGTTTCAATCCACTCCTCTGAGGATCTCTTGAACTTTCTGATGAATGTATCAACTTTCAGATACTCAATGAATAAATAATTGTTGGTCAAATTTTGGGGTGCAACAGCTTCCCCTATTCAAACGGCTTGAACCTGACTGGGTGAGAAGCGAACGACTCTCAACCAATCAAGGTGCGAGACGATTGAATATCGGTAAACCCGAAAATTTGCCAACTGCGCGAGCACACGGTACTCTGCGGGGAACATGTCTTTGAATACTGCAACACTAGCCGCACGGCAACTAGCTGGAGAAATATCGATCCGACGTCATCGTCAGTTATCCATGTTAACTTTTTCTGATACTGCCTTCAGACAACCACAACACCCAACATCGCCGCTGGAGAAAATACATCTCTGAACAAAGTACCCCGCATCGCCGCTTGGAGAAACACATCTGACAGAATACCCCGCATCGCCGCTGGAAAACTGAATCTGACATCGCCGTCGGAAACAAACATCCTCTTAGAGACACTCGACATCGCCGTCGCACAAACATTATCTCTACTGGGGATTTAAAGAGTCTGACCTCGCCGTCAAACACAAATATCCAACCTCGCCGTCGAACAAACATAATCTTGCCGTTGAACACAAACCCGGTCCGGGAATCCGAAGTATACATCTCAAAGGTACAAAACCTGAGCTTGGGATGGAAACAAACACTTCCACGGTACACATCCTAATATTGGAGGCGAACATATCCAAAGGTACGAAACCTGAGCTTGGAAGCAAACATATCCAAAGGTACGAAACCTGAGCTTGGAATCAAACATATCCAAAGGTACGAAACCTGAGCTTGGATTCAAACATATCCAAAGGTACGAAACCTGAGCTTGGAATCAACATATCCAAAGGTACGAAACCTGAGCTTGGAATCAAACATATCCAAAGGTACGAAACCTGAGCTTGGAATCAAACATATCCAAAGGTACGAAACCTGAGCTTGGAATCAACATATCCAAAGGTACGAAACCTGAGCTTGGAATCAAACATATCCAAAGGTACGAAACCTGAGCTTGGAATCAAACATATCCAAAGGTACGAAACCTGAGCTTGGATTCAAACATATCCAAAGGTACGAAACCTGAGCTTGGAATCAAACATATCCAAAGGTACAAAACCTGAGCTTGGACTCAAACATATCCAAAGGTACAAAACCTGAGCTTGGATTCAAACATATCCAAAGGTACGAAACCTGAGCTTGGAATCAAACATATCCAAAGGTACAAAACCTGAGCTTGGACTCAAACATATCCAAAGGTACAAAACCTGAGCTTGGATTCAAACATATCCAAAGGTACAAAACCTGAGCTTGGACTCAAACATATCCAAAGGTACGAAACCTGAGCTTGGATTCAAACACATCCGCTGCTATTCTCTTGACATCTTGTCAAGTCGTTGCTAAATAAAAGCACGCCGGGTCACCGGACATAATCATCAAGTTAACAACTCTGTTGAGGAGAGAGGAATGAGGGTGCCCCCAAACAATCCTGACGACTCACTGGGGAAAAGGAAGAAGGGTTCACCCAAACAACCTTGTAGACTTTGCTGCAGAAAGACGAGAGAGTTCACCCAAACGACTTCAACAACTGCTGGGGAATAACGACAAAGTTCACTCAGACGATTCCTACCAACTTTACTAGGGAGCAAGTACTTCTGTACGGTAACCACCTGCAAATGCTGGAAGAATGAGCGTAATGCTATGCAATCATGCAAGGAAATGCCCCAGCAAAATAAATGCTGGGAAGAGGAACCATCCACTCGGGGAGAGTAACCATTATGCTGAGGAAAAGCTACCCTTCAAGGGAACTGCATTTTCTGCTTATCTCAACTGGACTCGCACTTGAGGACGACGGGCTCCTTCGGAGAACACAGCACATCAGGCTGATCAACACACTATCCTCTGCTATACTCTGCACGGGGAAATGCGATAAATGCCCTGAACGGCTCTCTGAGGAACGACCCTCCTGGGGAACATAGCCTTCAGGCTTCAGGATCCGCTTGGGGAAACATTTCATCTGCCAATCATGACTGTGCTCGGCTGGGGATATCAATCTACCTGCCTGCTGCTGGGGAAACGCCAGCCACCTGCTGGGGAGAAGATCCTTACTCCGTTGGGGATTCCAAGAATTATTCTGGGCAACTCTTGCTGAGGACGCTACTGGGGAACTCAAGTATCACCCTAAGCAAACAACTCGGGAAGCTGTACTGAGATCTTAAGAATCATCTTAGGCAAACGACTCTGCTGAGGAATTCGAGGGTCGTCTTGAACCGACTTCGCTGGGGATCTCAAAAATCATCTCGAGCGAGCGACTGTGGGAATTACACCGGGGTCTTAAGAATCATCTTAGGACAACGACCTCGTTAGAGAGAATATCAGGAATCGTCCTGAGCAACTGGTCTCTCGGCTGAACACCTGTAAAACAAGAATGACAACGACCTAGGTCATGTTTATGATGCGTATGCTTCTGCGCCATGCCCCACACGGTGGGAATGATATGCATTTATGCTAACTGCTGTGCAATCATGCACAATGCTATGCAACGTTAAATGCTATGCAGTGTTAGATGCCATGCACAATGATGCGATCCCGTCAGCAAAATAAATGCCGAGGGGGAATTCTCCTGTCAAGGAGAAAGAACTACTCAGGTAGAGGAATCATCCTGCTGAGGAGAACGTGAGTATGCCAATACCAATCGGACTCCGCCTGGGGAATTGATCTTCCGGTTGACTGCTGCAGGGCAAACAACTTCGGCTGATCTGCTGCGAGGGAACAAAGCTCTATGAGAACTCGAACCTGCTGAAGGAAAGCGATGTCAATCGCGGGAATGAACCGCGTGGCCGTCTCGGCTACTTTTCTGGGGATAACAACTCTGTGGGGGAACAACTTCAGCTGCTCCATACTCCACTGGGGAAAATCAATCATGATCTGATCAACTTCCAAGGACTTGGCTCTCTTGGGCACCTGCAAACTCGGCTGAGGAAGGAGAAGTCATTCTGCTTCGCTGGAGAGAGTGCGACTCTGGGGAAGTATAGCATCAGCTGCCCCACGCTCTGCTAGGGAACATCCACTCAAGGTTCCAACTGCTTCCAAGGATTCTGCTTTTCTGCGGACCCCGCCGGGGAGAGAAATCATTCTACTTCACTGGAGAGTACGACTCTGACGAGGAATTTCAATTCCGCTGGGGAAGAAAGAATCATCTGACTTCGGGGGAGAGTATAACTCTGCAGAGGAATACAACATCAGTTGTCCCGACACTCTACTGGGGAAGAGGGAATCATCCAACCTCAGGAGAGAGCATGACTCTGGTGGGGAATCTCAATTCCGCTGGAGACTTTACTGGGGAAACAAGAGCTTCGGCACCCGAACACTTCTATGGAATCTGCACTTGTGACCCAGTGCTGGGGAAACGACATCATTCTTTGGTGTTTGACTCAGCTAATGAGGTAACATTCCTTCAGGATGCGTCTGCTTGGGGAAGAGAATCATCTCTACCTGGGGAAGACATATCAATGCTCACCATCTTGCGTTCAGATTCGGCGGAGGAAAGACTACTGAACTCTGCTGGAGAAGGAGGGCTCGCCCTGCTTCGGGGATGCGCACGGCATATCTTCTGGAGGGTGCTACACCTGCAACAACACAAACAAACAGACAAGATACCCTTCTCAAAGGGGCCTATCCAGGTTATTATCTCGTGACAACATTCAACTAATTAATTGTTTCAACAATCAATGGGCCTAGGCCCGCAAGTTTATGTATGCACATTTTATCAAAAACATCGGCGTTTTCATTTGCAAACAAAACAGATAAATGCTAAACAGACAAGCAGAATTGCTGAATAATGTGCATTTTATTGATGATGAACCCCTGAATGGGCAAAAATGTTTTACAACAGAGACAAGCTCCTAAAATGAGGAAGCCGCGCAAAAAGAAAACATAAATATACATCAGTATATACAAATGTTGGCAACGAGGCGCAGACGAACACCATGAGTTGATCCCTCTAAGACCCACTCGACTTCGATACTTCTCCGATGCTTCAGCTTCGGAAGAGATTGATTCAGATAAACGGCCCTCAGGTCTTCCGAACCACTAAACAATGAAAGTCCACACGTGGAACGCAGTCATTTGCTTATTCAAATCCCTAACTTTTGCGTGAACCGCCCTTTATGGGTTTTCAGTTCACCGGGATACCCTTTTTTGCCGAAGCCGCCCAGTGTAGGTTTTCGACTTCGCGGGTGTACATTTTTTCAATATATCCCTAATTTTTGCCCGAACCTTTTATTCTGTTTTTGGTTCGCCGGGATGCCCCTTTTTTGCCTGGACTCTTTCTTTTTTGTCCAGCGGGTCTCTTTCAAGCAAAGTATTTTTTAACTGCGTCCGCGTTCACCGGGGATGCAAAATCTTCACCATCCATCGTGGATAACAACAAAGCTCCTCCCGAGAAGACCTTGCTGATGACATACGGCCCTTCGTAATTCGGAGTCCATTTGCCCCGGTGATCGGAGTGTGGCGGAAGAATTTTCTTCAGGACGAGATCACCCGTCTGAAAGCTTCTAGGACGCACCTTCTTATCATAAGCTTTCTTCATTCGGCTTTGGTACAGGCGACCAAATGCAATTGATGCTAACCTCTTCTCGTCCATCAGGCTGAGTTGGTTCAAGCGATTCGTAATCCATTCTGCCTCGTCGAGTTTCACATCAACCAAAACTCGCAAAGAAGGAATCTCCACTTCTAACGGTAGGACAGCTTCCATACCGTACACCAAGGAGAAAGGAGTTGCCCCGGTCGACGTACGCACCGTCGTACGATAACCGTGCAAGGAAAACGGCAGCATCTCGTGCCAATCTTTGTACGTCACAACCATCTTCTAAACAATCTTCTTGATGTTCTTATTGGCGGCTTCAACGGCGCCATTCATCTTCGGCCGGTAAGGAGATGAGTTGTGGTGTTCAATCTTGAAGCTCTGGCACAGCTCCTTCATCATCTTGTTATTCAAATTCGAACCATTATCAGTAATGATCCGCTCGGGAATTCCATAGCGACAGATGATGTCCCTCTTTATGAATTTAGCTACCACCTGCTTGGTCACATTAGCGTACGAGGCTGCCTCCACCCATTTGGTGAAGTAGTCGATAGCTACCAGAATGAAACGATGACCATTGGATGCAGTGGGCTCGATCTTGCCTATCATGTCGATACCCCACATGGAGAACGGCCAAGGGGAGGACATGACATTTAATGGGCACGGCGGCACATGAACTTTATCAGCATAAATCTGGCATTTGTGACATTTCCTCGCGAATCTGAAGCAATCCGACTCCATAGTCAGCCAGTAATACCCTGCTCTCAGGATCTTTCTCGTCATGGCGTGCCCGCCGGCATGCGTACCAAATGTGCCCTCATGGACTTCTTCCATGAGCATACTCGCCTCTTTCTCATCTACACATCTGAGTAGCACGAGATCGTGGTTTCTCTTATACAACACTCCATCAGGATTGAGATAAAAGTTTCCAGATAACCTCCTCAGAGTCTTCTTATCCTGGGTTGACGCACCCGCAGGATACTCCTTGGTCATAAGGAAGGTCTGGATATCGTGGAACCATGGCTTGCCGTCAGTGGCATCATCGATTGCGAACACAAACGCTGGTCTATCAAGACGCGAAAGTACAATTCTTGGAGCCTCATTCCAATAATTGACTTTATACATTGAAGCCAACATGGCTAAGGCATCAGCCATCTGATTTTCAGCCCGGGGTACATGATGAAGCTCTACTCGGTCGAAGAACGGAAGCAGCCTCCTGGCATAATTCATGTACGGCACTAAATTCGCCTGACGAGTTTCCCACTCCCCTTTGATCTGATTGATTACAAGCGCTGAGTCACCATATATGTCTAGATTCTTGATTCTCAAATCAATTGCCTCTTCTAGACCCATAATACATGCTTCATACTCGGCTTCATTGTTGGTAACTGGAAACGTCAGTCTCGCAGTAAACGGGATGTGGGATCCGTGAGGAGTCGTGATGATAGCCCCGATACCACTTCCGTAGGAATTAACCGCTCCGTCGAATATCAACTTCCACTGAGACTTCCTATCTGGCCCCTCATCGGGCAATGGCTCATCGCAGTCCTTTGCTTTGAGAAACATAATGTCCTCGTCAGGGAATTCGAACTTCATCGGCTGGTAGTCTTCGATTAGCTGTTCGGCAAGGTAATCAGACAATACGCTTCCCTTAATGGCTTTCTGAGAGACGCACTGAATATCATATTCTGTTAACACCATTTGCCATCTGGCAATCCTGCCCGAAAGATCCTGCTTCTCGAAGATGTACTTGATCGGATCCATCTTCGAAATTAGCATAGTGGTGTGATTGAGCATATACTGTCGTAGACGTTTGGCAGCCCAAGCTAATGCACAACACGTCTTCTCCAGCATCGAGTATCGAGATTCACACTCAGTGAACTTTTTACTCAAATAATAAATGGCATGCTCTTTTCTGCCCGTCTCGTCGTGCTGACCGAGAACGCACCCCATACTATTCTCCAGAACCGTCAGGTACATGATTAACGGCCGTCCAGCCACTGGGGGTATCAAGATTGGAGGTTCTTGAAGATACTGCTTTATTTTATCGAATGCCTTCTGGCAATCCTCATTCCAAATAATCGCCTGATTTTTCTTTAAAAGCTTGAACATCGGTTCACAAGTGGCCGTGAGCTGAGAGATAAACCTTGCAATGTAGTTTATTCGGCCCAAGAAACCACGAACTTCTTTTTCTGTTTTCGGCGCTGGCATTTCTTGGATAGCTTTTATTTTCGCAGGATCAACTTCAATACCTCGTTCACTAACGATAAACCCCAATAACTTTCCGGACCGCACCCCGAAAGTGCACTTGTTAGGATTCAGCCTCAGCCTGAACTTCCTAAGCCTTTCAAACAGTTTCAACAAGTTGACCAGATGCTCTTCCTCCGTTTGGGACTTTGCGATCATGTCATCAACATAGACCTCGATCTCATGATGAATCATATCATGAAACAAAGTTACCATTGCTCGCTGGTAAGTGGCCCCTGCGTTCTTCAGACCGAAGGGCATTACCTTGTAGCAGAATGTTCCCCAGGGGGTGATGAACGTCGTTTTCTCCATGTCCTCCGGCGCCATTTTAATCTGATTGTAACCGGAGAAGCCATCCATGAACGAAAACACGGAAAACTGGGCCGTATTGTCGACCAACACATCGATATGAGGCAACGGGAAATCATCCTTAGGGCTCGCCCTATTCAAATCCCGATAATCGACGCACATGCGTACCTTACCGTCCTTCTTCGGTACAGGCACTATGTTGGCGACCCACGGAGGGTAAGTGGTAACGGCTAGAAATCCTGCGTCCAACTGCTTCTGGACTTCCTCTTTGATTTTTACAGCCATGTCTGGTCTCGTCCTCCTAAGCTTCTGCTTGACTGGAGGGCAATCTTCTCGCAACGGCAAGCGATGAACCACGATGTCAGTGTCAAGTCCGAGCATATCCTCATATGACCAAGCAAAGACGTCACTATACTCTCGAAGCATCTCGACCAGTCTATGCTTGACATCATTCTGCAGCGCAGCCCCAACTCTGACATTTCTGACGAGCTCCTCAGAACCCAGATTTATGATCTCAATATCCTCCTCGTGAGGCAGAATAACCTTCTCCTCTTGTCGCAACAAGCGGGCCAACTCTTCCGGAAGGTCTTCGTCTTCATCAATCTCATCCTCGGCTTGATAGATCGGGCAATCAAAGTCGTAGTGAGCCGTAGAGGGTCCAGAGTCGATGTCATCTGTTATGTGGATCCTGCAATAACAAGGGTTAAGTTTAAAGCAAGAATATGCAGGTTAGCACAAACCCCGTTGCCATTTTACTGTTTTTTCGAAATAAACATAAAACAGGAATAACAGAGAACACAATATTTGATTACGAAGAAAACGCCTTTCATTTATTAACAAAATGCATACACATAATCCCACAAGGCCCTGACAGTAAAACCACTATGCCCCGGGCAGGACATAGGGTTGTACAAAGATTGTAAAAAGCAAATTATTACTCTTCACTTGTCAGCTTGATAATCTCCTTGATGGTCCAGTTGTGGAGGCGCTCGCCCGGCTTGCTCGGTTGAATCCAGGCGTCAAAATCGCAATCACTATCCCCGCTGTCCTCGGATGCAGCGTTGATGCTCTCGAAAATTACTCCCCCCTTGGTGAATAGGATTGGCCCTTTCCCACGAGACGAGCTGCCAGAAGAAGATGAAGCTTCCGCTCCCGGAGAATACCCCAATCCAAACTTATCCTGCTTGATTGGTATATCCAAGACATGCCCCCAGCCTGGGGTGGAACCGGCTTCGACAACGGCCCGAGCTTCCTTAAACGAGGAGAGATTCATCTCCTGCTTCTCTGTGATGACAGGAGCTACCTCCTTCACCTTGACGGTTTCAAATGCTTGGCAGAGGGTCTCATGGATCTCGCCATCCATTTCGACGTATTTAAAGGACGAGAGGTGGCTCACCATGATGTCCTCCTCTCCACAGACTGTCACTATGCTGCCCCCAACAGCATATTTAAGCTTCTGATGCAGCGTGGACGTCACGGCACCAGCAGAATGGATCCATGGCCGACCTAAGAGGCAACTATAGGCGGGCATGATATCCATGATATAGAAAACCGTATTGAACGTCTCTGGACCAACTTGAATTGGCAGGGTCAACTCTCCGAAGATGTGGCGCTTGGTCCCATCAAAGGCTTTCACAACCAGATCACTGGGCGTGCACAGCAATCCACGGGTATCCAACTTCATCAGTGCCTTTTTCGGAAGCACGTTAAGCGAGGAACCTGTATCCACCAGGACATGTGACATAATAGTGCCCCTGCACTCTATTGAGACGTGCAAGGTGCTATTGTGATCTCTTCCCTTAGGAGTCAGCTCCAGATCTGTAAATCCCAGCCCATTACCAGCATTGACATGGGCCACCACCTCCTCGAGCTGATTTACTGATATCTCCTGCGGCACATATGCAGCATTCAATACCTTCAGTAATGCGTTGCGGTGCGCTTCAGAACATAGCAACAGGTTAAGAATCGAGATCTTTGACGGAGTCTGATGAAGATGATCTACAATTTTGTAGTCACTCTTTTTGATTAGTCGCATGAACTCTTCAGCATCTTTAACCAGCAAGTCCTTCTCTGCCCCAGAATGGACCTCCTCGACAGCTTTACCTTTACCCTTATCCGCGGCGTCAGCTCGGACCACTTTCTCTGCCGCAACCTCTGCTGGTGCGAACACTCTACCGCTTCTAGTGATACCACTGACTTCGGTAAGATTCTGCACAGTCGATCCGAACGGCTCAAGCTCTATCTTCTGACCATTACAATAAACTTCGGCGCCATAATGCCATGGAACGGCATTAGTACTCTCGAATGGGATTGGTCCGGCCCTGGTGATAGTGATAGTAGGCGGACGAGGCGCGAAAATAGTAATAGGGTGACGAGGAATAGTAATGGTAGCAACTTCGTCTGCCTGCTTCAGCACGACTTCCCCTGATGCACTCTCAACGCTCCGGCTGAATTGCAAAATACCCTCGGACATCAGACTTTGGATACCTTCGATCAGCTGCTCACACCCATCAGGAAGTGTAGCACAGGCCATACATAATTCTCCACATCCAAGAAAGAAGCCCTTCTTCAGCAACTTAGCCTTGACAAAACTCAGCGGCGTCTTCAAATCTTTGACATCAGTCAGCAAGTCCGCATTCTCCTCAGTGATAACAGCATTTACTCCGCCCCCCTTATGATGAGGCATGGGGTTTTTGGTAACGTTGGGCACGTTGTCATAAAAGTTGATAACCTTGGCGTCCACCAAGTCCTGGACTTTGTGCTTAAAAGCTTTACAATTCTCAATCGTATGGCCAGGTGCCCCAGTATGGAACTCACAAGTAGCATTGGCATCATACCCCGGTGGTGGTGCCCCTGTTAAGGGAGCCAACGTCCTCTTTTGAATTAATTGGAGCTGAAGCAACGTTTGCAGAAGCTGTGCATACGACATAGGTGGAGTTTCAAACTGACGATTTGTCATAGGAGCCCGATTCTGATATCTCCTATACCCCTGCTGATTCTGCTGCTGAGGCTGCTACTGCTGCTGCTGCTGCGGTGGAGCAGCTGGGATATTTATGCTAGCAATCTGAGACTGAGGACCCTTGCCCTTTCTCCTAGCATTAGTGACAGCACTGGCATCTCCCTCTCGACGCTTGCCAGTATAGGGTTTCTTGCTGCCTCCTCCGATTGAGGATGATTCGCCCTGAATTTTTCCGATCTTTATACCGTTCTCCACATGCTCGCCCAAAGTGATGAGAGCCGAGAATGTTCCAGTCATGCCGCTGACCAGCTTTTCATAATAGATTCCAGGAAGGGTAGCCACGAACATTTGCACTAGCTCACGCTTAACCATCGGCGGTTGAACCCGAGCAGCCAATTCACGCCACCGCTGGGCGTACTCTTTGAAACTTTCATTGTTCCGCTGTGAGAGATTCTGAAGCTGAACTCGGTTGGGGGCCAAGTCGCTATTGTATTGATAGTGGAGAACAAACGCTTCTGCAAGATCTTTCCAAGTGCGCACAGCAGCGGGCTCCAAACCCATATACCATTCGAGCGATGGACCAGAAAGACTATCCTGAAAGAAGTGCATCAGCAGCTTCTCATCATCAGAATAAGCGGACATCTTTCTATAATAAGATCGGAGGTGAACACGGGGGCAGGTAGTACCCTTATACTTTTCAAAGGTAGGCACCTTGAACTTGTGAGGTACTTTAAAGTCAGCAATCAACCCGAGGTTGGACATGTCAACGCCCAATGTGTTCTGATTTTCTATGTTTCTCATCTTGTCTTCCAGCGCCTTGAACCTGAGTCGAGCCTCAGCATTCAACTCTGCTTCTACACCTCTCTGAGAAAATATGTCATCCTGATGGTCCTCCAACCACGGTTGAGGCACCAACAGATTTCCTGTACCAGCATTGTCGTTGACCGGCCCTATGTTAACATTGGCTCCCAAACTACCATTGCCGACGCCTGCCGCATTGAGTCCGAGATTAGTCATCAGATTGCCGTTAGCACTGTCGTTGCCCCCGGCAGTAGGAACAACGTTCTGTGGAATATCCCCTGGAGGAGGAGTAGGCACGACCCCTCCGTGCAGTATGCCATTACTGTCAACCCTGGAGATGAGAGGTTGAACCAAAGTACGAAGCTGGTCTTGCCCATTCGCAACTACTTGCATCAGCTCCATAAAACGATCCATCCGTTCACGAAGCTCTTGAACATCTGACTGCACCTGGTCCATTATCCTTGTCTGATTAGCGCGAGTTGAGTAGCGGTGGATGAGTCTTTGATCAATCCTGGAGATCGAAAGCAGCTCGGAACCTGTGTACCTGAAAAACCTGTCAACATTAAAGGTTAGGAAAAGCAACAGAATGTATGTCATGCAAAATGCTTTATGCAGATGTATGCGTGTGTCTGTGTGCTTGAGAGATTTCCCCCGATCCTGGCGCCTTAGTACCAGTGCTGACAATAATAAGGAGAGGAATCTGGGCCCCAATCACGGAAACAGCAACCTCACACATACACGGGAAGCCTATAGCATTGGTGATAGCCAACTCCGACACATCAGGGATCGAGAACTCGTACGCAACAGTCTTTCTGAGAGAGGCTGTAGTAATGCAATAAGAGGCGAGAGATCCTGGATCGGGGAAACGGTACATGTCACAGACACACGCCAATGGAATGCGAATGATAATGCGAACTAATGCAAAATGCAGGCATGCAACAATATCCAGGTGGCTGCTGTGGAGATTCGGTGTCAACAGTCACTGATGAGAAGGAAACCCCGGTGTAAACCCACTGATCTGATCTGCTGAGAATAACCATCTGATAGGATCGAGGTCAAAATTCTGCTCTGTCAAGAGTGAGTGCCTGATAATAAGGACCCCGGGTGCAATATCAAGGAATATCTGTTGATGAAGCCTTCAGACCCCAAATCAGAAATCTTCCCTATCAAGAACAAATGCACAGCTGCTGATGAGACCTTCAGACCCCACTCAAAATCTGCCCTATCAAGAACAAATAACATCTGCCGATGAGGTCTTCAGACCTCACTCAAAATCTGCTCCGTCCAGAACAAACCACTTTCGATAATACACTGATCAAAGCCTGCTCTATCAAGAACAGACAAACACCCGATGATAAAATCCTCTGATCAAACCCTCGCTCTGTCAAGAATAGTCAAATCTGCCATTGAGAACCCTGACATCAACATAACTGATTCACTGTCAAGAAAACCAGGTAGTCTGAAGGTATAAGTTCCCTGCAATATCCCAACCCCCCTCACAGGTATGGACCTAATCCACGGACAAAGGTACGGCATCCTATGCGGTCGTCAGCGTCACAGACTTCCATGAGTGACGATACGATTCCCAGAAGGAGTGGCATCATCAAGTCATGAAGAGGCCTCTCTTAGCTGACTTCCAAATGATCGGTCCCCAGAGTCGACAATCCTCACGTCTGGACTCCCCTCAGATCCTCAGGACCGGAAAGGAGCACCTCTGCAAGAATCTCGTCTGAGCACAGATTTTCGTAGGGAACTGTGCCTGCTCAGCAGACAGGTTCGTCTACTACTTCTCCACAACTATATCTAGGTGTGTACTCAAAGCCCAGGTCCGGCTTTTCACTCACAGTAACATCCATCTCCCACAACAGCACAGATAATCATATCGAACTGGAAATAAAATGCGGGAAATAAAAAGCGGGAAGTAAAATGCGGGAAGTAAAAATGCGATAAATAAACGCAACCCAACAAGCAAACACACAAACGATAGGATTGACTCTCATAGGGAACC
Source organism: Lathyrus sativus (assembly GCA_963859935.3). NCBI lineage: Eukaryota > Viridiplantae > Streptophyta > Magnoliopsida > Fabales > Fabaceae > Lathyrus > Lathyrus sativus. The sequence continues at coordinate 205,751,861 of OZ012741.1, forward strand.
GGAGAACCAGAGATTCTGGGTTCGGTCCCCAGCAGAGTCGCCAGCTGTCGCTTGCGCGAAAATAAGGTGCCGGCATGACAGAAGAGTCGCCACCTTTCGTTATTTATCCCTCAGAGCGGGAAAGGAAACGATCGGAAAAACCTGACGAATAAGGGTAAGACAAGGTCATCGCAACCATTGTTTGGGTTCGGGAGTCGGTTACGCAAGGGGAAGGTATTAGCACCCCTCACGTCCGTCGTACTCGACGGGATCCTCGCTTGTTTGTTTACTTGGACGGGTTGGTTATAATCTATCTACCTATCAAGGCTGGCTGAAAAAGAAAAAGAAAAATGACTCGGCAAAGCGTCGCACTTTATGCCTACGTATTCCCGTCTGGAACGAGAAATCAGAGTCAACGTAGTTCGGCTAACTACGGGGGAAGGGGAGGAAAGGTTGCTCGCTAGGATATCGCATCCTATGCCTACGTACTTTCATCTGGTATGAAAGATCAGAGCAAACGTAGTTCGGGAAACTACGGGTTATCTCCTGAAAGAAGTGTTTTTTTATTGTTTTTGCAATCTCAACCGCACTAGAGACTATGACCAGAGAGTGAATGCGTCGCATGTCACCCACGGGGTACCATACTAAACATCCATCCTCAGATAGCTTAAGGCTCGTAACGTACGAAAGAAATCATTCATGATTACTGTATCTTAAACTGCTTCGAGATGAGAAGAGAACAGGCCCAACTAGGAGGGAGACTATCAAGTCCTACTGTTGTCATGCCATGGATTCATCCTATGGTCGAGGTTTGAACAGGGAACTCCTAGATGTTGTCATGCATGGGTTTCAACCTAAAAGTCTATCATCAAATCCTCATCAGAGGAAATGAGAGTCCTAAGGGATCATGTCAATGATACACCAAAACAGACGAAAGCATCAGCTTTAACAGTAAAATGCATGCAATGCAAGTGAGGGAGGAAATGTGTGTGGGGCTTCAGCCTCCACAAGCTCGTCTCAACCTCAAGCCAGTCATGAAATAACAGTAATCATACTGAAGATAAACCACATGCTATCAAGCAATAACAAATAAGAGAAATGAAATTGCCATCAGGCAAACAAAACACAAACTTGAGAAAGAAAGGATCTACTCTCTAATCCTAACCCTAACACAGAATCTGAATCAAAATGAAAGCAAAGCCCTAAAGCAAAACCTAACCAAAAGAGAAAACAATCCCAATCTTCAAGCTTCAAAACAAGCTTACCAAAGAAAGGGAGCTAAGTAAGCAGACTCATAGTGTCTTCCTCAGGAAAGCACTAGGAGGTGTATACTCAGGAGTTATATCCTATGTGGCTCAACCACTGTGATCAGTTTACATTCCTCCTCAGGAGAAACTAAACTCACAAGCAGGCTCCAACATCACTGGATATTTAGGAAATCCTATCGGAACTAGTGGAACTAAGTGAATAGACCCATAGGACCTTCCTCAGGAAAGTACTAGGAGGCTTCCACTTAGGAGTTGTATCCTATGTGGCTCAACAACAGTGATCAGTCTACATTCCTCCTCAGGAGAAATTAAACTCACAAGTTGGCTCCAACATCATTGGATACTTGAGAAATCCTAGACAAACTAATGGAACTAAATGAATAGACCCATAGGACCTTCCTCAGGAAAGTACTAGGAGGCTTCCACTTAGGAGTTGTATCCCATGTGGCTCAACAACATGTGATCAGTTTACATTCCTCCTCAGGAGAAATTAAACTCACAGGTTGGCTCCAACATCATTGGATACTTAAGAAAGAGGTGAGAAGAAAGAATGAAAGTCATTCATAGTGCCTTCCTCAGGAAAGTACCATGAACTTCCCTCAAACTTCAGGATCTCAAACCTCACAGACAGGGAACAAGCCAAGCTCTGGGTCTCTGAGTCTTGATCTACAATCTTCTCTTCATGATGCTCTCCAACAAGATCTTCAAGACAACACAAACCCCACAACAAACTCCCCAAAATAAACCCCATAGATGAACAGGTAACCATAGAACAGACAAAATCAATAGGCAACTTCAGAAAATACCTAAAAATACTAAACCAAGGGGGGAAAATCTAACAATTATTCACAAGGGTCTATAATATCTATCCATAACATCTACATGTGCCCCTACCCAAAAATCAAGACAAAACTATCTAAAGAAAATGAATTTCCTCACCTATGCACAACCTAAACCCTAATTAGACTATCCTAAGTTCAATTCAACTAAACTAATCAAATCTTAATCTAAAAATCTAGAAATAAATCCTATGGGGAACTATGATTCAATATCTAATTACACAAAAAGGAATGGATTAAAATTCCTAAGGGAAAGCCCTAAAAGAAATTCTACAAAATTGGATATCAAACTAAACATATTAAAAAGCTATTTAAAAGAAAAATCCATTAAAAATATGAAAAGAAAATAAAATGGACATTTTATTTATCTATATTTTTTTAGACAAATTTATGAACACATGAAAAAAACAAGAATTAAAAAATATTAAGTTTCCTATTTTTTATGAATTTTTAAAGTGCAAGAAAATATTAAAAGAATAAAAAATAAAAGAAAACAATTAAAGGGGAGGGGGTGGAAATAGCAATGCACGCTAGTTCAATTACAAGTGGGCCAGATATAGGGGGGGTGCGGATAGAATTCTGGATCCATCAAGCCCAGACGCGCCTCACTTAACAAAACGCCGCGTTTTGGTTTTTTAAACTTCCCTCCAATTTCAATTAAATGACAGCCACACGATCCTTCTCAAAGTCAAATGCTTGACCAAGATCCAACGGACGCAGCTCATCGTCCCCAAAACGAATTAGGGTTTCTAGTTTTAGCGAGTTCATGCACAGATTTTCCAGCATCTCGTTCTCACTCCTCCCTCAACCAAACACCACGATCCAAAGAGCAAAATTAATCTACTCAATGCCCTCTACAAGACTATGGTTTCAGTTTCTCTTAAAAGCCCCTCCATAATTAAACTCGATAGGTGCAAGTTCTGGGCACAACTCAAATTCACCTGATATGCATGGTAATAATTCTTGCTGAAACCTATACCATTGTAATCTATGCGTTATGGTGAGCATTCTAAGCACAAGAACTAGTATTATCGTGCCCTAGATTAAGAGTTCTATGTCAAGAAAGATTCACTGCCCTAACCCTAACCTTCACTATTAGCTCCAACAGTTCTCATACATGATCTACTACCCTAGCTTAGCCTTTCTATACTAAAGAAATCAACTAAATCGCCATGATTAAAGGTGCACGAATGAAAACGCATACCTGCAAGTTGATGATGGCAGCAATGGTTTCACCCCAATTCAAAGCTTGTTAATCACCAAAAGTGATCCTTGATTGATGCTGGAGTTTCTGTTTGCAAAATTCTTGAAGGATACTGCTTGAATTTTGAGCTTGATGTCAATTTGCTCTTCTTGCAACTTGGATCTTGCACCTTCAAAACACCATGGATTCACCTCACTCTTGGTATGCAATTGCTCACAGTGATCAGAAGGGAGTGTTTGTGAAGAGAGTTCGAATGGAGAGGTAAGAGAAATGGAGTTTGTTATGCTTTTGCAAATGGAATGCTTCACTCTTTTTGCATTCTAATCTCACCACTCACCATTAACTATCACCAACCCTGACCAATCTATGATGCCTCCTTTATATAATGATCATTAGACACTTCTAGATTCATCTAGAATATGGTGGAAAGTTCTTGAAAATCTCATGTGGGGACAAGTTGAAAATCTCACATCTCATGCCTTATGCCTTGCAATGTGGTCTTAAAATATCCTTACATGAGATATTGAGAAGGAGTGCACAATTACAAGCCTTGGTTTTGCCTTGTGTTAAGATTTCTCAAGTTGCCTTATAATGCAAGTTTCCATATTACAAAGCAACATCCATTTTTAGGCTTCAAATGAAAAATGTGTTAAAACCATTGTTCTCAAAATAATGTTTCCAATCAAAATGATATATTGGATGACCCATTTTGGATTTCTAGATCTTCCAAACCAATTTTCAAATTCACTTGAATTAAGTTATATGCCATTTTTAGTTCATTTTTGACCAATCATGCAAATCCATGCTATGAGCTTTTCCAACAATTCATGACCTTCTTTATAGACTTAAAATCACATTTTGAACAACTTTCATGTTTTGAGTTTTCCATTTGAGGCTTGGAAATAGGAGATATGGCCTTTGCTTAAAATGACCTATAACTGACAAATGACCAAAATACCCCTGTCTTGTTCCAACCATAAGTTGAGTTCCACAAATCCTATCAAGGACTTCTACCACTCATATTAAATCTAAGAAGATGCCCTTCAACATTCATGTTTACCAGGAAATCATAGGAATCATCCCACTAGGGCAAAAGTTGTCTGCAAGTTGGGTGACTTTCAAGGACCCAGATTCACACACCTCAGCTAACCTGTAATTTGTCAAAACCATAACTTGAGCTCTGTAACTCCTATCAAGGACTTCCACCACTCAAATTAAAGCTAAGAACAAGCTCTACAACATTCATGTTGTGGGGAAGATGAGATATCAATCACATCTAGAGCTAAAACAGCCTGGAAGATAGGGATCAAATTAGGGTTTTTTCACTAACAATCCTTGGAGACCCTAACTTGAAACTTCTCAAACTCCTCAATCATGATGAGTTGGTCTAGGAATCATCTTTATAACATCTCTATGCATCATTCCATGATCTCATGGCCCTTGGATTAGATCTTAACCTTCTCCAAATCTTCAGCTGATCTAGGGTTGACCCAGTCAAAACCCTAATTCTACCATTCATGGTTGAATCTTCTGAGTTCTTGCATAGTGACTTCTCTGGACCCCATGATGGCTTTCAAGACATCTCATAGGCTTTCTCAAAACATCAAGTTCATTCTCAAAGTCTCAGAATCATCTGAGGAGCACCCACAACTCTCAAGCTATGAAGCACACAATCCTGGTTTCAATCCACTCCTCTGAGGATCTCTTGAACTTTCTGATGAATGTATCAACTTTCAGATACTCAATGAATAAATAATTGTTGGTCAAATTTTGGGGTGCAACAAAGAATAAGGTTTAGCTCTAGAATTCAAGATTCCAATGAAGAATCAATGAAATCAAGTGGAAATTGCTTTAATGGAGGTTTTGGGAGTGAAAAAATTGAGAGAAAGTTGAGAGAAAATTCTGGAATTTAGATGAAGAATGAGAGTGAAATGGTGTGAATGAAGGTAATTGTGTGAGGTTTGGAGAAAATTCACTTAAATAAGCTCTAAGTTTGGAATCAAAGTGTGGTTTGGAATGTGGATTAACATTTGTAATAGAAATTAGGAGTGGAATTAGGAATGGAGTGTTTGAAATTTGGAGGGAAATGGTGAAAATTGAAACAATTCTAGATCCTTCCAATGATGATCATGTGAAATCAATGGTTAAAAATGATTGGAAAACTTGCAATGCTGAAAATTCAAATATCTTGGCAAATTTCTCCCAGGATAACCGATTACCCATATGTGGTAACCAGTTACCACATTCAAAATTGCCAAAAATGGCGCCCAATGGAGGGAATCCTGTATGATCACCCGCTGCCACCTGTTCTAAGCTCTGTTAAGCCTCTGAAACTTGCCCTCAGATATTATGACTATGAGAATGCCTAAGATAACCTGTACACCGTCTCCTGAGCTGAAAATAACCTGTTGAATAAAATAAAATCGACCGTTCGGTCGCTGGGAAAAATAAATGCCGGAGCCTTTGATGCTCGCTGTTTAAACTCTTGCAATGAAAGGGAACCCTGAGCCACAAAAATACCTTGATCCCATGTCTCGAGAGCCAATGCTATGATATGTGGAAATGCAAAATGCAAAGAAACATGAGCTAGTAAACCAAGAAACGATGAGGCAAATTTTGGGGTGCTACAGTTGCCCCTATTCAATCGACTTGAACCTGAAGGGATGATAACAACGAATTTCAAACATTCAAGGTGCACGGAGATTGAATACCAAAACAACCCGAAAATTTGCGACCTGCGGGGATGCTAAACAATGAATACCAACCAAAATTTGGGATGCAACACGTAGAGGATAACAATCCAAGATGAACAAAACATCACCCGAAAGTTGGAACGAAACCACCGGATACAAACCAAAAGCTGGAATGAAGCGAATGATACCAACCAAAAGATACCAACCAAAGGATACCTACCATGAGTTGGGATAGACAACCAAAGGATACCAACCAAGAGTTGGGATAACAACAAAAAGTTGGAATAAAAATCAAAGGATACCAACCAAGAGTTTGGGTAAACAACCAAAGGATACCAACCAAGAGTTTGGATAAACAACCAAAGGATACCCACCAAGAGTTGGGATAAACAACCAAAGGATACCAACCAAGAGTTGGGATAAACAACCAAAGGATATCAACCAAGAGGTGGGATAAACAACCAAACGATACCAACCAAGAGTTGGGATGAAGCAAAGGCTACCAACCAAGAGTTGGGATAACGAGAATGCTGACCAAAGGTAACCTTCTGTGGACAAAACTCAAATCAAGAACCTGCAGGACGTACAATCAACGAACTTACAACCTGAGGGAAAAGACAACTCCACTGGGGATGAAGAGAAGCCTAAATAGACAACTCTGTGAGGAAGGATGTCTATCAGAAGATAATAACCAAAGGATACCAACCAAAAGATGGGATAAAGGTAACTCCCTGGGGATAAAAACCAAACACTACCAACCAAGAGTTGGAATAACAAAAGCTACCAACCAAAAGTTGGAATCACCGCAACGCGGACCAAAGGCGAAATGATGGGGAACAAAATCCTGAAAACAACAACCTCAACGGGGAGTACACTAACCAAAAGTTGGAATACAACGAAAGGTAATAAACACAAGCTACCAACCAAAATTTGGTATCACCCGAACGCCAAACAAGGTTGAACGCAAGCTACCAACCAAGAGTCTGAATCACTTCAACACTCTGCAAGGGATAACATCCAACCAAAAAGCTGAAGAACAAGGCTACTAATCAAAAGTTAGAATCACTAAAACACCGACTGAAGGTGAACTCTGAGGGAGAAAGGTACCAACCTCAATAGTTGAACCAACAAAGGACGACTACCAACCAAAAGTTGGAATCCACAACCCAAAGCAAAGACTACCAACCAAAAGTTGGAATCGTCAACCAGGAAACGAAGGTTACCAACCAAAAGTTGGAATAACGTCAACAAGACGACTAAGATGGGGATTACCAACCAAGAGTTGGGATCAAACAAAAGCTACTAACCAAAAGTTGGAATTGTCGGAACACCGATCGAGGGCGAACTAACCACAACGAAAAATACCAACCAAAAGTTGGAATAACAGACTCCGTAGAGGAAACCAAGGAATACCAACCAAAATTTTGGATAAAGTCAACAAAAATTACCAACCAAAAGTTGGAATCACACCTAAGAGATGAAGACTACCAACCAAAAGTTGGAATAACAACTCTGTCGGGGAAAAAGGATCTCACCGATGGATTACCAACCAAAAGCTGGAATCAAGGCAAAGGTTACCAACCAAAAGTTGGGATAACTCCCACAAACTGAAGATTACCAACCAAGAGTTGGAATAATATCAACAAAACTTTACCAACCAAAAGTTGGGGATTACCAACCAAGAGTTGGAATGACACACCCAGAATAGGCAGGAAATACAATCGAACGACTCATAACCTGCAAAGAAATGCTCTGACGGGGAAAGAGAGGTTTAAACAAAAGACTCTGCTGAGGAAAATGATGCTTAAATAAACAACTCAGCTGAGGAAAGAGAAACTTAAACAAACGATTCAGTCGGGAAGAACCCAATAAGATGAACCACCAAAAGATCCACCCGACGGGGATAACACATAAATCTCCTTAATAACCATCATTTTCCGCAGAGACAACAAGAACCAAAGGTATCAAACCTGACTTATGCTTCAAATGCATATGTTTGAAAATAGTGTAATGCTCCATACAAAATGGAAATGCTACGCATTTGGGAGGATGCTATGTAAAATGCAAATGCAAAGGAACACAACCCGGAGGAGTGCTGAGAAGACCAACAAACCAACTCTGTTGAGGAATATGCCCTGGATGGCCTTCCTGGAAAAACTTCACCCTGTTGGGGAATACACCTTGGACGACTATCCTAAAAACTTCACCCTGCTGGGGAAAACACCAAAACTCCATTCAGTGGGGAATCAAGAATAGCGCTGAAAAATCCAACCTGGTGGGGATAACAAGCTCCTGCTGAAAGTTCCACTCTGCTTGGAATACAAGAATAAAAATCTGCCCTCCTGGGGACATACAGGTAATAATCCGCCCTGCTGGGGATATCAGAGACTTCTACTGAAGACTCCATCCTGATAAAGAGACAAAAGTAACCTCTGTTAATGATTCCCCTCCACAGGAAATGTAATGAACATCTACAGAGAACTCCATTCAACTGGGGAATAAACAAGCTTTGTTTAACATCTTTCATGAGGAAAATAAGAATACCATCCGTTGGGAGTTTGTCCTGAAAACTGATCTTGAAAGATGCCAATGACCATTGGACTTTGCTGGAGATACCAACTTATCGTTGATGTACCCGTCGAGGGAATCATCACTAAACTATACTCGGAGAAGAAGTTCATGAATATTGATCTTGCTGAGGAGAGGCTCCAGACCGTCGACTCTGTTGGAGAGCAATACCGAGTTGAAATTTGCTCTACTACTGAGGGAATATCCTTCAAATTTACTCTGCTGGGAATATGCTGAGAATAAATCCACCCTGCTGGGGATTAGCCTCTGTGGGGAGATAGAACTCTGCTTTGCTGGAGTTACGATATAGACCTCTACTGGTGACACCACTTTTGATTCGATAACAGGATTCTGTGGGGAAGACAAAAGTCTCTGCTGTAGCAAAACAACAATCTTTGTTGACCAAATGCCTAACTGCATTCTTTTTGAAGTAGTCAACCCTTGAACACTCGCTGGGTAGTGTGAATCCCCTTTGGCTGGGAAATAGAAATCCAAACTCCTGCTAGAGGAGGAATGATTCACCATGCACTACTGTTAGAACTTCACCGCCAGGGAGAAAAGCTCTACTGGGGAGAGGATCATGTCGTCCTGCAACAAACAAGAAACAATATGTGTGAAATGGCTACCTAGGTTACCATTATGACACTTATCGTTCAAGCAAATCCATTGCTTTTATTATGCTTTGTAAAGCCTTATGTTTTCATCTGTAATGTTCATAAAAAATATCAGACGTTTTTGCAAACAAAATAGTAAAAGTAAAAAACAAGAATGAAAAGCTCTTGGACTGAAATGAATACTTTATTGATGAAATGCCTATAAATAGGAAATTTACAATTTGGATTCAATTCTTGAAAGGAGGTAATTGCATAAAAAGCAAAAAAATATATATACAAATGTCGGAAATGTGGAAACAGATATCCACAATGTGTCGATTCAGCTATGACTTGTATGTCTTAAATGTTCCCCAATGTTTCGCCTTCTAAAAAGACTGATTAGACTGATTTCGTTCCTTCGGGATAACCATGTAATAGATAAGCTCACAGATCGAACGTAGACCACGGTCATTTGCTTTTAAAACCCTTAACTTTGGCCTAGATCACCCTTTCGGGTTTTCAACTCACCAGGATACCCATTTTTGCCAAGGTCGCCTTTTCAGGTTTTCAACCTTACGGGTTCATTGTTTTCCTTTTATCCCTAATTTTTTCCTGAACCTTTTCTTTTTATGGTTTGTCGGGATACCCCATTTTTGCCTGGACTTTTCTTTTTCTGTCCAACGAGTCTCTTTTTAAGCAAAGTATTTTTTAACCACGTCTGCGTTCACAGGGGACGTAAAATCTTCACCATTCATGGTTGATAGTAATAAGGCTCCGCCAGAGAAAACCTTTCTTATCACATATGGACCTTCATAGTTTGTAATCCATTTACCCCTGTGATCTGTCTGAGGAGGAAGGATCCTTTTCAATACCAAATCACCTATCTGCAAGCACCGAGGATGCACTTTCTGATCAAAGGCTTTCTTCATCCTACTCTAGTACAACCGGCCATGAGCAATGGCTGCCAATCTCTTCTCGTCAATCAGGCTTAGTTGATTCAACCTGATTTGCACCCATTCAGCTTTGTCAAGCTTCACATCAGACAAAACCCTTAAAGAAGGAATCTCAACTTCTAATGGTAGGACTGCCTCCGTACCATACACAAGTGAGAAAGGAGTTACCCCAGTTGACGTACGCACCGCGGTACGATAATCATGATGAGCAAAGGGAAACATCTCGTGCCAATCCTTATAGGTTACAACCATTTTCTGCACAATCTTCTTAATATTTTTGTTAGCTGCCTCGACAGCGCCATTCATCTTCAGACGATATGGAGAAGAGTTGTGATGCTCAATCTTGAAACTCTGGCATAGTTTCTTCATCATTTTGTTATTCAAGTTTGAACCATTATCAATAATGATTCTCTCCGGAATTCCATAACGACAAATGATGTCCTTCTTTATGAATCAGGCTACCACCTGTTTCGTGACATTGGTAAAGGAAGCTGCTTCTACCCACTTTGTAAAGTAATCAATGGCAACCAGAATAAAGAGATTCCCATTGGAAGCAGTCAACTAAATATTCCCGATCATATCAATGTCCCACATAGCAAAGGGCCAAGGAGATGTTAACACATTCAGAGGGGTCGGTGGCACATGCACCTTATCAGCATAAATATGGCATTTATGGCATTTTCTGGTGTATTTAAAGGAATCAGATTCCATAGTTATCCAATAATACCCAGCTCTCAATAATTTTCTAGCCATTGCATTTCCACCGACATGAGTACCAAAAGAACCCTTGTGGACTTCATCCATCAACATGTCTGCTTCATGCTCATCAACACAACACAGCAAGACCATGTCAAAGTTTCTCCTGTATAGAATATCATCCTTATTCAGATAGAAATTACCGGCTAACCTCCTTAGAGTCTTCCTATCTTTACTAGATGCCCCAGATGGGTACTCTTGAGTCCTGAGAAAATGCTTGATATCAAAATACCAAGGCTTTCCATCTGATACCTTCTCAATTCCAAACACAAAGGCGGGTCTGTCAAGACGCATGATGGTGATAGCTGGAGCTCTGTTCCAGAAATTTACTTTGTACATCAATGATAATGTGGCCAAGGCGTCCACCATCTAATTCTCAGCCCTAGGCACATGATGGAACTCAACTCTATCAAAGAATGGTAGAAGTTTTCTTACATAGTTCTTATAAGGCACCAGGTTGGTCTGACGAGTTTCCCACTCTCCTTTGATTTGATTGACGACTAACGCTGAATCATCATATACATCAATATTCTTGATCCTCATATTGATGGCCTCTTCTAAGCCCATAATGCACGCTTCGTACTCGACTTCATTATTGGTGCATGTGAATGTCAATCGGGCAGTGAACGGTATATGAGAACCATGAGGAGTTGTAATGATTGCATCGATTCCATTACCATATGAATTAATAGCTTCGTTGAAAATCAGTTTCCACTAAGATCCAATCTCAGGACCCCCATCAGGTAAAGGCTCATCACAGTCTTTCATCTTCAAAAACACGACGTCTTCGTCTGGAAAATCAAACTTCATCGGCTGATAATCCTCAATCGGTTGTTCAACAAGATATTTTGACAGAATGCTTCCCTTTATGGCTTTCTGGGAAACATATTGAACATCACACTTTGTAAAACCATTTTCCAGCGGGAAATTCTTCTGGAGAGTGCTTGCTTTTCAAAGACTTACTTGATCGGATCCATCTTCAAAATTAATAGGGTTGTATGGTTTAATATGTATTGCCTCAAACGCTTAGCAAGCCAAGCGAGTGCACAACATGTTTTTTTTCCAGCATTGAGCATCTCGACTCACAATCGGCGAATTTCTTACTCAGGTAGTAAATGGCGTGCTCTTTTCTACCTGACTCATCCTGTTGACCGAGCACACATCCCATTAAATTCTCAAGAACCGTGAGACACATGATCAGAGGTCTCCCTGCAACTGGAGGCATGAGTATTGGAGGTTCCTGCAGATACTCTTTTATTCTTTCAAACGCCTTCTGGAAATTTTCATTCCACCTGATCGTTTGATCTTTTCTCAACAATTTGAATATTGGTTCACAAGTGGTTGTAAGATGAGATATGAATCTTGCAATGTAGTTCAATCTCCCTAGGAAACCACAAACCTCTTTTTCCGTCCTCGGCTCAGGCATTTCTTGTATAGCTTTTATTTTGGAAGGATCTACCTCAATACCCCTTTCACTGGTAATGAACCCCAGTAGCTTTCCAGATCTCACCCCGAAGGTGCACTTATTAGGATTCAGCCTTAGCTTGAACTTCCTCAATCTTTCAAACAATTTCAGAAGATTGACCAGATGTCCTTCCTCCGTTTGTGACTTAGCAATCATGTCATCGACGTACACCTCGATTTCATGATGAATCATATCATGAAAGAGAGTCACCATTTCCTGCTGATAAGTTGCCCCAACATTTTTCAATCCAAAGGGAATTACCTTATAGAAAAAGATCCCCCACGATGTAATGAAAGTAGTTTTCTCCATGTCTTCTGGGGCCATTTTGATTTTGTTATATCCAGAGAAGCCATCCATGAAGGAAAACATAGAAAATTAAGCGGTGTTATTAGCCAACACATCAATGTGGGGGAGCGGGAAATCATCTTTTAGGCTCGCTCTATTCAAATCTATATAGTCAACACACATCCTGACCTTTCCATATTTCTTAGGCACAGGAACAATATTAGCGACTCATAGAGGGTAATTCGTGACAGCAAGCAAACCAGCAGTCAACTGCTTTTGAACCTCTTCTTTGATCTTGACTGCCATATCGGGCCTCGTCCTTCTTAACTTTTGCTTGAATGGTGGATATTCTTCTCGGAGAGGCAGCCAATGTACCATAATATCTATATCCAGTCCAACATGTCTTGGTAAGACCAATCAAAGATATCTTTATACTCACGGAGCATTTCAACCAATATTCTCTTGATACTGTCTTCCAATGCAGCCCCAATTCTAACCTCTTTCTTGTCGTCCTTGGTACCCAAATTGATAACTTAAATATCCTCCTGATGAGGCACAATGACCCTTTCTTCCAACTTGAGAAGTCTAGATAACTTTTTGGATAGTTCACAGTATTCATCAGTCTATTCACTCAAAATAACCCAAATTTATAATCCACTCAAAATAACCCAAATTTATACCTTTCCAATTCTTTGGAAATCTCAACACCAAATTTGTGAAAATACTACCTGATTTCCACTCTGGAATATTCAACGACTGCATCAGACTCAACAGTCTCTAATGTTCAATCTCCGACTTTCGGCAATTCTAGCCAGCATATTCAACCTCAACCACTCCTCTCCTCATCCATGGTCACCCAAAACAATTTACTAAAATTCGGTCACTTCTTCATAGCACCGGGATGGATACTCCATCTACCTCAATGTATGTCTTCACGAGTACTCCTACTCCACTCAACAACATCTGGTACATGTAACGCCCCGATTCTGAATTTCCTTTATTTTGAGTCCTTTCTGATTTAATTGATTGAATTATTATCTTTAACTGTGGAATTGTGTGTTAATATGTTATTTGTGCATATTGTGCTATTTTTTCCTACTTTGAGAGTTTCGGGTAAAAATAGACCGGAAGGTATTTTGGGCATTAGTAATTATGTTAAGTGGATATTTTATGAGAATTGATTAATTAGTGTGTGGAAAGAATTTGAGAGGAAAGAAAAGAGAATATGAGTATATGAGAGAAAAAGATAAAATTGGTAAGATAGAGAGAAAAACAAAGGAAAGAAAGGAAGAGAAGAGAAAGAGGAGAGAAAGAAGAGGAAAAACCTAGAACTTCAAGAAATCATCACCAAAGCTTTCGATTGTTCGGTTAAGGGTGTGAAACTTTATTATTCTATCAATATGTATAATCATGTATGATTTTGTTGGATTGTTTTGGATTGTTGGTAGTTTTTCTACACTTTCCATTTTAGGTTGAATTTGGTTTAATCGATAGAAATCGTTGTCTAACAGTTAGAATCGTGATTAGATGGCGTAGATTAGTCGGTATATGTTAGACTAAGGCTGTTGGATATGAGTCGGAGTTCATCGGGTGATTTTATCGGTGGTTTTGGATTCTTAACAGCGGGGAGAAGTGGAAATCGCAGACGCTCGCTAGCAGTTCGCTAGGCGAGCAGGTCGCGAATGGTCGCTGGTAGTTCGCTAGGTGAGTGCGCAGCGAACGGTCCCAGACTTGGGACAGAATGGTATTGTGGTCTTTCGCTAGTAGCGAAGAGCTCGCTGGGGGTTCGCTGTGGCGAACGAGGTAGCGAGCAATGTTTGGAGGTTCTGTTTGCACTCGCTAGCAGTTCGCTAGGCGAGGGGGTAGCGAACGCTCGCTAGCAGCTCGCTAGGTGAGCGTGTAGCGAACGTAGCAGGATGGATTTCCCTGTTGCTGGGTGCTGTCGTGGCTTGGGGTTTCGGTTGCGATCGACCCTTCTTTGATTTAGTAGTTTATATGCTGAGTTCTGTTGTGCTGTGGGTAGCCGTATGGCGTAAATCCTAGATTACGAATTGTGGCCGCTTGGGCAATTATGTGCATTGTTTAGCCTGATTAAAAATCTATGATGTTGTATGAATATATGCGATGAATGTGTAGAATGCATGAGTATGTTTGTAAACATGTGTGCATTTCAAGAATGTCATGAGTCATGTTGCATGTAGAACATCATGGTATGCATTCTTGTGTCGATTGATTCCTCGGTGAATCTGCAGAACCTCGTGTGCCCTTGTGGGGTGTGAGCGATGGTTAATTATTGATTCCTTGGTGAATCTGCAGAACCTCGTGTGCCCTTGTGGGGTGTGAGCGATGGTTAATTATTGATCCCTCGGTGGATTTGCAGAACCTCGTATATTACGATGGTTATTTTGATTCCGCGTAGAATCTGCAGAACCTCGTGTGCCCATGTGGGGTGTGAGCGATGGTTATTTGGTTCTTCAATTGAACCTGCTGAAATGAGTCGGTACCGCATTTGCATCTGCATAGATTCGTGTGTCGGTCTCTATGAGTTGCATGTTGACATCCTGCATGGTGTATGGTGAATGAACATAATTGTAAATGTTTATATGAATTGTTGATGATTGGCATGATTGGTATGCTTGAAGACACATGTATGTGTGAATATATGAATATGTATGTTTTGTGTGTTCATGAACCGATATAAATATTGTTGACGCATATTGTATATGCATGCTGTTCTATTTGTAAATAGATAATGTGAATACCTTGCGATGTACGGTATGACGAGGTGAGTTGCGGTGAGAATGCGAAAGACGTATTTTGGGTATTATGTATATATATATGTTTTTATGCATTGTTATTATGATATCGTTTCTCACCCTTCTGTTGTTTCTTTTAATGCTCTATGAGGCATTGCAGACTAGATTGCTGGAGGTGTTTTGTGAAGCGTGGCTTCTTCCCTTTTTGGTCGGTCGGCTCTGATATGTAGCACCGGGTAGAATAGGATTTATTTTGATTCTTTTGTGATACATCTGAGTATGTATTTGCTGTTGTTATGTTTTGTAAAACATGATGAATGATAACTGTATATGTGAATACATGTTGGGTGAATTATGAAATATTTGGATATTTCCGCCTTTGTTCTAAATATTTCTTGTGGGTGTTATTCCGTTGTTGCATATCTGTTGAGCAGGTGTTGTATGTGTTGGAATTTTTATGATGATGTGATATTTCCCTTTTATGCCATGTTGCAAATGTACTCTGATGAAATTTTAAATTTATGCCTAAATGAGTAATTGTATTATTTGGGGGCATAGAAAGGGGGGTGTTACATTAAGTGGTATCAGAGCCTAGTGTTGAGTCAGTTGTATCTGTCTCGCTGTTTTGTTGGTTGAACGGTTGTTTGACCCTGTTGTTATTTTTGGGAATAATCAGAATATGGCTGGTCGTAATGACAACACGATGGTTGCGGCATTGGAAGCTATGGCTCGAGCGGTGCAGGATGCGCCGAATGTGAATGCTAACGATGAGTTTAGAAAGAATCAACCGCCGGTGTTCAAAGGAAGGTTTGATCCGGACGGTGCTCAGAGTTATGAATTGCGCTGAGAGGAACAAGGTGAGACTTGGGTCTCACATGCTGAGAGAAGAAGCCGATGACTGGTGGGTCGGCATAAGACAAATTCTTGGAGTTGATGATGAGGAAATAACTTGGGATTTGTTCCGCACTGAATTTTTGAGGAAGTATTATCCGGAGAGTGTGAAGGGAAAGAAGGAGATGGAGTTTCTAGAATTGAAACAAGGGAGCATGTCCGTGGTCGACTACACGGCTAAGTTTACGGAGTTGGTGAAACTCCATCCTCACTATGATGCGGTGGCGGCGGAATTTTCCAAGTGTATTAAGTACGAGAACGGCTTGCGCCCGGAGATCAAGCAAGCTGTGGGATATCAGAGGATTCGAAGATTTTCGGACTTAACCGAATGCTGTAGAATTTTCGAAGAGGATAGTAGGGCTCGTTCTACTCACTATAAGAGTTTGAATGAGAGGCGAGGGAAGCAACCAGTAAGGAGTGGGCCTTATGTGACGCCTGCTGATAAAGGGAAGCATAGGGAACACTTTGTCAAGAAATCTGGAGGAGGGAGTTCTGGTCCCGTTAAGTGCTATAGGTGCGGCGAAGAGGGGCACAAATCTTTTGAGTGTAAGAAGGCTGGGGAAAAGTGTGCTAACTGTGGTGGTCTCGGTCATGCTACAACTGAATGTAGAAGGAATGTGATTAAGTGTTTTAACTGTGGGGAAGTTGGTCATATTAGTACGAAGTGTACTAAGGCAAAGCAAGCTCCGTCAAGCGGGAAGGTATTTGCATTAGCGGGTGTAGACACTACTAATGTGGATCGGTTGATTAAAGGTACATGCTTTATTAATAATATGCCCTTAGTTGCTATTATCGATACCGGAGCGAGTCATTCGTTTATTTCTTTTGAGTGCGCTAAGCGTTTGGATTTGTGTTTTTCTTCTTGTGGTGGTGATATGGTTATTGAGACGCCCGCTTCGGGGTTGGTAACTACGTCTTCGGTATGTTTGAGTTGTCCCTTGACCATGTATGATAAGGACTTTATTATGGACTTGGTGTGTTTGCCATTAGAAGGATTAGATGTGATTTTGGGTATGAATTGGTTGCAGTATAATAGAGTTCATATTGATTGTTATCACAAGTTGGTGAGGTTTCCATCTTTGGGAGATGAGGAGGAAGAGAGTTTTCTATCCACTAAAGAGTTGAAGAAACTTTTGGCGGATGAAGCTCAAGTGTTCTGTTTGTTTGCGTCGCTGTCGATAGAGAATAAGGTTGAATTGGATTTGGTTCCAGTGGTATGTGACTTTCCAGAAGTATTTCCGGAGGACATTACGGATGTACCACCAGAAAGGGAAGTCGAGTTTTCGATTGATCTAGTTCCCGATACTAGACCGATTTCGATGGCACCGTATCGTATGTCGGCATCGGAGTTGGTAGAGTTGAAGAGACAATTGAATGATTTATTGGAAAAGAGATTTGTTAGGCCGAGTGTTTCTTCTTGGGGTGCACCGGTATTGTTGGTAAAGAAGAAAGATGGGAGCATGCGGTTGTGTATTGATTATCGGCAGTTGAACAAGGTGACTATCAAGAATAAGTATCCGCTTCCTAGAATTGATGATTTGATGGACCAATTGGTTGGTGCCCGTGTTTTTAGTAAGATTGATTTGAGGTCAGGTTATCACCAGATTCGTGTTAAAGGAGAAGATATTCAAAAGACGGCTTTAAAAGGACACGGTATGGTCATTATGAATTTTCTGTGATGCCATTCGGAGTTTCTAATGCGCCGGGTGTGTTTATGGAATATATGAATCGTATCTTTCATGAGCAGTTGGATTGTTTCGTAGTTGTGTTTATTGATGACGTTTTGATTTACTCTAAGTCCCAAGAGGAGCATGAAGAGCATTTGCGGGTTGTGTTGCAAGTATTGAAGGAGAAGCAATTGTATGCTAAGTTATCCAAGTGCGAGTTTTGGTTATCGGAAGTGAATTTTCTTGGGCATGTTATTTTTGGTAAAGGTATTTGTGTTGATCCGTCTGTCGCTACTGCGAAAATCGGCGCCGGCTGAACAGAAGAGTCGCCACTGTGCGTTATTTATCCCACGGGAGGGAAAGGAAACGCTCAGAGTAAACCTCGCACAACGCGGGAAAGGTATGGTCGTCGCAACCAAAACCTGGATTCGGGAGTCGGTTACGCAAGGGGAAGGTATTAGCACCCCTCACGTCCGTCGTACTCGACGGGATCCACGCTTGTTTTCGGGTATGGATTGTTATTCTATCTAAACTAAGGGTTAAGGGCTAAAAGAAAAGAAAATGACTCGGCAAAGTATCGCACTTTATGCCTACGTATTCCCGTCTGGAACGAGAAATCAGAGTCAACGTAGTTCGCCTACCTACGGGAAAGGAGGGGAAGGTTGCTCGCTAGGATATCGCATCCTATGCCTACGTACTTTCATACAGCATGAAAGATCAGAGCAAACGTAGTTCGGGCCACGTACGACACAAGTCTGTCTTGATTGTTTTTATTCCTTCTGAAAAAGGGTTTTTCTGATTACTGGTCCAAGCGGACAAAAATGACGTTTTGATGAGTTCACATTCTTTTACGGAAGAAGTGTCTTTTATTGTGTTTGAAATATTATAGTGTTTTTCTGTTTGTTTTGAGAAAGAAAGAGACAGAACTCTAACCTACGGTTGCAAAGGGAATCAAACTAACCTAATGTTATCATGCATGGGTTAAGACCTAGTGTCTATCATGTTCCTCTCCTGTACAGAGAGAAACAAAGATCCTAAGGGATAAACGGAAACAGAAACAATAGCAGATATATACAGTAAAGCAGTAAAATGCATGGATGCAGCAATACAAGTGAGGCAAGGGAGTCCCACTCAACCTCGAACCTAGAAAACAATAGGCAAAAGTGAACAGACTTCACTTTCAACCCAACAGGTTAACAGCAAACAATACAGTCAGGAAAACCAATCAATACATCAGAAATGAAATACAGCAAAAAGAAACAGCCACAGCAGCTCTGCATCAACATCTGTCTTCAAGTCATCTCCAAACAGCTACAAGCTTCAGCAAGCATCAATCTCCATCTACACAGCCTTCCAGCAAGGTCTTGATCATCAATCTTCCATCCGCAATGGCTTTTCTTCAAGTCTCACTCTCCAGGATGAACATCAATCAACAAGATGAAGTGAATGAATGTTAGACAGTCAATTACCTACCAAGGGTGGTTCATTAACTGTTAACATTATATAGACAATTTTCCCTCAAAAGTTCTATCTTTCAAATACATTCACTGATCCTTCCAAAGGAAGGAGGTGGATATTTGAAAGAGACTTTAAATCATAGAGAAAGGATGGATGCAGACAAGGCATTCCATGTTTGAGAAACAAGCTTTCTAATCTAGAGCTCTGCCTAGCTCCTAAACCCTAGTCTCCTCAACAGCTGCTAGCAAGAATCTCCTCTTCAACTCTGGAGGTTGGTCTTCAGCATCTGGATCTCCAATGGCTTCATCATCACAAGTCTTCAGCTCTCCCAATCCCCAAGCAATCCTAATACCCACACAGACAAATCATAATCCCAGAGGGGGCACACCACACCAGTCAAACAAATACAGACAGTATTAATAGCAGTAGGGGAATCCTGATATTTTCTAAGGGATCTAATAACTACCCATAATCCCTATAGTCCCATACCCCCAAAATTTCAATCTCTAAATCATAAGGAAAATGATTCAATTCCCCTAAGTCATCACTTAAACCCTAATTTTGTTCATGTTATTCACACCTAAACTAATCACCTAAAACTAAGTCCTAAAAATATGAACTAAATTGTATATACAAGCTAACCTTATCTACTAATCACCCTAAAAAGAATGGGTTAAAAATATTAAAGCATTTGATCAAACTAAAATTAACAAAATCATGTACTAAACAAAACAATATTTACACCTAATTAAAAGAAAAATATGCTAAAAATATAAAAATGAAATGAACTATTAATTTTTTTGTATGACAATTTTCTTGACAAAATTAAGAAAAGAATGCAAAAACAACCAATGAAAAATATGCATTTTACAATTTGTTATGATTTTTGAAAGATTTAATGTTTTTTTTGAAATAAAATAAAATGAATTAATATGCAAAGGGTGCAGAAAGCAAGTAAAGTCAGTTAAAAGAGAGAACTGGGCCAGGCAGTGGGGTGCGAATAGTAAGCGAATGCAAAGCCCAGGAATCAATCAGAAAGCCAACAAAAATTAAAAAACCAAAACGGTGTGAAAAGTAATTATTTCAGTGTAAATGGAATTGGGCTTGGGAACGGGGGTGTCAAAAGCAAGCGAATGCAAAGCCCAGTCAGCCAGAATAAATGAAACGGGGCGTTTTAGCATTTGAAGTTTCCCTCCGTTTTGTCAATTCAATTGCGTCCGTTGGATTGAGTTCCCAGTCAAATGTCAAAGCTAGATCAAACGGCTTGCAAGTCATCTTCAACCTTGGGCAAACCCTAACCCTGAAAAACCATAGCCATGCACGAACTTCTCCTCCTCTGTTCTCTCTCCATTCACCATGAAATCACACCATTCCAAAAGCAAAGTTGTTCTATAAACTTCCCTCTACGCAGCCATGACCATAACTTCTCCTAAAACTCAAGCAACAATGGAACCCGATGGGAATAACAGTTCTGATCCATCATTAACACCTGATATCAAACCTCTTATTTCTCACAAATTCTTGTCCTAAACTCATCTACATCTTATGCTGATCATAACAAGCCATTCAATGAAGATTTTCATGCTTTAATCCAAGAGATACAAACCCTAACAGATTTGGTACACCTATGGCAAACTCCATGAAACTTCCTCAAACTCACCAAAACTAATCATCTATCCTATCTTAACCTTTCTATGCTAACAAAACCTAATAATCCTAACCTAAATAGCCAATTCGAATGAGAAACATACCTGGTGCAATTGATGAAAACAGGTGCTAAATCCTCTTGATCCAAGGCTTGAAGTGAGTGGAAAATGATCCAAGAACTTGATGATGAGTTCTGTATGCAACCAATGGTGCTCCAAGGCTTTGAATCTCCCAATTCCAAAGTTCTTGCACTTTGAATGGTGAACTTGCACAGCTCGAATCCTCCTTCAATTTACCAAAAAATTGTGTGAATTATGATCTATGGATGATGATGATGAAGATCCAATCAGAACATGTGAAGATTGATGAGAATTTGAGAGAGTTTTAATTGATTTTGCCAATGAGAGAAAGTGTATGAAACTTGTGTTTATGAGCAATGTGAAGCACACCAACCATGGCATGGAGTTACTCATATCCATATATAGGTGAGGTTAGAAACTCCTAGAAGCTTGGAGAAACTTCCCATGCACACCTTCCTTACATTTTGGATTATGTAACTTTCATTACAAGTAACCTTGAATAACTTTCAAAACTTGAACCAAGCTCAAAATTCTAATTTAGCCAATGTTCTCAAAATAATTTTTCCATTCAAAATGACCTATAATTTCACCTCATTTGGCCAAAATATGAAAAATCTCATTTTTAAGTCCTTTTTTATTCATTAAATCCACCAATTTTGAAACCTTGTGCTATGAACCTTTCCAATCTCTCATGGTCACATTTATAGACTCAAAATGTCATTTGGAACAAGTTTGATGTTGTAAAGTTTTCCCTTTGAAGCTTCCTTGTATGAGTTTTGGGCATAGGCTTGAAATGACCTGTAATTCTCAGATGACCAAAATACCCTTTTCTTTCCAAGAGCATAAGTAGAGTTACATAAATCATATGAAGGAATACTATACCATTATAGAAAGCTAAGACAATTAGTAACAACTCTTATGTTGACCAGAAATTCATTTGAAATCTCTTTGAGGGGTAAAAATAGCTTAGAAGTCAAGTTACTTTCACAGACAAAATTTCAGATACCTCAGATGACATGTAACTTGCAAGGACCATAACTTGAGTTCTATAAATCTCCTTAGTGTCTTCCACCACTAAAATTAAAGGTCTTGAGATCCTATACAAGTTTCATGTTGGACAAGGATCCATTTGAAGCTTTCATTTTGACTTATCTTGCTTGGAAATTTGACCTAAACTAGGGGATTTTACATAGAAACCCTAATTTAGAAACTCCTCTTCTCCTTGATTCCTCTTGATTTCTTCTTAGAATAAAAACATATCCTTCTTTACATGTCAAATGATGAACCCCACATCTCTCCAATAGCCCTTAATGTCTTTCAATCAGTCAGTTGACCTAGAGTTGACCTAGAGTTGACCCCAGATGAAACCCTAGTTGGCTGCCTTCAACTGCAATTCTTGTGATCACACCAAGGACTTGTCTTCTTCTTCAAATGACTTTCTAAGTCTCCCATGATGTCCAGACACTCTCCATGCTCAGCCCACAGCTCACAATTTCTTTGTTGACCCTCAGATACCCTCAGATAGGAGATGGATGCACTGCTTGATCCATTGAATTTCCAGCTTTCAAATTCTTTCTGATGACTTGAATGGGATTGAATTAGAATAATAACCTCTTGATAGGCTCATAGAAATGAGAATAATGATTGGTCCTTGTTGGATGACTTGCTATGCTTATGCTATGCAGATGGTTAGGCTATGTACATGACTCTATATGCAAATGCTAATGATATTGAAACATAAACCAAGTGAATAAGGTTGAGCAAATTTTAGGGTACAACAGCTGCCCCTATTCAAGCGACTTGGACCCGATTGGGTGAAGAGCCCGGAGCCTTCAGACATTCGCGGTACGAGACGGTTGAATACTAAGAACCCAGAAATTTGCCAACCGCAGACATGAACTACACCACTGCTTGGGGATTATTTTCATCAGCCTGAAAAGCTTCTCTCATTGCAAGAATAAAACTTCGCTTGTCCACGTTAGGACGCCTGTGCCGTCAACACAAAGCACTCTCAATCTAAACTCGTCCACGTTAGGAAAAATCTCGACAGCTTCACTGGGGATGGCTCGTCTGCCTCTCATCAGAAATAAATCGTCCATGTTAGGATTAAACTCTTCCACGTTGTGAATAACACTGTTCACGTAAGGAATAATACCGTCTACGTTAGGACTAAGACTTCGTCTGGATCTGTCCACGTCAGGACTAAACTTTTCCACGTAAGGAAACCTCCCTTCTTGCTTTGTCCACGTAAGGACTCCATCGTTCCACGTAAGGAATACATTGCTTTCCACGTAAGGAAACTAACTTCTTTCCTTTATCTGTCCACGTCAGGACTAAACTTTTCCACGTAAGGAATATAATCTTTCCACCTTCGTTCCGCGTAAGGAATCACAATCTCTTTCCACGTAAAGAATACATTCTCAATCTGTTCACGTAAGGACTCCAATCTTTCCACGTAAGGAAACGAACTTCTTTCCTTTCCACGTAAGGAAACACAATCTTGTCTTAGTTTGTCCACGTCAGGACTCCAATCTTTCCATGTAAGGAATGCAATCTTTCTGATTTGTCCACGTCAGGACTCCAACTTGATATGTCCACGTAAGGACTCAATCTTCCCACGTAAGGAACAAACTCATCTTTTCCACGTAAGGAATCAATCTTTCCACGTCAGGAATGCTATCTTGCCACGTAAGGAATAAATCTGATATGTCCACGTAAGGACTCAATCTTTCCACGTAAGGAATCACCTCTTTCCACGTAAGGAAACGCCTAGGATTCGTCCACGTAAGGACTCACCTTTTTTCCACATAAGGAAACCGTACCTTTCCACGTAAGGAATACTATGTCAATCTGTCCACGTAAGGACTCCACTCTTTCCACGTAAGGAATACAATCTTTCCACGTAAGGAATTCAATTTTTTCCATGTAAGGAACTAAAACTTCTCTTTCCACGTAAGGAATAAATCTGTCCACGTCAGGACTCACGTTTCGTCTTGATTTGTCCACGTCAGGACTCTCTTCTTGATTTGCTGAGGAAATAAAATTTGTCCACGTCAGGACTCATGCACCTTTGACCCACTGGGGAAATAAACTCGTCCACGTTAGGACTCCCATCTCAACCTGCTGAAGTAATGGAACCTGTCCACGTCAGGACTCGCGCGTCTTCGACTTGTTGGGGAAATCAGACTTGTCCACGTCAGGACTCATGCACCTTTCGCCAACAACACGAAGAAGGATAACTTTGTCCGCGTCAGGACTCTAGTATCTTGTCATCACAAAGAACTACAAACTTGTCCACGTCAGGACGCACATTTCACCCTTACGAATAAAGCTATCTGCTGGCAATAAATGGTCCACATCAGGACACCAACACGAAGAGTAACTAACTTTGTCCACGTCAGGACTCCACCTTCGATCAATACCAAGAAATCAAATCCATCCACGTTAGGACTAACACATACCGTCAAATTGAAAGAAATGTCCACGTTAGGACTCCACATTCCAACAATTCTGAAAAATCGAACCTGTCCACGTTAGGACTAGCACCTCTGATCAACCATGAGGAAATAAATCTGTCCACGTCAGGACCCCACTTTTCTAGCACGAAGGAAACCTGTCAATAAAATTGTCCTTGTCAGGATTCATCCTTCCGTTGGTCCCAACCCACAAACTTCTTAGTACTGACGTGGCAACGACGTTGAAGCGGACTCTACTGGGGATATCTGAAAACCGAACTACCGGACGCCTGTTCTGATAACCGGCGGTGGCCTCTGAAATTCTGATTCCTGAAACCCGTTGATGACAAACAACTCTGCTTGGGAATGAGGATAAATTTTACCTACTCACTCTGGTGGGGAAAACACGAGAAATTCACAAATAACTCTGCTCGGAGACAAAGAGAACTTCATCATGATAATTCTGTGGGGTATAATGCCGAAGCTGACACTTCATGGGATGTCTCACGCCGAGACCTCGGATGTTTATTGATTTATTGGAGCAAGAACTCCTCCCACCTGCAAGAGAAACAATACTTGAAACCAACGGTTAGCCAACCTAGTTTATGTTTCAGAAATGCGTATGTTTGACAACGGTGCAATGCTCCATTCGACATGGAAACGCTATGCTTTTTTTCTTGGTGGATGCAAATATGACACTATATGCCGATGCCAATGCAGACTGGAACTGCTGGGGTACAGGAGCTGCTCCAGCAAAATAAATGCTGAAGACAATGCTGACTCCGCTGGGGATAGCCAGATGCTACAGAATTATTCCAGCAAAATAAATGCTGAAAGAGTGAAGTCGACTCATCTGGGAAATGGGGAAATAAAACTCGGCTGGGGAGTAGCAGATGCGCCTGGTAGGATTGGACTTCTGCTGGAGAGTGAACGGATATCACACGGTATTCTGGCAAAATAAAGGCCCGGACCCACACCAACTCTGCCGGGGAGAGCCTTAAACTTCGAGTTCCACTGGGAGGAAGGCAAAACACTTACTGAAAAGAGAACTCCACTGGGGAAGGGATGATTCTCTTGGGGAAAATCAACTGGCTCCGCTGGGGGAGAGTAACTGACCCTGCGGGGAAAAGTAAACTGCCTGAATATTAATCTTCTGCGACTAAACCAACTCGGCTTGAGATACACTGTCTGAATACAGCCTTATAATCTTGGAATCGCCAAACTCTGCTGAGGATGCATGACTTTGCTGGAGCAAGTCCTTTGGATAAGCTACGGCTAGCTGGGGAATTCGATCCTTCTTCAGGAAGCACATGCATGACCTGCGTGGGGGTCGAGCCTTTCATTACTGCAATCTTTTGATCGTCTTCCTCGTACGGCTATGAACTCTGCAACAACACAAACAAGACAAGACAAGCCTATGCAACCAAATCGATTCAGGTTAGTGACGTTATTTTCAGTTAATTCAAAGCTTTAGCAATTGTCGGCAAGGGCCAGTGATGTTATACACATGCTAGTTTCCGTAAACTTAGGCGCTTTATCATGCACAAAACAGTAAAGAACCAGCATCAAGTACTGAATAACATATTTTATTGATTGGGCCCCTGAATGGGCGGAGTTTTTGTACACGGGATGTAACTCCTGAAAAGAGGAAGCTACGCAAAGCAAATATACAAGTATGCACAAGATGCATAAATATATTGACAAACTAAACTTGTACACATGTCGGCAACGGGATGCAGATGAACACCACGAACTGATCCTCCCATGACTCGCCCGACTCTAATGCTTTCCCGGTATCCACATGTTCGAAGAGATTGTATCTGATAATCGACCCCTTAGGTATATTCTCCCGCACCAATGCTCAAATGTGGTATCAAATTCGGACCGCAGTCATTTGCTTTTCAAATCCCTAACTTTTGCGTGAACCGCCCTTTACGGGTTTTCAGTTCACCGGGATACCCTTTTTTGCCGAAGCCGCCCAGTGTAGGTTTTCAACTTCGCGGGTGTACATTTTTTCAATTTTATCCCTAACTTTTGCCCGAACCTTTCATTCTGTTTTTGGTTCGCCAGGATGCCCCATTTTTGCCTGGACTCTCTTTTTCTGTCCAGCGGGTCAATTTTAAGCAAAGTATTTTTTAACTGCGTTCGAATTCACAGGCGACGCAAAGTCTTCACCGTCCATAGTGGACAACAATAAAGCTCCTCCTAAAAAGACTTTCCTGACAACGTATGGCCCTTCGTAGTTGGGGGTCCACTTGCCCCTGTGATCTGCCTGCGGCGGGAGAATCCTTTTCAGCACAAGGTCGCCCGTCTGAAAGCTTCGCGGATGTATCTTCTTATCATATGCTTTCTTCATTCGGCTCTGGTACAAACGCCCATATGCTAGAGAAGCTAGTCTCTTCTCATCCATCAAACTCAGTTGGTTCAACCTGTCTTTCACCCATTCTGCCTCATCTAGTTGAACATCTCGCAACACCCTCAGAGAAGGGATCTCAACTTCCAGTGGCAGCACTGCTTTCATTCCGTACACTAACGAGAACGGGGTTGCCCCGGTTGATGTGCGTACCGTCGTACGATAACCGTGCAAAGCAAAAGGTAGCATCTCATGCCAATCCTTATAGGTCACCACCATCTTCTGAACAATCTTCTTTATGTTCTTATTGGCCGCTTCAACAGCGCCATTCATCTTGGGTCGGTAAGGGGAGGAGTTGTGATGTTCGATCTTGAAATTCTGACAGAGCTCTGTCATCATTTTGTTGTTCAGGTTTGATCCGTTGTGCGTGATTATCCGCTCGGGATCCCATATCGGCAAATGATATCTCTCTTGATGAATCTGGCCACCACTTGCTTAGTTACATTTGTGTAAGACGCCGCTTCCACCCACTTGGTGAAATAATCGATTGCTACTAGGATGAACCGATGCCCGTTAGAAGCTGTTGGCTCGATCTTTCCAATCATATCGATTCCCCACATCGAGAATGGCCATGGCGATGACATCACATTCAGAGGACTCGGAGGCACATGGATCTTATCAGCATAAATTTGGCACTTGTGGCACTTCCTCGCAAACTTGAAACAATCAGTTTCCATAGTCAGCCAAAAATAACCTGCCCGCAGCAGCTTTCTTGTCATAGCATGCCCACCAGCATGCGTACCAAATGTACCTTCATGTATTTCCTCCATGAGCAGCTTTGCCTCTCTTTCATCTACGCAACGCAACAGCACCAAATCGTGGTTTCTTCTGTATAAGACCCCATCCGGATTCAAATAGAAATTACCCGCCAATCTCCTGAGAGTCTTCTGATCTTGACTGGATGCCCCAGCCGGATACTCTTTATTCTTCAGAAAATTAAGGATATCAAAATACCACGGTTTATCGTCAGATGCCTCATCAATAGCAAATACGAAGGTCGGTCTGTCAAGCCGAGAGATAATGATTCTGGGAGCTTCGTTCCAGAAGTTTACCTTGTACATGGAAGACAAAGTGGCCAGGGCGTCAGCCATTTGATTTTCTGCTCTCGGTACGTGATGCAATTCAACCTTGTCGAAGAAAGGCAACAACCTCCTTGCATAATTCATGTAATGTATCAAATTGGGCTGACGTGTCTCCCATTCCCCTTTGATCTGATTCACCACCAGAGTTGAATCTCCGTATACATCCAGATTCTTAATTCGCAAATCAATGGCTTCTTCAAGCCCCATTATACAAGCTTCGTATTCAGCTTCATTATTGGTAACTGCAAAGGTCAATCGAGCAGTAAACGGGATGTGCGACCCGTGTGGCGTAGTGATGATTGCCCCTATTCCGCTACCGTAAGCGTTCACAGCTCCATCAAATATCATCTTCCACTTGGAACCCAACTCTGGTCCTTCGTCTGGCAACGGCTCTTCACAATCTTTCATCTTTAGGTACATGATATCCTCGTCAGGAAAATCAAACCTCATCGATTGGTAATCTTCAATAGGCTGCTCTGCCAAGTACTCAGACAGTACACTCCCTTTTATAGCCTTTTGCGAGACGTATTGGATGTCATATTCAGTCAAGACCATCTGCCAACGGGCAATTCTCCCTGACAACGCCTGATTTTCGAATACATATTTGATAGGATCCATCTACGAGATGAGCATGGTTGTATGATTCAGCATGTATTGCCTCAAACGCTTGGCGGCCCAGGCTAGCGCGCAACAAGTTTTCTCAAGCATTGAGTATCGAGATTCACAATCTGTAAATTTCTTACTCAAGTAATAAATTGCATGCTCTTTTCTCCCTGTCTCGTCATGTTGACCGAGAACATAACCCATGCTTCCCTCAAGAACTGTCAAATACATGATCAAGGGTCTCCCTGCCACTGGGGGTATCAAAATAGGAGGCTCCTGCAAATACTGCTTTATTTTATCGAACGCCTTTTGACAATTTTCGTTCCATGTTACAGCTTGATCTTTCTTCAACAGCTTGAATAATGGTTCACACGTGGCCGTTAGATGAGATATGAACCGAGCGATGTAGTTCAACCTCCCTAAAAACCCGCGCACCTCTTTCTCTGTTTTAGGCGTCGGCATTTCTCGGATCGCTTTTATTTTAGCAGGATCGACCTCTATTCCTCTTTCGCTTACGATAAACCCCAGCAGTTTACCCGATCTCACCCCGAAGGTGCATTTGTTAGGGTTCAGTCTCAGCCTGAACTTCCTAAGCCTTTTAAATAACTTCAGCAGATTCACCAGATGCTCTTCCTCCGTCTGGGATTTGGCAATCATATCGTCAACATAAACTTCGATCTCTTTATGCATCATATCATGGAAAAGAGTCGTCATCGCACGCTGATATGTTGCCCCAGCATTTTTCAAACCAAAGGGCATCACTTTGTAGCAAAATGTTCCCCAAGGCGTTATGAAAGTAGTCTTCTCCATGTCCTCTGGCGCCATTTTAATCTGATTATAGCCTGAAAAGCCATCCATGAAGGAGAATACGGAGTATTGAGCAGTATTATCAACTAGCACGTCGATATGAGGAAGTGGAAAATCATCTTTTGGGCTCGCCTTATTCAAGTCCCTGTAATCCACACACATTCGAACCTTGCCATCCTTCTTTGGCACTGGTACGATGTTAGCAACCCACGAAGGATATTTTGTCACCGCCAGGAAACCAGCATCCCACTGTTTTTGAACTTCCTCTTTGATCTTTACTGCCATGTCTGGTCTAGTTCTGCGAAGCTTTTGTTTGACCGGTGGGCATTCTTCTTTCAGTGGCAGACGGTGCACAACCATATCTGTATCGAGCCCTGGCATATCTTTATACGACCAAGCGAATACATCACTATACTCTTGGAGCATTTCAACCAGTCTTCGCTTGATATCGCTCTGCAATGCGGCTCCGATACGAATATTCTTCTCAACCCCTTCCGACCCCAAGTTGATAATTTCGATGACCTCTTCGTGAGGAAGAATGACACGCTCTTCTTGTTTCACCAACCAAGACAATTCTTCAGGGACGTCACTATCTTCGACAACCTCTTCTTCGGCCTGAAATACCGGATGCTCAAAGTCGGGACGAGTCATAGGTGGTTCAAGGATGTCATCTGAAAATGTTATCCTGCAAAAAGAATGGTTAAATGCTTCAAAATGCGTATAAAGCGAATAACCACGTTGCCATTTTATTGAAAAATACAAAACAAGAAAAACAGAGATCACAACATGTGCTCATGAGAAAAACGACATTTATTTAATGATTAACATGCAATGTTCATAACAGCATAGCCCTAAGCAAATCATGATGCCCCGGGCAAGACATCAGATTATTCAACAATTAATAAAACAAAGCATTACTGTTTAAGAGTCACAGGAACAAGCTCCTGAATAGACCAGTTGCACAGTCCTTGCCCTGGCGTGCTTGGCTGAATCCAGGCATCCATATCATAGTCGCTGTTTCCTTCATCAGACTCTGAAGCAGCGTTGATGGTTTCATGACATACTCCACTGGCAGAGATGGTTATTGGCCCTCTGAAACGGGGTGCCCCCACAGCAGGTGTTGACGACGACGGTTGGTATCCCAGCCCGAACCGGTCCATCTTCACAGGAATATCCAGCACTTTGCCCCAGCCCTTTGCTTCTCCTGCCTCCACCAGAGCTTGAGCTTCTTTATACGACGAGACGGCTATCTCCGACACTTTGCTCGGCCCGGGACCTTTGTCCTTGATACGCAACCCTTCAAATGCCTGGCAGGGTGTTTCGTGGATCTCTCTGTCGACCTCCACATATTTAAATGACGACAGATGGTTGACCAGGATGTCTTCTTCTCCGCATACGGTGACCACGCTGTCTCCGACCATATATTTCAACTTCTGATGCAGGGTAGATGTGACTGCCCCAGCCCCATGAATCCAGGGTCTTCCGAGCAGGCAGCTATATGCAGGCTGTATATCCATGATATAAAATTCTGTCGCAAACACCTTCGGCCCCACCTGTAGAGGCAATGTTATCGATCCGAAAACTGTTCGCCGCGTCCCATCAAATGCCCTGACTACCAAGTCACTGGGCGTGCACAAGATTCCTCTGACATCCAGCTTCATCATCGCCTTCTTGGGCATCACATTTAAGGATGATCCGGTATCGACCAACACATGCGACATTATTGATCCTCTACACTCAACAGATATGTGCAGCGCCATATTATGATCTCTCCCCTTCGGGGTCAAATCGAAGTCGGTAAAGCCCAAGTTGTGGCCTGCATTCACATGTGCCAACACTCCTTCCAGCTGATTCACGGAGACGTCTTGGGGTACGAAGGAAGTATCCAGGACTTTCAACAAAGCATTTCTGTGAGCTTCAGAACACAAGAGCAACGACAGTATGGATATTTTTGACGGCGTCTGTTGCAGATGCTCCACAATCTTATAATCACTTTTTCGAATCAAGCGCATGAACTCTTCTACATCTTTCGACGCCGATGCTTTTTCGCTTGCCTGCACTGGGACATTCTCAACCATATTTCCCTTTCCTTTTGCCAGTCTTTCGGCCTCCACCTCAGGCGATATGAAGATCCTACCACTCCTTGTCATGCCTCCTGAACCGACCACATTCTCTACAGTCTCGGTTGGTTGCCTATTAACATCAATCTTTATTCCATCACAATACACTTCCAACCCATATGACCATGGGACTGCTTTTGTGCTCTCGTACGGGATTGGTTCGGCCTTAGTTATGGTGATCGGCAGTCGCTGAGCCGGTGCTGTTATAGTGATTGTCTTTCGAGGAATCGTTACAGTGGCCACATCACTCTGATTATCTGCTACTGCCCCTGCGGGCTCTTCGATTGCTCCTCGGTCAAACTGCAATGTGCCGCCATCAATTAAAGCCTGAATGCCTTTCTTTAAATCATCACACCCCCCAGCTAGGGTCCAGCATTCTAAGCAATACTCGTCACATCCTGGATAAACACCCCCTTGCAACAATCTGCTTTTTATCTCGCTCAGCGGCGTCTTTAAATCGTCGACGTTCATAATCAGATTCAACCCTTCCTCAGTTAGAATGGTGTTTGCCCCATGATTAGGCATGGGCTTCTGCACTATATTCGGCCCTGCTGTTCCGAAATTGATAGCTTTGTTGTCCAAGAGATCCTGCACGACATGCTTAAAAGCATGGCAACCCTCTATATCGTGGCCCGGAGCCCCAGAGTGGAACTCACAGTGCCTGCTTGCATCATAACCATACGGAGGAGTTCCCGTTATCGGTGCCAGAGTTCTTTTCTCTACCAAATTCAGACCCAACAGCGTCTGCAACAAATCTGCATAGGTTGAGGGAGGCTTCTCAAAAACTCTTCTTGGTTTACCACCCTGGAATCTTCGCTGAGCAGGCTGTGCCCCCTGCTGTGGCTGCTGCTGCTGCTGCATTGGCTGCTGCTGCTTCTGCATTGGCTGCTGCTGAAACGGTTGTTGTTGATATGGAATAGTAACATTCGCCACCTGCTGCGGCTGATGATACTGGTTTCGACCCTTGCCTCGGCCTCGGCCTCGGCCTCCAAATACCGCGCTTGCCTCGCCCTGACGGCGCCCAGCAAAAGCCTTCCTATTACTGCCAGATGCATTTGATTCCTCAGCCTGGAACCTGCCTTGTTTAATGTTGTTTTCAATCTTTTCTCCCATCAGAATTAAGTCTGAGAAACTGGCCAAAGAGGTGTGGAACAACTTGTCATAAAACATGCCTGTGAACGTCCCGATAAACATGTCATTCATTTCCTTGTCTTCTAAAGGAGGACGGACCCTGGCAGCCGTGTCGCGCCATCTTTGCGCGTACTCTTTAAAGCTCTCACCCTTCTTCTGAGACAGCCCTGTCAATTGGACCCGATTGGGCGCCAAGTCGCTGTTATACTTGTAGTGAGCTACAAATGCCTCTGCCAATTGCTTCCATGTCTTTATATTAGTTGGCTCCAACCCCATATACCATTCTAGGGAAGGGCCTGATAGACTATCTTGAAAGAAATGCATTAGCATTCTTTCATCAGTGGAGTACGCAGACATCTTTCTGTAATAAGCCCGCACGTGCACTTTTGGACAGGTGTCCCCTTTATATTTATCAAACGTAGGGGCTTTGAATTTGATTGGCACCCTCAAGCCAGGTACCAGACCCATTGTTGCCATGTCTAAGCCCACAGCACTTTGGTTCAGGACCCCCCTCATCTGCTCTTCTAGCATTCTGATCTTCTGGGAGTCATCCATCGGCCCTTCGAAACCTCCGTCGGAGAAAGCGTCCTCCTGCTGATCTTCTTGCCACATACCATTCCCAGCTCCATACCCATCATATCCACTATTACGGCCAACTCTAATCTGATTCATCACCGGGCCTCGGCCTCTGTTGCCGTAGCCCTGAGCAACTCCAGCAGGCCCAAAAGCCATTAACCCAGCGCCGTTTCCATTTCCGAAACCTCCGTAACCCTGATTGGCCACACCATAACCATCTTGCCCAAAGCCTTGAGCATTGAAACCATATTTCCCAGCGTTATCGAATCCCTGATCGTTGAACCCGAATCCAGCATTGCCGAAGCCGTTGCCTCCCATATTATCACCCAAGTTGACATCACCAAGCCCAACGTTATGGACAACAGTCTCGTTCCCAACTCCGACGTTACCGTTCCCAGCAGCGGTAGCGTTGTTGACATTAGCAGCAGGTATATTGACTACAGGTGGGGCCACTGGTGTGGGAATGCCATCTCCATGAACAGTATCGACTCGCACAGACTGATGATCCTCATTACCGTGACCGGCGTTTCTGACCAACAGAGGTTGCACCATGGCTTGCAAATTCTCCTGACCTTTTGCAATAGCTTCCATGGTCTGCATAAAGAGAGTTAGCTTCTCGCGCACATCTTGCATCTCGTTCTGCATTTGATCCATGATTCTTCGACAGTTGGTGCGAGTGGAATATCTGTGCGGGCGCTGATCTGCAATCCTGAAAATACCTGGTACAGAGCAGGAAATAAGACGCCATCCAAAGATTACCTATAATGCAATGTGAATATGAATGCAATGCAATGTGTGTGTCTGTGCATTAGGGAATAGCATTCCTCGATTCTAGTGTGAAGGTGCCAGTGCTAGCAATACAAAGATCGGAGTTGAATCACAGAAAGCCTCATATATTGCGGAGAAAACCAATAAGCCAGGAATACAATGTCACTGAGTACAAAGAAAGGCATGACCCCAACCAACAATCCTGGTGATGGTCAGCACTATGCAAATAAAGCATACAAGTTTAATACATGAAATGATCAAGCACTCCCATAAGTCTGGTACTCTTCTATTAACTTCTTGGTCTCTGGATGGCCTGGTCTGGTAAGCAGCCCTTCAACGAGTTGGTTTCTTCGTTTGAGCACACGGCGCACGTCACCGGCAGTTTCCTCCCATGCCCCTTCTCCGAAGCGATCCTCCAACTTCCGCTTCTGAGACACGGCTTCGTCCCTGCCTTTGATGGCCTTGTTCAGTGCGTTCTGGAGACTATACCGGGTCATCACTTCTTCTTCACACTTCTTGATGCTAGACTTCAACTGCTCTTCGAGGTCGGAAATTTGCTGCTTCAACTTATCTTCCCTCTTCTTATTGTTGGTGAGCGTGGCATTCTAAGTCTTATTGCAAGAAGAGATCTCTCGGTGAGCGATGTCAAGTGCTTTCTTTTTGGATTCAAGCATGTCATGAGAGCTTCTGAACTCTTGCCCCAGACGTTCGCGCTTCTTCCTTTCCTCAGTCAACTCAGCCCCTAATCTGTTCATTAGCTCAATCTGCTGTTGGAAAGCATGCACGGACTTGTTTTTCTCACTGCGTATCTGGGCTAGCTCTTGCTCTAACCCTTCATTGATCTTCATCAAGGCTTCTTTTTCTTTCATAACTTGCTCGTAGGCCTCCCTAGAAACAGTAGTTGGCTCTGCTACAGGAATGGGAACAAGAACTGGTGCATCTGGAAACGGCATCCGCAACTGACTTGCTCTCTCTTGAATCCAAACTCTGTAAGGTGCGTAAGCCTGACAGTCATTCTTCCCTAACAGCGGCTTCCCTCTTCGGTTAATACGCGTCCAGGCATGCTGCAGCTTGGCTAATAACTTCCCCTTCAAATCACCGGTGAAGTACGGAGATTCCTGTACTTCTTCTTCCTTTGGTGGGTCCTTCAACGCATATCCGAACTGACGGACCAACAGAGATGGGTTGTAGTTGATACACCCTTTTCTTCCTATCAGCGGGACATTAGGGTACCCCGAACAACTGAATATAAGCTCAGCCCCTAGCAGGTCTCGATCAAACCACTCAACGTCTTCGGAGGATAGCCTCATCAGGCGCTCTGACCAGCTAGCTGTGGTTGCACTCTCCACAAAAGATCCCTTCAGGGAAAGGTGGCTCTTAAACCACATATTCAACAAAGGAGCACAGCAGTAAACCACCTTTCCCCTTCTGTTCTCATTCTTGTAGTGCAAGGAGTGGTAGAAGTCTCCGATCAATGTTGGCACTGGATTGCCGGCAGCAAATAGATGGAAAGCGTCCAAGTCTACGAAATTGGGCAAGTTAGGGAACAGCACAATTCCATAAATGCATAGAGCAAAAATAGCATTGAAAACCACCCAACATCCGTTCTTGGCATACTCCTGAGCTTTGCCAACCAGGAAATCAAGAGAGAAACCTGAAACCCCAAGCCAAGAAGTCACTAACAGTTCTGCAGCGTCCATATGCAAGGCTTTAGCTAAGTCCTCCAATTTGGGCTCAGCAGCAGCGTGAATAAAGGGAACCTTGTTCTGCACTGGCAACTCAGTAAACTCCACATACTCTTCAATGGTAGGCCCCAGAATAAAGTCAGCAAACGTAAAACATCTCAATGCGGGGTCATAGAACTGCATCAAGGTGTACAGCCCATTCATCTCATCAGCAGTGGGCTTGCAGACTAATCTCAGTAATCTCCCATGACTCATTCTGAAGCTCCTCCTAACCTCCTCATCAGCAAGAGATATCAGACCAAGCAAAGGAGTAATATCAGGTGTCGGCAGCTTATACGCAACTGTTTTCCTTAAACCAGCCATAATCAATATTCAGAAGTCTGGGCACTAGAATCGGAGGATATGCAAATGCACCTGCAGCACAGACACACGTTAATGGGATGCAATGATAATGAGTATGCAAACAATGCAATGCAAGTAACATGCAACAGGGACCAACTGCCGTAGATGAATAGCCTGAATCATATCAAGAAGTCTTAGATAGACTCTTTAGAAGTCCTCAAACCCTGATCTCAGATAGACCTAAAACAAAGCTCCAACAATGGTCTCTGACAGACCTCCAACCATAACTCCAACTGGTCTCTGGTAGACCTCAAATCATATCTCCAACTGGTCTCTGACAGACCCCAGAACTCTCCAAATGGCCTCTGACAGACCTCAGAACCCTCCATAAATACCCAGGATCTCAGATCAAGAAACAAACCGGTAGTCTGAAGGTCTAGTTACCTGCATAACCCCAAACCCTCTCACAGGTGGATGTCCTAGTAACTGACAAAGGTATGGCATCCTATGCGGTCGTCGGTGTCACAGACTTTCAGGGTTGATGATACGATTCCCAGGAGGAGTGGCATCATCAAATCCTGAAGAGGCCTCACTTAGCCAACTTCCAAATGATCGGTTCCCGGAGTCGACAATTCAGCTGACCAACAACCCCTTCGACCCAAAGGGTAGAAAAAGAAGCCAACCAGAAGAGCCTCGTCCGAGTGTAGATTTCATGAGACACTAATGCAAGCAAAGCCGGCACGCGCCCACTACTTTCTACTCTAATTCTAGGTGCACTCAAGCCCAGGTCCGGCTTATCTCTCAATCATAGAACCGCCCGTCACACCCCAATACAGCAATAATAATCCATATATATAATGCTGAAAAATAAAGGTCAGAAATATAAATCCATACAAAATCCTCGACGGGAAAACAAGCGTTAGGATTGACTCTCTTAAGGGATGTTGGATCCCAAACGCATAAGAACTATCGCAGTCCTTAGCAGCCAGGAACCGTTGGAATCCCCAGCAGAGTCGCCAGCTGTCGCTACTGCGAAAATCGGCGCCGGCTGAACAGAAGAGTCGCCACTGTGCGTTATTTATCCCACGGGAGGGAAAGGAAACGCTCAGAGTAAACCTCGCACAACGCGGGAAAGGTATGGTCGTCGCAACCAAAGCCTGGATTCGGGAGTCGGTTACGCAAGGGGAAGGTATTAGCACCCCTCACGTCCGTCGTACTCGACGGGATCCACGCTTGTTTTCGGGTATGGATTGTTATTCTATCTAAACTAAGGGTTAAGGGCTAAAAGAAAAGAAAATGACTCGGCAAAGTATCGCACTTTATGCCTACGTATTCCCGTCTGGAACGAGAAATCAGAGTCAACGTAGTTCGCCTACCTACGGGAAAGGAGGGGAAGGTTGCTCGCTAGGATATCGCATCCTATGCCTACGTACTTTCATACAGCATGAAAGATCAGAGCAAACGTAGTTCGGGCCACGTACGACACAAGTCTGTCTTGATTGTTTTTATTCCTTCTGAAAAAGGGTTTTTCTGATTACTGGTCCAAGCGGACAAAAATGACGTTTTGATGAGTTCACATTCTTTTCTGGAAGAAGTGTCTTTTATTGTGTTTGAAATATTATAGTGTTTTTCTGTTTGTTTTGAGAAAGAAAGAGACAGAACTCTAACCTACGGTTGCAAAGGGAATCAAACTAACCTAATGTTATCATGCATGGGTTAAGACCTAGTGTCTATCATGTTCCTCTCCTGTACAGAGAGAAACAAAGATCCTAAGGGATAAACGGAAACAGAAACAATAGCAGATATATACAGTAAAGCAGTAAAATGCATGGATGCAGCAATACAAGTGAGGCAAGGGAGTCCCACTCAACCTCGAACCTAGAAAACAATAGGCAAAAGTGAACAGACTTCACTTTCAACCCAACAGGTTAACAGCAAACAATACAGTCAGGAAAACCAATCAATACATCAGAAATGAAATACAGCAAAAAGAAACAGCCACAGCAGCTCTGCATCAACATCTGTCTTCAAGTCATCTCCAAACAGCTACAAGCTTCAGCAAGCATCAATCTCCATCTACACAGCCTTCCAGCAAGGTCTTGATCATCAATCTTCCATCCGCAATGGCTTTTCTTCAAGTCTCACTCTCCAGGATGAACATCAATCAACAAGATGAAGTGAATGAATGTTAGACAGTCAATTACCTACCAAGGGTGGTTCATTAACTGTTAACATTATATAGACAATTTTCCCTCAAAAGTTCTATCTTTCAAATACATTCACTGATCCTTCCAAAGGAAGGAGGTGGATATTTGAAAGAGACTTTAAATCATAGAGAAAGGATGGATGCAGACAAGGCATTCCATGTTTGAGAAACAAGCTTTCTAATCTAGAGCTCTGCCTAGCTCCTAAACCCTAGTCTCCTCAACAGCTGCTAGCAAGAATCTCCTCTTCAACTCTGGAGGTTGGTCTTCAGCATCTGGATCTCCAATGGCTTCATCATCACAAGTCTTCAGCTCTCCCAATCCCCAAGCAATCCCAATACCCACACAGACAAATCATAATCCCAGAGGGGGCACACCACACCAGTCAAACAAATACAGACAGTATTAATAGCAGTAGGGGAATCCTGATATTTTCTAAGGGATCTAATAACTACCCATAATCCCTATAGTCCCATACCCCCAAAATTTCAATCTCTAAATCATAAGGGAAATGATTCAATTCCCCTAAGTCATCACTTAAACCCTAATTTTGTTCATGTTATTCACACCTAAACTAATCACCTAAAACTAAGTCCTAAAAATATGAACTAAATTGTATATACAAGCTAACCTTATCTACTAATCACCCTAAAAAGAATGGGTTAAAAATATTAAAGCATTTGATCAAACTAAAATTAACAAAATCATGTACTAAACAAAACAATATTTACACCTAATTAAAAGAAAAATATGCTAAAAATATAAAAATGAAATGAACTATTAATTTTTTTGTATGACAATTTTCTTGACAAAATTAAGAAAAGAATGCAAAAACAACCAATGAAAAATATGCATTTTACAATTTGTTATGATTTTTGAAAGATTTAATGTTTTTTTTGAAATAAAATAAAATGAATTAATATGCAAAGGGTGCAGAAAGCAAGTAAAGTCAGTTAAAAGAGAGAACTGGGCCAGGCAGTGGGGTGCGAATAGTAAGCGAATGCAAAGCCCAGGAATCAATCAGAAAGCCAACAAAAATTAAAAAACCAAAACGGTGTGAAAAGTAATTATTTCAGTGTAAATGGAATTGGGCTTGGGAACGGGGGTGTCAAAAGCAAGCGAATGCAAAGCCCAGTCAGCCAGAATAAATGAAACGGGGCGTTTTAGCATTTGAAGTTTCCCTCCGTTTTGTCAATTCAATTGCGTCCGTTGGATTGAGTTCCCAGTCAAATGTCAAAGCTAGATCAAACGGCTTGCAAGTCATCTTCAACCTTGGGCAAACCCTAACCCTGAAAAACCATAGCCATGCACGAACTTCTCCTCCTCTGTTCTCTCTCCATTCACCATGAAATCACACCATTCCAAAAGCAAAGTTGTTCTATAAACTTCCCTCTACGCAGCCATGACCATAACTTCTCCTAAAACTCAAGCAACAATGGAACCCGATGGGAATAACAGTTCTGATCCATCATTAACACCTGATATCAAACCTCTTATTTCTCACAAATTCTTGTCCTAAACTCATCTACATCTTATGCTGATCATAACAAGCCATTCAATGAAGATTTTCATGCTTTAATCCAAGAGATACAA
The DNA here is from genome assembly GCA_963859935.3 of Lathyrus sativus. Classification (NCBI taxonomy): domain Eukaryota; kingdom Viridiplantae; phylum Streptophyta; class Magnoliopsida; order Fabales; family Fabaceae; genus Lathyrus; species Lathyrus sativus. Next base: position 205,791,742 of record OZ012741.1, read on the forward strand.
ACCCTAACAGATTTGGTACACCTATGGCAAACTCCATGAAACTTCCTCAAACTCACCAAAACTAATCATCTATCCTATCTTAACCTTTCTATGCTAACAAAACCTAATAATCCTAAACTAAATAGCCAATTCGAATGAGAAACATACCTGGTGCAATTGATGAAAACAGGTGCTAAATCCTCTTGATCCAAGGCTTGAAGTGAGTGGAAAATGATCCAAGAACTTGATGATGAGTTCTGTATGCAACCAATGGTGCTCCAAGGCTTTGAATCTCCCAATTCCAAAGTTCTTGCACTTTGAATGGTGAACTTGCACAGCTCGAATCCTCCTTCAATTTACCAAAAAATTGTGTGAATTATGATCTATGGATGATGATGATGAAGATCCAATCAGAACATGTGAAGATTGATGAGAATTTGAGAGAGTTTTAATTGATTTTGCCAATGAGAGAAAGTGTATGAAACTTGTGTTTATGAGCAATGTGAAGCACACCAACCATGGCATGGAGTTACTCATATCCATATATAGGTGAGGTTAGAAACTCCTAGAAGCTTGGAGAAACTTCCCATGCACACCTTCCTTACATTTTGGATTATGTAACTTTCATTACAAGTAACCTTGAATAACTTTCAAAACTTGAACCAAGCTCAAAATTCTAATTTAGCCAATGTTCTCAAAATAATTTTTCCATTCAAAATGACCTATAATTTCACCTCATTTGGCCAAAATATGAAAAATCTCATTTTTAAGTCCTTTTTTATTCATTAAATCCACCAATTTTGAAACCTTGTGCTATGAACCTTTCCAATCTCTCATGGTCACATTTATAGACTCAAAATGTCATTTGGAACAAGTTTGATGTTGTAAAGTTTTCCCTTTGAAGCTTCCTTGTATGAGTTTTGGGCATAGGCTTGAAATGACCTGTAATTCTCAGATGACCAAAATACCCTTTTCTTTCCAAGAGCATAAGTAGAGTTACATAAATCATATGAAGGAATACTATACCATTATAGAAAGCTAAGACAATTAGTAACAACTCTTATGTTGACCAGAAATTCATTTGAAATCTCTTTGAGGGGTAAAAATAGCTTAGAAGTCAAGTTACTTTCACAGACAAAATTTCAGATACCTCAGATGACATGTAACTTGCAAGGACCATAACTTGAGTTCTATAAATCTCCTTAGTGTCTTCCACCACTAAAATTAAAGGTCTTGAGATCCTCTACAAGTTTCATGTTGGACAAGGATCCATTTGAAGCTTTCATTTTGACTTATCTTGCTTGGAAATTTGACCTAAACTAGGGGATTTTACATAGAAACCCTAATTTAGAAACTCCTCTTCTCCTTGATTCCTCTTGATTTCTTCTTAGAATAAAAACATATCCTTCTTTACATGTCAAATGATGAACCCCACATCTCTCCAATAGCCCTTAATGTCTTTCAATCAGTCAGTTGACCTAGAGTTGACCTAGAGTTGACCCCAGATGAAACCCTAGTTGGCTGCCTTCAACTGCAATTCTTGTGATCACACCAAGGACTTGTCTTCTTCTTCAAATGACTTTCTAAGTCTCCCATGATGTCCAGACACTCTCCATGCTCAGCCCACAGCTCACAATTTCTTTGTTGACCCTCAGATACCCTCAGATAGGAGATGGATGCACTGCTTGATCCATTGAATTTCCAGCTTTCAAATTCTTTCTGATGACTTGAATGGGATTGAATTAGAATAATAACCTCTTGATAGGCTCATAGAAATGAGAATAATGATTGGTCCCTGTTGGATGACTTGCTATGCTTATGCTATGCAGATGGTTAGGCTATGTACATGACTCTATATGCAAATGCTAATGATATTGAAACATAAACCAAGTGAATAAGGTTGAGCAAATTTTAGGGTACAACACCGTCCAAGATTGATGCGGTGATGCAATGGGAGGCTCCTAAGTCGGTTACGGAGATCCGAAGCTTTTTGGGCTTGGCCGGTTATTATCGGAGGTTTATTGAGGGATTTTCGAAGTTGGCACTTCCGTTGACTCAGTTGACTTGTAAGGGAAAGACTTTTGTTTGGGACATTAATTGCGAGAAGAGCTTTGTTGAACTTAAGAGACGGTTCACAACGGCGCCGGTTCTGATTTTTCCAAATCCGACGGAAGCGTTTGTGGTTTATTGTGATGCTTCTTTGTCCGGTTTGGGTGGTGTTTTGATGCAAGACGGTAAAGTTGTGGCTTATGCTTCAAGGCAATTGAGAGTGCATGAGAAGAATTATCCCACGCACGATTTGGAATTGGCGGCCGTGGTCTTTGTTTTGAAATTTTGGAGACATTATCTCTATGGTGCGAGATTTGAAGTTTTTAGCGACCACAAGAGTTTGAAGTATTTATTTGAGCAAAAGGAATTGAATATGAGGCAAAGGAGATGGTTAGAGGTTTTGAAGGATTATGACTTTGGTTTGAATTACCATTCGGGTAAAGCAAATGTTGTAGCCGATGCTTTGAGCCGGAAGTTAGTGCATATGTCTACATTGATGGTAAGAGAATGGGAACTTTTGGAGAGTTTTAGAGATTTGAGTTTGGTTTGTGAAATGACGCCAAGAAGTGTGAAACTTGGTATGTTGTATGTTACGAATGATTTTCTAGCTACCGTTCGTGAAAAGCAAAAGTTGGATTTGAAATTTGTGGATTTGATGATGAATGAGAGTGAGGACTTTAAGGTTCATAATTTTGGAGTTTTGAGATTCCGTGGTCGTATTTGTATTCCCGACGATGTGGATTTGAGAAAGACGATATTGGAGGAAGGACACCGGAGTAAATTGAGTATTCACCCGGGTGCGAATAAGATGTATCAAGATTTGAAGAAAATCTTTTGGTGGTCCGGATTGAAGAGGGATGTAGCTCGGTTTGTATATTCGTGTTTGACCTGCCAAAAGTCTAAAGTGGAACATCAGAAGCCTAGTGGTTTGATGCAACCGTTGGATATTCCGGAATGGAAATGGGATAGTATATCAATGGATTTTGTTACGGGTTTACCAAATACGCAAAAAGGTCACAATGCTATTTGGGTGATTGTTGATAGGCTTACTAAATCTGCTCACTTTATTCCGATTGATATTAGTTATCCTTTGGAAAAGTTAGCCGAGATTTATGTTCGAGTGATTGTGAAGTTGCATGGAGTTCCCAAGAGTATCGTGTCGGATAGAGATCCTAGATTTACTTCGAGATTTTGGGAAGGCTTTCAAAAGGCTTTAGGTTCTAAGTTGAGATTGAGTTCGGCGTATCATCTGCAGGCGGATGGCCAAACTGAGAGGACGATTCAATCGTTAGAGGACTTGTTGCGTGCTTGTGTGCTCGAGCAAGGTGGTGTTTGGGATAGCTTTTTGGCATTGATTGAATTCACTTACAACAACAGTTTTCATGCAAGTATTGGTATGGCACCATTTGAGGCTTTGTATGGTAGGAGATACCGAACACCTTTGTGTTGGCATGAAACCGGAGAGAGATAGGTAGTTGGACCGGAAATGGTACAACAAACGACGGAGAAGGTGAAGTTGATTCGGGAGAAAATGAAAGCTTCCCAGAATAGGCAAAAGAGTTACCATGACAAGAGAAGGAAGGACCTCGAATTTCAAGAAGGTGACCATGTGTTTTTGAGAGTTACACCGGTTACGGGTGTGGGTCGTGCTTTGAAGTCGAAGAAGTTGACTTCTCGTTTTATTGGTCCGTATCAAATTATTGCACGAGTTGGTGTGGTGGCTTATCGTGTGGCGTTGCCTCCGAGTCTTTCGAATTTGCATGATGTCTTCCATGTTTCGCAACTTCGGAAGTATGTTCCGGATCCGTCACATGTGATTCCTATGGATGAGGTGGAGGTAAGAGATAATCTTACGGTTGAGGTTTTACCGATTATGATTTTGGACCGCGAAGTTAAGAACCTAAGAGGCAAGGATATTTCGCTTGTAAAAGTAGCATGGGGAGGTGCTGCGGAAGGCAATATGACTTGGGAATTGGAGAGTAAGATGCGTGAGTCGCATCCTGAGTTGTTCGAATCAGGTAATATTTTCGAGGGCGAAAATTCCTAAGTGGGGGAGAGTTGTAACGCCCCGATTCTGAATTTCCTTTATTTTGAGTCCTTTCTAATTTAATTGATTGAATTATTATCTTTAACTGTGGAATTGTGTGTTAATATGTTATTTGTGCATATTGTGCTATTTTTGCCTACTTTGAGAGTTTCGGGTAAAAATAGACCGGAAGGTATTTTGGGCATTAGTAATTATGTTAAGTGGATATTTTATGAGAATTGATTAATTAGTGTGTGGAAAGAATTTGAGAGGAAAGAAAAGAGAATATGAGTATATGAGAGAAAAAGAGAAAATTGGTAAGATAGAGAGAAAAACAAAGGAAAGAAAGGAAGAGAAGAGAAAGAGGAGAGAAAGAAGAGGAAAAACCTAGAACTTCAAGAAATCATCACCAAAGCTTTCGATTGTTCGGGTAAGGGTGTGAAACTTTATTATTCTATCAATGTGTATAATCATGTATGATTTTGTTGGATTGTTTTGGATTGTTGGTAGTTTTTCTACACTTTCCATTTTAGGTTGAATTTGGTTTAATCGATAGAAATCGTTGTCTAACGGTTAGAATCGTGATTAGATGGCGTAGATTAGTCGGTATATGTTAGACTAAGGCTGTTGGATATGAGTCGGAGTTCATCGGGTGATTTTATCGATGGTTTTGGATTCTGAACAGCGGGGAGAAGTGGAAATCGCAGACGCTCGCTAGCAGTTCGCTAGGCGAGTAGGTCGCGAATGGTCGCTGGTAGTTCGCTAGGCGAGTGCGCAGCGAACGGTCCCAGACTTGGGACAGAATGGTATTGTGGTCTTTCGCTATTAGCGAAGGGAGTAGCGAAGAGCTCGCTGGGGGTTCGCTGTGGCGAACGAGGTAGCGAGCAATGTTTGGAGGTTCTGTTTGCACTCGCTAGCAGTTCGCTAGGCGAGGGGGTAGCGAACGCTCGCTAGGCGAGCGTGTAGCGAACGTAGCAGGATGGATTTCCCTGTTGCTGGGTGCTGTCGTGGCTTGGGGTTTCGGTTGCGATCGACCCTTCTTTGATTTAGTAGTTTATATGCTGAGTTGTGTTGTGTTGTGGGTAGCCGTATGGCGTAAATCCTAGATTACGAATTGTGGCCGCTTGGGCAATTATGTGCATTGTTTAGCCTGATTAAAAATCTATGATGTTGTATGAATATATGCGATGAATGTGTAGAATGCATGAGTATGTCTGTAAACATGTGTGCATTTCAAGAATGTCATGAGTCATGTTGCATGTAAAACATCATGGTATGCATTCTTGTGTCGATTGATTCCTCGGTGAATCTGCAGAACCTCGTGTGCCCTTGTGGGGTGTGAGCGATGGTTAATTATTGATTCCTTGGTGAATCTGCAGAACCTCGTGTGCCCTTGTGGGGTGTGAGAGATGGTTAATTATTGATCCCTCGGTGGATTTGCAGAACCTCGTATATTACGATGGTTATTTTGATTCCGCGTAGAATTTGCAGAACCTCGTGTGCCCATGTGGGGTGTGAGCGATGGTTATTTGGTTCTTCAATTGAACCTGCTGAAATGAGTCGGTACCGCATTTGCATCTGCATAGAGTCGTGTGTCGGTCTCTATGAGTTGCATGTTGACATCCTGCATGGTGTATGGTGAATGAACATAATTGTAAATGTTTATATGAATTGTTAATCATTGGCATGATTGGTATGCTTGAAGACACATGTATGTGTGAATATATAAATATGTATGTTTTGTGTGTTCATGAACCGATATAAATATTGTTGACGCATATTGTATATGCATGCTGTTCTATTTGTAAATAGATAATGTGAATACCTTTCGATGTACGGTATGACGAGGTGAGTTGCGGTGAGAATGCGAAAGACGTATTTTGGGTATTATGTATATATATATATATATATATGTTTTTATGCATTGTTATTATGATATCGTTTCTCACCCTTCTGTTGTTTCTTTTAATGCTCTATGAGGCATTGCAGACTAGATTGCTGGAGGTGTTTTGTGAAGCGTGGCTTCTTCCCTTTTTGGTCGGTCGGCTCTGATATGTAGCACCGGGTAGAATAGGATTTATTTTGATTCTTTTGTGATACATCTGAGTATGTATTTGTTGTTGTTGTTATGTTTTGTAAAACATGATGAATGATAACTGTATATGTGAATACATGTTGGGTGAATTATGAAATATTTGGATATTTCCGCCTTTGTTCTAAATATTTCTTGTGGGTGTTATTCCGTTGTTGCATATCTGTTGAGCAGGTGTTGTATGTGTTGGAATTTTTATGATAATGTGATATTTCCCTTTTATGCCATGTTGCAAATGTACTCTGATGAAATTTTAAATTTATGCCCAAATGAGTAATTGTATTATTTGGGGGCATAGAAAGGGGGTGTTACATTAAGTGGTATCAGAGCCCAGTGTTGAGTCAGTTGTATCTGTCTCGCTGTTTTGTTGGTTGAACGGTTGTTTGACCCTGTTGTTATTTTTGGGAATAATCAGAATATGGTTGGTCGTAATGACAACGCGATGGCTGCGGCATTGGAAGCTATGGCTCGAGCGGTGCAGGGTGCGCCGAATGTGAATGCTAACGATGAGTTTAGAAAGAATCAACCGCCGGTGTTCAAAGGAAGGTTTGATCTGGACGGTGCTCAGATTTGGCTGAAGGAGGTCGAGAGGATCTTCAGAGTTATGAATTGCGCTGAGAGGAACAAGGTGAGACTTGGGTCTCACATGCTGAGAGAAGAAGCCGATGACTGGTGGGTCGGCATAAGACAAATTCTTGGAGTTGATGATGAGGAAATAACTTGGGATTTGTTCCGCACTGAATTTTTGAGGAAGTATTATCCGGAGAGTGTGAAGGGAAAGAAGGAGATGGAGTTTCTAGAATTGAAACAAGGGAACATGTCCGTGGTCGACTACACGGCTAAGTTTACAGAGTTGGTGAAATTCCATCCTCACTATGATGCGGTGGCGGCGGAATTTTCCAAGTGTATTAAGTACGAGAACGGCTTGCGCCCGGAGATCAAGCAAGTTGTGGGATATCAGAGGATTCGAAGATTTTCGGACTTAACCGAATGCTGTAGAATTTTCGAAGAGGATAGTAGGGCTCGTTCTACTCACTATAAGAGTTTGAATGAGAGGCGAGGGAAGCAACCAGTAAGGAGTGGGCCTTATGTGACGCCTGCTGATAAAGGGAAGCATAGGGAACACTTTGTCAAGAAATCCAGAGGAGGGAGTTCTGGTCCCGTTAAGTGCTATAGGTGCGGCGAAGAGGGGCACAAATCTTTTGAGTGTAAGAAGGTTGGGGAAAAGTGTGCTAACTGTGGTGGTCTCGGTCATGCTACAACTGAATGTAGAAGGAATGTGATTAAGTGTTTTAACTGTGGGGAAGTTGTTCATATTAGTACGAAGTGTACTAAGGCAAAGCAAGTTCCGTCAAGCGGGAAGGTATTTGCATTAGCGGGTGCAGACACTACTAATGTGGATCGGTTGATTAAAGGTACATGCTTTATTAATAATATGCCCTTAGTTGCTATTATCGATACCGGAGCGACTCATTCGTTTATTTCTTTCGAGTGCGCTAAGCGTTTGGATTTGTGTTTTTCTTCTTGTGGTGGTGATATGGTTATTGAGACGCCCGCTTCGGGGTTGGTAACTACGTCTTCGGTATGTTTGAGTTGTCCCTTGACCATGTATGATAAGGACTTTATTATGGACTTGGTGTGTTTGCCATTAGAAGGATTAGATGTGATTTTGGGTATGAATTGGTTGCAGTATAATAGAGTTCATATTGATTGTTATCACAAGTTGGTGAGGTTTCCATCTTTGGGAGATGAGGAGGAAGAGAGTTTTCTATCCACTAAAGAGTTGAAGAAACTTTTGGCGGATGAAGCTCAAGTGTTCTGTTTGTTTGCGTCGCTGTCGGTAGAGAATAAGGTTGAATTGGATTTGGTTCCAGTGGTATGTGACTTTCCAGAAGTATTTCCGGAGGACATTACGGATGTACCGCCAGAAAGGGAAGTCGAGTTTTCGATTGATCTAGTTCCCGATACTAAACCGATTTCGATGGCACCGTATCGTATGTCGGCATCGGAGTTGGTAGAGTTGAAGAGACAATTGAATGATTTATTGGAAAAGAGATTTGTTAGGCCGAGTGTTTCTCCTTGGGGTGCACCGGTATTGTTGGTAAAGAAGAAAGATGGGAGCATGCGGTTATGTATTGATTATCGGCAGTTGAACAAGGTGACTATCAAGAATAAGTATCCGCTTCCTAGAATTGATGATTTGATGGACCAATTGGTTGGTGCCCGTGTTTTTAGTAAGATTGATTTGAGGTCAGGTTATCACCAGATTCGTGTTAAAGGAGAAGATATTCAAAAGACGGCTTTTAGGACACGGTATGGTCATTATGAATTTTCTGTGATGCCATTCGGAGTTTCTAATGTGCCGGTGTGTTTATGGAATATATGAATCGTATCTTTCATGAGCAGTTGGATCGTTTCGTAGTTGTGTTTATTGATGACGTTTTGATTTACTCTAAGTCCCAAGAGGAGCATGAAGAGCATTTGCGGGTTGTGTTGCAAGTATTGAAGGAGAAGCAATTGTATGCTAAGTTATCCAAGTGCGAGTTTTGGTTATCGGAAGTGAATTTTCTTGGGCATGTTATTTTTGGTAAAGGTATTTGTGTTGATCCGTCCAAGATTGATGCGGTGATGCAATGGGAGGCTCCTAAGTCGGTTACGGAGATCCGAAGCTTTTTGGGCTTGGCCGATTATTATCGGAGGTTTATTGAGGGATTTTCGAAGTTGGCACTTCCGTTGACTCAGTTGACTTGTAAGGGAAAGACTTTTGTTTGGGACATTAATTGCGAGAAGAGTTTTGTTGAACTTAAGAGACGGTTGACAACGGCGCCGGTTCTGATTTTGCCAAATCCGACGGAAGCGTTTGTGGTTTATTGTGATGCTTCTTTGTCCGGTTTGGGTGGTGTTTTGATGCAAGACGGTAAAGTTGTGGCTTATGCTTCAAGGCAATTGAGAGTGCATGAGAAGAATTATCCCACGCACGATTTGGAATTGGCGGCCGTGGTCTTTGTTTTGAAAATTTGGAGACATTATCTCTATGGTGCGAGATTTGAAGTTTTTAGCGACCACAAGAGTTTGAAGTATTTATTTGAGCAAAAGGAATTGAATATGAGGCAAAGGAGATGGTTAGAGTTTTTGAAGGATTATGACTTTGGTTTGAATTACCATCCGGGTAAAGCAAATGTTGTAGCCGATGCTTTGAGCCGGAAGTTAGTGCATATGTCTACATTGATGGTAAGAGAATGGGAACTTTTGGAGAGTTTTAGAGATTTGAGTTTGGTTTGTGAAATGACGCTAAGAAGTGTGAAACTTGGTATGTTGTATGTTACGAATGATTTTCTAGCTACCGTTCGTGAAAAGCAAAAGTTGGATTTGAAATTTGTGGATTTGATGATGAATGAGAGTGAGGACTTTAAGGTTCATAATTTTGGAGTTTTGAGATTCCGTGGTCGTATTTGTATTCCCGACGATGTGGATTTGAGAAAGACGATATTGGAGGAAGGACACCGGAGTAAATTGAGTATTCACCCGGGTGCGAATAAGATGTATCTAGATTTGAAGAAAATCTTTTGGTGGTCCGGATTGAAGAGGGATGTAGCTCGGTTTGTATATTCGTGTTTGACCTGCCAGAAGTCTAAAGTGGAACATCAGAAGCCTAGTGGTTTGATGCAACCGTTGGATATTCCGGAATGGAAATGGGATAGTATATCAATGGATTTTGTTACGGGTTTACCAAATGCGCAAAAAGGTCACAATGCTATTTGGGTGATTGTTGATAGGCTTACTAAATCTGCTCACTTTATTCCGATTGATATTAGTTATCCTTTGGAAAAGTTAGCCGAGATTTATGTTCGAGTGATTGTGAAGTTGCATGGAGTTCCCAAGAGTATCGTGTCGGATAGAGATCCTAGATTTACTTCGAGATTTTGGGAAGGTTTGCAAAAGGCTTTAGGTTCTAAGTTGAGATTGAGTTCGGCGTATCATCCGCAGATGGATGGCCAAACTGAGAGGACGATTCAATCGTTAGAGGACTTGTTGCGTGCTTGTGTGCTCGAGCAAGGTGGTGTTTGGGATAGCTTTTTGGCATTGATTGAATTCACTTACAACAACAGTTTTCATGCAAGTATTGGTATGACACCATTTGAGGCTTTGTATGGTAGGAGATGCCGAACACCTTTGTGTTGGCATGAAACCGGAGAGAGATAGGTAGTTGGACCGGAAATGGTACAACAAACGACGGAGAAGGTGAAGTTGATTCGGGAGAAAATGAAAGCTTCCCAGAATAGGCAAAAGACTTACCATGACAAGAGAAGGAAGGACCTCGAATTTCAAGAAGGTGACCATGTGTTTTTGAGAGTTACACCGGTTACGGGTGTGGGTCGTGCTTTGAAGTCGAAGAAGTTGACTTCTCGTTTTATTGGTCCGTATCAAATTATTGCACGAGTTGGTGCGGTGGCTTATCGTGTGGCGTTGCCTCCGAGTCTTTCGAATTTGCATGATGTGTTCCATGTTTCGCAACTTCGGAAGTATGTTCCGGATCCGTCACATGTGATTCCTATGGATGAGGTGGAGGTAAGAGATAATCTTACGGTTGAGGTTTTACCGATTATGATTTTGGACCGCGAAGTTAAGAACCTAAGAGGCAAGGATATTTCGCTTGTAAAAGTAGCATGGGGAGGTGCTGCGGAAGGCAATATGACTTGGGAATTGGAGAGTAAGATGCGTGAGTCGCATCCTGAGTTGTTCCAATCAGGTAATATTTTCGAGGGCGAAAATTCCTAAGTGAGGGAGAGTTGTAACGCCCCGATTCTGAATTTCCTTTATTTTGAGTCCTTTCTGATTTAATTGATTGAATTATTATCTTTAACTGTGGAATTGTGTGTTAATATGTTATTTGTGCATATTGTGCTATTTTTGCCTACTTTGAGAGTTTCGGGTAAAAATAGACCGGAAGGTATTTTGGGCATAAGTAATTATGTTAAGTGGATATTTTATGAGAATTGATTAATTAGTGTGTGGAAAGAATTTGAGAGGAAAGAAAAGAGAATATGAGTATATGAGAGAAAAAGAGAAAATTGGTAAGATAGAGAGAAAAACAAAGGAAAGAAAGGAAGAGAAGAGAAAGAGGAGAGAAAGAAGAGGAAAAACCTAGAACTTCAAGAAATCATCACCAAAGCTTTCGATTGTTCGGGTAAGGGTGTGAAACTTTATTATTCTATCAATGTGTATAATCATGTATGATTTTGTTGGATTGTTTTGGATTGTTGGTAGTTTTTCTACACTTTCCATTTTAGGTTGAATTTGGTTTAATCGATAGAAATCGTTGTCTAACGGTTAGAATCGTGATTAGATGGCGTAGATTAGTCGGTATATGTTAGACTAAGGCTGTTGGATATGAGTCGAAGTTCATCGGGTGATTTTATCGGTGGTTTTGGATTCTGAACAGCGGGGAGAAGTGGAAATCGCAGACGCTCGCTAGCAGTTTGCTAGGCGAGCAGGTCGCGAATGGTCGCTGGTAGTTCGCTAGGCGAGTGCGCAGCGAACGGTCCCAGACTTGGGACAGAATGGTATTGTGGTCTTTCGCTAGTAGCGAAGGGAGTAGCGAAGAGCTCGCTGGGGGTTTGCTGTGGCGAACGAGGTAGCGAGCAATGTTTGGAGGTTCTGTTTGCACTCGCTAGCAGTTCGCTAGGCGAGGGGGTAGCGAACGCTCGCTAGCAGCTCGCTAGGCGAGCGTGTAGCGAACGTAGCAGGATGGATTTCCCTGTTGCTGGGTGCTGTCGTGGCTTGGGGTTTCGGTTGCGATCGACCCTTCTTTGATTTAGTAGTTTATATGCTGAGTTGTGTTGTGTTGTGGGTAGCCGTATGGCGTAAATCCTAGATTACGAATTGTGGCCGCTTGGGCAATTATGTGCATTGTTTAGCCTGATTAAAAATCTATGATGTTGTATGAATATATGCGATGAATGTGTAGAATGCATGAGTATGTTTGTAAACATGTGTGCATTTCAAGAATGTCATGAGTCATGTTGCATGTAGAACATCATGGTATGCATTCTTGTGTCGATTGATTCCTCGGTGAATCTGCAGAACCTCGTGTGCCCTTTTGGGGTGTGAGCGATGGTTAATTATTGATTCCTTGGTGAATCTGCAGAACCTCGTGTGCCCTTGTGGGGTGTGAGCGATGGTTAATTATTGATCCCTCGGTGGATTTGCAGAACCTCGTATATTACGATGGTTATTTTGATTCCGCGTAGAATCTGCAGAACCTCGTGTGCCCATGTGGGGTGTGAGCGATGGTTATTTGGTTCTTCAATTGAACCTGCTGAAATGAGTCGGTACCGCATTTGCATCTGCATAGAGTCGTGTGTCGGTCTCTATGAGTTGCATGTTGACATCCTGCATGGTGTATGGTGAATGAACATAATTGTAAATGTTTATATGAATTGTTGATGATTGGCATGATTGGTATGCTTGAAGACACATGTATGTGTGAATATATGAATATGTATGTTTTGTGTGTTCATGAACCAATATAAATATTGTTGACGCATATTGCATATGCATGTTGTTCTATTTGTAAATAGATAATGTGAATACCTTGCGATGTACGGTATGACAAGGTGAGTTGTGGTGAGAATGCGAAAGACGTATTTTGGGTATTATGTATATATATATATATATATATATATATATATATATATATATATATATATATATATATATATATATATATATATATATATATATATATATATATATATATATATATATATATATATATATATATATATATATATATATATATATATATATATATATATATATATATATATATATATATATATATATATATATATGTTTTTATGCATTGTTATTATGATATCGTTTCTCACCCTTCTGTTGTTTCTTTTAATGCTCTATGAGGCATTGCAGACTAGATTGCTGGGGGTGTTTTGTGAAGCGTGGCTTCTTCCCTTTTTGGTCGGTCGGCTCTGATATGTAGCACCGGGTAGAATAGGATTTATTTTGATTCTTTTGTGATACATCTGAGTATGTATCTGCTGTTGTTATGTTTTGTAAAACATGATGAATGATAACTGTATATGTGAATACATGTTGGGTGAATTATGAAATATTTGGATATTTCCGCCTTTGTTCTAAATATTTCTTGTGGGTGTTGTTCCGTTGTTGCATATCTGTTGAGCAGGTGCTGTATGTGTTGGAATTTTTATGATAATGTGATATTTCCCTTTTATGCCATGTTGCAAATGTACTCTGATGAAATTTTAAATTTATGCCTAAATGAGTAATTGTATTATTTGGGGGCATAGAAAGGGGGGTGTTACATTACACATACCCTATCACAATATATCATGGTACTCTTTCCACAAATCCGACAGTCCACTCTTCGACTCTGATTTATCAAATACAACTAATTCATCAACTCAACCCAGATTTCTGACCTTCTCGATTCTTCTCAAGAATAACACTAGTCCGGTTTAACAATAAAAGCTTAACTCCATAAGAAGTCTCTTCATCCACCAAACTCATATTACAAAATTGCTCAATCAGTTCTAACTCTTTTCACCATCATCTTCGGTATATGCAAATATTTCCAACTCACTGCATCATCTACCACGTCCACTTTACCCGAAGGGTAATTCAACTCAAAGTCGTAATCCTTCGGAAGTCCTAATTATTTCCTCTGCCTCATATTCAACCTTTCAAATCAAATAAACACCTTAAACTCTTAAGATCACCAAACATCTCTGGTCTCAGTCTGAACTGTTGAAGCCTTCAACTCTGGCACAACCACAATAGCAACCCACTCTAAATCACTGATCGGATGATTCTTCTTATGTACTTCAAGTTGTCTTTAGCAAATCCCCCAATTATATCAACAAGTATCACAAGCACAACAAATAGTTCTGTCGGATTCGGCAGAACTTTCCTCAACACTCTTTGAACTTTCCTCACAGAGGTATATCGTTGCCCTTTTTCCAACACTAATAACTCAAGTTCCTTATTCTCAACATAATACTCTATACTCTTCGAATTATATCCAAATATTGTTGGTTAACACAACCATTGCCTTGCTCAAATAATTAAAGAAGATCCCCTGCCAAACGGACCAACAAGTTGTGAGTTATGGCGGAAACACGAACCGTACCTTCCGTCCTTACCACAACATCCAAACACACTTCATCAATAAATAACTTAATTCCATGTCATTACTTCACCATCACATAGGGCATTGTAATAGCTTTTCAACGCTTCGAACCGTGCGTCATTCCGAGTTACGGTTCTCCCGTTACGGCAAAAATACGAAAACCACCTTTTCCTGCCCAAGACGTCTTCGTTGGGCGAACACGGAGGCGAACCTGACAGTCCGAAATTCTATTTTCGACTGTTACCTGACTTCCGAGTGTCCCATTTTGATTCCGTAAAAAACTGCGATTTCGAAATTCAACGTACAACAACAATTTCATACCTAGGAGGCCATCCAACACACTTTTAATCTTTAGATATTTTAAAACCCAATTACTTCCAATCTCAACAGCAGATCTTGGAGCCTCCCATTGCGATACAACTTCGACCTTCGACACCACAACCACCATAACTCTACTCGAGATCTCATGACCAAGGAAACTCACATCCTTCAACCCGTTGATCCATCAACTCATCAACTCTTGGAAGCGAACACTTATCCTTGATAGTCACATTGTTCATTTATCTATAGTTCACCCAAAGCTTCACAAAACCTTCTGTCTGACTAACCAACAAAATTGGTGCACCTTATGGTAACACACTCAAACAAAAGAACCTCTCTTCCAGTAGGTCTTCAAGTTGACTCTTCAACTTTTTCAATCCCAACGCAAACACACAATATGGAGTCACCCATATCGGACTAGTTCCAAGAACGAAGTCAATGTGTAAGCTTCACTTCACATTCCTGTAGTAAATCATTTACCTCCTCGGGAAAACTTCCGGACAATCACAATTAAGTGACAAACCCCAATTTCTCACTTTCCTTAACATTCAAAGTTTTCGTCAAAATAAACACCTCAACACCGTCTTACGTCGACTCCTCAAAATAATTCCTTAAGCACTTAGCTTAACTCAAGACAATTCACTGCTCACGCCACCTAAGCTTGCAAGACACGTCTATCCCATCCAACACAATCTCGTCTACTATTAACAAGAGATTAAGGGTGATCAGTTCCTCAATTTGTCAATAGACAGCCAAAAATCATGATGGGGTACAAACCATCTCTACCAAACTATAAGAGTGTTCCTCAACACTGAGCCAAAACACGACAGCATTTCGGAGAAATACAAACTTCTTCCCCACTGGAATCATTTCACTTCTACCAACAAAGTTAAACAACAACATGTACCGACAGTGTTTCTACACACATGTCGCATACCAGGGAACAATAACACTAGGCAACATTGGCCGGACGGACCGGCCTGCTCTGATACCAATTGTAACACCCTGTTGCACCCCAAAATTTGCCCAACCTTTTTATCACTTGGTTTATATTTCATTGCATTAGCATAACATAGTTCTAGCATTTGCATAGCATAACATCCTCCATTTAGCAGGGGATCAAGTGTGATTCATGTCAAAAGAGCCAAGCCAGAGGTTCTAGTCAAGCTTAAGAAGTTATCAGGGTCATCAGTCAGTGGGTTGGGTCCTTGAGGAGTTCAGTTGCTTGTATGGGGTTTATCTCCTAGCATGAGGAGCCATTTGAAGAGCATCAGGGTTTGTGGAGCCTTGGGTGTGGATGTGATATGTGGATAGAGCTCATGGAGTTCCTAGAGGATCAAGACAGAGCTCAGCCAAATGTTTGTAGCAAGTACAAGAGCCACAGTGGAAGTTGGTGTCACTAGGGTTTCGTCTGGTTAATCCTAGGTCAATATGAGCAATTGAAGAAGATCAAAGCCTACTTCTAGGTCATTGAGATCATGAAATGATATATTGAGGCATATGAGAGGTTGTTTCAAGATCAAGTTGAGAAGAATCAAGAATGGTTGAAGTTGCTAAGTCAGGGTTCCTAGGGTAAAATCCCCTGTTTAGTGCCAAACTTCCAAGCCATGTAAGTCAAGATACAAGAGTCATATAACTTTGGCCTCCACATGAATGTTGTAGAGGATTCATAGCTTTAATTTGAGTACTAGAAGTCATTCATCTGATTTATAGAACTCAAGTAATGAGCCAGACAAGTTACAGGTCCTCAGATGGATCTGAAATTTGTCTGTGAAAATCATCTGACTTCCAAGCTATTTTTGACCTAGAAGGAGGTTTCATCTGACTTCTTGGCAAACATGAAAGATGTTCCTCATGATCTTAGATTTTCAGAAAGTTATAGAAGTCCCCATTCTGATTTGTGGAGCTCAAGTTACAAGCTTTACAAGGCAGGGATATTTTGGGAAAGTGAGATTATAGGCCATTTTCAATCATAGGTCAAAATCTCCAACTTGCACATCTCAAATGCAATTTTGTTCAACATGGAACTTGCTCAAAATATGGTTTTTAGGTCAACCAAGAGCTCATGGTGAATTGATTTTGTCCATAGTAAGAGTTGACTTGAAGTGGTTTGAAAGAGGAGAAATTAAAGGCATTATTTGGTGGGAAATTCAAATAAATTGTTATGTGCACAAAATATGCCAAATGACCACTCAATTTGATCAGAAATGATGATTTAGAAACATTTGCAATTCTAGAATTTTCAATTGACTCATAATTCATGGTGTTTTGACATGTTTCTTCATAAATAAGTTACATTCCCTAAATCATTCATAAGGCCAAATTCAAGGCTCTAGCTAAGTTGAATTCATTCAAGGTGTTTTGTGTATGATGCTAGAAGCTTCCAATGCATGATGTTGAGCCAAATTTGAGCTTGCCATAATCAAACTTTTGGAGAAAATTTTGGATTTGGATCTTTTGGATTGGGCTTGGAATGGGCCTCTAGAAGGTTCCTTTGTGCTCTATAAATGTTCAAAATTGAAATTGGATAGAGGTTGGTGATTCATTGGAGCTGAACAGAGAGAGAAGCCATTGGAGCAAGTTGGTGAAAAAGCTTGAAAGTGGATTTTCGGTTTTAGAGATTCAGAGGTTTACAGCAAGAATTGGTGATCAAGAAACGTCCATCATAAATCATTGAAGCTTTCTGCACTTGTTGGAGGAGAACTGAGGTCTGAAACCACCATAATATGAGCTTAAGACCAGGTTTCCATTTCTTGAAATTCAACTCAATTCATGCGTTTTTAGTAGCTTAGATTCATATGGTTAGGTTGTAATTAAGGTATAGATGGATTATGGATGAAAAAACTGAAGATTAGAGACAAATTAAGGTTGAACACATTTTCTTGTTGATGATGGACCTCTTTAATCTTGGAGTTTTAGCTCAAGTAAATAGGATATTTGGAATCCTTGTAATTTTTCCTTCAAGTTTGACTAAAATTTCATGCGAAACGGTTAAGAATTGAGGAAGTTACGTTGCTTCGAAGTTACCGGAAAAGCTTCCCGGTCGGCTGTGAATAGTGTCTGCGGGTTACTATTCACATATGGAGAATTTTGAATTTGGAGAAGAACAGCCGGAGCCGTCTGATCGCTGCGAAGAGAGAGGACTTAGTAATACAATCCAAGCACTCACAACGCGCCACCTCACCCCCAGGAAAAACAACACCGTTATGGGAGCGAGGGGGGGACCGTCCTCACCCCTGTTCGAGTCCTCTCTTGGCCTGTTTCCATTATTTCCATTTTAATTCATATTTTCATTATTTCTTTCTTTTTTCTTTTTTCTTATTATTTTTCTGTTTTGATGCCTGTTTGGATTAATTGCGTTAAAAATAGTAAAACGCATTAGAAAATTATGAAAGATTTTCTCGTGGTTCTTGAATGTCTTAAGAAATTTTAGGAGTTGATTTTACATTTTTAGGATTTAATATGAATTAGTTACGATTTTTCTCTTGTGCTAATGTCCATTGTTGTGCATAATTGAGCTGTCTGTTTGTTGATTTTTGTTCTCCCATTTGGTATTGAATTTTGTCTTGAGTTTTTGATAGTTGCTAGGTTAGATATGTATGCTCCCATAGGATTTTTCTCACATTTTTTAGAAAATCATAGCTTCTAATTTAGAGGTAGGTTTAAAGCCTTTCTCCATTAATGGTTTCCCTTGATACTTTTCAACTTAGGATTTTATTAGAGGACTTAGAAATTGAATTAGGTCCTAATATTTGAACTATAGATTATTAACAAAAGCATGTTCCCATAGAAAAATAATTAGATTTTTAGGATGTGTTTTACTATTTTAGTTAGAATATTCAAGTTGATTGTTCATTTGGTGCTTCAACTTTGGTGATTGTTTTGGAGTGGACTCAAAGTGGGCTTTTCTTGCATGGTGGACTTCTGGTTCTTATGGGAGGATGTCATGGGCCTGATGAAGCTTTTGTAGAGTGGCTGGTGGAGCTTGGCTTGGAGCTTTTCTTTCCCTTTTGTTAGCTTTTTGTAGCTTAAAAGATTAGGGTTTTTAGGAGAGAGCTTTAGAAGTAGTTTTTCTTTCAAATAATGGTTGGTTTCATTCACCTTCCATTCTCATCCTATGATCCAAAGTCCTCATGTGAAAGTCTTATCTCTCCTTTGGAGGGATGTGTGACATTTTTACAATGAGTAGAACTTTTGAGGATGCCTTTCTCTGATGACTGGTTGAGTGTCAGATGGGATTCCTTTGGTTTCCTTTCTGCTTCCCATCATCAAATACTCATCTTGTTGATTCTCTTCATTCTTGGTGGAGGGCATTGTTAAAGTTTGAAGATGGAGTATCCCTTTCCTTCTCTTGAAAATGGTGGACTTGAAGAACGGTTACAGACTTTGGATTGGATTGCTGTCAGAAGATTGCTCTGCTGTGGAGATTGCTGGCTTGTTTTCCCTGTTTGTCTATTTTCTTCTGGTTCAACTGTATTGATATGATTTGCTTGGAGTGTTGCATTAGATTTAGGCTTCTTATAGATGATCATAGGCCTAAGGGCATCCTAAGGGTTGAGCTTCTCCCCTTGCTTGTATTGCATTAGAGGTTGAGTTTCTCCCTCTGCTTGTATTTTTATTGTGTGGCTTTGCTTGCTAGTATTTGGTAGAGCTCAGCTCCCTTGCCTGTGTGGTTTGTGGCCTTTGTGCCTTGCTTGTTTAGAAGTTGAGTTTGGCTCCTTCTGCTTGTGTGATGCATTGCATGCATTTTATTTACAGCCATTTGTTTACAGTAATTTCTTGTACAGTTTTTCTGTTTACTGTTGTTTCCATTCCATGTTCCCCTAGGAACTCTGACTTCACTTATTCAAGAGAAGTTATGACAGACATTAGGATTCTAACCATGCATGATAACATTAGTTAGTTTCCATTTTAACCACAACCGTAGGACGAATATTGCATGATAATTGTAGGATCGAGTCAGTTTCCCTGTAGAGAATCTGTTTCTCTTCTCATCTTCAAATATAGTTAAAACACTTAATAAAGGTTAACACGTGTTGTGCGTTATGAGCCTTATGCTACTTGAGGAAGAGTTGTGGGAGGGTTTCCCTCACATAACTCGAGTGTTTAGTGTGGTACCCTTTGGGTGACATGCGACGCATTCACTCTCAAGTCCAAGTCTTTAGTGCAATACGAGTTACAAACAGAACTCAATTCACTTCTTTTGTAAAAGACTTCAAAAACAAACATTCAAATCCTTTTTGTCCTCTTGGACCCTTAATCAGGAAAACCCTTTTCTTAAAGGAAAGTTCTGTTAACTTTCAGTTATATCACAAACGATAACGCCTAAGTCTCCAAGGATCGAGCTGCAAACACCAACTGCTGGAACTGATTGTTAACTTTACTTGGATAAAAAACAGCGGAACAAACTTATGTTCTCCGTAGCCCGAACTACGTTTGCTCTGATCTTTCATGCCGTATGAAAGTACGTAGGCACGAGATGCGATATCTCGGCGAGCAACCTTCCCCGTAACCCGTAGTTAGGCGAACTACGTTGACTCTGATTTCTCGTTCCAGGCGGGAATATGTAGGCATAAAGTGCGATACTTTGCCGAGTCATTTTCTTTTCTTTTCAGACGAGACCTTTTAGTGTAGATAGTTAAACAAACCCGTCAGATAAACACAACAAGCATGGATCCCATCGAGTACAATGGACGTGAGGGGTGTTAATACCTTCCCCTTGTGTAACTGACTCCCGAATCCAGACAATGGTTGCGACGACCTTGTCTTATACCTTTTCGTTAGGTTTTTCTGATCGTTTCATTTCCCGTTCTGAGGGATAAATAACGAGAGGTGGCGACTCTTCTGTCTTCCCAGCACCTTATTTTCGCAGTAGCGACAGCTGGTGACTCTGCTGGGGACTCCAACGGTTCCCTGTGCGAGTCATTCCTAGCGCTTGTGTGTTTACCTGTTGGGTTTTATTGCACTTTACTTTCTGCATTTTATTTTCAGTATATTATTATTGTGCTATTGTGGGAAGAGGATCTGATGAGTGAGAAGCCAGACCCAGGCTTGAGTGTACTTAGCATTAGTTGTGGAAATTAGTGGGCGCGTGCTTGCTTTATAGGCACTAGTGTCTCATGAAATCCACGCTCAGACGAGGTTCTCCCAGTTGACTTCTTTTCCGGCCCTTTGGGTCTGAGAGGTTGTTGGTTTGGAGGATTGTCGACTCTGGGGACCGATCATTTGTGACTCAGCAGAGTGAGGCCACTTCAAGGGATGATGATGCCACACCTTCTGGGTATCGTATCATCGCTCTTGAAAGTCTGTGACATTGGGAAACGCATACCTTGTCTGTGAATTAAGTCCATACCTGTGAGCGAGGTCGGGTTATTACAGGAAAATTTAACCTTCAGACTATCTGGTTTTCTTGGCAATGAATCAGTGTTGTGGGGTTTAGAGGTTTTTATCGTCAGAGATGTGGTTGTTCTCAACAGTGTGTATTTATTGGTCCTCTTCAGGGTTGTTCTATCAGAGCAGTGTGATGATTGTGTTGAATCAGAGCTTTGATCTTCTCAGCAGCCATCTTGATCCTCTGTTTGCATATACATTTGCATTTTCATGTATGCATCTCATTAACATGTATTTGTGTTTCAGGTGTGATTTCCCCTCAGATTCTAGTATTCTCTTATTGCCAGACATGGAGCTCCTCAAGAAGGCCGTTGCTTACAAGTTGCCTTCTCCTGATATCAGTTCTCTATTGAAGTTGGTTACTCGGGATGATCAGAAAGTAAGGGCTGAATTCAGAGAGTCATATGGGAAACTGCTTAGTCTGGTGTGCAAGCCTTCGGTATTTGAGTTGAATGAACTTTATGCATTGATGCAGTTCTATGAGCCTCAGTTGAGATATTTTCTATTTCCTGACTATGTTTTGGCACCTACCTTGGAGGAATTCTCCGCTCTACTGGGAGTCCGGGTGTTGAACCAGATGTCGTTTCTTCACGATGATACTGAGCCTGATCTGGCTAAGCTTGTTGAGGTTGTAAGTCTGGATGCTTCTGAATTTTCAGGGAAATTGGTTAAGCTTAATGGAGCATATGGGTTTCATTTATCCTTCTTGGTTGATAAGGCTGTTTAGTGTGCGAAAGATGGGTGTTAGATTGTATTCAATGCTATCTTGGCTGTATGCATCTATGGGATCATCTTGTTTCCCAACTTGCCTGATTTTTATGGACTCAGATGCGTTCTTCATTCTGGCTTCGAAGAATCCAGTGCCTACTCTATTGGGAGACGTTTATCATTCTATCCACTATAAGAATGAGAAACGTCGGGGTAAGAATGTCTCCTGTTGTGTGCCTATATTGTACAAATGGTTCTCCAGTCACCTTCCGAAGACAGGACCATTTGTTGATACTACTAGTACTGGAGAATGGTCTTCTAGATTGATGGGTTTATTTGTTGAGAATATTGTATGGGCTGACTGGAGTATGCTTGGAGTCGACATTATCTATAGTTGCAGTGGTTTTCCAAACATCCCGCTGATTGGACGGAAAGGTTGTATCAACTATAACCCTGCTTTGCTTGTGAGACAGTTTGGTTACGCGCTGAATGGTCCTCCTGCTGAAGACGAGATACAGGAATCTTTGTACCTCACGGGCTTATTGGAATCAGACATCCTGGTTAGGTTGAAGCATGCTTGGGGTAATGTTCACAGAAGAGGAAAGACATTGCTTGGCAAGATTGACAGTCGAGCTTATAATACTTATCGGCTCTGGATCCATGAAAGAGTTGAAAAGTCTTTGATGCTGTTTCCTGCTGCAGAACCTTTATATCCTCCAGTGATTAAAGAACCCACTACTGTGGAGATTGAGAAGCACAATAAGCTCTTGGTTGAAAAAGAAGAATTGTAGAAATCAAATGAAGAGCTAGAGAAGGAAATCTTCCAACTCCGACATGAGAAGACTGAGGCTACCTACGCTTTGAGAAGGAAGACAGAGGTAGTGAATAGGACGGGAACAGAATTGACTGCAGAGATCAACAAGAGAGAGCAAATGGGTATAGACATGAAGGTTGTTAGTAGTGTGCTGGCTACTAAGAAAGAAAGTTTAGACAAAGAGTATATGCGAATCTCCAAATGGGAATCATTATGGAATGCCACGCTTACTAGCCGCAAGGAGCGGAAGGATAAGCTGAAACTACAGCTTTCCAAGTTGAAGACGCAACTTAACGCCAAAGAGGCAAAGATTACTGAAGAGTCGTCGCTGAGGCGAGATGCTGAGCATAAATTGAGCGACATGGTCAAGGAGCTGAAGAGCTGCAAGTTGAGGGCGGATTTCAAAAGATGCAAGCTTGACGCATGTTTTGGCCAGGGAACTTATATAGAAGGCGCCAGGAGTCTACGAACCACTATTGATCAGCCTGAGATATTGATACAGGGTTTGCTCTCCAGACCAGGTCATCTTGAGACGATGAGATTGTTGGAGGATTTCCGAGCACGTCATCCGTCTTGATCGACTTTGATATTTCCCTTTATATCCTGTACTCAGTTGTATTTTGTATGCTGCCTATTTGGCTCATTGATTATATATGAGGATTTCTGATTTGATTGCTTGTCTGTATGGGCTCCATTGTCGTAATGGCCTTCTTCCTCGGAACTAGAATCAAGAGGGAAATAACATGTTGCATATTTACATGTTTGCATAATCATGTTGCATAGCAGGTACTTTGAGTGTTTTCGTCTAATCCTCTGTGTGTGCCGGTATGGCAGGATAGATCGTAGGTTCCGAGTAATGGAACAGATTCAAGCTGAGTTAATTGAAGTCCGAAGCCAGCTAGGGAAAATGATGGGAGACATGTAAGAGTTGCGTATGGAGCAAAAGACGCTCAAAGAGGAAAACAATCAGCTGAAGACCCAAGTGGGTTTGATTATGGAAATGTTAAAGAATATGCTTAGGAAGAAGGGTGATCAGCTACCGGAAGCCGCAGCGAAGATGCTTGTTCTAATTGTGCCTGTGGAACTTGTGCCCGTGAAACATGTGCCAAAGGTTGATAATTCTTATGCGGCCAAAAAACGGAAAAGAGCTGCAAATTTTGCTCTCCAATACATTGTTGCTCGGGATAACCATGTGACCAGGAGGGGGTACGCTCAGAGGGTTAAAATCAGCTGATAGGACTTTCAACCAAATCCCAATGACATACACTCAATTGCTGCAAGTCCTGTTTCAACTTCAATTGGTCAAACTTCGAACTCTGGCTCCGCTTACTGGTATCCCACCGCCAGGATATGATGTGAATGCCCATTGCAATTTCCACTCTGGGGCACCGGGGCATGACATTGAAACTGTAAAGCTTTTAAGCATAAAGTTCAAGACCTGATTGACTCAAAAGCTATTGAATTCACGCCGAGTGGCATAACTGTACTTAATGGTTCTATTCCAGCTGCTGCCATGTGTAACATGGTGGGAGAACTGACTTTAAACAATGTTGCGGATAGCAAGAGTCGCCACCGACTTTTATTTTATCCATAAGGAAAGGTTATAAAAGAACAGGAAAGACCTTAGAGAATATTTTGGGTCCGGGGGGTAGGTTATGAAAAGGGAAGGTGTTAGCACCCTTTTCATCCATGGTTATCCATGGGCTCTTAGGTACTTAAGCTCACTTTTGAATTGTTTTGAAAGTGTAGTGTGTGAATAGCAAAAAATTTCAGAATAGTTTAATAATAATCCGTGTATGGATGTGAAAAAAACTTGTTTGAAAATTTTGTTGGAAATTTGTTTAAGTGTGAAAAAGTTTTGAAGTGAGCAAGTATCTAGGAGTAGCCTACCCTAATGTTTTAAGGTCTTTCTTATTCTTTATCCTTTCCTTAGTAAGACTATCCCTACTATAATGGAGTAGGTAGTCCTTACTTTGGATGTTAAGGGACATGTGAGGGACAATTGGACTTTGAAGACCATTGTGGGATGTAATAAGCACATATAAGGGACCATCATCATTTTTCGAAAGGGACTCGATTCGTAAAGGCAACCATAAGGGACTTTGATGATTTTTTCTATTTGAGGGACTTGCTTTATACACCCCACTTAACCATTATTCGTAGGCAACTTGAGGGATATCCTTAGGAAGTGAGACGGCGATTAAAATCGACTTACGTGTGTGACGTGTTTATTTTAATTATCTTTATTTAAAAGTGATCTAAATTTATTTTAATATTACATACATGTTGTTACACTCCCTAATTACTAACCATAATAATAATTAAATAATTAAACAACTTTACATCCAAGAAACAATTACAAAATAATAAGCAAAATAATTAAATAGCAAAGATAAATAAAATATAAATAAGCAATAATAAATAATAAAGGGGGTTAATTCTAAGTTTACTCGGCAAGACATCGCATCTTGTGCCTACGTATCCTTACGGGAGTGGAATCAGAGTAATCGTAGTTCCCCTCAATAGGGAGGTTAGAAACTTCTTGACTGTGGTCAAGGTCTCAAGGGGAATAAACGCATCTTAAGGACACGCTTACGTGGAGTGTAGAAACTCCAAATCTCTACGTTGAAATGTTAAGTTGTAATTAGGGTTAAATTAGGGATTCCACGGCGGGAAACCCTAAAATGAGTGCGGCGGCTCTTTGACCTAATGCTAAGGGTAAAATTGTAATTTTGCCTGCGGCGAGGCATTTGTGAAAATTAGGGTTTGTAGTTTGTAGTTTTGAGGATTTGAAATTGAATGTGTGAAGTTTTACGGACTATTGGCGCGGCGGCCAAACAGTTAGACCTAACCTTCGGATGTGTGCAATGTGACAGAAATAATAGTAAACGCGTGAGATAATTGAATCATGCAAACAGAGAGATAATGTCATAATTTAAACCATGCAAGCAGAAATTTAAAGGCAGAATTTAAAGAGCGATTGTTAAGTTCGCGAGGTTACATGAGAGGAGCAGATACAATATGATAATGAAATTTGAATTGAACAATAATAAAATAAAATAAATAACGGTTCTAGTTATTATTTTAAGAAAAAGATTTTAGTTATTATTTTAAATTTATCTAAAAAAAAGTTTTTCTTAAAAATAATAGGTTTTCATATTAATTTGGAAAAGATGTTAATGTTATTTATTTTAAAAAACAGATTTTTATATTATAACAAATTTTAATAAATTAATGATAACAATAATAATAATAATGGTAATAATAATGATAATAATGATAATAATAATAAATAATGATAATAATAATAATAATAATAATAATAATAATAATAATAATAATAATAATAATAATAATAATAATAATAATAAAGCAATAATGAATTTTAAATGTGCCAAATAACCCAACAATGTTGCTAACGCAGAAATGCGCTCATCGCAACCAGATCTAAATCGGACGAAACAAAATTTATCGCAAAGAAAAAGAAATTAAGCAAAAAATAGTATTATTGCTCACACAAAAATGCGATCATCGCAACCAGATCGAACTAACACAAATGTCACGCGTCATGCACACAAATGTGCAAACATCGTATCGACATAATTCGATCAAAAATCTTATATATATAAACTCTAACAATTTAAAAATTATATATATATATAAACGTAACAGTAATAGATAAAGAAAAAGAAATAACGGTAATAGATGAAGAAAAAGAAATAACGGTAAAAGATGAAGAAAAAGAAACAACAGTAATAGATGAAGGAAAAGAAATAACGGTAAACGATGAAGAAAAAGAAACAATAGTAATGGATGAAGAAGAAAACTAAATAACGGCAAACGGCACTCACTCCTCTTAGGTTTTTTTCATTCTCTCCCCTTTTTTCCAACAAGGCAACACATGTATATATAGGGAACAAATTAGGGTTAACACCAAATTGTCAATAATGTCCCTAAAGCCCATTTTAAAGCCCAAACTAAATAATTAGTTAAGAAAAAATAAAATTTAAATAATTTAAAATAATTAAAATAAACTTAAAATGAAAACTAATAATCCTATTGATTCCTAAAATAAAAAATATTATAAAAAGAACAAAAAATTTTTCAATATTTTTTATTTTATGATTTTTTGGATATTTTTATGAATAATTTAGAAAAAAGTGAAAAAAATAATATTTTAAAAAATGATTTAATTAAAATACGAAAATAATAATTAAATAATAATAAAAAACTATTTTTGTTATTTTTTTAATGAAAGATAGAAAAATTTAGAGTAAAAATAATAAAAAACAAAAAAAAGTGACAAAGGTGAGATTCGAACTCTCAACCTCTCACACTCATAACTCCTTACACATGTCCTCCTGCCAATTGTGCCATTTTTACTTTTTAGAAAAAAAATGCATGCCATATGATATTTACCTGCAAAAAGTCAAACGACTACACAAATTTGTTAGTAATTGATTAAATGCAATGAAATGCGACGACAAATCTTAGGGCAAAATTTGGGGTATTACAGTTATTATGATAGTATTTCTCACCCAACCTCTCTTTGATGTTGGCAAAAAAAATCATGAAGTTTGACTTTGGTTTGACCACAGTTGACCTCAGTTTGACCTTTTAACTGCATTGACTGCTTTTGACTTATCTGATCATCTGACTGAGCAAACTTTTGAGAAAAGTCTTGAAACTTGACATGGGGGTTCTTATACACATATAAGATGTTATGAAGCTCACTTGAAGTCTTGGAAGTCCATTTAGCCTGATTAAAGTCAAAACCCTAGTTTTGGATGCACTGCTTAGGAGGTGCATTGTCTGAGGGAATTGTCAACTCTTCTGACCAATTGTGAATTTTGTGAACCTTGTGAACCTTCTTGGAACACAAAGTCTTGTATTGTGAGGGCAAATTTTGGGGTGCAACACCATGATGATGGATGTTTCCGAAGCTGCAGTGGGTCAGGAGTATATCCTGGACTCAATAAGGTCAGAATCCCCTTGTCCTCAGTTGCTGCCTGTGCCTAGATCATGCCTGAGGATGAAGGCGCCTGAACAAAAAGAGTCCATGATAATTCAGACTCAACTTCCAAGTAGTTCAACTGTTCAAAGTCAGCAATCTGTCCAGTCTTTGCAACTGACATCAGCTCCTCTTCGGAGTCAGCAGCCTTATCGTTACCAGTCAAACTTGCGTGATAGGCAAAACCTAACAAAGTCAAAGAAGCAGTTCACCAGGTTGTCGTTTTAAGCAGAGTGGTTTTAATAAGCAACTTTGAGGATGGCTGGCTCAGCAGCAAATAAGTGTGAAAGCCCAGTACCTGAAGGCTGGCAGTCTGCGTTTTATTCTGTTATTTCTTTGCATTTGTAGTTTATTTCCTGTTAGAATTGCAAATTTTCGCTTGTAAAACTTGTTGTTTTGTCAATCGATATTGATAATGAAATAAATATGCATGTCTTGAATTAATCCATTCGTGTTCACTCTATTGCTTTCATTTATTTCTAACGCTTGTTTAAGTGGAATCCGGGGAGGATGACGAAAATCGAAAGACGCAGAGCTTCTGATTGTATGCTTTTGAATAAAACTTGCTGATGATGTACAGGCATTGTTTCAAATCCCTAAACACCGGAGATATAAGGAAGATAATCCCTTGTCAACCCCTTTGAGCCTTGTAGTAGGAGCTTCTTTCTGAGAAACGGAAAAAACCTCTATCTTAGCCTGGGGCAGGGTAGGTGTCAGTTAATTTGACCAAGCGTTCAAATTATGAAAGGAACGTCCGTTCGAGGATCAATCACACCTGTATAGGTCGTGCCTAAAGAACCACAATGGTTAAACCTTGCCGATAAGGAGTGAAACAGTCACAATCGTTTTACAAGTCAGACAAGCCGGTGTCACACAATTTGTTCGAACAAAAGAAAAAAGAGAAAGAAGAAAGCCCGCTCAGTCGAATCTTGAAAACAAGCGACTTAGGCAAAAAACTAGGGCACCCTGCTGGACTGCAAAATCGAAAAAAGAAACTCTGAGGAGTTAGTCCAGGCAAAAGTTAGGGGAAAACGAAGACAGAAAAAACGAAAAGACGAAAAGGATTACAAAAAGAATAATGAAATCGTGTGACTCCAGGCACAACGAAGATGAAAAAGCGAGTGACTGCCACTCTAAAGAACGTGTGGTATCCTGAACTATCACTCTTGTAGTTCAATCATGAATGCTAAGGTCGAGTTAGCTGAATGTAGGATCGGAGAACATCACAAAGAATGGGTGGGTTAAAATGAATTTTGAGCCTTTATCCTTTCTTTATTAAACCATGAACCTGACCACGTTGCAACCTGAAAAAGTCCTAATTGAAGCAGGTTTAGTTCGAGAGCATACTTCGGTAAAGATCGCATCGAAACTGACTCCTAAAAGGATTCCTCTTACAGTGTTGTATTAATTTTGACATTTTTTTGATAATTGATTCGTTCATTATATGTCATAAATTTTTTCCAGTGAACAGGATTGGATTTCGAAAACTGTCATATGCATTGCATTTAATATATCTTTTATGCAGAACAATTTGTTTTATTCGCGAGTAAGCGCTTGACAGCAGGAAAGTTTCCACAGGGGAAAGTTTGATCAGGATAGAATGGAGAACACCCGAATACTTCGTGAGCCGAGGCAAGTCGTATCAAATGATCCCCAGTGAAGTCAGCCATCTGGGGCAATCAGGTCGAGATTCGGTAAATCTCTCGTAGTCAGAGGCACTACTACGAATTAGCCAGTCAGGGGCAAAGTCGTTGCAAGACCGGGGCCAGTCACCCTGAGAGCATAAAAGCTATTTGTTGGAACACCTCTTCAAGGTTCGAAACGCGAAAGTAGTTCATATCTAACCCTCAGGGACGGAGATTGCAATGCCCTTTTAGGGGAAGATTTTACGAAGATCCCATGAGCAGGGGGGCAATAAAGCTGAAGCGAAGGAAATGTTCCTCTCTGTTTTATCAGAGTTTATTAGAAGTTGTCACAGGTTCAGGGGCAAGCCATCTCGAAGTCGGTTTGTGGCAAGTTTGCCTTTTCAAGTTGAAATATTTGGATTGGGGCATTATCGTTACCTTTGCAGCAGATATCCAAGGGATCATGTTCCCCATCCAGAGTCCTTTAGCGTAGGAGCAGCCGCTATATGCAGATGAAATTTACTTTTCCTCCCAGCAGATGGAAGTCGAAGTTTTTATCCCCAAATGAGTTGGGATTGCATCAGAACAGGATCATATTATCCTCAGTAATTCAAGATTGACTTATTTGGTAGGATAAAGTCATCCCCAGCAAGGCGAGATTGATATACCCAGCAGAGTGTGCATTCATGATGTTTGGTTATGATCAATTCCCAACTGAGTATCCCCAGCAGGATGGTTAATCCCCGCAGAGCATGATCAAGTGATCAGTGGTTTGAAAGGAGCATCCCCGAGCAGGGTTTCCTTTTCTTTTCTCCAGCAGGTTGTTTTTCCTCCGACAGGATGAACATCATCAGCAGAGTTCGTAATTCCGAGCTTGTGAGACTCCCAGCAGGATGATTATCCCCAGCAGAGTTGGTTTCACCTTTCCAGCATTTATTTTGCTGGAATATGTCTGTGATACCCGGTTATCCCCAGCGGATTTGGTCTTGTCTTCAGCATTTATTTTGTTGGAGCATCTCTTTGCATTTGCATATATCATCATATTTGCATCTACCCAAACGCGTAGCATTTCCATGCTGTATGGAGCATTACGCCATTGTCAAACATATGCATTTTGAAACATAAGCCAGGTTGGTTACCTCTTTGTTTTCAGGTGTTTTCCCTGCAGGTAATTGAGGTTCTTGTTCAGGAAGGTGTCCAGATATTCAGATTTGTGGCACGAGATATGCGATGATAGTGTTCGCCCTGTCATATGCTCCAATAGCAGAGTTTCTTGGTTAAGTTTCTCTTCTCCCCTAGCGGAGTTCTTCTCAGATTGCTGTTACGTCAGCATTAAAAGATTTCGTGGTTTTAACTTTCGGATTTGTTACTCGTGATTTCCCCAGTAGAATTTTTCCCCATCAGAGTTGCTTGGTTAAGTTTCTCTTCTCCCCCAGCGGAGTTTTCTTCAGGTTGTTGTTACGTCAGTATTGAAGATCTTGAAGTTGTTACCTGTTGTCGAAATAGGTGTTTGGCGGCTGTCGTTAGAATTTCCCCGCAGAGTTGTTTGTTCAAGTCTTCGGATACGGCACTCGCTTTTATTTAGCGTATGCTCGTTTCCTTGTAAACGAAAGGTTGACGTGATGGTTCAACAGTCAACGTGATGGTTCGACGACTCTCGCTTTTATTTAGCGTGTGCTCGTTTCCTTGTAAACGAAAGGTTGACATGATGGTTCAACAGTCGGCGTGATGGTTCGACGACACTCGCTTTTATTTAGTGTATGCTCGTTTCCTTATAAACGAAAGGTTGACGTGATGGTTCAACGGTCGACGTGATGGTTCGACGGCACTCGCTTTTATTTAGCGTATGCTCGTTTCCTTGTAAACGAAAGGTTGACGTGATGGTTCAACGGTCGACGTGATGGTTCGATGAATCTCGCTTTTATTTAGCGTATTCTCGTTTCCTTATGAATGGAAGGTTGATGTGATGGTTCAACGGTCGACATGATGATTCGACAGCTCTCGCTTTTATTTACCGTATTTCTCGTTTCCTTGTAAACGAAAGGTTGACGTGATGGTTAAACGTTCGACGTGATGGTTCAACGACTCTCGCTTTTATTTAGCGTATTGCCCGTTTCCTTGTAAACGAAGGGTTGACGTGATGGTTCAATGGTCGACGTGATGGTTCGACGACTCTCGCTTTTATTTAGTGTATGCTTGTTTCCTTGTAAACGAAAGGTCGACGTGATGGTTCGACGGCACTCGCTTTTATTTAGCGTATGCTCGTTTCCTTGTAAACAAAGGGTTGACGTGATGGTTCAACGGTCGACGTGATGGTTCGACGACTCTCGCTTTTATTTAGCGTATGCTCGTTTCCTTGTGAACGAAAGGTTGATGGGATGGTTCAACGGTCGACGTGATGGTTCGACGACACTCGCTTTTATTTAGCATATGCTCGTTTCCTTGTAAATGAAAGGTTGACGTGATGGTTCAACAGTCGACGTGATGGTTTAACGACTCTTGCTTTTATCTAGCGTATGCTCGTTTCCTTGTAAACGAAAGGTTGACGTGATGGTTCAACAGTCGACGTGATGGTTCGACGGAACTCGCTTTTATTTAGCGTATGCTCGTTTCCTTGTAAACGAAAGGTTGACGTGATGGTTCAACAGTCGACGTGATGGTTCGACGACACTCGCTTTTATTTAGCGTATGCTCGTTTCCTTGTAAACGAAAGGTTGACGTGATGGTTCAACAGTCGACGTGATGGTTCGACGACACTCGCTTTTATTTAGCGTATGCTCGTTTCCTTGTAAACAAAGGGTTGACGTGATGGTTCAACGGTTGACGTGATGGTTCGACAGCTCTCGCTTTTATTTAGCGTATGCTCGCGTCTCTAGAAACGAAAGGTTGACGTGATGGTTCAACGGTCGACGTGATGGTTCAACAACACTCGCTTTTATTTAGCGTATGCTCGTTTCCTTGTAAACGAAAGGTTGACGTGATGGTTCGACAGTTCGCACTTTGATTCAGTGCTTTGCCTGTTTCTTCGGAAATGGAAGGTCGAGGATGATATTTAGATATGGTCTTTGGACGGTGTCGCTTATGGTGATGTATTTCGGGAGGACTGATGGTGTCAATCCAGTTTGTTGATTCAAAACCTGTGGCGTCACGCGGGTGGTTGATGATGAATCAAATGCTCTTTGTCAAGATAATGGATCAGTTGTCGCCGTGACAACCATATTCAGTCTTCTGGATATTGCTTTCCAAGCAGTTTTTGCGCAATTTATTTCCGCGGTTGGAAAATTTCCGGGTTATTTGGTATTCAATCGTCTTCTACCGCGATTATTTGAAAGCCGTTCATTTTCCACCCAATCGGGTCCAAGCCGCTTGAATGGGGGCAGCTGTTGCACCCCAAAATTTGCCCAACCTTTATATCACTTGGTTTATGTTTCATTGCATTAGCATAACATAGTTCTAGCATTTGCATAGCATAACATCCTCCATTTAGCAGGGGATCAAGTGTAATTCATGTCAAAAGAGCCAAGCCATAGGTTCTAGTCAAGCTTAAGAAGTTATCAGGGTCATCAGTCAGTGGGTTGGGTCCTTAAGGAGTTCAGTTGCTTGTATGGGGTTTATCTCCTAGCATGAGGAGCCATTTGAAGAGCATCAAGGTTTGTGGAGCCTTGGGTGTGGATGTGATATGTGGATAGATCTCATGGAGTTCCTAGAGGATCAAGACAGAGCTCAGCCAAATGTTTGTAGCAAGTACAAGAGCCATAGTGGAAGTTGATGTCACTAGGGTTTCGTCTGGTTAATCCTAGGTCAAAATGAGCAATTGAAGAAGATCAAAGCCTATTTCTAGGTCATTGATATCATGAAATGATATGTTGAGGCATATGAGAGGTTGTTTCAAGATCAAGTTGAGAAGAATCAAGAATGGTTGAAGTTGCTAAGTCAGGGTTCCTAGGGTAAAATCCCCTGCTTAATGCCAAACTTCCAAGCCTTGTAAGTCAAGATACAAGCCTCATATGACTTTGGCCTCCACATGAATGTTTTAGAGGATGTTCATAGCTTTAATTTTAGTACTAGAAGTCATTCATCTGATTTATAGAACTCAAGTTATGAGCCAGACAAGTTACAGGTCCTCAAATGAATCTGAAATTTGTCTGTGAAAATCATCTGACTTCCAAGCTATTTTTGACCTAGAAGGAGGTTTCATCTGACTTCTTGGAAAACATGAAAGATGTTCCTCATGATCTTAGATTTTCAGAAAGTTATAGAAGTCCCCATTTTGATTTGTGGAGCTCAAGTTACAAGCTTTACAAGGCAGGGGTATTTTGGGAAAGTGAGATTATAGGCCATTTTCAATCATAGGTCAAAATCTCCAACTTGCACATCTCAAATGCAATTTTGTTCAACATGGAACTTGCTCAACATATGGTGTTTAGGTCAACCAAGAGCTCATGGTGAATTGATTTGGTCCATAGTAAGAGTTGACTTGAAGTGGTTTGAAAGAAGAGAAATTAAAGGCATTATTTGGTGGGAAATTCAAATAAATTGTTATGTGCACAAAATATGCCAAATGACCACTCAATTTGATCAGAAATGATGATTTAGAAACATTGGCAATTCTAGAATTTTCAATTGACTCATAATTCATGGTGTTTTGACATGTTTCCTCATAAATAAGTTACATTCCCCAAATCATTGATAAGGCCAAATTCAAGGCTCTAGCTAAGTTGAATTCATTCAAGGTGTTTTGTGTATGATGCTAGAACCTTCCAATGCATGATGTTGAGCCAAATTTGAGCTTGCCATAATCAAATTTTTGGAGAAAATTTTGGATTTGGATCTTTTGGATTGGGCTTGGAATGGGCCTCTAAAAGGTTCCTTTGTGCTCTATAAATGTTCAAAAACGAAATTGGATAGAGGTTGGTGATTCATTGGAGCTGAACAGAGAGAGAAGCCATTGGAGCAAGTTGGTGAAAAAGCTTGAAAGTGGATTTTCGGTTTTAGAGATTCAGAGGATTACAGCAAGAATTGGTGATCAAGAAACGTCCATCAGCAAACATTGAAGCTTTCTACACTTGTTGGAGGGGAATTGAGGTCTGAAACCACCACAATCGGAGCTTAAAACGAGGTTTCAATTTCTTGAAATTCCTCTCAATTCATGCGTTTTTAGTAGCTTAGATTCATGTGGTTATGTTATAATTAAGGTATAGATGGATTATGGATGAAAAAATTGAAGATTAGAGACAAATTAAGGTTGAACACGTTTTCTTGTTGATGATGGATCTCTTTAATCTTGGAGTTTTAGCTCAAGTAAATAGGATATTCGGAATCCATGTAATTTTTCCTTCAAGTTTGACTAAAATTTCGTGCAAAACGGTTAAGAATTGAGGAAGTTAAGTTGCTTCGAAGTTACCGGAAAAGCTTCTCGGCCGGCTGTGAATAGTGTCTGCGGGTTACTATTCACATATGCAGAATTTTGAATTTGGAGAAGAACAGTCGGAGTCGTCCGATCGCTGCGAAGAGAGAGGACTTAGTAATACAATCCGAGCGCTCACAATGTGCCACCTCACCCCCAGGCAAAACGACGCCGTTTTGGGAGCGAGGGGGGACCGTCCTCACCCCTGTTTCAATCCTCCCTTGGCATGTTTCCATTATTTCCATTTTAATTCATATTTTCATTATTTCTTTCTTTTTTCTTTTTTCTTATTATTTTTCTGTTTTGATGCCTGTTTGGATTAATTACGTTAAAAATAGTAAAACTCATTAGAAAATTATGAAATTTTTTCTCATGGTTCTTGGATGTCTTAAGAAATTTTAGGAGTTGTTTTTACATTTTTAGGTTTTAATTTGAATTAGTTACGATTTTTCTCTTGTGCTAATGTCCATTGTTGTGCATAATTGAGCTGTCTGTTTGTTGATTTTTTTTCTCCCATTTGGTATTGAATTTTGTCTTGAGTTTTTGATAGCTGCGAGGTTAGGTATTTATGCTCCCATAGGATTTTTATCACATTTTTTAGAAAATCATAGCTTCTGATTTAGAGGTAGGTTTAGAGTCTTTCCCCATTAATGGTTTCCCTTGATACCTTTCAACTTAGGATTTTATTAGAGGACTTAGAAATTGAATTAGGTCCTCATTTTTTAACTATAGATCATTAACAAATGCATGTTCCCATAGAAAAATAATTAGATTTTTAGGATGTGTTTTGCTATTTTAGTTAGAATATTCAAGTTGATTGTTCATTTGGTGCTTCAACTTTGGTGATTGTTTTGGAGTGGACTCAAAGTGGGCTTTTCTTGTATGGTGGGCTTATGGTTCTTATGGGAGGATGTCATGGGCTTGATGAAGCTTTTGTAGAGTGGCTGGTGGAGCTTGGCTTGGAGCTTTTCTTTCCCTTTTGTTAGCTTTTTGTAGCTTATAAGATTAGGGTTTTTAGGAGAGAGCTTTAGAAGTAGTTTTTCCTTCAAATAATTGTTGGTTTCATTCACCTTCCATTCTCATCCTATGATCCAAAGTCCTCATGTGAAAGTCACATCTCTCCTTTGGAGGGATGTGTGACATTTTTACAATGAGTAGAACTTTTGAGGATGTCTTTCTCTGATGACTGGTTGAGTGTCAGATGGGATTCCTTTGGTTTCCTTTCTGCTTCCCATCATCAAATACTCATCTTGTTGATTCTCTTCATTCTTGGTGGAGGGCATTGTTAAAGTTTGAATATGGAGTATCCCTTTCCTTCTCTTTAAAATGGTGGACTTGAAGAACGGTTACAGACTTTGGATTGGATTGCTGTCAGAAGATTGCTCTGCTGTGGAGATTGCTAGCTTGTTTTCCCTGTTTGTCTGTTTTCTTCTGGTTCAACTGTATTGATATGATTTGCTTGGAGTGTTGCATTAGATTTGGGCTTCATGTAGATGATCATAGGCCTAAGAGCATCCTAAGGGTTGAGCTTCTCCCCTTGCTTGTATTTCATTAGAGGTCGAGTTTCTCCCTCTGGTTGTATTTTTACTGTGTGGCTTTGCTTGCTGGCATTTGGTAGAGCTCAGCTCCCTTGCCTGTGTGGTTTGTGGCCTTTATACCTTGCTTGTTTAGAAGTTGAGCTTGGATCCTTCTGCTTGTGTGATGCATTGCATGCATTTTATTTACAACCATTTGTTTACAGTAACTTCTTGTACGGTTTTTCTGTTTACTGTTGTTTCCATTGCCATGTTCCCCTAGGAACTCTGACTTCTCTTATTCAAGAGAAGTTATGACAGAAATTAGGATTCTAACCATGCATGATAACATTAGTTAGTTTCCCTTTTAACCACAACCGTAGGACGAATATTGCATGATAACTGTAGGATCGAGTCAGTTTCCCTGTAGAGAGTCTGTTTCTCTTCTTATCTTCAAATACAGTTAAAACACTTAATAAAGGTTAACACGTGTTGTGCGTTACGAGCCTTATGCTACTTGAGGAAGAGTTGTGGGAGGGTTTCCCTCACATAACTCGAGTATTTAGTGTGGTACTCTTTGGGTGACATACGACGCATCCACTCTCAAGTCCAAGTCTTTAGTGCAACACGAGTTACAAACAGAACTCAATTCACTTCTTCCGTAAAAGACTTCAAAAACAAACATTCAAATCCTTTTTGTCCTCTTGGACCCTTAATCAGGAAAACTCTTTTCTTAAAGGAAAGTTTTATTAACTTTCAGTTCTATCGCAAACGGTAACGCCTAAGTCTCCAAGGATCGAGCTGCAAACACCAACTGCTGGAACTGATTGTTAACTTTACTTGGATAAAAAACAGCAGAACAAACCTATGTTCTCCGTAGCCCGAACTACGTTTGCTCTGATCTTTCATGCCGTATGAAAGTACGTAGGCATGAGATGCGAGATCTCGGCGAGCAACCTTCCCCGTAACCCGTAGTTAGGCGAACCACGTTGACTCTGATTTCTTGTTCCAGACGGGAATACGTAGGCATAAAGTGCGATACTTTGCCGAGTCATTTTCTTTTCTTTTCAGACCAGACCTTTTAGAGTAGATAGTTAAACAAACCCGTTAGATAAACACAACAAGCGTGGATCCCATCGAGTACGATGGACGTGAGGGGTGCTAATACCTTCCCCTTGCGTAACCGACTCCCGAATCCAGACAATGGTTGCGACGACCTTGTCTTATACCTTTTCGTTAGGTTTTTCTGATTGTTTCCTTTCCCGTTCTTAGGGATAAATAACGAGAGGTGGCGACTCTTCTGTCTTGCCGGCACCTTATTTTCGCAGTAGCGACATACCCCACTTCCCAAATTAAAGAAAATATAAACATTATAAATATACATCAGAGTTTTCACCAAAACAGTGGGATATCACATCACCAAAATTCATCAAAAATACTTTATTGATTCTTTTTAAAATAAAACAGCAGAAATTGTTATTTCAACATTCTTGGCCATCTGCCAGATTACATAAAATCTTTATTATTATAATTCACCAAAATGTGATACGTCAAAGGATTTTCAACAAGTTTGACATAAAATAATTAAAACACCCATATCCCATGTTACGTATCAGAGCATCCTAAGACTCGACTCGCACACCGCTATCCATGCTAGCTATGTACTTGGATTATCTGTACTTCCGAGGAAGCACAGACCACAATAATAACAAAGGGGTGAGAAAACATGATCAAAATATATTGGTAATTACATACATGAAATAAGAGTAGTAAATACACCAATCACATAGTTTATCACCCATCATTCACCAAACATGACATATAGTCCACCAACGACACAACACACCAAAATGCAAATATGCAGCGCAACACCATGCATGCGGTACCGACTCATTGGTTCATTCCATGTGAACTCGGATAGATCACATACACCCGCCTGTGGCCATGATCCGTCCTCACCATTCCCTACTCAAAGGAATACGGATGAATCACATACACTCCCCCTAGAGCAATGATTCTTCCCACCAACCCATCATGATATGCATGACACCAAATGCACAATAATTTCACACAAGCACGCAATGTGCACACAATCCACAGATCACATCACCATACATCACATAGACACATTATTCATCAATTAATTAATTTAATTAATGTCACACGATCTCCCTGATCCCATCACCATACTCCACACATATCTCCCACACCAACTTACTTATTAATCAAATTGAATAATAAGGGAACTCATATTGGATATTGAGTACACCCAATCCTTCTGATCGCTTTACTATACCACCTAGATATGCATATATACATATTTCTCACCACCAATTAATTATATCTACCAAATCCAATATTTCATAATTTCACCTTTCTCACCAAGTATACACGCTTCACCATTAAGCACCATTTCTCTACCTATCACAACCCAGGGCATCCTACAGACAATCACACACCACTCCATTATATTAATTTATTAGATGTTAAGAAAGACCACCTTCTAACACCAAGTATCCTCATACTCCAATACATCGAATGCACATGATCCTACTAACCACCTCATCCTACATTCATATACACCATACACCAATTAATCATTTACTTATATTAAAAATTAAGCGAGTTTACACTCTAACACCAAGCATACTCACATACCAACACTCGGGGACACACGGTCATAGTGATCACCTCACGATACTCCATATCATACGCACACTCATTAATCATCCACTTAATCTAACAATAAGGAATTCACTCCCTATCACCACCTATGCACCTTACATCATTCAATCACCATCCCTACATTCATCATGCTCACAGGGATCCTACAAGGCTAATGCACAAGGTAAAACAATACCAAAAACCACATTCTGCTGTCACGTTCACTAGTTCATTCGCCAGGCGAAGCCCCGCAGCGAATGCTCGTTATGGCTCACCGGGCGAACCTGCTCACGAAGCCCTTCTCAACTATCATGCATTCGCCAGGCGGAGGGATCATTCGCCAGGCGAACCTTCGCTGGCCACACTTGCCAGGCAAACTTCATACCTTTTAGGTCTGGGAGTTTATTTGGAATTACTCGCTACTGCTCGCTACCATTCACCAGGCGAACACTTGTCACCATTCGCCAGGCGAACCTTCGCCAACACTCGCCAAGCGAAATCCAGCGAATGCTGCGATACCCCAAAATCCCCACTGTCTTACAATGCTATCTGGACCAATTCAAGCCTACCATTCTCTATTCAGCCTCTATACCATTAACATTACAACCAATATACATTATACTTACCAATTGTCCTATAATTTCTAATCTAGAACCAACATTACGGTACATTACCGATACTCCAGAGTCACTCTGAACCTCACCAAGGTCCTAACCTTAGTCGTTAACAACACTATAGGGAAACAACACATAATTTTCTCAAAGTTGTACTCATGGTCATTACCAACACTACGGTAACAACACAGAATCTCACCAACGCTATATTCATGGTTACTATCAACACTACAGTAACAACATAAAATCTCACCAACATCACCATAATATATATACACCAAAATGCATCATCAGCATTCATCAATCCAATAACATCAACAATAATTATAAGCATTCCAATATAAAATTTCATACATCGACAAATCCCTACGGGGTTAAGGAATCCCCTCTACCCAATTCATG
The DNA here is from genome assembly GCA_963859935.3 of Lathyrus sativus. Lineage (NCBI taxonomy): Eukaryota > Viridiplantae > Streptophyta > Magnoliopsida > Fabales > Fabaceae > Lathyrus > Lathyrus sativus. The sequence continues at coordinate 205,831,525 of OZ012741.1, forward strand.
TATATAACCAATCCCAATCAGTTTCTCCCCCCTTACCTCGATTACCGCTCTGATTGATGAAGAATTCTTCAAGAATCGATAGCCCTAGCCTCTTCCCTTTCTCCTTGTTCTTTGTTTTCACGGTCTCTCCCATTTCTCTTCTCTGACAGTTTCTATCGTGACTTTTCACATTTCTCCCTCTAACTTCCCCAAATCCCCTCAACTTCTTATTTTATATTTTAATTCCAATAATAATAATAATATAAATAATAATATTAATAATATCCTTTTACCAAAATAATAATATTCATAATAATAGTAATAATATTCCACCAATAATAATATTTATACTAATAATAATAATCATAATAATAATAATAATAATAATAATAATAATAATAATAATAATAATAATAATAATAATAATAATAATAATAATAATAATAATAATAATAATAATAATAATAATAATAATAATAATAATAATACCACCAATATTACTATTAACTATTATATTATTATCTCAACACCACATCTCCACAAATAATCTTTATATATCAAGGATACTCACCAATCATATACAAACACACCCCACCTAAGGGCACACCAACATAAAATAATTAAATTAACACCAAAATGACTAAATAAATAAAATGGGTGTTACACTGTGAGTCTCAGATGAAGGAAGGTGTCTAGAGTTCATTCGGAGCTAAAGCAAGCATTTTCCAAGAAGTGTTCCACAGTGCAGGATTCATCCATGACAAAGAGATGGTCGTTGTAGAAGACGATGCAGTTGATTCAACAACACCATGCCTGGTGTATCACAGCACAACTGATTTGAATAACTGGGAATCGATTGACCTACCTGAAGGTTTTTTCATTGTCAAAGTAATTTATTTTCATTTTCTCAAAATCCTTTTGCTCTGCCCAAGGCTTAAGGATCATATGTAGAGCCCCTTTATTTCAAATGATTATCATCATTAATAAAAAGCATTTTGTTTTTTCATTCTTTCTTTTTTTGTTTTTTAAGAAAATGGCAACCTTTTCGAAGCCACATAAAGAATCTTATTTTCTTGCATTTACTTTTTATTTTTCTAAAATCAGCATTAAAAGTCATGCAGAATAATCAATGAACCTGTTGAACTTGATAATGCTACAATCCCTCCCGACTTTGAGACCCCTGTAAACCAAGTGGAGGAAGAGTGCGAGGAGGAATGTGATCTCCCTGAGGAACTAGCAAGGTTTCTAGAGCACGAGGATAAAGCCATTCATCCTCATCAATAGCCTGTAGAGGTCATCAACTTGGGAACAGAAGAGGCAAAGAAAGAGGTGAAGATTGGTATTGTTCTTGAAGACGGCATCGGGGAGAGTTTGGTCAAGCTTTTGCATGAATACATAGACGTCTTCGCCTGGTCATACCAAGATATGCCGGTTTTAAACACAGGTATTGTTAAGCACCGGCTACCACTTCAACCAGAATGCCCACCAGTGAAACAGAAGCTGAGAATAGCAAGGCTCGATATGTCCATCAAGATCCAAGAAGTCAAGAAGCAGTTCGACGTAGGGTTTCTAGCAGTGTCCAACTACTCTCAATGGGTTGCTAATATCGTGCGCGTCCCTAAAAAGGATGGTAAAGTGAGAATGTGCGTGGATTACAGATTTAAATAGAGCCATCCCAAAGGATGATTTTCCTCTTCCACATATTGATACACTAGTGGACAACACTGATAAATTCTCCATTTTCTCCTTCATGGATGGTTTCTCAGGCTATAATCAAATCAAAATGGCGCCTGAAGACATGGAGAAGACTATGTTTATTACACCATGGGGAACGTACTACTACAAGGTAATGCCTTTTGGGTTGAAAAACGCTGGGGACCTATCAACGAGCAATGGCCACTCTCTTCCACGACATGATGCATAAGGAAATTGAAGTATATGTCGATGATATGATAGCTAAATCACAAAGCTAAGAGGACCATATAGAACACCTGAGGAAACTATTTGAACGATTGAGAAAGTTTAGATTGCTCCTAAATCCTGCTAAGTGTACCTTTGGTGTCTGGTCAGGGAAACTGCTTGGTTTTATTGTAAGCCAACATGGAATTGAAGTAAACCCCGATAAAGTTAGGGCTATTCAAGAAATTCCTGCTCCACGAACAGAGAAAGAAGTCATAGGATTCCTAGGGATACTAAGTTATATCTCTAAGTTCATCTCTCATATGACTACTACGTGTGAGACCAATTGTGCTTTGGCATGGGCCTCCTGTCGTTTGAGACAGTACATGATATACCATGGCACTTTATTGATTTCCAAGATGGATCCCATAAAGTTCATCTTTGAGAAACCTGCTCCAAATGGAAGATTGGCTCGTTGGTAGATGTTATTGTCCGAGTATGATATACAGTATGTCACCCAAAAGGCAATTAAAGGAAGAGTATTGGAAGAATATTTGGCGCATCAGCCATTGGAGGACTACCGATCCATAAAGTTTGACTTCCCTGACGAATATGTCATGGCTATAAAGGATTGTGAGATCCCAGACCCTAACGAGGGACCCGAACTTGGGGAAATTTGGCAACTTGCATTTGATGGTCCTTCAAATTCCAACGGACATGGCATTGGAGCATTTTGGTCTCTTCTTATGGTAATTTCACCCCTTTTAGTGCAAGATTGTGCTTTGGTTATACGAACAACATGGTAGAGTATGAAGCATGTATCCTTGGTCTTGAATCCGCAATCGATCTTCGCATCAAGAATCTTAAGGTGTACAGAGACTCCGCCTTGGTGATCTACCAAATCAAAGGAGATTATGAAACCTGTGACATTAAGTTGGTCCCTTATCATGCTTATTTCAAAGAGTTGATAAAGTACTTCGATACCATAATGTTTCATCACATCTCAAGAACAGAAAACCGAGTAGCTGATGGTTTGGCTACATTAGCTGCCATGTACCAGGCCAGGTTCCACAATGAAGTCCCAATTATCGTTATAAGGCGGCAGACTGAACCGGCTTACTGTTAAACAGTTGAAGCTGAAGCTGATGGCAAACCGTGGTTTCATGACATCAAGTGCTTTTTTGAACGCCAGGAGTATCGAGAAAATGCTTCGACCATGGACAAAAAGACTCTGAGGAAGTTAGCATCTAATGTCTTCCTAAGCAACGATGTTCTATACAAAAGAAACCATGACATGGTGCTACTTAGGTGTGTGGATAGAAATGAAGCAGACATGTTGATCAAGGAGATACATGAAGGAACTTTTGGAACACATGCTAATGGGCACGCCATGGCTAAGAAGATCCTAAGGGCTGGCTATTACTGGTTGACAATGGAAGCTGACTGTTTTCGTTATACCAAAACTTTCCATAAATGTCAAATTTACTCTGATAAAGTTCATGTGTCGCCCACTCCTCTAAATGTTTTGACTTCTCCATGGCCATTTTCGATGTGGGGCATCGATATGATTGGCGCTATTGAACCAAAAGCATCTAATGGTCATCATTTCATCCTAGTCGCCATTGATTACTTCATAAAATGGGTAGAGGCTGCTTCTTATGCCAACGTGACTCGACAAGTGGTTGCTCGTTTTCTCAAGAAGGATATTATCTGCCGATATGGGATTCCAAGCAAAATCATCACAGATAATGGGTCAAATATGAATAACAAAGTTATGAAGGAGTTGTGAAAGCTTTAAGATAGAACACCATAACTCTTCTCCATATCGCCCAAAGATGAAGGGAGCTGTTGAAGCTGCGAATAAATACATTAAGAAGATCTTGCAAAAGATGGTGGTAACTTATAAAGATTGGCATGAGATGCTACCATTTGCTTTGCATGGATATTAGACGACTGCCCGCACTTCAACAGGGGCAACCCTTTTTTCCTTGGTATACTAAATGGAAGCAGTTCTCCCGGTTGAGGTAGAAATCTCATCGATGAGAATCTTGATGGAGACTAAACTTGAAGAGGCTGAATGGATTCAAAACCGTTTTAACAAGTTGAATCTCATTGAAGAGAAGTGCCTGGCCGCTTTATGTCATGGATAACTATATAAGAAGCGACTTAAGAAGGTATTTGATAAGAAGGTCTGTCTTCGAGAGTATAAGGATGGAGATCTCGTGCTCAAGAAGATTTTCCCTGTTCACAAGGATCTACGAGGAAAATGGGCTCCAAATTATGAAGGCTCATTCATTATTAAGAAAGTATTTTCCGGTGGAGCCTTAATTCTTGCAACGATGGATGGCGAGGAATTCCATAAGACAATAAATTCTGATGCAGTTCAATTGTATTATGCCTAGAAAAAGACAACCGCTAAGTTGAAAACCCGAAAGGGCAACTTAGGTAAAAAACAAAGGCATCCTAGTGGACTGAAAACCCAAAAGGGCAGTGCAGCCAAAAATTAGGGATATAAAAAATGTGTCAGCTCGGTAAGTTGAAAACCCGAAAGGAAACTTAGGCAAAAAAGAGCATCCCGGTGGATTGAAAACCCGAGAGGGCAGTCCAGGCAAAAGTTAGGGATAAATAAAAGGCTAATACAATGTTGAGCAAATATGATTAGCGCAAAAGGAACAGGGGCATGAAGATCAACCTAATTGTTCTCTTCAGAAGCGAAGTTCTAGGGATCTTTTAGTTATAGGGAAAGTAGAATTTATTGAGATTCAATGTAAACCTTTCCCATTGCCATTTTCACTTTTTGTTTCCTTTGTAATATCCCATGTGGAGCCATGCTTTCATGCGCTACCATATTTTTAAATAAAATTTGTATTTTTCTTCTGTATTCATTGTGTTATTTATCTTTCTTTTGAAAATATCATTTATCTTTGATGATATAATTTTGAATCTAAGGTATAATGACATGTTGAGATACATAACCTCTTTGACAATTGAAATAACTAAAAGGGAAGTTGATCCTTTCCCCAGAGATCACAAAGTTATAAGATATTTGTGGAACACTTCTGAAATGATTCCTAAGGAGGACTTGGTCCCATTTATTTCCCAATAATATTTTGACGAATTTTGACATACCAGAAGAACATGTTCAAAACACCCTTTCACTTTAGTTGAGATGCATCTTCGAGTGTTGAGGAAAATAGGATGGTCATCTTTACACCAAAAATCCTTTGTGTTTGTCACAATAATCCAGTCTTTGTCTTGCATGTCAGGCGTATCATGTCATCTTTTCTTTGTTTAGTCCATTTTTGTTGGCATTCACTCAAGCAAATATTTTTCAAAGTTTATCTCTTTTTTTCGATATGAGGATGTTCCGGATCATATGCCAGATAAGTCATAGTTTCAATTACCTTCTTGTTTGACAAATTTCACGATATCCTTCCACATGTTATGTTATCAAGTTTTGCTGTCAATTTTGGCTCTGTGCGAATCCAAAACTTTTCTTTTATACTCTGTGCGAATCCGGAGTTCCTTTGTTTGTTCTGTGTGAATCCGAAACTTTCATTTTTTATGGTTATGTGAGAAGCATTAACCTATCTCTCTTTTGTACTTTGTGCGAATCCGGAGTTCCTTTGTTTGTTCTGTGCGAATTCGGAACTTTCATTTTTTATGGTTATGCGAGAAGCATTAACCTATCTCTCTTTTGTACTTTGTGCGAATCTAGAGTCTTTTGTTTGTTTTGTGTGAATCCGGAACTCTTTTTCATGGTTATGAGAGAAAACATACCTATCATATGCGTTGTTCTAAGTAGAACCGTAGCCCATTTGAGTTTGCATCACTCTGTGCGAGTCCAGAGTATTTTCTTTTGCTTACTCTATGCGAATTCAGAGTCTTTTCTTTTATTATAGTCAATTATCTTTTTGCTCCGTGCGAATCTAGAGCATACTTTTCATTAAAAATTGCTAGTAACCTTTGGTTTGTTTCTTAGGAAGCCAGAACTAACCATTTTTCCTCAAGTATCACCAGTGAGTCATTCCATCTTACTTCTTTCAATCCCCAACAAAACTCATTGGTAGTCATCTCAATAATCCCCACAGAGTTTGTCTCACATTTCACCAATAACATAGAATCTCACATACATGTATTCATACGTATGCATGGCATCCGAGCATTTTTTTTCTACCATTCGGATGTTTACTAGTTTCGTTCACTTTGGCATTTATTCCCCAAGTGGTCGGGTATGTCGTCTCTCTCCAAGTAGAGTCGTCAGCTTTAAGCATAAAGTGCACATCCTTCCTAAATTCTCCATTGAGTTTGATCCTCGTGGATGATGGTTGCCTTTGTTATCTTCTCCATGTTTGGATAAGATAAACCCCATTTGAGTTCATTCCTCAATGGTTGGAGTCTTTTTGATCATTTCTTTCTAGCTTGTTCCCTTTTACCTTTTTTCCAACAAGTGACAGTCTCTTTGAGAAACTTGATTTGCTATTGTGATAAGTGGCAGTCTCCTTTGAGAAGCTTATCCCTTTTCTTCGAACAAGTGGAAGTCTCTTTGAGAAGCTTGTTTTGCTATTACGATAAGTAGCAATCTCTCTCGAGAAGCTTATCCTTTGTCAAATAAGTAGCAATCTCTTTCGAGAAGCTTATCCCTTTTTATGATAAGTGGTCGTCTCTTTTGAGAAGCTTATCCATTTTTGTCAACAAGTGACAATCTCTTTGAGAAGCTTGTTTTACTATTATGATAAGTTGCAATCTCTCTCGAGAAGCTTATCCTTTGTCAGGTAAGTGGCAATCTCCGTTGAGAAGTTGATCCTTTTTCAACGATAAGTGGCGTTCTCTTTTGAGAAGCTTATCAAAGGGAGTTTCCCCATGAAGTCCAATTATTTTGGCATATAGAAGAGTTTAAATACCCTGTATCTTTCCTGATGTTTCCTAAAGATCCCGTTTGATCTCTTTGTTTAAGGAATTTCTAGAAGCTTGGATGTTCTTTCTTGTTTGAAAGTCCATCAGTTGTTTGCTTGATCCTAAGGGTTTAAGGATCCTACTCTACCTTTTATCCTAGAGTGTCAACCGGTCATGCCTAGACCTATTGATCATTAACTTTAGATTTTCCAGTTTGTTTCCGTCCCCTAGTGTCTGGTCATCCCCAGTGAGTTTTCTACTCACTGTGTTGACTTTTATCCTCGTGTGTTTTCTTTCTTTGTCTACATTTTTGCATTTATCATCCCATCATGATGGAGTTCATTGCATGTCAGTAGTTTTCTTTTGTCCATAGCATAACATGTCATATGCATTCAGGATCAAAATTCGGGTCTTCTTGGTATTTAGCTATCTCTACTATGATCATATGAAGAATAGCCTTCTTCATACTCTCTAGTTGAAGATATTTAAATAGGGGCAACTGTTACACCCTAATTTTGACCCTGAATTGCCGAACCATACTTATCATTGCACTTTCATCATCGGTGCATCATATCCATTATTCATGTCATCTAACCTTTCTGCATACAGAATATGTACCTTTTATTTTCATGTTTTCTAAGCTCAGGTTTTTCACGATTGAATTAAGGTTCAAGCCAGGTTGTCAAATCAAGTGTGTGTGTGGTGCAGTTTAAAATTCAATGGGAGTTTGGCCAAATCTTGGTCAAACAATTGGTTACTTCTTTATTAAATGGTCGTCATTGTCATGGTTTTCTTTGAAGGAAAAGGTGTGATATAATCCCAAGAGTTTCATCAAGGACAAGATTTATTTCAAGTTTGTTCAAGTTATGGCCATTCATGCCTTAAGGAAAGGATGATTCATTCTTAGACACATTTTAACGAAGGGAGATCAGGGTAAAATCTTCAAGGCATGCTCACTTGGACAATACCTCCCTAAGACATGCCTAAGGTTGTTTCGAGATTGGACGTGAATTGTTTATTCATTATTTAGAACAACATCCACGAGGATCAAATTAAATCACAATCGCAAGAGATGCAATCCAGGATTCGAAACATCTACGCATGAATGGGAGTTATGGTTAGTAAATTGGCAAGTCATGGCTAGAAATTGTCTTCAAAGTATGATGAGTTTTTTTTTGCACAATCATGGATAGAGTTTTTTTTGCTCTCATAGATATGACAAGGTTTTTATTTGCAAGCTATGGATTATGAAATCAAATATGTGAGTCATTGTAAATGGAATCATGTCATTAAAAAATTCTCATAAGAAATCCAAGCCTATGTTACAATTGAAAAGCCCATTTAAGTTCAAAAAAAAAAAGAACAAACAAGAAAAGTCCATTGCTTTTTTTTACAAGCCCATGTACATCACACAAGCAGTACAAGCAACCTATACATAAATCATGGTCCACAACACCAATTGCCAACACACTATCATATTGCAAAGCCATTTTTTCCTCGGCCAACACATTTCATGCTGCTACAACAAACCGCTGCTACCTTCACAATAAAACCAACTATGCACATGTAAGCTGTCATAAAATTTTCATTAAGCCATATGAAAACTCAAGCTGAGACATATACACACCAAGCCAATGTTCTAATCAACGCTCAAGTTACAACCAAAACCTGTGTAAACGACCAAGTTTTGTCCATCGCAGTTACTGCGCATTCCGTTACGTGACCTGTAAAATGGAAAACCACCTCAACAATACCAATATACCATACAAGGAAAGCGGCCACAAATTATCAAAATAAAAGAAAAAACTACCACTTTCATCAAGAAAACAACACAGCCTGCTACTGAGATTTCCACGTCGTAAACCGCAACTCGTGCCGGCAGTCTTCCACAAAATATTAGTTCACCATTTTCTAATAATTTGGCCAAGAAAAAGGTTGAAACATCTAATAAGTCCTTATGCTAAAAGTTGTTTGCATAGAAAGGTTTGTTCTTGATATGAAAGAATAGAGAAAAGGTGAAAGTAATACACATTCTAATAGTGTATGTGTACCTTCAGCATTGAACAATGCATTGGCAGAAATTCTTGAAATTCTTTTGTAGGTCTCGATCAGGATAAAACGGAAACAACTGACAGAATTATAAAGCGTGCAAAAAAAAACATATGGTTTAACCGACCGTTTGTACTCGTGTTTAGCAACTTCAGGTTCAGGGGATGGAAATTACGGATCATAGACAAGTTTCTCTGTTTGATGAAGAATCAACAGAAATGGTTGACGTAACCATAAAAGTTTTCTTGAGCTCCAAAGCTGTTCAGGTTGCGGTGTAATACGATTTTCACCAACGAATTGAGCCTGCAACGATTTGTGGTCTTTAGCTTTTGTCAGGATGTCGGACGGAGTTTAAATTTCACATAGTAGAATCTGTTAAATGAAATACATTAAAAAGTTACTGATATGAGCCACGAACATTATACCGAGAGTTAGTGATATACCACATGCGGTAACAAGCAAATCTGACACAACTCGTATTAAACCAAGAGCCAAAGTAGAAGTAAATTTAATTTGACAGTGATAACCTTCAGTTCTAAGACATCACAATTACCTACATTTGTTATTGCAAAGTTCCTAAGCTGTGAAGCCAAAACTCCAAAGATTGGAGTAATACACAAATCAGTCCAGCTGCAAAAGTTGCCATGGATTGGATACATCGACATTGAATGTAACTGGTTTTTTTAAAGGTGCTGTGCTTGCTGTGATTAAACCTAGATTTTTTGCCTGCATCGTTCCAAAAAAACCACAAATTATTACAGAAGTCAAATTCATTTCCAACCCAAAATTCAAAATACCAAGATCATTCAAAACATACTGTATGCATTTTTAAAGTTGTGACACAAGAAAGAAGAAAAACAAATTTATGTGGGACCACACATATGTTTCACTATAGACAAAATGTTTGAGCCAAATCTACCTCCGTACGAGCACACTGCGTATCACTCACAGAAATAAAGAGTTGAGGCTACTCCACTACTAAGGGATGACATTTAACAGCTCAGCAACAACATTGTACGATTTCCTAGTCACCAACAGAATCAAATCACAACCAAAACCATAATTTGTATCGTACATATATTCATTACTATTCATTCCTAAAAGGAAGGGGGCAGAAAACAAAACACAAGAAAAAACCCTAAAGAAAAAATGCTACAAGAAATTCCCAAACCTTATAGAAAAGCTCTCTATTTTCCTATACTCAGTGAAGCTTCAAATTGAAACACACATTGAGTATGATTTAAACCCTATCATAAGCGTACAACAAAGATCGAAAAAGGAGAAGAAAAGTAAGGCGAAGGTCATACATACAGAAGAACGAGTTTACCCGATTACTCCTCTTCACCGCATCTGAGATTAGTATACTCTTTACTTTCCTTGCAATTTTTACTCGGTTTCCTTATTGTGCACTACTTTGTATGTTGTAATGTCCATGAATAATGAAAAGGAGTATCGGGTTGTTTGGGGTGGGTTTTCATGTTGATCGATTTTGATTGTTCTGTGTGATTGGTTCATACTTGAGATTGTTGGTTTTGCTTTTTAATTTGGTTCATGGCATGTCGATCTAGGTTTTCCAAGGTATGATTGTGTTTGAACTTGAACGATGATTCTCATCGTGTATGTACCAATGTTTTATTTTTGTGTGTAATGTTTATCATGTGTGGAGAGGGGTGAGAACGGTCAAGTAGAGAGGGTTGGACGATTTTGTTTGGATAAGAGAGAGTAGTAATATGTGGTAGCATTAAAATTGATTCATTTTTAATTTTTTTTGCTTTAACTGGTGTTAATGATTTCCAATGTGTTCTCATTCGGGTCTGGATTCACGCGTCACTTTCCCACTGCCTAATGTGGATTTTTTTTCTTCCAGACATACTATTACAAGATAAATTCCAAAATGCCATAATTTTACAAATAAATTTCAAAATGTCATCTTTTTAAAAAAATTTAATTTTTGGCACAACGCCTCATACATTGGGCGGCAGTGTTTTATGCAGATTTGAGAACTGCCTATCCATTAGACGGCAATGTCTCTGAATTTTGTTTCGTTTTATCTTTTATTTATTATATTTAGTTAATTATAAATAATAATTGTTAAAATAATTATAAATAGATAATATTATAATAAAAAAATAATTAGGTAATTATAAATAATAAATTTTAAAATAAAATAATTATTAAATAGATAATATTATTATTAAATATAATAAATATATAATATTTAGATAATTATTATATTTATTACATTGTTTTTTATTTATTATGTTTATTATATTTAGTTAATAATTATTAAATAGATAATTATAGTAAATTAAAATAAAATAAAATAGAAATAATTATTTTAAAAATAGTACTAATTAAAATAAATTACTACATTGAAATATAATACAATAAATAAAGTAAAATAAATATTTATTTATTCTTAAAATAAAAAAAGTACATTAAAATAAATGAGCCAAAAATTCCTATTCACCCTTAATTAATTTTGGCCCGGTCGACGTAAGCGTTGGTGGGTTCCACAGGCAGGAGCTTGTACATTTCTGGTGGACCTTCTACGATCAACCTCAGCGTTTTGGGTCTGTGTAGATGAATTGAGCGACCAAATCATCATTGAAATCGTCGTCACATGGTATCGCCGCCGCACTTCCATAACTTAATCGTGTACCCTCGTTACTCCAACTTGGTGGGTTTATAGGTGGCGCCGCGTTAGTCATGTAGGGGGTGTATGGATGTTGGTCTTGAGAAAGGGTGAAGTTTTGTGAAGGGTAAAAAGGAACTTGTGGTTGGGGTGTTTGGTAGTTGTGTTCTTGTTGGGTAGGTTGAGAGAATGAGAATTGGTTATATTGGGGGTATGGTGAGGTTGGGTTTTGTTGTTGGATGTTGAAGGAGTTTGGGTAAAATGATGTGTAAGGTTGATTGTAGTGTTGGCTTGGGGTATAAGGTGGTTGTGTTGGGTTTGGGTTGAATGGGGTGTTAAATATTTGTTGTGGGGTGTTAAATATTTGTTGTGGGGTGTTAAATATTTGTTGTGGGGTGTCATAAGTCATGGAGGGGGTGTTTTGGAAGTTTGATGAAGTTGGTTGGTTTCGAGGGTCCCACAAGTATCTATTTTGTGATAGATACAAATTGGTCACAGATCTATACCAACTCATGTATTCTCTACTTGGTTTACATTCGGCATCCATGACATTTCATCCAGTGTTGTCGTTCTTGTCTGTTATGGTCTCTCCAATCATCGAATTTCCATTGGTCGTTCGCTGCACTCTTGTGGTACCTCTCCATGCATGTAGGTGGACCAGGAATGTCTTGTTTAATTTCGAATTGGAGTTTCACCCTATCTGAATGATGCATTTCAACAATAGTGAAAGAAATTATGAATGTTGTAGAACTCCACATATCGCTTTCAGTTGGATCCTCATCTTCAAGTTCAAGATAGGGTCTCCATAGAAACTATAACATAATTAAAAAGGGATTAGAGGAAAAAAATATGGAAAGTGCTAGTAAGAAAATAAGGGATTAGAGACAATACATCATCTTCCTCAAAATGATCGAAGAACGTCCGATACCCAGGAGCACAATGATACGGAGTTTTTTCGTAATTCATCCCATACGCGGACCACCTATAAAAGAAATAGTTAGTAAAAATTATAGATGAAAATAATATATACATAAACTTTGTATACTTACTTGGTTGCGTATGGAAAGTGAAATGGATTGGGGCTGATCGGTGACAGTCTGGGCATTCTGGACCATCCCCAGGCTTGAATCAAAACACCACAACCAGCAAAATTATGCACATTTTTCATTGCGCATCTACACAAATTTCAGTGTCACAGATGACGTACAAAAATGTCGTCCCTTTCGGCGACAATCGACTTAAATTAATTCCACTAAAGATTCGTGACGACGAGGATGTTGAAACGATGTTCTCGAATCATGAACGTTGTGGGTTTCAGCACATTGATTTATATATAACATTTGCACAAGTTCAAGAAACTCAGGCTTCTCAGGTGATCAATCCATCCATAATTCCACACGAAGATGTTGAAGAAGGAGACGGCGAAGAAGAAAACGAGGCACAAGTTGATGATTTATATACTACCTTGTTTGAGGAAGGGAACGAAGTCAACATAGATGATCAATGTGTTCTAGTTGAAAATGTATTCATCCCACCAATGCATATGACAACCCTGCCACTAAACGTAGAAGGAACGTCATTTGATTGGCCACGGAATCCTCGTTTTCCCGCGGAAGGTGACATAGAAGTCGGTTACCAATTTAAAAATAAAGCTGATTGTGTCGCTGCCATTAAGTAATACCACATGAAACACTGTGTGGATTATAAAGTGACAGATTCCGACAAGAAAAGATACATAATTTGTTGCAGGAATGATTCCTGCAAGTTTCGTCTAGTGGCGTCCTACCGAAAAAGAAGTGAGATGTGGGAGATAGGCATTATGAATCCACCCCATAGTTGTTCAACAACTTTGTTTAATTAGGATCATCAAAAACTAACCTCGCAGTTAATGTCTCAAAAATTATTGCCTTTTGTAGACAAAGATCCTTCTATTAAGCTTAGTGTTTGCATAAGTAAAATTGTTTTTGAATTCAATTTTACTCCGTCTTATAGAAAGACATGGATAGCAAGAAATAAGGCAATTGAACAAGTCTACGGTAACTGGGAGAGCTCGTACAATGAACTTCCACATTTTCTGTTAGCACTTAAAAAATATGTTTCGGGCACTGTGCTGGAAATAGAAACACTACCCATGTATACATCTGATGAAAATATTGTTGAAGGGAAACACATCTTCCACCGGCTATTCTGGGCATTCCAACCATGCATCAGAGGTTTTGCCTATTGCAAACCTATACTTCAAATTGATGGAACCTGGTTATACGGTAAGTACAAGGGTACACTGCTTATCGCAGTGGCACAAGATGGCAACACCAATATATTTCCGGTTGCTTTTGCCCTTGTGGAAGGTGAAACCGCTGAAGGCTGGGGTTTTTTCTGAGAAACTTAAGGAGGCATGTTGCGCCACAACCAGATCTATGTTTAATTTCAGACCGACATGCATCAATTGAAAGTGCATACAACAATGCGGAAAATGGTTGGCACGATCCCCCTTCAGTGCATGTTTATTGTATCCGACACATTGCACAAAACTTTATGAGAGAAATCAAGGACAGGAACCTACGGAAAAAAATAATTAACATGGGTAACTATATTTCTTAATATTCATTAAATTTTGTCAATAACATATATGATTTTGTCAATATTTTAATTTGATATTTTAATTATTCAGGATACGCTTTAAACCAGCCAACATTTCATTACTATCGGTCAGAGATTGGCATGGCAAATGCAGATGCTTTAAGGTGGATTGACAGTATTCCAGCCGAAAAATGGACAAGGGCATTTGACGGCGATCGACATTGGGGTCATATGACTACCAACCTTGTCGAGTAAATGAATGTCGTCTTTAAGGGCACACGTAATTTGCCCATTACAGCATTGGTAAGGGCAACGTATTATAGACTAGAATCTTTATTTGCTGAAAGGGGTGGAAAGTGGAGTGCTGTGTTGAATTCTGACCAAACATTTACAGACAACTGCCTCAAGGTTATGAAAGAAGAAACAACAAAATCCAGCACATATCAAGTCAGAATTTTTGACTACAGGAACAATGTTTTCAGTGTGTAAGAGACAATGGACCATGGTGAGGGGATACCTATGGGACATTATAAGGTCGACCTCTTGAACGGGTGGTGTGACTGCGGAAAGTTTCAAGCATTTCGTGTCCCTTGCTCACATGTTATCGCTGCATGTTCGAATGTGCGCCACGATGCTTACGCTCTTTTGTCCGACGTTTATAGGGTTACAAACCTGTTTGGGGTTTACAGTGCAAGCTTTCTAGTGATGCCATGCGATGAATATTGGCATGTTTATGAAGGAGATCAAATTTGCCATAACCCAAGAATGCGGAGGAACAAGAAAGGTCGCCCTGTGAGCACACGTATTACAACAGAAATGAATAACTTTGATAAGCTTGAGAGGAAATGTTCCATGTGTCGTCAAACGGGACACAATCGCACCCGGTGTCCCAATGTGGGAACAAGTAGTCGTTAGTATTTTTATTAATCATCATTTATTAAATAATATTAGTTAATGATTTCAATCAATATAAATTATGTCTTCAATATATAAATTTATATTAATATTAATAATAATGTCACATAATACATATATTAATAAATACTAATATTATTAATATTAATATATATTAATACTATAAATATTAATAATATTAATTTTAATATATTTTAATAATATTAATATTAATATATATTAAAATTAATATTATTAATATATATTAATAATAATATATATTAATATTTATATTATTAATAATATAAATATTAATATTATTAATATTAATATATATATATATTAAAATTAATATTATTAATATATATTGATAATAATATATATTAATAATAATATATATTAATATTTAAAAATATATATTAAGACAGAAAAATGAAATGTAAATAAAATTTGGTCTTGGTCACTACCGCCCTTCCAATGGGCGGCTCACTTCAAATTTCAACACAACCGCCCAATGAATGGGCGACATGCTTCAGCCAAAAAAAAATCGTTTTTGAAAGAATGGCATAATGGAATATATCATGAAATTAATGGCATTTTGGATATTTCTGCCCATAAAGATGGCAGGGCAGTAAAAATTTCGCCTAATGTTTCTCTTCATTGCTTTTTCTCATATTCATTAATTGCTTAGTCAGTACCAATGATGATTTGTTTGCTTTGTGTTGACCGAGGGATTTTAGTTAGGGTGGTTGACCGATTATTTATTTATTTATTTCTCTTCCATTTCTTCATTCTCATGATAGGGTTTACAAGGGCCCATTATAATTTTGTTTAGCTTGTTAGTGGACAATCCACTGTTCCTATGCGCCCCCTCCTCAACTAGCTCATGTTGTTTTTTAGTTTAGTTAAGAATAAAATAATACACGTTTTTTTTTAAAAAAAAATATAAGAAGTAGGTTTTGGGATCAACTAAAATTATAATGGTTTTTTAAGTATATTATATTTCTCATTGTTATTTACAAAAAGAATTATTAAAAAGTTGAACTTAGATGAATGACACAAAGTTTTTGGAATCATCCATGTCTTTTAGAGTCCAATAATTGCATTTTAGAGTATAGGACTTAGAAATTAGGTTGCTTCTTAGTTTTGCCTTACTTGTTTAATCTTTGATTAAAAAGTTGTAATTACTTGCATGTTTGTGTTGTTGCTTGCGTGAATGATGTATATCTTATCTTGATTGCGTGGTATATTCTTGTGTGATGACCTTTAAATGTTAAACTAGAAATGAATGTGTACCTTAAAACCAACCAAACCTCTTTAAAAATTTGCAAATAAGCTTGATCCAACGTCAAACATTTTCACAATAAATTGATTTGATAGGATTTCTATCACCATCAACTCTTGTCCATTACATTCCATTTCATATTTTATAAGTCGACTGCCTTGTGCGTTACGACCATACCCTTATACATTAGGACCTTTTTACCGTTTATATCAAACCATTAACTTTTCCGTATACAAATTTAAAACTCGATCAACATCGAGCATTTTCTCAAATTCAAATAAATTAACTTAATTATACTTAAACCATATTTCAACAAATCATGAAAAAGAGAGATAATCAGATCTTCTGAAGAACGGATAAATCACCGAGTACTTAGAACAAAACAGCCTAACTTACATGATAGAGAACCAAACTTCTATCGGATGTCTCAGTCTGTACTGCTGAAAGCTGAGTTCCTTCAATCAGACTGAGTGAGAGGGAGAAATACCAGGCCACTGCTGGGGTAAACCTGGCACCTACTCTGTAGGGATATGCCCGAAATCTCGATTCGCTGGGGAGTGAACACAATCTCGTACTCCGCGTGGATTAAAAGCGCACTGGAAAACTGCCAGGGACATGCTAAACACTGCATGTAACTCTACTGGGATAGAGATGCAACCTCAACTGCTATAGAACAACACTGTTTGGGGGAAAAGATGAATCCATCCATATTCATAAACCTTGCCCCAAGGGTAACAACCCTGCAAAAGACAAACAGATAAGACATCCTATACAACAAGCCTATCTTGGTCATCGTCCGTGACATTGTTCAATTAATATCAAAGTTTTAGCAATTATTGGCCAAGGCCTGCAAGTTTATGTATGCAAGTTCATCAAAAACATCGGGCGTTTTTCACAAACAAAACAGTAAAAGCATAAAACAAGGCACACAAACAAAGTACTGAATAGTATATGTTTATTGATAATCGGCCTGTGAATAGGCAAAGTTTTTACAACAGATGCAACTCCTGAAAAGGGGAAGCTGCGCAAAAACTACAAGTATGCATAAAAGCAAATACAAAAGTGTACATTTTAAACAAAAAGTACAACAATGTTGGCAATGTGGCGCAGACGAACACCATGAGTTGATTCCTTTATGACTCGCTTGACCCTGACGCTTTCCCAACGCTTCGTCTTCATAAGAGATTGATTCGGATAAACGATCCTCAGGTTCTCCCAATCCACTAAGTAATGAAGTTCATACGCAGACCACAGTCATTTGCTTTTCAATCCTTAACTTTTGTCGGAACCGCCCTTTCGGGTTTTCGATTCACCGGGATACCCATTTTTGCCAAAGTCGCCTTTTCAGGTTTTCGACTATGTGGGTTTACATCTTTTTTTAATTTTATCCCTAATTTTTCTCGAACCTTTTTCCTTTTTTATGGTTCGTCGGGATGCCCCATTTTTGCCTGGACTTTTCTTTTTGTGTCCAGCGGGTCTCTTTTAAGCAAAGTATTTCTTAACTGCGTCTGCATTCACAGGGGATGCAAAATCTTCGTCGTCCATGGTGGATAATACTAAGGCTCCTCCAGAGAAAACCTTTCGTATACCAAATGGACCTTCGTAGTTGGGAGTCCACTTGCCCCTGTGATCTGACTGTGGTGGGAGAATCTTTTTCAGCACAAGATCGCCCAACTAAAAGCTTCAAGGGCGCACCTTCTTATCATAAGCTTTCTTCATCCGGCTTTGGTACAAACGACCATATGCAATTGATGCTAGCCTATTTTCGTCCATCAAACTAAGTTGATTCAATCTATTCTTGATCCATTCTTCCTCATCAAGTTTTACATCAACCAAAACCCTTAAAGAAGGAATCTCAACCTAAGTAGAATTAGTTTGAAGATATACAGTAGACTCTCTCTAGCTTACCATCTTCTCACCTAATCTCTACCCTTGCAATTTTTACCTAGGACACTCCTAGATAAGAGACACCTCTCACTTCCCCTCAATCACAGAAGTGATAACAACAAAAATAATAAGACTTTAGAAGACACTCTTCAAAGACACAATCTTGATCTTGCTTAAAAGCTTCAATCAAGTACAATGCACTCTTTCTTACAAGCTTTGAGTGAATAACATACAATAAAAAACTTAGTCCAATTCACACATTAAAGTAATGAGTGAATGACTCACAAACTAACACAAGACACACAAAAGCTAGAACGCTAATCCTTACACAATTGAACAATCTTAAACCTAGCTTCTCTGACAGAAAACTAGGGTTGCGAATCCTATAAATAACAACACATGGACGGGCTTGGGTTGTGGTAAAAATAACATCTGATCTTGAAGAAATCAATCTAAATAATCAGCATCAATGAAACAGATTTGATTTGATCCAGTCAGCTCCAATCAAATCACTTTTCTGATTTTCAAGATTTTCTTCAGAAAATAGCTCTACTTGCACTATGTCAAAAAATACCTATAGCAGCGTTTTTTTGGCCTTTAGCAGCGCTTAAAAGCACTGCCTAAAGTGGTGTTACTATAGGTAAAGGTAGCGCTTTTTTTGGCCTTTAGCAGCGCTTTCTTTTGCCTTTAGGCGCGGTTCCCCCCCCCCCCCTTTTAGCAGCGCTTTTAAAAGCGCTCTCTAAAGTCCATTTTCTTAAGACTTTTAGTAGCGTTTTTTTTTGCCTTTAACAGCGTTTTCCCCCCTTTTAGCAGCGCTTTCAAAAGCGCTCTCTTTACCACACCTATAGCAGCGCTTTTTAAAAGCGCTCTCTTTTCCCTACCTTTAGCAGCGCTTTTCCTTTAAAAGCGCTCTCTTTTCTCACATCATTGGTTTTTTTCCCAAAATCACTTTTTTTTTGGCAAAAAGTGTTGTCTTTTGTGCATATTTTTATGAAGTGTTTTTTGTTTTATACTGTTGCACAATTCTCTATAATTTATCACACAAACCTGCTTATAACAATTATATTTAACACAAATCTTTATTTCAACACTACTTAGGCCTTATACATAACCTTCTTACAATCATTGTAATTCAACACGATCCTTTATTTCAATACATAGGCCTTATATGTATATTATCATTCAACATAAATGATCCATACTTATAAAATATATTCCAAAACCGATAATGTCACAATATTCACTATACATATAATAAAAAATTCCATAAGTACGGATCCTCACAACAACACAATACGACTTCGATCTAGAAGTATATCAACAAATTCTAAAACTATATACGAATTCCAGAACTATAATTATCCAGTAGTATGTACAGAACATCACAACAACACAAATCTCCGATCAAAAGACATAAAGACAATATACCTTATACAATTCTCATCTCAAGAATGTATTGACACCATTCCTCCTTAATTTCTTCCAATTTTTCTTTCGAGCAAGTACTACACATGAACTCATCAAAGTACTACATAATATAAGATGTAACATGCATGATTTAGTTAAAACTAATTACTTAGATGAAATACCGGTTAAATATCAAAATAATTCATATAACTTATAAATCCATACCATGTTTGGAATCTCTATTTGGCCTGAATGAATAATTTCCTTCATAAACCTCAATACAAAATAGCCGCAATCAATACCATTGCGCTGACGAGGACACTGCACATGGACAAAATATGAATACACATCAGGATATATAGTTTAACTAGTTTTAGCAAACAACATCCTATAATAATCAAAATTGTGAAAATATACCTGCACTCTGATCCAACTAATGTTGTTAGCCTTACTCTTTGGTACTCTTGCTTGTCTTTGTTATCAAAATATTTGTATAGCTCTAAACATAATATAAACGAATATTTATAGCAATCTCACATACTAAATAAAGATATACATGAATTATTCAGAACAATCTCATCACTTACATATCAACCATCTTCTTCATATCAGGATATTTTGTTTGATCCCCACCCTATGAATCCAAATAATACACAATTTCTTTTATCAGATTAATTGTGACCACAACCAGTGTCCACTGTAAAATAAGACAAAATTTTAAATGGAAATGTTATAGAGAATGTTTAAAAAAGAATAATTATAATAAATGAAATTAGAATGAAGTATAACCCATGGCCAGTATTATATGGCAGAAAATACAACTTTTCTGTATCCGTGGCCATAAATGCTTGGACTACGTAATCTCTGACTGCATCTGGATTGTGTTCGATTAACCGTGCATTGATACAACTAGAAGATAAGAATGAGAACCTTTCGGCCAATTGATGTGGGACCAACAACCTTTCATACAAGAACCTTAAATAAAAACATAAACAACATTAGGATTAATATTAATTGTAATGAGCAAATAAATTGATCAATTATATATTTAATTAAAATTCATCGGAATACCTAATGTATGAATGAATAACACCGATGCCCAATTTAGAATGTTGGAAAACCTTATCCAAATCCTCTTTAGCAATTGTTTCATCATAAGCAAATCCGAAAGTACCTTCCTCCATATGTATTTGACGAATGCCACCCTCCACCACATCTGTTATTCCGACATATGTTTCAAGGCACAACCTAAATCGAGGAACATATGGTTTTTTAGGCTCAACCTTTTTTTGTTGGGCACCTTGCTAGATTCAGGCATCTTATCCTTACTGACTTTTTGCATCACTTGAGCTTGAATCTAAAAATCATATAAGTTAGGTAATCTAAAAATCGGAGGATATAATTCAGATTTTCTATTCATATATATATATCAATTAATGTACCTGTTTTTTTGATGCATCTGACTCGGTTTCCCGCACAATAATCCCCTTATCTTTTGGTTTGGATTTTGTAGGAGTCTAACATTATCATGTAAATAAATGGTACGTAAATGTAAGAATAACTTACATGTAGTAAAACATTTAAATACTAAAAGGTTCATAATGGTGTTCAACACACCTCATCATCTATGAAAATGAAATTTGAGGGCCATGCAACATACGATCCTATTGCGTCTCCCACCAATGTTGCATCCGAAACATCGTCTGGTATAGGCAATAACGCATCCCGCTCTAAAGCAATATCAATTGATACCATCAAAAATCCAGCTAGGAGCGGTTTATGGTGAAGTAAGTCTCCCAAAGCATTATGCATTTTTCCCTTGCCAACCATGCGATAAATAGGTGCCGATAAATACAACTGACAAGGTGAAATGCCCTAAACCAATAACGAATATGATTAATGTGTATATATTTCAATTCAGAAAATTATGCTAAATTAATTTCAATGTAATATATATATATATATATATATATATATATATATATATATATATATATATATATATATATATATATATATATATATATATATATATATATATATATATATATATATATATATATATATATATATATATATATATATATATATATATATATATATATATATATATATATATATATATATATATATATATATATATATATATATATATATATATATATATATATATATATATATAGTTACCTCGGGAAGTTTCTGCTAAAAATTACAATTGATACTATCTTTGTCACTAGTATCCTTAAACTCATGACCGCGCCTTTCTTACATGTATCTCTCTTTGTCCTTTTGCAAGTCACGAACTTGAGCTCTCAATTCTTCCAACAACTCCATGAGTTCTTTATTGGTCGGATTTGTTTTCTTTGGATTCTTATACAATTTTGTTGGAGTGACACCAAACCCCTTACCCCTCACACGACCAGTATACTCAGGAATTTTTAATACTTGATTGAGTAGACTCCTGCAATCATGGTCTTCAGATGCAGTTATAGTCTGGGATAGACTCTTCTGAAATGTAGAAAAATATCAGTGTGGATTAAAAAGCATAAATATATTATATGTTACTACACTTTTGAGTTTATGACAGAACTAATGTTATACTTACACATTGCTCAAAAACTTGTTGAACATCTTCTTGAACAACTCCATCTCTACCCACACGAGCTGCCTTCCACAAAACATGTTCCGGAATAGATGTTGCATCACTTTTCTCCTATTCTAACCGCACATTAAGACAGATAATAAGTTTCACTTTTCTTGTATTTTAATTTCATCCTAATAAAGCATTTATATATACTTACTATTTTCTGTTGTAAGCGTGCATATCCCAAATGCCCTTTTCTGTATGGATACGTGGGTTTTGATGCTCGTTGCCGATTTATGTCACTCACAATCTGAAAAAACAAGTTTAAGCCATATCAGAACTCATGTAAAATAAGTATATATATTATACATTGTTCATGATAAGATAAAATTACATGGAATTCTTGATGGAAAATTGCGATCTAAACGCAGCGGAAAACAAAAATTTCCTTTAGTGATCCTTACGAATGAGCATGGTCAGTGATAGAATCGTTACCTCTTTGTGGCGATTCAGATCTTTGATGCAGCGATCACAAGCATTGATGAAGTGCAACGCCTCTACTCAGTCCACACGAACAGCTTCCGGTCACAGTGCTAGCTGCTTACGAACGAAATTATTTAAGTGAGAAAAGAGAATCAAAAACGAAATTGCATCAAGTGAAAGCTTCATCACAAGGGTTCCTTTTATAGACTCTCTTGTGGGCTGCGGGCTAAAAACCCAATTCACATGATCCATAATAATATTATATATTATTATAATAACTATTATTATAATAAATATATTTATTTTATTATTATTTTATAACCATTATAAAATAACAATAATTATTATTATATTATCCGAATTTCTATTTTCACTTAAGTGCACCGTACCTTACGTTGTTCCTTTGATTTCTCTATCTCTCATCAAACTGTCCTTATGTGTGTGACCCTGTAGGATTTCGCAATGTTGGTAATTATATTAAATTATATATTTAACATAATAAACAGTAAGCGGTATCTAGCAACACATCACTGCTACCCAAGTCACGAAAATGTCATGTGATCTGACAAAACCTTTTTCGTGATAATATATGTTTGTACAATTACCCTTTTGCCCCTATGTCTATATTGAACACAAGGCATACACTGTGTCATCCTTGTCCAGTTCAATTTTGGGCCCTTAGACATTTCTCCTGTTATGCAGGATTGGCAAATTCCATCTAGGACACTCATGTCCCTCAGCATGCTTCGTGGAGTGCCCATCAACTGTCTTTATGATCATCCAGTTACGGATAATGTTTGATCAGCAATAAAGCACCCGACTCTACATCTAGGGTCCATAGTGGTTTCAGGTCGAAGGGTGGTAATACACCATTATCACCATGAGAATAACTTATGACACTTTGCATAACATACTATGTAGTATTCTCATAGCGGGTCAATCCGGTATAAATATTACTCCTAATATTTATACCTATGTCAAGACTTGATAACTCTTTATCCATGATCCATGAGATGTGATCATCAGTCTATCTTCATAATCGTCTCAATGCTTTTAATGTTATCCCACTTTGCAATAAAGCTTGACTACGGATATTTTAAGAATAATGTCTTTATGTTTAATGGGATCTCATGATTAAGTCACACTTAACATTTCATTAAACAAACTAACTATTCTAGGGACTTTATTATTCTGAAAGACAAACATAATAAAGAAATGCCTTTTATTATTAAACGAATAATCCGATACAAGTACCAAAAAGTATTGGCCTCTAGGGCTTACACCAACAATTCTTTGGTTCTTTTCTTGGCAACAAAAGTCTCCCATTCTTCAAGTGAAATCAAATCTGCATACTTCTTTGGTCGTTTTGACTCAACAAAGTTTCCATCAGAATCCTTAAGAAACTTGTTCATTAAAAATGCTCGAAATACTCTAAGTCTTTTTTCGGCTAATTGAAGACAATATTTTTTCCGGTTGTCATCAATATTAAAAGACCTCTGCAAATTAAACAAATTAACATACATATACTGTGTAACACCCCACTTTCCAAAAACAATTAAAATAATAAACATTATAAATAAACATCAGAGTTTTTCTTCCCAAGTGGGATATCACATAGCAAAACCAACATTTCCTTATAAAAAGGTTTTTCTCCAAATACAGCGGAATATTAAATAGTAAAATCCAACAAAGGTTTTTGATAGGTTCACAGGAACAAACTACAAGTTCAGCATAAAAAAATAAAAACACCCAAGTCCCGTGCTACGTATCAGAGCATCCTAGACTCGACTGACACACCATAATCCAAGCTAGCTAAGTACCTGGATTATCTGTACTTCCGAAGTTGTAACACCCATTTTAATTATTTAGTCATTTTATTATAATTTTAATTATTATGTGTTGGTGTGCCCTTTGGTGGGGGTGTGTTGGATGATGATTGGTGGGTGTCCCTGCTATGGGAGGATTATTGGTGGTGTTTTGGTGTGGATATAATAATATAATAAATAATAGTAATATTGGTGGTGATATTATTATTATTATTATTATTATTATTATTATTATTATTATTATTATATTTGTTATTATTATTAATATTATTATGACTTTTGGTGAGTTAATATTATTATTATTATTATTATTATTAGTAATATTATTAATATGGTTATTATATTATTATGATTATTTGTGAGATAATAATATTGTTATTATTATTATGGTTACTATTATTAATATTTAGTAATATTATATTATTATTATTATTAGTTGGGATTAGAATATTAAGAATAAGATATAAGTTGAAGGGGTAAGAAGGGAATTAAGGAGAGAGAAGAGAAAACGGATACGAGGGAATTGGAAGAGTTGGGAGAAAGAACGATAGAAGTTAGAAGAACGGGAAAGAGAGCGAAGAACGAAGGAGAAGAGGGAAAGTCAGAATTGGCCAACCTTGGAGGATTTCTTCACCGATCAGATCGATTAACAAGGTAAGGGGGAGAAACTTGATTGAGATGGTATTTACATGTATAGGGTAGTGGAGATTCCTTAACCCCGTAGGAATGTATCGTGTATGAAGTTTTATGTTGTCATGCCTATAATTGTTGATTGATGTTGAGAATTGGTATTTGATAAACCAATGAGGAATTGATATATGTCGATGTTGATGAATTGTTGTTTTTGGTGAGTTTGGGGTATTGGTTGGGTTTACGGTTTTAGGGAAGTTCTGTGTGACCTTTTGATGTATCGATAGAATGTTTAAGTGTTGATTCTGGAATATGGATTAGGGAGCGATTGGTTTGAATTACGTGCACTATTGATACTGAGAATAGGATGAGAATTAGAGTTGGAATGTTAGGCTTGAATTTGGCTCTGGTAGCACTTCAGAGCAGTGGAAAATTTGGTGGATCGCAGCATTCGCTGGGCTTCGCCTGACGAGTGTTGGCGAAGCTTCGCCTGGCGAATGAAGGCGAGTATTCGCCTGGCAAACTGTGGCGAGTGGTAGCGAATAATTCTGGTTTAAATCCCAGACCAAAAAAGTAGGAACTTCGCCTGGCAAATGCCAGCGAAGGTTCGCTACGGGGATTCGCCTGGCGAATGTCCCAGCGAACGTAGCAGAAAAATGTGACTTTTTGTGACGTTTGGCCTTGAGCTTTGATCTTGTGTGATCCCTTTGGCCATGATGAAGTGATAGAGTGGTGATTGTAGGACTTAATTGGAGTACTTGGTGATAGTAAGTGATCCCTTGATATTTTATTTTAAGTGGATGATTAGTTGGTGTATTCCCGAGTGGTGGGATGTGTTTATACATGGTGTTAGAATGTGAGATTGCTCACTGTGTGATTTGAATTATATGATATTGGTGTGTAATATATCTATACCTATATGCATTGACGTATGATGATATGATCAGGAGGATCGTGTGCACTTAGTGTGCCTGAATATAATAGTTATGCATTGGTGTCGTGCATATCATGGTGTTTGGTGGGATGAATTGTAACACCCCAAATCTAAACTTGCGGATAACAGGAAAAACAACAATTCATATGGCAAACAAAGCGCAACAGCGCAAACATTGACTGCATGACGGTCGTCATGAGCCTGTGACGGTCGTCACACGGGCAAAAATTCCTCACATCAGAGATGTTACACTTCAACCTGACAGACAACAATCATTATGCAACAACTTGCAATTATCATACGTAGCACGAAATTAGATGAACAATCACCAATGTATTACTTAACCATTTAATCATAAAACAACTCGTCATTACTTCCGGTGGAAGTTCGATAAAGTATACAACATGTTCTCTTAAAACAATTTAATAAAAACACTGTAACAGGTTCAACAATAATGATATCAACTAAAATAATAACAGCAATCGTCCATCCCCCCCAAGAGTGCTACGTATCAGAGCGACCAATGACACCTTAACGGGAACTACGCTCTATTCCTGACTACCTGCAAATTACCACCAGAGGAGGTAACATACAACGGGAAAGGGTGAGATATCAATAATATAACATAGAGCATGATAGAAAATATGCCAGAAACTCATCACAGCATTATAAGTTTCGAAATCATAAACATCATCAACAACAACTGCAACAATCCATATCTCACGTAAAACAACATTAATATACAACTCACATAATTATGCAACTTCATGTGACTCAACAATGCGACTCAACTGTGCATATGCATGTGGTACCAATTTGCCATCAAGGCCGCCAATACAGGCCATCGCTAATATGCTATGCCATAAATACCTCTATTATGGACCACAACATCACCGACTATGCAACAAGGCATCAAGCCTACAACAAAACGTCCATAACAGAACATTGCTATTTCATATGCATCATATGTTCATCATCCCAACTATTCATGTAAAGGAACATTACGACATCGTATCAACAAATAGGAACTCAAAGTGTTCACACAAAACGGCTATTCTTATACAGGTATAACATCAATATCAATTCTACAATTAATCTTTAACATCTTATCATAATAATAACATTACGGCATTTTCTTACATAATTAATTACAAATCAATCACGACCAGGTAACTGCCCTTTTTGGCCCATTAGGGAAAACCATTAGAGCGTTGTACAAATAACCGTATAGCATATTCGTTCTACGTATTTGCCCATAAGGAAAACCTTAGAGCATCGCACTAATAACTACATAACACATTCATTCCTACATAGAAATCTTGTCCTATTAGGGAAACCTTTTCCTTAACATTTATCGATTAACGAAACTATACCTATGACTCGATTCCCCACATGAATTCGATCATACTCCCAGTTATAGAATTGAACCCCACCCTTACCTTAGAATTGAGGCCAATTCCGCGCTTTCCGATTCTGCTTCTGCTCTACGGTGATTTTTCTGCAGAAATCTTTCGAATTCGCCGATGGATGATTCTTCGCTCTCCACTTCTCTCAATGCGTAACTTCTCTTTTTCGTCTTTCCTTTCCCAAAAATGATGTAATTGAGGGTAAAAGAGTCTACGGGAATATATTTTTGCTACAAAATCTCATTCCACCAGAACACGTTCAAATTCTGCATAACTGCAGTTTTTGCTCGTGTGACGGTCGTCACACTCCTATGACGGTCGTCATAGGAGCAAAATTTCATTTTTTTTCCAGATAGAACATCTTTTTAGCCTTCCAACGCTTCGAACGGGGGTCAAATCCGACTTACGGATCAAGAGATATGATTTTTCGAAGTTTTCCCTAAAACTGCTACGGGATTCTGCACTTTTGCCCGAAATTCGACCGATTCAATTCCTTTCTTTGAAACAAACACATTTTCAAATACGACTACGACGCAAAGAGACATAACAAAGTCATAATTGAATTTAATCGAAGTACAACGGGCGTTACAACTCTCCCCTACTTACAAGAATTTCGTCCTCGAAATTACCTTAATCAAACAGCTCAGGATAAGACTCCCGCATCTTGCTCTCTAGTTCCCACGTCAAGCTTTCGCCAGCAGCTCCCAACCAGACTGCTTTCACCAAAGCAATCTCTTTACCTCGTAACGTCTTCACTTCCCGATCATCAATTCTCACAGGCTTCGTCTCCACAATCAGATTCTCACGTACTTGCACATCGTCCATGGGAATGACATGCGACGGGTCTGAAATATACTTGCGGAGCTGTGACACATGAAATACATCGTGTAAATTCGACAAATTTGGCGGCAACGCCACTCGATATGCCACCTTTCCAACTCTGTCCAATATCTGATACGGACCAATGAAACGAGGAGTAAGCTTCTTAGATTTCAAAGCTCTACCAACACCGGTCACAGGCGTGACTCTCAAAAATACATGATCTCCTGCTTCGAATTCTAAATCCTTCCTGCGCTTATCATGATAACTTTTCTGCCTACTCTGTGAAGCTTTCATCTTTTCTCGAATTAACTTTACCTTCTCGGTAGTCTCTCGAACAATCTCCGGTCCGAGTACCACACTCTCTCCCGATTCATACCAACACAACGGAGTCCTACACCGCCGACCATACAAATCTTCGAACGGTGCCATTCCGATACTAGAGTGATAAATGTTATTATAAGTAAACTCTATCAACGGAAGGTATGTATCCCACGAACCACCTTCCTCAAGTAAACACGCTCTCAGCAAATCTTCTAAAGATTGAATGGTCCGTTCAGTCTGACCATCTGTCTGAGGATGGTATGCCGAACTCAACCTCAACTTAGAACCCAAAGCCTCTTGTAGACTCTTCCAAAACTCAAAAGTAAACCGCGGATCTCTATCCGACACAATACACAACGGAACACCATGCAACTTAACAACCACTCTAACATAAATCTCTGCCAACTTCGATACTGGAAAAGTGATGTTAATAGGAATAAAGTGAGCTGACTTTGTAAGCCTATCAACAATCACCCAAATAGAATCATATCCTCTCAAAGTGTTCGGCAAACCCGTTACAAAGTCCATTGAAATGTTGTCCCATTTCCATTCTGGAATTTCTAACGGTTGCATCAACCCAGCAGGTTTCTGATGCTCAACTTTCGACTTCTGACAAGTCAAACATGCATACACAAAACGTGCTACATCACGCTTCATACCAGGCCACCAAAACAGGTTCTTCAAATCATTATACATTTTTGTCGCTCCCGGATGAATACTCAACTTACTTCTGTGACTTTCTTCCAGGATCACTTTCTTCATATCTGCATCATTAGGAATGCAAATACGACCACGAAATCTCAACACACCTTGCGCATCCAACTGATAAACATTATCTTTCGAATAATCTACTCCAGGCATTAAATCTACCAACTTTACATCTAATTTCTGAGCTTCTCTAATGCTGTCCAGAAAATCATTATTAATCTTTAACATGCCCAAATTTACACTCTTCGGTGTTACTTCACAAACTAAACTCAGATCTCTGAATTGCTCAATCAACTCTAATTCTTTAGCCATCATTGCTGACATATGCAAAGTCTTGCGGCTCAAGGCATCAGCTACAACATTAGCTTTCCCCGGATGGTAATGTAATCCAAAATCATAATATTTTAACAACTCTAGCCACCTTCGTTGCCTCATGTTCAGTTCTTTTTGGTCAAACAAGTACTTCAAACTCTAATGGTCACTGAACACTTCGAATCTTGAGCCATACAGATAATGTCTCCAAATCTTCAGCACGAAAACAACGGCAGCAAGTTCTAAATCATGCGTAGGATAATTCTTCTCATGGATTCTCAGCTGTCTTGAGGCATAAGCAACTACTTTATTATTCTGCATGAGTACTCCTCCTAAACCAAACTTAGAAGCATCACAGTATACAACAAACGGTTCTTCTGCGTTAGGCAAGATCAACACCGGAGCAGACGTCAACCTCTTCTTTAACTCCGTAAAACCTGCTTCGCATTGAGCATCCCATACAAAAGTCTTCCCTTTACAAGTCAACTTAGTTAACGAAAGGGCCAACTTAGAAAAACCTTCAATAAACCTTCTATAATAACCAGCAAGTCCCAGAAAGCTTCTAATCTCCATTGCCGACTTCGGAGTTTCCCATTTCAACACGGCATCAACCTTAGATGGATCTACGGCAATTCCATCACCTGATATAACATGACCCAAAAAGCTAACTTCCTCCAACCAAAAGTCACATTTCGACAGTTTCGCAAACAACTTCCTTTCTTTCAACACTTGCAGCACTAATCTCAAGTGCTCAACATGCTCCTCCTTCGACTTCGAATAAATTAGGATATCATCAATGAATACTACCACGAACCGATCCAAATACTCATGGAAGATACGGTTCATGTATTCCATGAAAACTCCCGGCGCATTAGTAACGCCAAAAGGCTTTACCGTAAACTCATAGTGTCCATACCTGGTTCTGAACGCAATTTTCTGAACATCGTCATCTTTTACCTTAATCTGGTGATACCCCGACCTCAAATCAATTTTACTAAACACTCGTGCTCCAACCAATTGATCCATCAAGTCATCAATCCTCGGAAGCGGGTATTTATTCTTAATCGTAACTTTGTTCAGTTGCCGGTAGTCAATACACAACCTCATACTGCCATCCTTCTTCTTCACTAACAATACCGGAGCTCCCCACGGTGATACACTTGGTCTAACGAACTTCTTCTCAAGTAAGTCTTCCAACTGTCTCTTCAACTCTGCCAATT
Source organism: Lathyrus sativus (assembly GCA_963859935.3). Classification (NCBI taxonomy): domain Eukaryota; kingdom Viridiplantae; phylum Streptophyta; class Magnoliopsida; order Fabales; family Fabaceae; genus Lathyrus; species Lathyrus sativus. The sequence goes on from OZ012741.1 coordinate 205,862,282, forward strand.
CAGATGCAGACATCCTGTACGGTGCCATAGACACAGGTCTAGTACCAGGTACAAGATCAATAGAAAATTCAATTTCCCGTTCCGGAGGAACTTCAGGAATTTCATCTGGAAACACCTCAGGGAAATCACAAACAACTTCCAATTCATCGATTATCGCTTGATTCTCAATGGGTAATGATGCCACCAACGCAAACACCTGAGCATCTTCTAGCAACATCTGCTTCATCTGTTTGGTAGTTACCAAACGCGCTCCTTCCTCCTCAGGAGTAGAGAATCTCACCGACTTATTAAAGCAATTAATGTGAACGTAGTTATACTCTAACCAGTTCATGCCCAAAATTATGTCTATCCCACTTAGTGGCAAACATACTAAGTCAACCAGGAAATCTCTATCAAACATTGACAGAGGACATTTCAAACACACAAGAGATGTAGTTACCGATCCCTTAGCTGGAGTCTCAACTACCATCTCTCCACTCATGTGTGACAACATAAGACCCAAACGTTCGACACAATCCGCAGCAATAAAGCAATGAGACGCACCAGTGTCAATAATAGCAAGTAAAGGAATACTATTAATGAAACAAGTACCTTCAATCAATTTGTCATCACTGGATGTCTGAGTCCCAGATAGCGCGAACACTCTTCCGCCAGTCTGTTCCTTCTTAGGCTTCTGACACTTGCCACTGATGTGCCCCTCCTCACCATAGTTGAAACAAACTATTCCCTTGCGTTTGCACTCATCAATAGTGTGTCCCAACTCTCCGCAACGGTGACATCTCAATGATCTAGCAGCACATCCGTTACTCTTGTGACCTGGCTTTCCACACTTATAGCAAACAATACCAGCAGGAGCATCTCCCCTACTAGTTTTCTTGTCGTCAGTTACTTTCTGTTTCCCTTTGCCAGTTGGAGGGTCATAAGGTTTACCACGACTCTGCTGTGATTTGCCTCTCCTCTCACTCATCAACTTGTAATGAGCGTTGCTATCTTCTTCATAAATCCTACAGCTTTCGACCAATGAATCAAAGACACGGGTCTTCTGATACCCGATTGCTTTCTTGATTTCAGACTTCAATTTGTTCTCAAACTTGATACATTTAGAGAATTCAGCAGTCTCTGCGCTGTAGTGCGGATAAAACTTAGCCAATTCCTTAAACTTCGCCGCATACTCAGTAACAGATTTGTCTCCTTGCTTCAGTTCAAGAAATTCAATCTCTTTCTTACCACGGACATCTTCCGGGTAATACTTCTTCAGAATTTCCCTATGGAATACAGTCCAAGTAACCTCTTCACCTGCAGCTTCCAACTCTGGACGGGTCTCTAGCCACCAGTCATCAGCTTCGACTGCTAGCATATGAGTCCCATAACGGACCTTCTGTGCTGGAGTACAATCCATCACACGAAAGATTCGCTCCATTTCCTTTAACCACTCCAATGCACTATCAGGATCATGCTTACCCTTGAAGGTAGGCGGATTCTCCCGTTGAAACGTTGCCAAACTGCGAGACCCAACATCCCCAGCAGGATTCGGCTGATGTTCCATAGCATTAGCTAAAGCTTGCAGAGCAGCAGCGATTGCAGCATCATTCCTACCAGCCATTTCACTTAAGCTGCAATGACCAATAGTCCGATTTCACAATTAAAGAGACTCTAGTGCTAGGCACGACGACTGACGCGACGACACTAGGCAACTTGACCGGACGGACCGACCTGCTCTGATACCACTAATGTAACACCCCAAATCTAAACTTGCGGATAACAGGAAAAACAACAATTCATATGGCAAACAAAGCGCAGCAGCGCAAACATTGACTACATGACGGTCGTCACAAGGGCAAAATTCCTCACATCAGAGATGTTACACTTCAACCTGACAGACAACAATCATTATGCAACAACTTGCAATTATCATACGTAGCACGAAATTAGATGAACAATCACCAATGTATTACTTAACCATTTAATCATAAAACAACTCGTCATTACTTCCGGTGGAAGTTCGATAAAGTATCCAACATGTTCTCTTAAAACAATTTAATAAAAACACTGTAACAGGTTCAACAATAATGATATCAACTAAAATAATAACAGCAATCGTCCATCCCCCCCAAGAGTGCTATGTATCAGAGCGACCAATGACACCTTAACGGGAACTACGCTCTATTCCTGACTACCTGCAAATTACCACTAGAGGAGGTAACATACAACGGGAAAGGGTGAGATATCAATAATATAACATAGAGCATGATAGAAAACATGCCAGAAACTCATCACAACATTATAAGTTTCAAAATCATAAACATCATCGACAACAACTGCAACAATCCATATCTCACGTAAAACAACATTAATATACAACTAACATAATTATGCAACTTCATGTGACTCAACAATGCGACTCAACTGTGCATATGCATGTGGTACCAATTTACCATCAAGGCCGCCAATACAGGCCATCGCAGAATTTGCCACTAAGGGCCGCCAATACAGGCCATCGCATAATTTGCCACAAGGGCCGCCAATACAGGCCATCGCTAATATGCTATGCCATGAAATACCTCTATTATGGACCACAACATCACCGACTATGCAACAAGGCATCAAGCCTACAACAAAACATCCATAATAGAACATTGCTATTTCATATGCATCATATGTTCATCATCCCAACTATTCATGTAAAGGAACATTACGACATCGTATCAACAAATAGGAACTCAAAGTGTTCACACAAAACGGCTATTCCTATACAGGTATAACATCAACATCAATTCTACAATTAATCTTTAACATCTTATCGTAATAACAACATTACGGCATTTTCTTACATAATTAATTACAAATCAATCACGACCAGGTAACTGCCCTTTTTGGCCCATTAGGGAAAACCATTAGAGCGTTGTACGAATAACCGTATAGCATATTCGTTCTACGTATTTGCCCATAAGGAAAACCTTAGAGCATCGCACTAATAACTACATAACACATTCATTCCTACATAGAAATCTTGTCCCATTAGGGAAACCTTTTCCTTAACATTTATCGATTAACGAAACTATACCTATGACTCGATTCCCCACATGAATTCGATCATACTCCCAGTTATAGAATTGAACCCCACCCTTACCTTAGAATTGAGGCCAATTCCATGCTTTCCGATTCCGCTTCTGCTCTACGGTGATTTTTCTGCAGAAATCTTCCGAATTTGCCGATGGATGATTCTTCGCTCTCCACTTCTCTCAATGTGTAACTTCTCTTTTCCGTCTTTCCTTTCCCAAAAATGATGTAATTGAGGGTAAAAGAGTCTACGGGAATATATTTTTGCTACAAAATCTCATTGCACCAGAACACGTTCAAATTCTGCATAACTGCAGTTTTTGCTCGTGTGACGGTCGTCATAGCAGCAAAATTTCATTTTTTTTTCCAGATAGAACATCTTTTTAGGTTTCCAATGCTTCGAACGGGGGTCAAATCCGACTTACGGATCAAGAGATATGATTTTTCGAAGTTTTCCCTAAAACTGCTACGGGATTCTGCACTTTTGCCCGAAATTCGACCGATTCAATTCCTTTCTTCGAAACAAACACATTTTCAAATACGACTACGACGCAACGAGACATAGCAAAGTCATAATTGAATTTAATTGAAGTACAACGGGCGTTACATGAATCATATCTCAGGAGGAGCGTAAGTGATTCATCCGTACTCCTTTGTGGAGAATGGTGGGAGACAGATCATATCTCAGTAGGAGCGTGAGTGATCTGTCGGGGATAGATCATATCACAGTAGGAGCGTAAGTGATCTGTCGGGGATAGATCATATCTCAGTAGGAGCGTAAGTGATCTGTCAAGGGTTCGATTTAATGAACCAATGAGACGGTACCGCATGCATGGTGTTGAGTTGCATATTTGCATTATAATATGTTATATTGTAACTTGAACAGTAGGTTCGTGATTGGTGTTGTAGGGTGAATATTGGTGTGTTGGAGTGTTTTACTACCTTGTTTACATGTATTACATTACCAATATATTTTTGATCATGTTTTCTCACCCCTTTGTTGTTGTTGTGGTCTGTGCTTCTTCGGAAGTACAGATAATCCAGGTACTTAGCTAGCTTGGATTATGGTGTGCCAGTCGAGTCTAGGATGCTCTGATACGTAGCACGGGACTTGGGTGTTTTTATTTGTTTTATGCTGAACTTGTATTTTGTTTCCTATGAACGTATCAAAAACCTTTGTTGGATTTTACTATTTAATATTCCGCTGTATTTAGAGAAAAACCTTTTTATAAGGAAATGTTGGTTTTGCTATGTGATATCCCACTTGGGAAGAAAAAATCTGATGTTTATTTATAATGTTTATTATTTTAATTGTTTTTGGGAAGTGGGGTGTTACAATTGGCATCAGAGCAGGTCGGTCTGTCCGGCCAGTGTTGTTGAGTCGAGTTGAGTCGGTCCTTTAGGATAGAGTTGAGTATCTTTTAACCTGGTGTTGTTATTTTCGAGCAGTATGGCAGGAAGGAACGATGCTGCGTTGGCTGCTGCGGTGCAAGCAATGGCGCAGGCGATTGCTAATCAGAACCAAACTGCAGATGCCCAATTCAGGAGTTTGGCGCAGTTTCGGAGCAACAAGCCGCCGACGTTTGAAGGAGGAATTCTGGATCCTGAAGCTGTACAGAAGTGGTTGAAGGCAATCGAGAAAATCTTCAGGACTATGGATTGTAGTGATGAGCAAAAGGTGAGGTTTGGTACTCACATGATGGAGGGCGAAGCTGAAGCTTGGTGGGACAACAGTCGCCAAAGATTGGAAGCTGCTGGAACTGCCATTACTTGGGAGGTGGTTCGGAAAGGTTTTCTGGAAAAGTATTTTCCGGAAGATATTCGAAGTGCTAAGGAGATTGAATTCTTAGAGCTGAAGTAGGGTAGTGTGACGGTAGCAGAGTATGCTGCTAAGTTTGAAGAGCTGGTGCAGTATTGTCCTCATTATAATATTGATGGGGCAATGACTTATAAGTGTTTAAAATTTGAGAATGGACTGCGTCCAGAGATTAAGTTGGGGATTGCTTGTCAGAAGATCAGGAGTTATCCCGAGCTGGTAAGCAGGAGCATAATTTATGATAATGACAACCGGGCAAGGATTGCACACTACAAAGCTGTTAATGACCGTAAGGGTAAGCAGAGGTTCAGTGGTACTCCTTATAGTGTTGTTGCTGATAAGGGAAAGCGTAAAGCTGTTGTTGATAAGAAGCCCAGAGAGGGGAGAGCATCTGCTGATGGGAAATGTTTCCGATGCGGTGGCATGGGACACCGTGCTAATGATTGTCCTAATGAAGTAAAGAAGTGTTTTAAGTGTGGGAAGCCAGGTCATGTGATTGCTGATTGCAGAGCTACTATGCCGACCTGTTATAACTATAGTGAGAAGGGTCACATCAGTACCCATTGTGAGAAGCCGAAGAAGCCTTAGACATCTCCGGCTGGTGGGAAAGTGTTTGCTTTGGCAGGAACTCAAACTGTCAGTGATGAGCGAGTTATCAAAGGTATTTGTATTATCAATAATATTCCTTTAACTGCTATTATTGATACGGGTGCAACCCACTCGTTTATTTCTGTTGACTGTGTGAAGAGGATAGGATTTGTGTCGTCTACTCTTGAGAGACGAATGACTATTGAGACACCCTCTATTGGCTCAGTGACTACTTCTCTAGTATGTTTGAAGTGTCCGCTGACTATTTTCGGTAGAGAATTTGGAGTGGATATGATTTGTCTACCACTTGATAATTTGGATGTTATTCTGGGTATGAACTGGTTAGAGTTCAACCGAGTCTACATCGATTGTTTTCGGAAGGAATTGTTGTTCCTGACTCCAGAAAAGGAAGCTTTAGCAGGTTCTTTGTCTAGTAAAGAATTGAGGACCTTGTTGGAAGATGAAGCTAAAGTGTTTGCTTTATTTGCATCATTATCGGTGGATAGCAAAGCGTCAATTGAGGAATTGGCAGTGGTGAATGAATTTCCGGAAGTGTTTCCTGATGACATTACGGAATTGCCTCCGACGAGGGAAGTTGAATTTAGTATTGATCTTGTTCCTGGTACGAGGCCTATTTCTATGGCGCCGTACAGGATGTATGCAGTGGAATTGGCTGAGTTGAAGTCTCAGATTGGAGAATTGTTGGATAGAAAGTTTATTAGATCGAGTGTGTCGCCGTGGGGAGCTCCAGTGTTATTGGTGAAGAAGAAGGATGGTAGTATGCGTTTGTGCATCGACTACCGTCAGTTGAATAAAGTGACTATTAAGAATAAGTATCCTCTACCAAGGATTGATGACTTGATGGATCAGCTGGTGGGAGCTCGTGTGTTCAGTAAGATCGATTTGAGATCGGGTTACCATCAGATAAGGGTAAAAGAAGGTGATATTCAGAAGACTGCTTTTAGGACTAGATATGGACATTACGAATATGCTGTAATGCCGTTTGGAGTGACTAATGCGCCAGGAGTATTTATGGAGTATATGAACAAAATTTTCCATTCTTATTTGGATCAGTTCATTCTGGTATTTATTGACGATATATTAATTTATTCTAAATCTGATGAAGAACATGCAGGACATCTGAGGATTGCCTTGCAGGTGCTGAAGGAAAATAAATTGTTTGCTAAACTGTCGAAGTGTGACTTCTGGTTGAAGAAAGTGAGTTTCTTGGGGCATGTAATATCTGGTGATGGCATAGCGGTGGACCCGTCAAAAGTAAGTGCAGTGTTGCAGTGGGAACCACCAAAGACAGCAACGGAGATTAGAAGCTTTTTGGGTTTGGCAGGTTATTACCGCAGATTTATTGAAGGGTTCTCTAATTTGGCGTTGCCATTGACTCAGTTAACGAGGAAGAACCAAGTTTTTGTATGGGATGCTGCTTGTGAAGAAAGCTTTGAAGAGCTGAAGAAGAAATTGACTACAGCACCGGTGTTAGTGTTGCCGACTCCGAGTGAACCGTTTGTGGTATACTGTGATGCGTCTAAGATGGGATTAGGCGGAGTTCTTATGCAGAATGGTAAGGTAGTAGCATATGCTTCGCGGCAACTGAGAGTGCATGAGCGAAATTATCCTACTCATGATCTCGAATTGGCTGCGGTTGTCTTTGTGTTGAAAATTTGGAGGCATTATTTATATGGTTTGAAATTTGAAGTGTTTAGTGATCATAAGAGTCTGAAATATTTGTTTGATCAGAAAGAGCTGAATATGAGACAAAGAAGATGGTTAGAATTTTTGAAGGATTATGACTTCAGTTTGAGTTATCATCCAGGAAAGGCCAATGTAGTGGCAGATGCTTTGAGCAGGAAAACGATTCATATGGCAGCTCTGATGGTGAAAGAAATTGAGTTAATTAAACAGTTCAGAGATTTGAGCATGGTTTGTGAGACTACTGCAGATAGTGTGATGTTGGGTATGTTGCAGGTAAATAATGACTTCTTGGATATGATTAGAGAGAATCAGAAGTTGGATGTGAAACTAGTAGATTTGATGCCTGGAGTAGGAAGTAACTCCGATAGTGACTTTAAATTGGATAGTACAGGTGTGTTGAGATTTAGAGGCAAGATTTGTGTACCAGATGATGAAGAATTGAATAAGTCAATTTTAAGTGAAGGACATCGTAGTAGTTTGAGTATCCATCCGGGAGCTACGAAAATGTACCATGATTTGAAGAAATTATTTTGGTGGTCTGGTATGAAAAAAGACATTGCTCAATTTGTTTATGCTTGTTTGACGTGTCAAAAGTCGAAGTTGGAACACCAAAGACCTTCGTGATTTATGCAACCATTAGAGATTCCGGTTTGAAAATGGGATTGTATTACTATGGACTTGTTACAGGTTTGCCGAATACGGCGAGAGGATTTGATGCTATATGGGTGATTGTGGATCGATTGACGAAGTCTGCACACTTTGTGCCGATCAATATTAGTTTCCCGTTGACGAAGCTGGCGGAGATTTATATTCGGGTAATTGTAAAGTTACATGGTGTTCCGTCCAGTATTATGTCGGATAGAGACCCGAGGTTTACTTCAGAATTTTGGAAAAGCTAGAAGGAAGCTTTGGGAACTAAGTTGAAGTTGAGTTCAGCTTATCATCCGCAAACTGATGGTCAGTCAGAGAGGACTATTCAGTCGCTTGAGGATTTGCTGAGAGCTTGTGTGTTGGAAAAGGGTGGTGCGTGGGATACTCATTTACCATTGATTAAGTTCACGTACAATAACAGTTACCATTCGAGTATTAGAATGACACCGTTTGAAGCTTTGTATGGGAGGAGGTGTAGGACTCCTCTGTGTTGGTATGAGACTGGTGAGAATGTGGTGCTTGGACCAGAAATTGTACAGCAGACTACTGAGACAATTCAGATGATTCGTGAGAAAATGAAAGTGAGTAGGCAGAAGAGTTATCATGATAATCGGAGGAAAGAGTTGGAATTCTGTGTAGGTGATCACGTATTCCTAAGAGTTAATCCGATGACTGGTGTGGGTCGTGCGTTGAAGTCCAAGAAGCTGAATTCTAAGTTTATTGGACCTTATAAGATTTTGCAGAGAATTGGCGATGTGGCTTATAGGGTGGCGTTGCCGCCTGAGTTGTCAAACTTACATGATGTGTTTCATGTGTCACAATTGTGAAAGTATGTTTCTGATCCATCTCATGTGATTCAAAGAGATGATGTTCAGGTTCGGGAGAATCTTACTATTGAAATGATGCCGTTGAGGATCGAGGACCGTAAGAAGAAACAACTCTGAGGGAAGGAGATACCTTTGGTGAAGGTAGCTTGGGGAGGTGCTGCAGGAGGCAGTGTGACCTGGGAGTTGGAAAGTAGGATGCGAGAAGCGTATCCGGAACTATTTCCATCAAGTAATTTTCGAGGAAGAAAATAATTAAAGTGAGGGAGAGTTGTAACATCCATTTTAATTATTTAGTCATTTTATTATAATTTTAATTATTATGTGTTGGTGTGCCCTTTGGTGGGGGTGTGTTGGATGATGATTGGTGGGTGTCCCTGATATGGGAGGATTATTGGTGGTATTTTGTTGTGGATATAATAATATAATAAATAATAGTAATATTGGTGGTGATATTATTATTATTATTATTATTATTATTATTATTATTATTATTATTATTATATTTATTATTATTATTAATATTATTATGACTTTTGGTGAGTTAATACTATTATTATTATTATTATTAGTAATATTATTAATATGGAGAATATAATATTATTATTAATATGGTTATTATATTATTATGATTATTGGTGAGATGATAATATTGTTATTATTATTATGGTTACTATTATTAATATTTAGTAATATTATATTATTATTATTATTATTATTAGTTGGGATTAGAATATTAAGAATAAGATATAAGTTGAAGGGGTAAGAAGGGAATTAAGGAGAGAGAAGAGAAAACGGATACGAGGGAATTAGAAGAGTTGGGAGAAAGAACGATAGAAGTTAGAAGAACGGGAAAGAGAGCGAAGAACGAAGGAGAAGAGGGAAAGTCAGAATTGGCCAACCTTGGAGGATTTCTTCACCGATCAGATCAATTAACAAGGTAAGGGGAAGAAACTTGATTGGGATGGTATTTACATGTATAGGGTAGTGGGGATTCCTTAACCCCGTAGGAATGTGTCGGTGTATGAAGTTTTATGTTGTCATGCCTATAATTGTTGATTGATGTTGAGAATTGGTATTTGATAAACCAATGAGGAATTGATATATGTCGATGTTGATGAATTATTGTTTTTGGTGAGTTTGGGGTATTGGTTGGGTTTACAGTTTTAGGGAAGTTCTGTGTGACCTTTTGATGTATCGATAGAATGTTTAAGTGTTGATTCTGGAATATGGATTAGGGAGCGATTGGTTTGAATTACGTGCACTATTGATACTGAGAATAGGATGAGAATTAGAGTTGGAATGTTAGGCTTGAATTTGGATCTGGTAGCACTTCAGAGCAGTGGAAAATTTGGTGGATCGCAGCATTCGCTGGGCTTCGCCTGGCGAATGAAGGCGAGTATTCGCCTGGCAAACTGTGGCGAGTGGTAGCGAATAATTCTGGATTAAATCCCAGACCAAAAGAGTAGGAACTTCGCCTGGCGAATGCCAGCGAAGGTTCGCTACGGGGATTCGCCTGGCGAATGTCCCAGCGAATGTAGCAGAAAAATGTGACTTTTTGTGACATTTGGCCTTGAGCTTTGATCTTGTGTGATCCCTTTGGCCATGATGAAGTGATAGAGTGGTGATTGTAGGACTTAATTGGAGTACTTGGTGATAGTAAGTGATCCCTTGATATTTTATTTTAAGTGGATGATTAGTTGGTGTATTCCCGAGTGGTGGGATGTGTTTATACTTGGTGTTAGAATGTGAGATTGCTCACTGTGTGATTTGAATTATATGATCTTGGTGTGTAATATATCTATACCTATATGCATTGACGTATGATGATATGATCAGGAGGATCGTGTGCACTTAGTGTGCCTGAATATAATAATTATGCATTGGTGTCGTGCATATCATGGTGTTTGGTGGGATGAATCATATCTCAGGATGAGCGTAAGTGATTCATCCGTACTCCTTTGTGGAGAATGGTGGGAGACAGATCATTTCTCAGTAGGAGTGTAAGTGATCTGTCGGGGATAGATCATATCTCAGTAGGAGCGTAAGTGATCTGTCCAGGGTTCGATTGAATGAACCAATGAGACGGTATCGCATGCATGGTGTTGAGTTGCATATTTGCATTATAATATGTTATATTGTAACTTGAACAGTAGGTTCGTGATTGGTGTTGTGGGGTGAATATTGGTGTGTTGGTGTGTTTTACTACCTTGTTTACATGTATTACATTACCAATATATTTTTGATCATGTTTTCTCACCCCTTTGTTGTTGTTGTGGTCTGTGCTTCTTCTGAAGTACAGATAATCCAGGTACTTAGCTAGCTTGGATTATGGTGTGCCAGTCGAGTCTAGGATGCTCTAATAGGTAGCACGGGACTTGGGTGTTTTTATTTGTTTTATGCTGAACTTGTATTTTGTTTCCTGTGAACGTATCAAAAACCTTTGTTGGATTTTACTATTTAATATTCCGCTGTATTTAGAGAAAAACCTTTTTATAAGGAAATGTTGGTTTTGCTATGTGATATCCCACTTGGGAATAAAAACTCTGATGTTTATTTATAATGTTTATTGTTTTAATTGTTTTTGGGAAGTGGGGTGTTACATACTGTGTTAGTATAAATAATTTAAAGACATAACCGTCAACAAAAATAAATAATGTCAGATATGATACCTGTATCTCACTCCATATTTTTTTAGCGGGTTTCAACGTTGAAATTCTCCAATAATTACAAGTGATTGGAATTTGCGAGCGAACAAGTGCACCAATGTAACTTGTTAACATCGCACCGTTAGGCTCAATTAATTGGTCTATTTCATTCCAATGAAGATCATATTTTATACCTTTATCTCTCGTTGTTAGGCTCATGTACTGGTTCGTTTCCACCCTCTAAAGGAGTATCATGTGAGTTTTTCTCGTTGTTAGCCATAATACCTATAATTTAAAAAAACACACTTATTAAATGAATGACAAATACATATGAAATGAAAAACATATGGTGCATGTTAGAGTTTCTTATCATACTTTTGTGAATACATGACTTTGCATGGGAGCCATATTAACTTCAACTAGTATATACTATTATTTAAAACAAATTTTTGATATATTACCAATAGTACTAATAGTACTAATTTTTTTCTATGTTCAGCTTTTTCTACTAAATCTCACTTAAAGGCAATTACATTAATTAATAAGATCCTTTTTTTTTGTTCTCACTAACTAATTTTAATGATTTTTTTTTATATATTTTAATTCATGAGCAACACCAGAAGCGGAAGCACCACCGTGTCAGCCACCACAAGTGGTTCAAAAAAGACCAAAATGGTATCAACAGCAAGTAATAACAACAGTGCGAGTCTTTGTAAGAAAATTTCAAAGAATGAAGTAACATTTCAATATTATTTCCCCACACTATCATTCCAAAATTTATACATTATCATTTCATCAAAATATGCATGTTTTAGTTCTTATACACTAATCATAAGAGTATAAATAATGAGAACATGAAAATTAAAGTACCTTGAAAATGGTGGAATGGCCGAACAGAGGATGCACGGCAGACGGAGGGAGGCGAAGGTGGCGGAAATGACTGGACCGACGAACGGTGGCACGACGGCGGACGGAAGGGGTCAGACGGAGGGAATAGGGTTTGTCGCGAAGTTGCTGTGTTTCGTTTTCAGAAAGTGTTTCGGATGAAAAATGACATGACTGTCTAAAATAAAATGTTTTATTAAAACAAATATCACATATAACAACGCTTTTAAAAAGCGCTTTCGTATGCCCCCCTATAGCAGCGCTTTTATATGAAAGCGCTTTCGTATGCCTCCCCCTTTAGCATCGCTTTTTGAAAGCGCTTTCGTATCCCCCCCTTTAGCAACGCTTTTAGAAAGCGCTTTCGTAGCCCCCCCTTTAGCAACGCTTTCTAAAAGCGCTTTCGTTGCCCCCCTTTTTAGTAGCGCTTTCTTTTGTATTACAAAACTGACACATTTAGCAGCGCTTTTTTAGAAGCGCTTTCTTAAGTCAACAAGTTTCCCCCCCCATTTTTTTAACTCTTTAGCAGCTCTTTTTTAGAAAGCTCTGTCTTTCCTGTGCTGGCAAAAATCATTTTTGGTGTAGTGTTGAATCCATAACTCTTCCATGAAATACGCAACAAAACTCTTTTTTTAAATAAGAACTAAATCCATGCAGATTTAATCCATACAGGACAGATCATAGTAGCGCAAAGAGTTGCACACAGGTAACAGACAAACAAACACATTCTCACAGAATGTTTTGTTCACAAAATTCAAGACATCATGCTTGACATCATGAACTAAATCCTGCAACAACAAACATAACAACTTGCAGAATCTTAACACCATATGTCAAGACATCCTGTAGGACATCTTGTGATTTCACCATGTTTTACCAAAATGCCTGCCAATCAGGAACTAACAAACTCCCCCTTTGGCAAATTTTGGCTAAAACAAATAACAGATCATAAGAGCTCCTAAAATAGAGAGCATATCACAGCAGAAGAACAACTTCAAACAGGGGTAAAAACAAACTCCCCCTCAACTCAGAAACCAGCAACTCTTCAAGCCAAAATGTAAAACAATCAGCCCAAATATACTTCAATAGTCAGTAACCTGTAAATCACAAATTCACTTAACAACTTAGACAAAAAACAACAACATCCTGCAAGATCAACAGAGCAACAGAGCAGCAACAACTTCAGAATAACAACAGCTTCTACCAGCTCCACACCTACCAAACACAACTTTACACACACCAAACTTCTCCCCCTTTTTAGCCATAAATTAGGAACATAAGCTAAGGGAAAGTAACAAGATCATATTACCAGAACCAAGATAAGTTAAGGGTATAAAGACCCAAATATAGTACAAGCCATTAGCACCTTAAGTGCAATAAAAGTACATGCTGCAGCAGTAGACAAATCAAAGAGGCAAAAAAACAAAAACAAAGAGCAAATCAAACAAGATTAATCTTCATCCTCAGAACTAGTATTGTCAGCTGCATCAGCATCAGTAGGCACAAAATTAACACCATCTTAAGTCTCCTCCTCAGACACTTCCTCACCTTTATCTTCTTGAGTATCATCATCATGCATTACATTATCTTCATTTTCCAAACATTAAATCAAAGCCTCCAATTTAATCTTCCTAGAAGTAGTCACATTAATCATATCACCTAACTCCCTGCATGTTTCCTTCAACTCAGAAATAATCCCAGCCCTTGATGTAGAAGCCTTCTCAGCAGAAGTCAAGACAATGTCTGGGACATGTCTTCCAGCAAATAGCTTATAATGAAGGAACATAACTGATTCCCTCTTGCATGCCACATCATTTGTAGTAAGAATTCCAGGGTGTTGGTTTAGGATTATTTCACAAATAAGAGATGGAAATGCAATAGGCAGTTTCACAGCACTAGTGGTTGCATGTTTTACAATTTGATCAAAAATATATTGTCCAAAGTTAAACTCAATCTTAGTACCCACAACATAAATAAATCTACCCAATCCAACAATAATGGTTGAGGTATGATTAGTGGGCACCCAGTTAGCAGCACCAATCCTGTGAAGGATGGCATACTTGAAACTAAGTTGCCCAGCAGAGAGCTTACCTCTTAATGGCCAGGCATTTAGTTGGTTTGCAGTAATGATCCTACACACTTGATTGTTAGAAGCCTTCATTTCACATTCACCTTCATCAGTCCTTCCCAAGAATCTGTTAATCACCATTGGAGAGAACTCAACACACCTCCCTCTCACAAAAACCTTCATAAAATTATTTATTTTCCTGTCAGTAATGGTAGCAGGAATGTTCAAAATAAATTCCTTCATCAGCACATCATAGCATTTAGAGAACCCAGTAACCATTTTGATCAAACCAGCATCAGTAATTAATTGCATGACCTCCTTGATATCCAAGGCGTCTTTTCCTAACTCCCTTTCTAGAGCAATCCTTTGTTGATACACAAGTTTCCACTTTGACACACTGTCAATATAGTGGAATGATACATTATCAAGTGGGGCAGCAGGCACAGACCTTGTAGTCTTCTTGGCAATAGATCTCTTTGTAAGGGTTATGTCCGGAACATCCTCCTCAACATCATCATCTGAGTCAGTAATTTCCAACCTAACTTTTCTCTTCTTGGAAGCAGGAGTAACCTTACTCTAAGCTTTTGGAGGCCCAACAGGGGTCTTCTACTTCTGAATTTTGGAAGGGGATTCCTCAAGCACAACTTTTCCCTTTCTAGTATTCAATCTTTTAGCAATACCCGGAGCAACATTCTTGATCAACTCATCATCAAAAGGAACATCCTTAACATCCACTATATTTTAAGAGATGTTTAACTTCTCCTTGTTTGGAGCAAAATAGTTTGTTGTGTCATCCATACTATCATTTTGATTAGCAACATCATCTTCTCTTTCATCCTAGAGCACAGAGCTAGCAAGCTTGTGCAGGTTCTCAGTATTAGGGTTCTTATCAGATGAGGGTTTTTCAGCATCTTTACCTAGGTCAGCAGCAGGAGTTGGAGTGGGATCCATGCGAGATAGGGGAGTGAAGATCCCAGGAACATTGTGTCCACCATAGAGAACCTTAGTTATAAGTTCCATAATGGTTCTATCAACATAGGTATTGCCTTCTTTGTTCTTCATCCTAGTGGTATAATCAATAGAGGTTTTACAGGATTTACCTTTGGATGTCTGTTGAGGTTCGTTTCCATGAGTTGGAGTGGTCTTGGGAGCTTCATTGTCGTGACTGGGAACCATGGAGAGAGGAGTAATGTCAAGGAATTCTTCAAAAGAAATGTTCATGGGACAAGCCTTAGGTTTAGATTCAAACTTTGAAGCTTTTGAAGAGGTTGCAACATGTTTGGGAGACATTTTGAGTTTTTTGAGAGAAGAAAAGCAGGTTGTAATGGGAGAAACACGCATAGAGTGGGGAGCAAGCAGAAACTTAGTGGGGGTATGGGAGTTGAAAGGGCAGTTGGAGGGAAAAATTTGATTGGGGTAGCGTGTGTTAGTAACCTTGAGCGTGTTATGCAATAAAGAGTGATGTTGGGACATCTCTATTTTAGAAAAAAAAACACCTTTTATGAGTAATAATCCCACTCAGCAATAATTACTATAAATCTTCATAAATACAAATCCCTAATTTTTCTCTCAAAATTTCAAACTGATTGGCATCCAAAGCCTTAGTAAAAATATCAGCCAGCTATTTTTCTATTGTAACATGCTCTAGGGTAATGGTTTTATTTTCAACAAGCTCCCTTATAAAATGATGGAGAATGTCAATGTGCTTTGTTCTGCTGTGTTGAATGGGGTTCTTGGAGATGTTTATAGCACTTAGGTTGTCACAGTATAATGTCATAACATCTTTTGTGACATTATACTCTGTAAGCATTTGCTTCATCCACACAAGTTGAGAGCAGCTACTCCCAACAACTATATATTCAGCTTTTGCAGTAGATAGAGATAGACAATTTTGTTTCTTGCTAAACCATGATATGAGGTTGTTTCCTAAAAAGAAGCAACCTCCTGATATGCTCTTTCTGTCATCAGCACTTCCAGCCCAATCAGCATCACAGTATCCAGATAGCACACAACCAGATCCATGAGTGTACAACATCCCATATTCACTTGTCCCATTGATATATTTTAAAATTCTCTTAACTTGATTAATATGACTTATCTTGGGTTCAACTTAATATCTGGCACAAACACCCACAACAAATGCAATGACAGGCCTGCTTGTTGTAAGATATAACAAGCTCCCTATCATGCTTCTGTAGAGACTTTGATCCATATTGACTCCTTTTTCATCTTTTGACAACTTTAGATGAGTATGAGCAGGTGTTCTTTTGTGGCTGACATTTTCCATTCCAAACTTTTTAACTATATTCTTAGCATACTTACTCTGAGATAGGAATATAGATTCTTCCATCTGTTTGACTTGCAATCCAAGAAAATAAGTTAATTCCCCAACAAGGCTCGTTTCAAATTCAGACTGCATTTGCTGCACAAAATGTTGAACCATCTCATCTAACATCCCACCAAAGACAATATCATCAACATATATTTGAGCAATCATGATTTTTCTCTTTACTTCTTTGATAAACAAGGTTTTATCTATGCCACCTTTTCTGTATCCATTGTCAACAATAAAATCTGTTAATCTTTCATACCATGCTCTAGGAGCTTGCTCAGATCATACAAGGCTTTCTTTAACTTAAACACATGATTAGGAAAAGTTGGATCAACAAAACCCTTAGGTTGTTCCACATAAACTTCTTCATTTAGGTAACCATTTAAAAAGGCACTTTTAACATCCATTTGAAGCAGCTTGATTTTCAAAATGTAGGCAACTCCCAAAAGAAGTCTGATAGATTCAAGGCAAGCTACGGGAGCAAAAGTTTCATCAAAACCAACCCCTTCAACCTGAGTGTATCCTTGAGCAACAAGTCTGGCTTTGTTCCTAGTGACCACTCCCTTTTCATCAGACTTATTCTTGTAAACCCATTTAGTTCCAATCATATTTGTTCCTTCAGGCCTTGGCACAAGATCCCAAACTTTTTTTCTCTTGAATTCCCCCAACTCCTCTTGCATGGCATTTATCCATAATTCATCAGTTAAAGCTTCCTTGATGTTTTTAGGCTCAATCTTGGACACAAAACAAGAACTTGAAATAACTTATCTGGATCTAGTGGTTACCCCTTTATTTGGATCACCTATGATAAGATCTATAGGATGGTCTTTCTGAATTCTGAATTCTGATTGATTGTCCTCTGTTAACTGGTTCAGATTCAGTGATGGTAGGATTGGGATCATTGGTTTTGTTTTCAGACTCAGCTGAGATATCAAAGGATGTTCCAACATCTTCTAGGACATCAATATCCTTATGCACATCATCTATAACAACATCGATAGACTCCATCATGATCTTAGCTCTGGAGTTAAACACTCCATAGGCTCTATTGTTAGTAGAGTAGCCCAAGAATATACCTTCATCACTCTTAGGGTCCATCTTTCTTCTATGATCATGATATGTAAGTATGTAGCATTTGCTTCCAAACACATGGAAGTATTTTACAATCGGCTTTCTTCCTTTCCATATTTCATACAGTGTGGTCATTGTTCCTGTTCTCAAGGTTACTCTGTTGTGTATATAGCAGGAAATGTTCATGGCTTCAGCCCAGAAGTGGTAGGGCAACTTCTTTGCATGGATCATTGCTCTAGTAGATTCTTGTATGGTTCTATTCTTTCTTTCCACAACTCCATTTTGCTGTGGAATAATGGGAGCAGAGAATTCATGACTGATTCCTTCAGAAGAATAGAATTTAGCAAATTTTTTATTTTCAAACTCTTTCCCATGATCACTCCTGATTCTAACAACCTTGCTTTCCTTTTCTCTTTGAATTTTTTGATAGAGGTCTTGAAACACATCAAACACTTCAGATTTTTCTCTTATGAAGTTAACCTAGGTATATCTGGAAAAGTCATCTACCACCACATAAGCATACTTCTTTCCACCAAGACTCTCCACCTGCATAGGTCTCATTAAGTCCATGTGGAGAAGTTCCAATACTTTAGAAGTAGTGAGATGTTGGATCTTCTGGTGTGACATCCTTCTCTGTTTTCTTATTTGACATTCACCACAAACTTTTCCCTCTTCAATCATCAGCTTAAGAATTCCTCGGACTGCTTATGTAGAAATGATTTTCTTCATTCCTTTTAGATGAAGATGTCCAAGCTTCTGGTGCCATAGTTTCACTTCATCTTCCATGGCTAGAGCACATTTGGAGTTCTGAGAGACCCATAGGTAGCAATTGTCTTTAGATCTGACTCCCTTCATGATTAATTCTCCTTTTTCATTTGTAACTAAGCATTCAAGTTTAGTGAAGTTGACACTGAATCCTTGATCACATAGTTGACTGATGTTAACTAAGTTAGCAGTTAATCCTTTAACCAGCAACACATTATTAAAATCAGGAGCTCCTGAGCAGTTCAACCTTCCAACTCCCTTGATTTCTCCTTTGGCTCCATCTCCAAAAGTCACATGGTTGGTAGAGTGGGGTTGGATGTCAACTAAGAGATTTTTCATCCCTGTCATGTGTCTGAAGCATCCACTGTCAAAGCACCAATCTTCTTTAGCAGAGACTTTGAGAGACATATGAGCTATTAAGCAAGTTGTAGTAGCTTTAGGAACCCATTGCTTTATAGCAGGAGCTTTAGGAACCCATTGCTTCTTAGTTAACTGAGTATTGTGATCTAGTCTATTTTTAGGATACCCATGTAGTTTGAAACAGAAGGGCTTTATATGACTAAAACAACCACAATAGTGACATCTCCATCTTTAGAACTTTCTTGGTTGTTTGGGTTGGCCTTTGTTATGATGTTGAGACATCGGATGGAACATTTTTCGCTTGGATCCAGAAGGCTTGTGGTGTGAAGAATGCTTATTGGCTGAAGGTGGTTTCTCTTCTTCATCAAACCCTAACCCTGTCTTGTCTCCTACCCTTCTCCCAGATTGAAGGATCTTATCTATGGTGTTGGTACTACTGTTCATCATCCTAACAGACTTCCCCATTTGATCAAGTTGAGAAGTCAGCTGAGCAGCTTCATCATTCAACTCAGTGATAGTATTAAGGTGTACATCAACTTCATTATTTAACTCAATGATAGTTTTTAGGTGTTCCTCCTTTTCAGCCTTCAGTTTGATGATGAGTTTTTTTTGCTTTTCACCTTGATGGCACACTTCTTCACTTCTAAGGCACAACTCTTTGTAAGAGGCTGCGAGTTCGTCAAATGTTAATTCATCTTCACTGGAGTCTTCATCAGAGTAGTACCTTCTAGTCAAAGCAGTTACATGTTTGGCAGACTCTTCTTCAAGATCACTGTTAGATTCCTCATCAAACCAAAAGACAACAAGACTTTTCTTTTGTTTCTTGAGATAGGTTGGGAATTCATCTTTAATGTGACCAAAACCTTCACATCCATGGCACTGTATCCCTTTGCTATTGGTGGGTTTTTCTTCAGTCCTGGTTCTTCTACCTGCATCATTGGACCTATTGATGTCATGAGAAATGTTCTTGACATTAGGTCTTGACTTCATATCCATTCTTTTCATCACTTTGTTGAATTATCTTCCAAGAAGCACTATGGCATTTGATAAACTTTTATTTGTATCCTCATATGATTCTTTCTCTCCATTTTCAGTATTTGACATAAAGGCTATACTCATTTTCTTATCAGCTTTGTCACTTATTCCCACTTCAAAGGTTAAAAGAGACCCAATGAGTTCATCAACTCTCATATTGCAAATGTCTTGTGCTTTCTCTATAGCAGTTACTTTCATGTCAAATATTTTGGGAAGAGATCTGAGAATTTTTCTTACCAGCTTTTCTTCTGAAATCTTTTCACCTAGGGCACTTGAAGCATTGGCTATTTCAAGAATATTCATATGAATTTCATCCTTACATTTTCAAACTTTGTAGTTAGCAGTTAAATTTTAGACATCTTTACCTTGGATGTACCTTCATGGGTAGTCCTGAGTATCTCCCAAGCATCTTTAGCAACCTTAAGTTGTTCACCAATCTGAATATGTTTCTATCAATTCCATTGAACAGGGCATTCAAGGCTTTGGTGTTACCAAGAGCCAGCTCATCCTCTTCCTTTGTCCATTCTTCCTCAGGCTTCAAGTCAGATGTAGCCTTTCCATCTTTATCAATAATCACAGGATGTACCCATCCTTTTATAATAGCTTTTCAAGCCTTACTATCCAAAGATTTTAAGAAAGCAACCATACGTGGTTTTCTATAGTCATAATTACTCTCGTCCAGAACAGGTTGTCTGTTCACAAATCCTCTTTCTTTGTCCATGGTACCAGAAAATATCGTCCCTAGATCTCACCTAGAACCAGAGCAGAATGCCTGCTCTGATACTAATTGAAATTCTGGTATCAGATATCAGATGTCGAAGGCGATGTTATGACACTAATATATGTACAATCATCAATAAGAACAAGAATAGACAAATAACAAAAGTAAAAAGACACAAGCAATTGTTAACCCAGTTCGGTGAAAACACACCTACGTCTGGGGGCTACCAAGCCAGGAAAGAAATCCACTAAGTAGAATTAGTTTGAAGATATACAATAGACTCTCTCTAGTTTACCATCTTCTCACCTAATCTCTACACTTGCAATTTCTACTTAGAACACTCCTAGATAAGAGACACCTCTCACTCCCCCTCAATCACATAAGTGATAACAACAAAAATAATAAGACACTCTTCAAAGACACAATCTTGATCTTGCTTAAAAGCTTCAATCAAGTACAATGCACTCTTGCTTACAAGCTTTGAGTTAATAACATGCAATACAAAACTTAGTCCAATTCACACATTAAAGTAATGAGTGAATGGCTCACAAACTAACACAAGACACACGAAAGCTAGAACACTAATCCTTACGCAATTGCACAATCTTAAACCTAGCTTCTCTGACAGAAAACTAGTGTTGCGAATGCTATAAATAGCAACACATGGACGGGCTTGGGCAGTGGCAAAAATAACATCTGATCTTGAAGAAATCAATCTAAATAATCAGGACCAATGAAATATATTTGATTTGATCCAGTCAGCTCCAATCAAATCACTCTTCTAATCTTCAAGATTTTCTTCAGAAAATAGCTCTACTTGAATCCATAACTCTTCCACGAAATACGCAACAAAACTCATTTTTTAAATAAGAACTAAATCCACACAGATTTAATCCATACAAGACAGATTATAGTAGCGCAAAGAGTTGCACACAGGTAACAGATAAAATAACACATTCTCATAGAATGTTTTGTTCACAAAAGTCAGGACATCCTGAACTAAATCCTGCAACAATAAACATAACAACCTGCAGAATCTTAACACCATATGTCAAGACATCCTGTAGGACATCTTGTGATTTCACCAAGTTTTACCAAAATGCCTGCCAATCAGGAACTAACACATACAAACAGATATATTGACAAATATACATGTAAGCAGATATTCACAAATATAGCATACAATATAAAAAAAGGCTAAACCCTCAAGTTAAAGTTATGTCCCCAGTGAAGTCGCCATTTCTGATGTAGTGAGAATCATAATGTCAAGCTATTGATTAACTTGAATCTTAATTCTTTAAATTCACAACCGGACTTTGATTTATCCAAAGGAAAGGTTAAAGAAAGAAAAACCCTTTGCGTCATGTAACAACAACGCTAAGAGATTTTGGGATCGGGGGTTGGTTATGCCTAGGGTAGGTATTTCACATCCTAAACATCTGTAGTACTCTACAGGAACCTTTTGTATGTTTGTATGTTATACTTGCTAAATGTTTGTTATGGTTTGGGATAGAGGTACAAGATAATTTTGTAGGTAAAGACCTAAGGATAGTTTCTAAATTTTCTCGTAAGGATATCGCATCATCTGCCTACATATCCTAACTAGGATAGAATCAGAGCAACCGTAGTTCGCCTCACCAAGGATTAAAAAGTACTTGACTATGGTCAATACTCCAGGGGAACAAAAATAACAATGCTTATGTAGAGTTTAACCAAACTCTCTATATCTATATTGAACACTCAAGAATAGGGAGTAAGTAATCATCACCATGATTCTTACATAGAGTTAACCAACTCTACCTAAAAGCTCTAATTGAAAGATACTCCTAACAAGGGGTAGGTCTTTTAGGCTTAAGTAAAGACTAGATGGGTATAGGTTCTAACTTAACTAAGCCAGGGTTCAAGATGACTTAACAAAGTCAAAAGGGAGGGTAATGAGCTATCTATGACCCAAGGGTCAATAGAGAGACTTTCCTTCGGAATGGGAAAAGAGGAGGCAACTGGATGAAAACTAACAAGTTCCATCACTTGGGGAATAACTTAACAAAGTTAAAAGCATACATAAACATTCATTCAAACATGATGAACATATAAAAGAGCTTGGTGATAACGAAGAAGAGATATGCAAGCATGTGACAACTTCAAGCAAAGATTACAATCAAGTCAAATGGTTACAACCAATATAGCACAAAGATATTACAATATATAAAAG
This sequence comes from Lathyrus sativus, assembly GCA_963859935.3. Classification (NCBI taxonomy): domain Eukaryota; kingdom Viridiplantae; phylum Streptophyta; class Magnoliopsida; order Fabales; family Fabaceae; genus Lathyrus; species Lathyrus sativus. The sequence continues at coordinate 205,885,022 of OZ012741.1, forward strand.
GGAACAAGATGGAGGTTCTTACAAGACCAATCAAATAAGGTAACATCAACTTGAAGCAAACATGACAAAGATGAAAGGAATGAGGTATCCAGCAGATGCTACGTCACTTGACAAGAAAACTCTGAGACGATTAGCATCCAAGTTCTTTCTCAGCAATGATGTGCTTTACAAAAGGAACCATGATATGGTCCTGCTTAGCTGTGTTGACCGACGAGAAGCAGAGTTGTTAATGCAAGATGTTCACGAAGGAATGTTCGGTACTCATGCAAATGGATATGCTATGTCTAAAAAGATTTTGAAGGCTGGTTACTACTGGTTGACCTTGGAAACTGACTGTATTCAATATGCCAGAAAGTGTCACAAATGTCAGATTTATGCGGACAAGATGCATGTACCTACGACGTTGCTAAATGTGTTGTCATCACCATGGCCTTTCTCTATGTGGGGCATTGATATGATTGAGGCAATTGAACCAAAAACTTCTAACGGACATCGATTTATTCTGGTTGCTATTGACTATTTCACAAAATGGGTTGAAGCTGCATCCTACACTAATGTTACTCGGAAAGTGGTGGCCCGTTTCATAAAAAAGGAGATTATCTGTCGTTACGGAATTCCGAGCCGAATCATAACGGACAATGGTACCAATTTGAACAACAAAGTCATGAAAGATTTGTGCGATGACTTCAAAATTGAACATCACAAGTCTTCTCCTTATCGTCCCAAAATGAATGGAGCTGTAGAAGCTGCAAATAAAAACATCAAAAGGATTCTGCAAAAGATGGTGAAAACTTACAAAGATTGGCATGAGATGATGCCATTCACCTTGCATGGATACAGAACGTCCGTCCGCACTTCAACAGGGGCAACCCTTTTTTCTTTGGTATATGGAATGGATGCGGTGCTTCCCATGGAGGTCGAGATACCTTCTTTGAGAGTCATAATGGAAACTAAGCTTGGAGAAGCAGAATGGGTGAGAGAAAGGTTTGATCAGTTGAATCTTATCGACGAAAAACGCATGTCTACAATGTGTCATGGTCAGTTATATCAGAAGAGGATCAAGAGAGCTTTTGACAAGAAAGTTTGTGTCCGAGAATTCCACGAAGGGGAACTTGTACTCAAAAAGATTTTACCAGTTCATAAAGACGCACGGGGAAAGTGGATGCCCAACTATGACGGCCCGTTTGTTGTAAAAACAGTTTTCTCAGGAGGCTCATTAATTCTCACGACCATGGATGGAGAGCAACTTACTCATCCAGTGAATTCTGATGCAGTACGAAAATATTACGCCTAAAAAGAGCCCGATAAGACGAAAACTCGCAAGAACGACTTATGTAAAAGTTAGGGTTGAAGAAAAAGAAAAGAAAAGAGAAAAAAAGAAAAAAGAAAAATAAAAGCTCGCTAAGTTGAAAACCCGAAAGGGCGGCTTAGGCAAAAAAGAGCGTCCCGGTGGATTGAAAACCCGAAAGGGCGATCCAGGCAAAAGTTAGGGACAAAGGCGTTTCACTGCATCAGAAGAGTTGTCACTACTTCAAAAGGTTGTCACCATTGCAGTAGATTATACAGGAGATCCACTTCCAACTGCTCTCGTCAGAAGCAAGGATTTAGGGGATTTTAGTCTTTAGGAATGAATGGTCATGGGAATCAATATAACCTTATCCATGTTGCCATTTTTCACTTGTAAAAATTTCTATGGAATTTTGTCATTTGCAAGATTTCATTCTTGAATAAAATCAGTTTCGAGCCATTCTTTCCTTTGCAAATTGTCATTTCCTGAATTTTTCTTTGTTATGCAAAATATTGTTCGTTGATCAACGATAATTTTGAAAGCATTAGGGTCAAATTATTTGAATAAAACTTGAAAAGATTGACAAACGTAAAAACTCCAGCTCATGGAAAGTCGAGGAAAATCATACTTCCCCGAAACCTCAGGGTAGCGAAAGCTTTGATATGTGATCCGATTACATTCCCCATTGAAATGTAAACAGGTCGAACTGCCGATTCTCCTTTGGTCATGTGTAGGTGTCAAACCTGGAAGACTGTTTTCTCAAAGAACCTCTTATGATGATATAAGGACTGGTCCCCAGTAGAAGATTTCTGAGCATTGTGTTTTGAATTTACTTTGTCATCTCTGAATAGCTTGTTTAAAGTTCTGTTCCCCTATTGAGAGTGGATCTAGTTGTCAAAGACTGCATACACCTTTTCAGCCAGGGTTTAGTGTGATTCATTCGGTCTCTCGAGTTCAGAGTGCTATCTTTTGATTCCCTGTGAATGTCTAATCACTGCTAGTGAATTTCCGTTTAAAGTCCAGTTGTAACGGGCATTGTTTTAAAAGCCAATCGTCATTGGTATTCTTTTGGTCGTCACCATATTTTCCTTTGGAACCAGTCGTAACTGGCATTGTCTTAAAATCCACTCGTCGGTATCCTTGTTTCGGTCGTCACCACCTTTTCCTTTTAAAAAGTCTAAGTCGTAACCGACGTTGTCTTAGCTCCACTCGTTATTACCTTTTGGTTCGGTTGTTACCAACCTTTTCCTCTGAAGTCTAGTCGTCACTAGCGAATCCCCTGCGAAGTCTGGTCGTTACTAGTTGATTTTCCGTTTAAGTCCAGTCGTAACTGACAGATGTTCAAAATCCAGTTGTCATTGGTATCTTGTTTGGTCGTCACCAACTGTCCCCATGGAAGTCCAGTCGTAACTAGCGTCATTTGAAATCCAATCGTTATTGATATCTTTTGGTTTGGTTGTTACCAACCTCCCTAGCTAAAGCCTAGTAGCTGGATGACATTCTCATAACCACATGCGCTGGTATATCCTGATTTGGTCGTCATCATGTTTCTTTTAAAAGTCCAGTCGTAACCGGCATTACTTGAAACCAATCGTCATTGGTACCCTGACTTGGTCGTTACCAATATCCTTTAAGTCCAGTAGTTATTGGCATTACTTGAAATTTTGGTCGTCACCAATTTCCCTAGTCGAAGTCCTGCATTACCGATTAGATTTAAAATTTCATTTGTTGTTATCTCAGGTTGGTTGTTACCATTACCTCCAGGAAGTCTAGTAGTTACTAGCACTGCCTGAGCCACCTGTTAAAACTGGGTGACATCATTATCCCCAGTAAAACCTTTCCCCCGGACAAGTCTCGGAGATCTAGTCGTCACTAGTATTTCCCATTGTGTTTTGTCTTTGTTTCTAGTCCATTCCTGAAGATCCCGTTTGAACTCTTCACTATAGTAAGTTCCTCATCTGATCATCCCCAGTGAGGTTCGAGTTTTAATTCCCCCAGTAGAAAGTCGCTCGTGTCCCTGGTAGAAATCTACCTTGTTCCTCGGTGAAGTGTTTGCCTTTCCCAGTAAGACTGTCATCTTCATTAGACTTTGCGCACCCTCATTTTTCTCTCTGTTATCACTAGTCATGTTTGAACTATTGATTGTTATACCTCGGTATTCGCCAGTGTCGGATCCACAATGCCAGGTCCCCGCGAGTAGTTACTCGTTTTTTGGTTTTTCTATCTGCTGCATATGTCTTGCATCCAAGCATCATAAAGCATCATTTAGAATTCATGACATATCATGACCTGTCCTTTTGCATATCATCAGATCTAAGGGACAAAATTTTCGGTTTTCTATATTTAAATACCTTTCACTACGATTCAACGAGGATCATCATCCCTCAGTTCCATCTAGTGAAGATATTTAAATAGGGGCAACTGTTGCACCACAAATTTTGACCCCCTTAGATTCTCATTATCATTTTAGCAGCATACTCATGAATTTTCTAACCTTAACCCAGTGCAAGTCTGTCTTTGTCAAATTGCAGATGAATCAGGGTTTCGTGCAGTCAAAATCGAAACTTCAGGGTTTGTGATTAGTTAATGTTTTGGACTCATTCAAATAGGAAACAAGGTCAAGAGTATTATATAATGTCAATCAAGAAGCCAATGTGAGGTTGTTACCCCAGAATTCAGAGCAGTACATTTCAGAGCACCCGATTAGGGTTTTGGACCAGTAAAAGTCAACTGTAGTTTGACTTTGATGTTGGAAGATGTTTAAATGATGGGATTGTGATTCATGAAGTTCATATAGCTTAATAAATTTCATCCAAGAAGTTTCAAAGTCTCAGGAGGCCTAGAATGTCAACAGGCGACTCGGTAATCACCGATCGGTCGTACGGTTGACCGAAAAGTCAACTCTCCAAATTTTAGGAATTGGACTTCAAGTTGTGAAAACAAGTTGTTCCTTATGTCATATTGGACTTGCATATCAATTTTCATGACCATTGGATCAAGGATGAAGGAGTAATCGAAAAATCGGGAAATTAGGGTTTTGAAAAGGGCTAAGCCATAACTCCTTAACCACACATCCAATTGAGTTGGTTCAAAGCTCATTTGGAAGCTCTTGAAAATTCCTACAAAAGTCCCTAAGTGGTCCATGATCAGAAAATGCATAGATTTGGAGTTATGATAAAATTCATTTCAAGAGGGGAAAAAGACTTGGGGAAATTTCATTGTTAAGTTCATTTTTTAGCAACTTTGAAAGGCTTTTTGGCCAAGTTCCTTTGGGAAATTGAAACTCATGAAAACAATAATGTTTTAGAGCTATGTGAGGGCTTTCTAAAAAGTACTAGCACATCTCGAAATGATTTGTGAGTTGAAAGTTATGGTCATGGCAAGTTGGTATTTTTTCACTTTAGTCCCACATTGTCCAAGTTTCAAAATGTATTCTTTCATCAAAGTTGGCCAAACTCAGCTTGTGAAACATGCTGTATCTGATATGTGGAATGTTTGTAGCATGAAAGAACCAAGGAAATGCAGAAGTTTGAGGATTTAGCCAAATTGCAAGTGGCTTGCAAGTTGCCTTGCAACTTGCATTTTTAAAACATTAAAACAAGCATGATGTGGAAAGTGATTCTGAACCAGACCTCAAGCTATGCTTCTAGCCTGAAATTAGCCACACAAATTCATCATAATTTTTGACTATTAAGGCCTGCCCTGCAGCCAAGGCAACCCCCTTTGGGAGGTTTGTGTTAAAAAGTTGAAAACCTTTCTTCAAGGTGAAGAAACCTTCAAATCTGCCCCTCTTTTCCACTTGCCTATTGTCGTTACTGCGAAAATCGGCGCCGGCAATACAAAAGAGTCGCCACCGTGCGTTATTTATCCCAAAGGAGGGAAAGGAAACGCTCGAAGTAAACCTAACGCAAATACGGGAAAAGGTATGGTCATCGCAACCAAAACCTGGATTCGGGAAGGGGAAGGTATTAGCACCCCTCACGTCCATCGTACTCGATGGGATCCACACTTGCTTGGTTTGTACGAATTACACTTCTATCTAAACTAAAGGATGAGGTCTGAAAAGAAAAGAAAACATGACTCGGTAAAGCATCACACTTTATGCCTACGTATTCCCGTCTGGAACGAGAAATCAGAGTCAACGTAGTTCGCCTAACTACGGGGGAAGGTGGGGAAGGTTGCTCGCTAGGATATCACATCCTATGCCTACGTACTTCCACACTGCATGGAAGATCAGAGCAAACGTAGTTCGGGCTACGCACGACACAAGCTGTTCAAGTGTCTTTTATGAAAATCTCACCTTAAACAAGGGTTTTCTTATTGCAAAAAGGTTGATGTTTGTTCAAATCTTTTTCCGGAAGAAATGAATTGATCTTTGTTATAACCTTTATTAATGTTTTTCTGTTGTTTTGAAGAGAGAAGAGATGACACTCTAAAAATCCTAGGGTTGAAAAAGGGAATAAAATCTACCCTAATGTTATCATGCATGGGTTAAGACCTAATGTCTATCATGCTCCTCTCTTACGCAGAGAGAAACAGAGATCCTAAGGGATAAACGACAACAGAAACAACATATATATACAATAAAGCAGTAAAATGCATGGATGCAACAATACAAGCGAGGCAAGGGAGTCCCACTTAACCTCGAACCTAGAAAACAATAGGCAAAAGTGAACAGAATTCACTTTCCACCCAGCAGGTTAAACAGCAAACAATACAGTTAGGGAAGTTCACACAATACATCAAGAATTAAACAGCTAAAATTAAACAGCAAAGCAATCTTCATCAGCATCTGCCTTCAAGCAAAGCATCAACTATCTACAAGCTTCAGGCCAGCATCAGTCTTTTATCTTCAATCTCCCAATGGCTTTTCTTCAAGTCCCAATCTCCAAGCTGAGGAATCATCACAAGAATGAACTGGGTGTTAAGCAATTAGTTGACCACCAAAGGTGGCGAACAGACTGCCAACAACACATAGAAGATTTCTCTCAAGAGTTCTATCTCTTAGACACTATAACCAAGCCTTCCAAAGGAAGGGGGTGAGTGTCTTAGAGAGACTCTGCATCACAGAGAGGGATGGAGGCAGACAAGACCTTCCATGTTTGTGAATCAAGTTTTCTACTCTAGAGCTCTGCCTAACTCCTAGATCCTAGAACCTTCAACAGCTGCCAGCAAGAGATACTCCTCATCAACTCTGGAAGTTGGTCTTCAGTCTCTTTGATCTTCAAATGGGCTTCATCAACACAGTCTTCAGCTCAAACCCCAAGCCCCAAACAAACCCAATACCCCACACAGTCAAATAATAACCCTAAAGAGGGCACACCACACAATCAATCAAATACAAGCAATATACTAATAGTAATAGGGGAAGCCTAATATTTTCTAAGGGATCTATTATCTACCCATAACCCCTATAGTCCCATACCCCAGAATCAAATTAAAATTCCTAAAAGAAATGATCTATCTCACCTATGTTCACTTAAAACCCTAATTTTAACCACTCTAATCTCACCTAATCAAGTCATCTAAAAAATTAATCCTAAAATTATGAATTAAATCCTATGAGGAAGCTAAAGTCCTAAGTTAATCACCCTAAAAAGAATGGGTCCTAAATCTAAAGGGAACTATTTGAACTAAAATCAACAAAATTAAGTACTAAACTAAACTCATTAAAAAGCTATTTACAATAAAAATGCACAAAAAATATTAAAACAAAATAAAATGCTATTTTTATTATTGGATATTTTTCTTAACAAAATTATGAATCTACCACAAAAAGAACCAATTAAAAACAAGCTTTTTTCAATTTTATATGGATTTTACAAGATCAAAGAAAATTAAAGAAAATGAAAATCAAAAAAATGAATTAAATGGGGAGGGGGTGTCAGAATTAACTTCGCTCAGTTCATTTATTGATGGGCCAGGGAAGTGGGGGGCGCATATAGCAAATGTCTGGGCCCATTATGTTTTAGAAAATTAATGAAAAAACCAAAAGAAAAATGATACGCGAGCGGTGCATTTAGTAATAATTCACAGTTCATATCCATTGGGCTCAGGTTTGGGGGGTGGGAATAGCACGATTTGGATCAGGCCCATGGTTGTGGTTTTAATGAAACGCCGCGTTTCAGCGTTGTGGACTCCCTCCATTTCTGAGTTTGAATTGGGGCCGTACGATTGGTTTAATGAGTCAAGATCTGGACTTGATCCAACGACCATGGTGTCGTCTTCCTCACGAGACCTAGGGTTTGCAGGATTTTCCTCTCCCATGCATGAAATTTCAAGCTCATCGTGCTCTCTCAATTCACAATGAAAATCAAAAATTCCAAAGGCAAAAACGTGCCATTTTCTTCCCTGATTACGATGGTACCCATAATTTCTCCTAAAGCTTTGAGTATCACTCTAACAGAATGCCTAAAGGTCTTGGTTCAACCATATTCTTCTGAGATCAATCTTGCTAAAGCTCAAATCTAATGGTGTAATTATGTTCCACATGTTATCCTGATCTCACTAAGCTACCGCATGTGAATTATTGCTCAATAATCTATGAGTTCTTGACCCTAAAAATTGGACTGCCCTGACATGAATCATCATCAATAGTGCCCTAAGTTTCTGCACATCATCTTCTAGCTAACCCTAGCAAATCTACCCTAAAGAAACATGCTAACAGGTCATAATTACAGAGATACGAATTGAACTTCATACCTTGAATATTGGTGGAAACAGTTGAGAATTCGTGCAATCCAAGACTTGGCTAGCTCCTCAGATGATCCTTGAGGTGTAGAGATCTTTCTGTTTGCAAAGAAAATGGAGGGAAAAGCTTGTATCCTTGGCTGCAACTTTGATGCATAATCTAGATTTTTGAGAAACAGCTCCTTAAACAGCCATGGATGGACCTTGGAGGATGATATTTCACACTCACAACTCACCACAGATGGAAGATGAATAAAAGCCTTGAACAGAAATGGTGTATTATGATAATTCTCTCACTTGCTTGGAATTGAAGAAACTATGGAATTCTCTCTCTCCTCACTCTCTTTTCACCAACCTCTTCCACCAATGATCCACTTTCATTATATAGACCAGCATGGAGGAGTCTAGAAGTTTCTAGCTCAATCCAAGATGTTTCTAGAAGCTTTGAGAAAATCTCATGACATGATATTTTGATATCTCATGGTATCTCCTTACAATGCACTTACAGCCCTTCAAAATCTCCTTACATGCCAAATTGGAATGATATGTAAGCTCCTTGCCTTGAAATTTACCTTGTGCCAAGTTTTCCATACTTGCCTTATTATGCAAGAAAGAACTTTACAAAGCAAGTCCAAAATTTAAACCCTAACTCAAAAAAGTGGCTGAACCAATGTCTTCAAAATGTTGTTTGGAATCAATTTGGTATATTACATGACCCATTTTGGATTTGTAGATTGCCCAAACCAATTTTTCATGTGAACTTTTTCAAGTTATATGCCATTCTTAAGTCATTTTTCACCAACTTTTATCAAGTCTTGTTCTATGCATTTCCAAACTTCCATGACCTCTTTTCTAGACTTAAAATGACATTTTGAGCAACTTTGATGTTGTGAAGTTTTTCATTTGAAGCTTCCTTGTATGAGTTTTAGGCATAGGCTAAGAATGACCTGTAATTCTCAAATGACCAAAATACCCTTTGCTTGCCAAGGACATAAGTAGAGTTCCACAAATCATATGAAGGCATACCATACCTTTATAGAAAGCTAAGACAATAAGGAACAACTCTCATGTTGGCCAGAAATCCATTTGAAATCTCCTTGAAGGTCAAAAGTTGCTTGGAAGACAGACAACTTTCACAGACAAATTTCAGTGCCCTCAGATGACCTGTAACTTGCAAGAGCTATAACTTGAGTTCCATAAATCATATTGATGACTTCCACCACTAAAATTAAAGCTATGAAGATACTCTACAAGTTTCATGTGGACCAGAAATTCATATGAAGCTTGCATCTTGAGTTACACTGCTTTGAAGTTTGACCTAAATCAGGGGATTTTACACTAAAACCCTAATTTGGTAACTCCATTTCTCCTTGATTCCTTCTGATTTTTCTTTAGCACAACACCATATCCATATCCATATAGAAAATAATGAATCCCACCTTCTTCAAATGATCCTTGATACCTTTCAAAACAAGTCTTTGACTTAGGGTTGACCTAGTGTTGACCCAGATAAAACCCTAGTTGACTGATTTCAACTGAGGCTCTTGCAATCATTCCAATGACTTGGTTACTCCTCAAAAATGATCATCTAGGCTCTTCATAATATTCATACACACCTCATGCTCTTGGCTCCTAGCTCACACTTCCTCTGATGATCCCCAAATAACCTCAAGATAGGGGAGAACCCAATGAGTGATCTGTCAACACTTCAAAGCTCAAATTCTTCCCTGATGACCTGAGTAGTCTTGAATATGAATGAAACCCTCTGAATATGCCTCTTGAGATAAGAATAGCACTTGATCCCCTGATTAAGATAGCTTGCTTATGTTATGCAATGCAGATGAATACACTATATACATGATGACAATGCAAATGACTATGCAATTGAAACATAAACCTAGGTTAGAAAAGGTTGGGCAAATTTTGGGGTGCAACAGCTGCCCCTATTCAAGCGGCTTGGGCCCGACTGGATGAAGAGCGCGCAGCCTTCAGACATTCGAGGTACGAGACGGTTGAATACAAAAGAACCCGAAAATTTGCCCACCGCAAAAATAAATTGCGTACGACTACTGCTTGGGAAAACCCTTCAGGGAAATGACTTCTGTTGTCACGGCAACAACTAGTCATCCATATGTCAATGTGTTTTTGTAAAATAATCTGATATTGTCTACAGACCACTCCATTCCGGAGAAATGAGCATACACCACACAACGAGAAATTGTTGATATCCCTTATCAACCTCTGTTGATCTCACTTATCAACCAAGCACACGCTAACCAGCGGGAGAATATTGACTTCACTTGTCATGTTGACTTCACTGATCAACCTTCCATATCCTGAAGAAACGAGCGAACGCTTAACCAAACGAGACAATGTTCGGAGACATGAACAACCGACTCTGCGGGGAAATGAGAAACTTAACTAAGTAACTCTGAGGGGCCAATTCCGACAACTGCCGTCAAACACCTACTGGGGAAATTGGGGACTTAACCAAACACCTTAACGAGAATAACCTTGTTGAAAAATACGAGGAATTTTAACCAAACAGCTCCGTGGCGAATACCCTGCCGGGGACTGTGAGGGACTTAACCAAATAACTCACTAACGTAACATCCTGCTGGAGAACATAACTCTGCTGAGGGAACCACGGGGAACTACCCACCAACTGCATTACCGTCTTATAATGCTGAATCCACAGCATCCTGAGAAAGACTCAGATGGGGGAATACAAGTAACTTAACCAAGCGACTTGTCAAAGAATACCCTGCCGGGGACCACGAGGAACTTAACCAAGTATCTCGTTGAAGACCACCCCGCTGGGGATTACGTCTCTACTGGGGTAACTGTGGGTAACCACCCAAAAATCTGCATCATGCCATTTCCACAACACTCTGGGAAGGACTCGGCTGGGGAGAAAGAGAAGTGCTTGATCAAGCAACTCTGCTAGGGGAATATGCCATGACGAACACGATCACTACGTGTCATATGTAACACCCCACTTCCCAAATTAAATAAAATATAAACATTATAAATAAACATCAGAGTTTTCCCCAAAATAGTGGGATATCACATCACCAAATTTTTATAAAAATACTTTATTAATTATTCTCAAAAATAATACAGCGGAAAACATTATTCCAACATTCTCGGCCATCCGCCAAATTTCGTAAAATCTTTATTATTATAATTCACAAAAAAAAAGTGATACGTCACAGGATTACAACAAGTTTGACATAAAACAATTAAAACACCCATATCCCGTGTTACGTATCAGAGCATCCTAGACTCGACTGACACACCACCATCCAAGCTATCTAAGTACCTGGATTATCTGTACTTCCGGAGAAGTACAGACACAACAACAACCAAGGGGTGAGAAAACATGATCAAAAATATATTGGTAATGTAATACATGTAAACAAGGTATTAAAACACACCAACACACCAATATTCACCCCAACAACTCCATATAACGAACCTACTGTTCAAATTACAATATAGCATATTATAATGCAAATATGCAACTCAACACCATGCATGCGGTACCGACTCATTGGTTCATTCAATCGAACCTGGATAGATCACTTACGCTCCTCCTGAGACATGATCTATCCCCCACCATTCTCCACTAAGGAGTACGGATGAATCACTTACGCTCCTCCTGAGACATGATTCATCCCACCAAAACACCATGATATGCACACACCAATGCATAACTATCATATTTAGGCACACTAAGTGCACACGATCCTCCTGATCATATCATCATACATCAATGCATATATGTGTAGATATATTACACCAACACCATATAAATCAATCAGATAGTAAATAAATTCATACTATAACACCATATATAACCACATCCCAACACCCGGGAACACACGATCCTACTGATCACTACATACATATACGTTAACCAATTGTTCACCAACAATATCAAGGAAAACGAGTACCATCACCAAGTAAACAAGTTCATACTTTATCACCAAGATATAAACACGTCCCACCACTCGGGAATACACGATCCTACTGATCACTACACCATGCTCCGCATGATTCATACACCAACTAATTATCCATTTAAATAATTAGTAACGGAAATCACATACTATCACCGAGTACTCACTCTATAACACTCAATCATCTCCCCTATAATCAACAAAGTCCAAGGGCACTACACTCTTAGCGCACACAGTATAACAACATAGAAAAACCCCATTCTGCTACGCTCGCTACACCCTCGCTAGGCGAGCTCCCAGCGAATGCTCGCTACCTGTTCGCTTAGCGAACCTCCTCGCGAAGGCAAACAGAACCTACTGGACTCACTCGCTACCTCACTCGCTAGGCGAGCACCTAGCGAACGCTCGTTGCCTTCTCGCTAAGCGAAGTGCTAGCGAGTTGCCTGCGACTTCTCAAGTTCTCACAGTTCAGAATTCTCACTCTTCTCTGATTCAAGCCTATTCTATAACATCCACTTCCTATACTATCCGTATTACGACCAATGCATATTAGGCTTATCAATCTTCCTATAATTCTACTCCAGATCAACATTACGGCACACTACCGGCACTTTAGAGTTACTCTGAACCTTACTCAAACCAAACCAACACCAACAGTCAATCAACAATGGCAACATCAAACATCCGTACATCATCATATACATATTATTCCAAAGTCATCACTTAAACAATCTATCGACACATCAAAAAGGTCACACAGAACTTCCCTAAAACCGTAAACCCAACCTATACGCCAAATTAACCAAAAACAACAATTCACCAACACTCAACATATTTCAATCCATCAACATCAACATAATTCAACAATCAATAGCATGTCAATATAAAACTTCATCAACGATACATTCCTACGGGGTTAAGGAATCCCCACTACCCTATACATGTATATACCATTCCCAATCAAGTTTCTCCCCCTTACCTTGTTAATCGGTTGATCGATGAAATTCTTCCTGGATTTGGTCTCTTGGCCTCCTCTTTTCTTTCCGTTCTTCGTTCCCTTTTTCCTTCGTTCTTCTCACTTCTCTCGTTCTTTCCTCTTCTCTCTTTCTATCGCTCTTTCTCTCTTCCCTCTTTCTATTGTGTTATTTTCTCTAATACTTCCCCCACCCCTTCATATTCTATTTTCCTTTTTATTTCCTATCCCAATAATAATAATAACTAATAAAAATAATAATAATATAATAATAATAATAATAACTAATAAAAATAACATAATAATAATAATAATAAAAATAATAATAATAATAATAATAATAATAATATTATTATTATTATTATTATTATTATTATTATTATTATTATTATTATTATTATTATTATTATTATCACACCAATTTCCCACGATCTATGGTAATCCCTTTTCTCTCTATTCCAACTTTTCTAATATCTCCTTGCTACCCCTTCATATTTCCTTCCTCACGGTTTCTATCATGACTTTTCATATTTCCATTCTAACTTCCCAATAACCCTTCCACCTCTTATTTTACTTATTTTAACCACTAATATTCCCAATAATAATTCTAATATAATAATTATAATAATCATTATAATAATAATAATAATAATATAATATAATACTATTATAATATTATAGTAATATTCAACATAATAATAATAATAGTAATGCACCCAACAATAATTATAATTATAATAATAATAATACTAATGATAATAATAACAATTATATTAATACTAATAATAAAATAATATGAATAATAATAATCTTAATATTAATAATACTAATATAATATTACTAATATTAATAATACTAATCATAATAATGTAACAGCCCAAATTTCATTAATTAATTAATTAATTATGGTAATTAATTGATTTGGTGGGATTTTTATTAATGTTGGAATTAATTTTATTAATTGGAATTTGTAGTAGGGAATTGAGAAGGAAATAGAATGGAAAGAAAATAATAGAGAGGAAGGAAAAGAAATAGAAGAATATAAAAAGGGAATTGGAGAGAAAGAGAAAGATAGAAAAGAAAAAGAAGAGAAAGGAAGAAGAAGAGGAGAAATGAAGAGGAAAAGGGAAAAGCTTGGAGAATCTTCAAGAACTGATTTCGAAGCTCCGATTAATCGAGGTAAGGGTGAGAAACATTGCTATTTAATCATTGTATGATGTTATGTATGTTGGGTGGGGATTTTGGGGTGTATTTCATAACTTTTCATTTTAGGGCAAAGTTGGATTAATCGGTAGATTGATGATTTAATCGGTTGGAACTGGGAAATAATGCCGTAGAATAGTTAGGAAATATGAGGGTATGTTGTTTGAGCTAATTTTGATGATTAAGTGGTTGGTTGATGGTGGGATGAAGGGAGAAGACATAATGGATTCTGTTCTGCGCAGGTTCGCTGGCTCTCGCCAGGCGAGCGGAAGCGAAGCTTCGCCGGGCGAAGCCTAGCGAATGCTGGCTAATAATTATGAATTTAGTCCCAGTGGACTTCGCTGGCGAGTTCGCCAGGCGAAGGTTGGTTAGTGAAGGTTCGCCCAGCGAAGGTGCTGGCGAATGGTGGCGAACGAAGTCAGCAGCTACTGACTTTGGCTCGCTAGGGAGTCTCGCCAGGCGAAGGCCTAGCGAGTGTTCGCTGAGAGGGTTCGCCAGGCGAAGGTCCAGCGAAGGTTCGCTGCGGGGACTCGCCAGGCGAATGTGGGCGAATTTGACAACATTTTTTCTTTGCTGTGATTTCTTGATGGTGATGGTTTGGTGATTTCACATAGATTGATGTTCATGTGATATGTTATAGTATATGGTCTATTGTGATAACATGTGCTGTGGGTAGCCTTCGGGCGTGAATCCTAGAGTTGTGATATGAATGTTAATTGTAATCAGTTAAAATACATGAGAACATTGCGGACATATGTGTGCATAGCTTATAATTGTATTATTGGTATTGTGACGTGTATACCTTGAATGAAATGGCATGAGATGAATAATAAACATGCTACACAAAATGTATTGTGGATGTATATTGTTTATATGCGGTTGTATGTTAAGATACATGAGGAATGCATGAGAGCATATTGATGGATATGCGTGCATCGTTTGATAAATATGATGTTGTATTGAATTGTGATTGTAAGAGAATAATGCATGAGAATGTATTATGAATATATGTGCATAGTGTGGTAAATATGCTATGCGTGTAAGCATGATGAAATTCTTGTATGATGAATTACTTGAGAATGCATGAGAACATATTGTGGATATGTGTGCATTGTTGATAATATGGTGATGATATTGAATTTTGAATGTATATTGTTTGTATACGGTGGTATGAATGGAATGCATGAGAACATGTCGTGGACATGTGTGCATTGCTTGATATATATTGTAAATGCATATTGTATGTATGAGATTAAATGTGATTAATGCATGAGAACATATCGTGGATATGTGTGCATTGTTTGATAACTGTGAAGAATGCATGAGAACATATCGTGGATATGTGTGCATTGTGAGTGATAATGTGGTGATAGTGTTGAATTATGAATACATCGATGAATGTTATGTGAATATGTTGTGTGTGCAATCATAATGTAATTCTTGAAGAGATGAATTATTTGAATGCATGAGATTAAGATGTCGGTCTTAAGTGCATTTGTTGTGGTTGATTGTACATGCATCATTTAGTCAAGAGGCAATGTCTGTTAGTTTCGTGGAAACTAGTGGCTTGTCCCAAACCTAGAAGAGTGGGTTTGAAGGCTTAGAGGACGGGCCTTTGTGGTTATCGGTCTAGAAGAGTGGACCCGGTTTAATGTAAAAACCGAAAAAAGATAACGGGTTATCGGTCTAGAAGAGTGGACCCGGTTTAATGTAAAAACCGAAAAAAGATAACGAGAGTCGGTACCGCATTGCATGAGTTGCATTGAGTTGTTGAGTCACATTAATATATGACATATGCATGAAGAGATGCTTATGTGTGAATGATGAGATTGTGAAATTGTGAGAGTATGCGTGTGAATGAGATGTTTGTTGAATACTTATGAAGCGTGCATGAAGAGATGCTTACATGTGAATGTTAAGATTGTGGAATTGTGGATGTATGCATGATGTAAAATGCTTGGTGAATATTCATGTTGTATATATATATATATGTAAGTGATGATGTAAATGACTATGAGTTGAATTGTGGTGAGAAATAGGGAGTTAATTATATGATACCTATATATACATGATTTTATGCTTTGATTATTATGGTAATATTTCTCACCCTTCTGCTGTTTTATAATGCTCTATGAGGCATTGCAGATTAGGTTGTTGGAGGCCTTTATGAAGTTCTGCTTGTAGTTCGAGGTTGCTACGTGTGTAGCGGTTTAGTAATCATTTATGGGTCGAGTCATGCTCTGGTAGTGTAACACGGGGATCGATTGCTTATGTTTTAGGATTACATTATGTAACCTAAGTTATGTTTTCATATTTGGAATAATTGAGATAATGAGATGTTGGCCTTAGTGCCTAGAGATGTTGATTTTATATGATGAAAGTAAATGTTTCTTTTAAAGGATTTTCATTAATGAATCCGCTGCTAAGTGGAAAAGTGTTTATGAGCATGACAGATTGTTTTAATGTGGTGCAAGTTTTGTGTGACGCCCTTTTATGGATGCATGTTAACTTTTACTCTGATTATGCATATATTATTGTGGGGTTTAGAAGGGTGTTACATTAGTGGTATCAGAGCAGGTCGGTCCGTCCGGCCAAGTTGTCTAATGTTATTTGTTCCCTTGTATGCGACATGTGTGTGAAAACACTGTCGATACATGTTGTTGCTTAACCTTGTTTGCAGAAGAGGGAATGATTAAAGTGGGGGAGAAGCTTGTGATTCCTTAGAAGGCTGCAAGTATGGAGTTGTAGCTTAGTGTGTAGTTAAACGCTATTATAGTTTGGTAAAGATGGTCTATGCCCCATTATGGTTTCGGCTGTCTATCGACAAATTGAGGAACTGATCACCCTTAATCTCTTGTTGATAGTAGTTGGGATTGTGTTGGATGGGATAGATGTGTCTTGCAAGCTTAGATGGCGTGGTGCAGTGAATTGTCTTGAGTAAAGCCGAGCACTTGAGAATTGTTTTGATGAGTCGGTGCAGGACAGTGATGAGATGTTTGATTTCGATGGAAATATTGAGTATTGATGGAAGTGGAGGAGTTGTCGGTTTACCGTTTGATTGTGGTAGTCTGAGAATTATCCTGACAAGATAAGGGGGTAAACAACCAAGACGTGAAGTTGAGTTGTGATCGACTTAGTTGCGGAGAATAATCAGATATTGGAAGCTCCATATTATACGTTTGTTTGAGTGGCCAAGGAATTAAGATTGATTGAGTAGTGTTGAGAATTATGTCTGGTGTGTGTGCTACGACAACAAATTGTGGAGTTGAGTATAAGGGTGGATAATGACTTCTAGTGATTACTAAAGGAAATGAGATGTGGAATACATGGTTGGTATAATTGGACCCTTAAGTATTTCAAGAGTTGGAGAGGTATTGGTTGACCTTTAAGTGTGGAAGGGTTGTTTCCGTGATTTTGTCGTAACGGAAAACCGTAATTCGGAATGACGCAAGATTAGAAGCGTTGGAAGATATTACAGTGCTCTAAGTGATGGAAAATTAGTGACATGGAATTAAGTATTTATTGGCAAAATATGTGTGGATGTTTTAGTAAGCGTAGTGAGTGCGGTTGTGTTTTCGCCATGAGTTCACAACTGAGTGTCCGGTTGACACGGGATTTTCCATGCGTAATAGAGTGAGTCAGTGGTTGTGTAACCGATGGTATTTGAATATACTCGAAGAGTATAGGGGATCATGTGGAGCATCGGGAACTTGAGTTATCAGTGTTGGAGAAGGGGTAGTGATGTACTACTGTGAAGAAAGTTCAAAGAGTTTTGAGGAAGCTGTCAACAGTTCGTGTATTGGTTTTGCCAAGTCCGACAGAATTGTCTTTGTGTTTTGAGATACCTTATTGATATGATTAAGAGATATATTAAGTGCAACATTAGTGAGTTTTGGTTGTGCTGGAAGGTAATATAAAGTATAGAGAGGGATTATCTGACAAGTAATTTGGAGTGGGTTGCTGTTGTGTGTTTGTACCGGAGTTTGGAAGCCTCAACTGTTTAGTTGAGATTTGAGATGGTTACTGACCTTAAGGTATTTGTTTTATTTGAGAGAGAGTCAAATATGAGACAGAGAAGTAATTGGAACTCCTGAAGGAGTATGGTTTTGGTTGAGTTACCATTCGAGTGAGACCAAGTGGTAATTGAGTTATTGCATTGGCAATTTTTGTATATACCGATGATGATGGTAATGAAGTCAGGACTGATTGAGTAAATTTGGGATATGATTATGGTCTGTGAAGAGACTCGAGTTGAGCTTTATATGATGAGACTGACTATTGGTATTCTCGATGAGATTCGAAGAGGTCGGAATTCTAATTCGAGTTAATAGATTGATTGAATTTAATGAAGTAAGTCAAAGAGCTGATTTTCAGATTGATGGGAGTGGTATCATGAGATGTCGTGATGGGGTGTGTATTCTGAATAGTGTGAGTTGAACAAGAGTACTCTGGAAAAAGGACATTGAGATAGAGGGAGTATCCATGCAGGTACTAGGAAGATGTGACCGAATTTGAGAAACGGTCTTGAGTGGCCATAGATGGAGAAGGAAATGGTTGAGTTTGTATATACTGGATTGAACTTTGTCTAGCATTCGTGGATGCATGGGAAGACAAAGATAACTATTCGGTATGAAGAGAATCGTTGAGAGCTTATGTGTTGGATCAAGATGGAATCAAGGGATAGTTAATTGTCACTGATTGAGTTTACCTACAATAACTGCTATTATTCTAGTATCAGAATAACATCGTACGAGACTTTGTTTTGGTAAGAGATGTAGGACTCCTTTGGATAGATGTGTGTTCAGCGAAAGTATTGTACTCGGGCCGAAGATTACGCAAGCAATGAGTGAAAGATCGAAATGATCCAAGAAAGGACGTGTTTTCAGAGTTACGATAGTAACTGGTGTGGTCGAGCTTGGAGTCTCGAAAGTATCTACTGTGTTTTGTGAATCCGTATCAGGGTGGCGCAGCGGAAGCGTGGTGGGGAAATAGCAGGTTAAATTGTTTTCCGCTGTCACTTGTGGAGATTACATGATATGTTCATGTGTCTAAGCTGAGGAGGTACATCGATTCAAATGGATGGTGTGCAAGAGGGAGACGATTTGATTTCCGAGGCGTTGTCAGTTCAAGTTGATGAACGAGAGGTAACTTCGAAGGAAAGGGATTCTTCTGGTAGAGGTCGTTTGGGAGAGAGTTTGATTGGGAGATTGGGATATGGAAGTTGTATCCAGAGCTGTTTGAATCAGGTAACATTTTCGAGGACGAAAATTCCTAAAGTGGGAGAGGGTTGTAACAGCCCAAATTTCATTAATTAATTAATTAATTATGGTAATTAATTGATTTGGTGGGATTTTTATTAATGTTGGAATTAATTTTATTAATTGGAATTTGTAGTAGGGAATTGAGAAGGAAATAGAATGGAAAGAAAATAATAGAGAGGAAGGAAAAGAAATAGAAGAATATAAAAAGGGAATTGGAGAGAAAGAGAAAGATAGAAAAGAAAAAGAAGAGAAAGGAAGAAGAAGAGGAGAAATGAAGAGGAAAAGGGAAAAGCTTGGAGAATCTTCAAGAACTGATTTCGAAGCTCCGATTAATCGAGGTAAGGGTGAGAAACATTGCTATTTAATCATTGTATGATGTTATGTATGTTGGGTGGGGATTTTGGGGTGTATTTCATAACTTTTCATTTTAGGGCAAAGTTGGATTAATCGGTAGATTGATGATTTAATCGGTTGGAACTGGGAAATAATGCTGTAGAATAGTTAGGAAATATGAGGGTATGTTGTTTGAGCTAATTTTGATGATTAAGTGGTTGGTTGATGGTGGGATGAAGGGAGAAGACATAATGGATTCTGTTCTGCGCAGGTTCGCTGGCTCTCGCCAGGCGAGCGGAAGCGAAGCTTCGCCGGGCGAAGCCTAGCGAATGCTGGCTAATAATTATGAATTTAGTCCCAGTGGACTTCGCTGGCGAGTTCGCCAGGCGAAGGTTGGTTAGCGAAGGTTGGTTAGCGAAGGTTCGCCCAGCGAAGGTGCTCGCGAATGGTGGCGAACGAAGTCAGCAGCTACTGACTTTGGCTCGCTAGGGAGTCTCGCCAGGCGAAGGCCTAGCGAGTGTTCGCTGAGAGGGTTCGCCAGGCGAAGGTCCAGCGAAGGTTCGCTGCGGGGACTCGCCAGGCGAATGTGGGCGAATTTGACAGCATTTTTTCTTTGCTGTGATTTCTTGATGGTGATGGTTTGGTGATTTCACATAGATTGATGTTCATGTGATATGTTATAGTATATGGTCTATTGTGATAACATGTGCTGTGGGTAGCCTTCGGGCGTGAATCCTAGAGTTGTGATATGAATGTTAATTGTAATCAGTTAAAATACATGAGAACATTGCGGACATATGTGTGCATAGCTTATAATTGTATTATTGGTATTGTGACGTGTATACCTTGAATGAAATGGCATGAGATGAATAATAAACATGCTACACAAAATGTATTGTGGATGTATATTGTTTATATGCGGTTGTATGTTAAGATACATGAGGAATGCATGAGAGCATATTGATGGATATGCGTGCATCGTTTGATAAATATGATGTTGTATTGAATTGTGATTGTAAGAGAATAATGCATGAGAATGTATTATGAATATATGTGCATAGTGTGGTAAATATGCTATGCGTGTAAGCATGATGAAATTCTTGTATGATGAATTACTTGAGAATGCATGAGAACATATTGTGGATATGTGTGCATTGTTGATAATATGGTGATGATATTGAATTTTGAATGTATATTGTTTGTATACGGTGGTATGAATGGAATGCATGAGAACATGTCGTGGACATGTGTGCATTGCTTGATATATATTGTAAATGCATATTGTATGTATGAGATTAAATGTGATTAATGCATGAGAACATATCGTGGATATGTGTGCATTGTTTGATAACTGTGAAGAATGCATGAGAACATATCGTGGATATGTGTGCATTGTGAGTGATAATGTGGTGATAGTGTTGAATTATGAATACATCGATGAATGTTATGTGAATATGTTGTGTGTGCAATCATAATGTAATTCTTGAAGAGATGAATTATTTGAATGCATGAGATTAAGATGTCGGTCTTAAGTGCATTTGTTGTGGTTGATTGTACATGCATCATTTAGTCAAGAGGCAATGTCTGTTAGTTTCGTGGAAACTAGTGGCTTGTCCCAAACCTAGAAGAGTGGGTTTGAAGGCTTAGAGGACGGGCCTTTGTGGTTATCGGTCTAGAAGAGTGGACCCGGTTTAATGTAAAAACCGAAAAAAGATAACGGGTTATCGGTCTAGAAGAGTGGACCCGGTTTAATGTAAAAACCGAAAAAAGATAACGAGAGTCGGTACCGCATTGCATGAGTTGCATTGAGTTGTTGAGTCACATTAATATATGACATATGCATGAAGAGATGCTTATGTGTGAATGATGAGATTGTGAAATTGTGAGAGTATGCGTGTGAATGAGATGTTTGTTGAATACTTATGAAGCGTGCATGAAGAGATGCTTACATGTGAATGTTAAGATTGTGGAATTGTGGATGTATGCATGATGTAAAATGCTTGGTGAATATTCATGTTGTATATATATATATGTAAGTGATGATGTAAATGACTATGAGTTGAATTGTGGTGAGAAATAGGGAGTTAATTATATGATACCTATATATACATGATTTTATGCTTTGATTATTATGGTAATATTTCTCACCCTTCTGCTGTTTTATAATGCTCTATGAGGCATTGCAGATTAGGTTGTTGGAGGCCTTTATGAAGTTCTGCTTGTAGTTCGAGGTTGCTACGTGTGTAGCGGTTTAGTAATCATTTATGGGTCGAGTCATGCTCTGGTAGTGTAACACGGGGATCGATTGCTTATGTTTTAGGATTACATTATGTAACCTAAGTTATGTTTTCATATTTGGAATAATTGAGATAATGAGATGTTGGCCTTAGTGCCTAGAGATGTTGATTTTATATGATGAAAGTAAATGTTTCTTTTAAAGGATTTTCATTAATGAATCCGCTGCTAAGTGGAAAAGTGTTTATGAGCATGACAGATTGTTTTAATGTGGTGCAAGTTTTGTGTGACGCCCTTTTATGGATGCATGTTAACTTTTACTCTGATTATGCATATATTATTGTGGGGTTTAGAAGGGTGTTACAAATAATACTAATAATAATAATAATAATAATAATATTATTATTATTATCTCACCGAAATAATAATAATAATAATAATAGTAATAATATTATTATCTCACCAAAATAATAATAATATTAATAATACTAATAAATATAATAATATATAATAATAATACCCCCACCAATATTACTATTATTCATTATATTATCATATTCACACCAAAAATCATAATAATATAATAACTATATTAATAATAATATTATATTCTCCATATTAATAATATTACTACAAATATTAATAATAATCATAAATATAATAATAATAATAATAATAATAATAATAATAATAATAATAATAATATTAATACCACCACCAATATTACTATTATTTCTTATATTATTATAAACTCACCAAATTACCACCAATGATCCTCCCATCTCAGGGACACCCACCAAACATCATCAAATACACCCTACCAAAGGGCACATCAACATATAATATTTAAAATAATAATAAAATGACTAAATAATTAAAATGGGTGTTACAACTCTCCCCCACTTTAATTATTTTCGTCCTCGAAAATTATCTGATGGAAATAATTCCGGATACGCTCCCCGCATCTTTTATTCCAATTCTCAGGTCACACTGCCTTCTGCAGCACCTCCCCATACTACTTTCACCAAAGATATCTCCTCCCTTCGGAGTTGTTCCTCGCTCGCCAAAACGAACTAGCAATGCCTCAACAATCGAAATATTTTTCACTTGTACATCATCCACCTGGTTCAATGTACTTTCTCGACTAAGACACATGAAACATATCATGCCAATTCACAGCGACAACAGAAAAACAGTCTAACATGTTACTCCTCCCATGCCTCCGCTGCGCCACTCTGATACAACTACAGAACACGTGCGAACTTCTGAGATTTCGAAGCTCGACCAACATCAGTCACCGGCGTGACCCTCAAAATACATATTGCCTCAGATCCTCTCGATCTTCTCAGCCATCTCAAGCATAATCTTCAAGTCTGAGTACAACACTCTCACTCGATTTATTTCAACACAGGAGAGTCCTACACTCCCTATCTCACCAAGCCACATATAGTGCCATTCCGACACTAGGATGGTAACCGTTATTATAGGTAACTCAATCAACGATAATTAATCATCCCACGCTCCACCTTGATCCGACACCCAAGCTCTCACCAATTCTCTACAGACTCAAAAGTCCTCTCTGACTGACCATCAGTTTGCGGATGATAGGTCGAACTCAGCTTCAACTTAGTACCCGAAGCTTCCTGTAAGCCCCTCCAAAATCTCAATATAAACCTCAAATTTCCATCTGACACAATATTCGTCAGTATCTCATCCAACTTCACCACTTTCTCAATATGCATCTCGTATATCCTCAACACGGAATAGTTAATCCACTCCTAACAATTCAAATTAAAATTATGTCTTTACAAATTCTTTGGAAATCTCAACACCAATTTCGTGAAAATACTACCTGATTTCCACTCTAGAATATTTAACGACTACATCAGACTCAACAGTCTCTGATGTTCACTCTTCGAATTCCGACAATTCTAACTAGCATATTCCACCTCTCCTTATCCATGGTCTCAAAAACAATCTACTCAAGTTCGGTTACTTCTTCATAGCACCGAGATGGATACTCCATCTACCTCAATGTATTTCTTCACGAGTACTCCTACTCCCTTCAACAACATCTGATATACATACTCTATCATAACACCTCATGGTATTATTTCCACAAACCCGACAATCCACTCTTCGACTCTAATTTATCAATTTCAACTAATTCACTATTCAACCCAGATTTCTGACTTTCTCGATTCTTCTCAAGGATATCACTAGTCAAATCTTAATAATAAAAGCTCAACTCCATAAGAAGTATCCTTACTCACAAAACACATATTATGAAATTTCTCAATCAGTTCTAACTCTTTTCACCATCATCTTCGGTATATGCAAATATTTCTAACTCACTGCATCATCTACCATGTCCGCTTTACCCGAATGGTAATTCAACTCGAAGTCGTACTCTTTTCAAAGTACCAATTATTTCCTATGCCTCATATTTGTCTTATTCAAATTAAACAAACACCTTAAACTCTTAAGATCACCAAACATCTCCGATCTCAGTCTGAACTTTTGAAGACTCCGACTCCAGTACAATCACAATAGTAACCAACTCTAAATCACTGGTCGGATGATTTCTCTTATACACTTCAAGTTGCCTTTTGCATAATTGAAACTCGCTGAAGTTGTCTTTAGCAAATCCCCTAATTATATCAACAAGCATCACAAACACCACAATTAGTTCTATCGGATTCGGCAGAACTTTCCTTACGGAAGTATATCACCGCTCTTTTTCCAACACTGATAACTCCAGTTCCTTATGCTCAACATAATCCTCTATACGCTTCGAATACCTTAAAATATCATTTATTAACACAACCATTGCCTTATATAAATAATTAAAGAAGATCCCATGCCAAGTGGACAAACAAGTTGTGAGTTATAGCGGGAACACATACCGTACCGTCTGTCCTTACCACAAAATTCAAACACACTTCATCAATAAATAGCTTAAATCTATGTCAATACTTCACCATCTCATAGATAATTTGAATAGCTTTCCAACGCTTCGAACCGCGCGTCATTCCGAGTTACGGTTCTCCCGTTACGGCAAAAACACCAGAATAACATTTTCTGCCCAGGACCCCTTCGCCAGGCGAACATGACAGTCCCAAAATCCTCTTTTCGACCGTTACCCGACTTCCGAGTGTCCGATTTCGATTCCGTAAAAAGCTGCGATCTCGGAATTTAACGTACAACAACAATTTTATACTTAGGAAGCCATCCAACACATTTTAAATCTATGAATAATTTAAAACTCAATTACTTCCAATCTCAACAGCAGATCTTTGAGCCTCCTAATACGATAGAACTTTTGACCTTCGTCCCATCCACCACAAGAACTCTACTCGAGATCACATGACCAAGGGACTCACATCCCTCGATCAATTGTTCCATCAAATCATTAACTCTTGGAAGCGAACACCTATCCTTGATAGTCACCCTGTTCACTTATCTATAGTTCACCCAAAGCTTCACAAAACCTTCTATCTGTCTAACCAACAAAATTGGTGCACATTACGGTAGCACACTCAAACAAAAGAACCTCTCTCCTAGAAGGTCTTCAAGTTGACTCTTCAACTTCTCCAATCCCAACGAAAACACACCATATGGAGTCACTAATATCGGACTCGTTCCAACAACAAAGTCAACGTGTGAGCTTTACTTCACACTCCGATAGTAAATCACCTACCTCATCCGGAAACCTCCGGCAATCGCAATTAATTGACAAATCCCAATTTTTCTCACTTTCCTTCTCATTCCAAGTTTCAGTCAAAATAGACACTTCAACACCGTCTTACGCCAAATTCCTCAAAATAATCCCTTAAGCACTTAGCTTAACTCAAGACTATACACTGCTCACGCCACCCAAGCTTGCAAGATACGTCTATCCCATCCAACACAATCCCGTCCACTATTAACAAGAGATTAAGGGTGATCAGTTCCTCAATTTGTTAATAGACAGCCGAAATCATGATGGGGTACAAACCATCTTTACCAAACTATAATATCACTCCTCAACACACTAAGCCACCACACTGTAGCTTTTCGGAGAAATACAACTTCTCCCCCACTGGAATCATTCCACTTCTACCAATGAAGTTAACCAACAACATGTACCGACAGTGTTTTTACACACATGTCGCATACCAGGAAACAATAACACTAGACAACATTGGCCGGACGGACCGACCTGCTCTGATACCAATTGTAACACCCCACTTCCCAAATTAAATAAAATATAAACATTATAAATAAACATCAGAGTTTTCCCCAAAATAGTGGGATATCACATCACCAAATTTTTATAAAAATACTTTATTAATTATTCTCAAAAATAATACAGCGGAAAACATTATTCCAACATTCTCGGCCATCTGCCAAATTTCGTAAAATCTTTATTATTATAATTCACAAAAAAAAAGTGATACGTCACAGGATTACAACAAGTTTGACATAAAACAATTAAAACACCCATATCCCGTGTTACGTATCAGAGCATCCTAGACTCGACTGGCACACCACCATCCAAGCTATCTAAGTACCTGGATTATCTGTACTTCCGGAGAAGTACAGACACAACAACAACCAAGGGGTGAGAAAACATGATCAAAAATATATTGGTAATGTAATACATGTAAACAAGGTAGTAAAACACACCAACACACCAATATTCACCCCAACAACTCCATATAACGAACCTACTGTTCAAATTACAATATAACATATTATAATGCAAATATGCAACTCAACACCATGCATGCGGTACCGACTCATTGGTTCATTCAATCGAACCTGGATAGATCACTTACGCTCCTCCTGAGACATGATCTATCCCCCACCATTCTCCACCAAGGAGTACGGATGAATCACTTACGCTCCTCCTGAGACATGATTCATCCCACCAAAACACCATGATATGCACACACCAATGCATAACTATCATATTTAGGCACACTAAGTGCACACGATCCTCCTGATCATATCATCATACATCAATGCATATATGTGTAGATATATTACACCAACACCATATAAATCAATCAGATAGTAAATAAATTCATACTATAACACCATATATAACCACATCCCAACACCCGGGAACACACGATCCTACTGATCACTACATACATATACGTTAACCAATTGTTCACCAACAATATCAAGGAAAACGAGTACCATCACCAAGTAAACAAGTTCATACTTTATCACCAAGATATAAACACGTCCCACCACTCGGGAATACACGATCCTACTGATCACTACACCATGCTCCGCATGATTCATACACCAACTAATTATCCATTTAAATAATTAGTAACGGAAATCACATACTATCACCGAGTACTCACTCTATAACACTCAATCATCTCCCCTATAATCAACAAAGTCCAAGGGCACTACACTCTTAGCGCACACAGTATAACAGCATAGAAAAACCCCATTCTGCTACGCTCGCTACACCCTCGCTAGGCGAGCTCCCAGCGAATGCTCGCTACCTGTTCGCTTAGCGAACCTCCTCGCGAAGGCAAACAGAACCTACTGGACTCACTCGCTACCTCACTCGCTAGGCGAGCACCTAGCGAACGCTCGTTGCCTTCTCGCTAAGCGAAGTGCTAGCGAGTTGCCTGCGACTTCTCAAGTTCTCACAGTTCAGAATTCTCACTCTTCTCTGATTCAAGCCTATTCTATAACATCCACTTCCTATACTATCCGTATTACGACCAATGCATATTAGGCTTATCAATCTTCCTATAATTCTACTCCAGATCAACATTACGGCACACTACCGGCACTTTAGAGTTACTCTGAACCTTACTCAAACCAAACCAACACCAACAGTCAATCAACAATGGCAACATCAAACATCCGTACATCATCATATACATATTATTCCAAAGTCATCACTTAAACAATCTATCGACACATCAAAAAGGTCACACAGAACTTCCCTAAAACCGTAAACCCAACCTATACGCCAAATTAACCAAAAACAACAATTCACCAACACTCAACATATTTCAATCCATCAACATCAACATAATTCAACAATCAATAGCATGTCAATATAAAACTTCATCAACGATACATTCCTACGGGGTTAAGGAATCCCCACTACCCTATACATGTATATACCATTCCCAATCAAGTTTCTCCCCCTTACCTTGTTAATCGGTTGATCGATGAAATTCTTCCTGGATTTGGTCTCTTGGCCTCCTCTTTTCTTTCCGTTCTTCGTTCCCTTTTTCCTTCGTTCTTCTCACTTCTCTCGTTCTTTCCTCTTCTCTCTTTCTATCGCTCTTTCTCTCTTCCCTCTTTCTATTGTGTTATTTTCTCTAATACTTCCCCCACCCCTTCATATTCTATTTTCCTTTTTATTTCCTATCCCAATAATAATAATAACTAATAAAAATAATAATAATATAATAATAATAATAATAACTAATAAAAATAACATAATAATAATAATAATAAAAATAATAATAATAATAATAATAATAATAATATTATTATTATTATTATTATTATTATTATTATTATTATTATTATTATTATTATTATTATTATTATTATTATTATTATTATTATTATTATTATTATTATCACACCAATTTCCCACGATCTATGGTAATCCCTTTTCTCTCTATTCCAACTTTTCTAATATCTCCTTGCTACCCCTTCATATTTCCTTCCTCACGGTTTCTATCATGACTTTTCATATTTCCATTCTAACTTCCCAATAACCCTTCCACCTCTTATTTTACTTATTTTAACCACTAATATTCCCAATAATAATTCTAATATAATAATTATAATAATCATTATAATAATAATAATAATATAATATAATACTATTATAATATTATAGTAATATTCAACATAATAATAATAATAGTAATACACCCAACAATAATTATAATTATAATAATAATAATACTAATGATAATAATAACAATTATATTAATACTAATAATAAAATAATATGAATAATAATAATCTTAATATTAATAATACTAATATAATATTACTAATATTAATAATACTAATCATAATAATACTATTAATAATAATAATAATAATATTATTATTATTATCTCACCGAAATAATAATAATAATAATAATAGTAATAATATTATTATCTCACCAAAATAATAATAATATTAATAATACTAATAAATATAATAATATATAATAATAATACCCCCACCAATATTACTATTATTCATTATATTATCATATTCACACCAAAAATCATAATAATATAATAACTATATTAATAATAATATTATATTCTCCATATTAATAATATTACTACAAATATTAATAATAATCATAAATATAATAATAATAATAATAATAATAATAATAATAATATTAATACCACCACCAATATTACTATTATTTCTTATATTATTATAAACTCACCAAATTACCACCAATGATCCTCCCATCTCAGGGACACCCACCAAACATCATCAAATACACCCTACCAAAGGGCACATCAACATATAATATTTAAAATAATAATAAAATGACTAAATAATTAAAATGGGTGTTACATCATACGCCATAAATCCACAAAACTGCGACGAACACGATCACTGCGTGTTTCAATACCACAAACAAAACCACATAATGGGACAAACACGATCACTGCGTGTGGCATTACAACCAAAATCACATCGACCATAAATCCAACCGGATGAGGTAAACACGATCACTGCGCGCCAGACGGAATAAATCCACATAGAAGAGGCGAACACGTTCACTGCGTACTTCAACCACCAATATGATGAACACGATCACCGCGTGTCTCGACCAACAAACCCCCAAAATGATGTCGACACGATCACTGCGTGTGTCACAAAACCAACCCATGTAATAGGACGAATACGATTACTGCGTATGCCGACCAACAAAACCAACTGACACGATAGCCACGATCACTGCGTGCTCCGCATCACAAGTTCCCATGGTACTATCAACACGATCACTGCATGCTATACGAATACGATCACTGCGTATCTTGAACATGATCACTGCGTGTTTAAACACGATCACTGCGTGTTCTGAGCCACGATCCTCTTGACTGGAGAATACACGATCACTGCGTGCTGTGTGTCTCAACTAACCCACATAACTGGACGAATACGATCACTGCATATTTTAACCATACATAGGGTGAACGCGATCACTGCGCGCTTCATGTCACGACCCTCTTGACTAGAGGAAGCACGATCACTGCGTGCTGTGACACAACTTCAAACATGGGACGACTATGATCACTGCGTACTTCGGCCACCAACAACCAAATGAACACGTTCACTGCGTGCCTCACCTCATAACCAACCCGTATAACGGACGAATACGATCCCTGCGTATACCGACCAACAAAAACCGGATGAACAACAATCACTGCATGTCAATCTATAACCACTGTATTACGGACGAATACGATCACTGCGCATATTGACCAACAAACCACGACATGGTAAACACGATCACTGCATGTCCTGCTCAATAAAACCCCGAAACGATACCAACACGATCACTGCGTGCCTTACAAAACAATCTTTTTAGATTGGGACGAATACGATCACTGCGTCATTCGACCACAGATACACATACCAAGACCAACACGATCACTGCGTGTCTTACAGCATGAACCCCCTAGATGGTACAAATACGATCACCGCGTACTTTGAGCCACAAATCAACATCTCAAAATCAACACGATCACTGCGTGCCTTACAATATGAACCCCGTAGATGGTACAAAATACGATCACTGCGTACTTCGACCACAAAACAGCATCTTCCTGAAACCACGATTTCTCTTATCGGCAGGGAACAACATATCTGAAACTGAAGAGGTAACCACCTGGCTTATGTTTCAAAAATGCATGTTTGATAATGACGTAATGCTTCCACACTGCATGGAAATGCTACGTACTCGTGTAAAGTGCAAATGCTCATGATGCATGTTTATGCAAAGAGTTACTTCAGCAAAATAAATGCTGAAGACGAACTGGATCCGCTGGGGATGACCGGAATACTACCGATACGCTTCCAACAAAATAAATGTTGGAAAGGTGAACTAACTCCGCTGGGGATAACCATCCTGCTAGGAAAGTGGCTCACGAACTCAAAACTCCAAAACCTGCTGAGGACGATCCTCCTGACGAGGAAGAGCGACTTGCTGGGGAAAGAAAGGACAACCGTGCTCGGGAGAACTCCTTTCAGCAGCTCCAACCACCTGATCACATTCTGTGGGGAACCTCTCCTGCTATCACTGAGTTGGGGAAATCATCCCGCTATCACTGAGCTGGGGATTGAACTACACATTCTGATTTGCACTGCACAAAAACTCTCTGGGAAGTTAATCACATTTGTCTTGACCTTCGCTGAGGAGGACTCTGCTCTGCTTGATAAGCTAATTCTGAACTCAAGATACATTGATCTTTTCCTTTGACGCAATTTCCGCTCTCCTGGTGGAGATAACATTCAATTTTGCTTGGGGCGACTTCACCGGGGAAGGGCACAACGTTCAACCTCTGGAGAGGGTACCAGCCTGCCATGGACTCTGGCGGGGAACTTTGCGAGGTTTTGAATACCTGCAAAAGTCGACAAGCAAACACAAGGCAATCTATGCAAAAAGAAACATCTTAGTAATCACCCACGACAACCATTCAGGTAATTTTTGGTTTTAACAATCATAGGCCGAGGCCCGCCGGTTTACACGCATGTAAGTTTATCAAAAACATCGGCATTTTTTACAAACAAAACTGTAAAGAATTAAAACCAAAGTCACACACTACATTGAATGAAACACTTTATTGATAACGGCCTGAGAATAGGCAAGATTTGTACATCAGATGCAACTCCTGAAAAGAGGTAGTCACACATAAACAAAATGCAGAAGTATACAAATATACAGAATAAAATTCGTACACATGTCGGCAACGTGTTACAGACGAACACCATGAACCGATCCTCCTATGACTCGTCGGACTCTGACGCTTTCCGATCTTTGTTTTCGGAAGAAATTGCTTTGGATGGTTGACCCCCAGATGCTCCTAAACCACTAACAATCAAACTTGGACCGCAGTCATTTGCTTCTCAAATCCCTAACTTTTGCGTGAATCGCCCTTTGCGGGTTTTCGATTCACCGGGATACCCTTTTTTGCCGAAGCCGCCCAGTGTAGGTTTTCAACTTCGTGGGTGTACATTTTTTCATTTTATCCCTAACTTTTGCCCGAACCTTTTTATT
This sequence comes from Lathyrus sativus, assembly GCA_963859935.3. Lineage (NCBI taxonomy): Eukaryota > Viridiplantae > Streptophyta > Magnoliopsida > Fabales > Fabaceae > Lathyrus > Lathyrus sativus. The sequence goes on from OZ012741.1 coordinate 205,917,246, forward strand.
CTGTTTTTTGGTTCGCCAGGATGCCCCATTTTTGCCTGGACTCTCTTTTTACTGTCCAGCGGGTCAATTTTAAGCAAAGTATTTTTTAACTGCTTTCGAGTTCACAGGGGACGAAAAGTCTTCACCATCCATGGTGGATAACAATAAGGCTCCTCCGGAGAAGACCTTTCTCACGACGTATGGACCTTCGTAATTGGGAGTCCATTTGCCCCTGTGATCCGATTGCGGTGGGAAAATCTTCTTCAGCACAAGATCACCCGTCTGAAAGCTTCGAGGTCGAATCTTCTTGTCAAACGCTTTCTTCATCCGGCTCTGATACAGCCTACCATGTGCAATGGATGCCAGTCTTTTCTCATCTATCAAGCTCAGCTGATTCAATCTACTTCTTGCCCATTCTGCCTCATCAAGCTGAACATCAAGCAAAACCCTCAAAGATGGTATCTCAACCTCCAATGGCAGGACTACCTCCATGCCATATACCAGTGAGAACGGTGTTGCCCCGGTTGATGTACGCACTGTAGTACGATAACCGTGCAAAGCGAATGGCAGCATCTCATGCCAATCCTTATATGTTACCACCATCTTCTGAACAATTTTCTTTATGTTCTTGTTGGCCGCTTCAACAGCGCCATTCATCTTGGGTCTGTAGGGAGATGAATTATGATGCTCGATCTTGAAATCCCGACACAGATCTTTCATCATCCTGTTGTTCAAATTCGAACCATTATCAGTAATGATCCGCTCAGGAATACCGTATCTGCAAATTATATCCTTCTTGATAAATCTGGCCACTACCTGTTTCGTCACATTGGCGTAAGATGCTGCTTCCACCCACTTGGTGAAGTAATCGATCGCGACCAGAATGAAGCGATGCCCATTAGAAGCAGTAGGCTCAATCTTGCCAATCATATCGATTCCCCACATGGAGAAAGGCCACGGAGAATCCATAACATTCAGTGGATTGGGTGGCACATGGATCTTATCTGTGTAGATCTGGCACTTGTGACACCGCTTGGCGAATTTGAAACAATCAATTTCCATCGTTAACCAATAATACCCTGCTCGCAACAACTTACGAGTCATAGCATGCCCACCAGCATGTGTACCAAAAGTTCCCTCATGGACCTCTTCCATGAGCAAGTTGGCTTCCTTCTCGTCTACACACCGGAGGAGTACCGAATCGTGGTTCCTTCTATACAGAACGCCGACGGGATTCAGATAGAAGTTGCCTGCTAATCTCCTTAGAGTCTTCTGATCACGACTGGATGCCCCAGCCGGATACTCCTTATTCTTCAGGAAATTCTGTATATCGAAATACCAAGGTTTACCGTCAGATGCTTCATCAATTGCAAACACAAAGGCCGGCCTATCCAGGCGAGAGATGACAATGCTGGGAGCCTCATTCCAGCGGTTGACTTTATACATCGAGGATAACGTTGCAAGGGCGTCCGCCATTTGATTCTCCACCCGAGGTACATGATGGAACTCCACCCTATCAAAGAAAGGTAGCAACCTTCTCGCATAATTCATGTACGGTATCAGATTAGGTTGGCGCGTCTCCCACTCTCCCTTAATCTGATTTACAACCAATGTTGAATCCCCATATACGTCCAGATTCTTGATCCTCAGATCGATAGCCTACTCTAACCCCATAATGCAGGCTTCATACTCTGCTTCGTTATTCGTCACTGGAAAAGTCAATCTGGCTGTGAACGGGATGTGCGACCCGTGGGGAGTTGTAATGATTGCCCCGATCCCGCTACCGTACGAATTGACAGCCCCATCAAAAATTAATTGCCACTGGGAACTCCGCTCAGGTCCTTCACTAGGAAACGGCTCATCACAATCTTTAGCCTTCAAGTACATTATGTCCTCATCAGGGAACTCAAACTTCATAGGCTGATAATCCTCAATTGGCTGTTCGGCGAGATATTCGGACAAAACACTTCCCTTAATGGCCTTCTGGGAAACATACTGGATATCGTATTCTGTCAATACCATTTGCCATCTAGCAATCCTTCCAGAGAGCGCTTGCTTCTCAAACACATATTTGATCGGATCCATCTTCGATATCAGCATAGTCGTATGATTCAGCATGTACTGTCTTAGACGTTTGGCAGCCCACGCCAATGCACAACACGTCTTTTCAAGCATAGAGTATCGAGATTCACAATCTGTGAACTTTTTACTCAAGTAGTAAATTGCATGCTCTTTCTGCCCTGTCTCGTCATGTTGACCGAGAACACAACCCATACTGCTCTCCAGAACCGTCAGGTACATAATCAGTGGTCATCCCGCTACTGGGGGTATCAACACCGGAGGTTCCTGCAAGTATTCTTTTATCTTTTCAAATGCCCTTTGGCAATTGTCGTTCCAGACCACCGCTTGATCTTTCTTTAACAGCTTGAATAGTGGTTCACACGTGGTCGTTAGGTGAGAGATGAACCTAGCAATGCAATTCAACCTCCCTAAGAATCCACAGACTTCTTTTTCTGTTCTCGGTGCTGGCATCTCTTGTATTGCTTTTATTTTTGCAGGATCGACCTCGATTCCTTTCTTGCTCACAATGAACCCCAGTAGCTTCCCGGATCTCACTCCGAAGGTACATTTATTAGGATTCAGCCTCAGCCTGAACTTCCTCAGCCTCTTGAACAACTTTAGCAAATTAACTAGATGTTCTTCCTCTGTTTGAGACTTGGCAATCATGTCATCGACATACACCTCAATCTCTCTGTGCATCATGTCGTGAAAAAGCGTTGTCATAGCCCGCTGGTACGTTGCCCCAGCATTTTTCAAACCAAAGGGCATCACCTTATAACAGAAGGTTCCCCACGGGGGGATAAAGGTCGTTTTTTCCATATCCTCCGGAGCCATTTTGATCTGGTTATACCCTGAAAAGCCATCCATGAAGGAGAATACCGAAAACTGAGCCGTGTTGTCAACTAATACATCAATATGCGGCAGCGGGAAATCATCTTTCGGGCTCGCTTTGTTTAGATCCCTATAATCAACACACATTCGAACCTTGCCATCTTTCTTTGGCACAGGCACGATATTAGCGACCCAAGTGGGATAAGTGGTAACAGCCAGGAACCCAGCATCCCATTGTTTCTGCACTTCTTCCTTTATCTTCATAGCCATGTCAGGACGAGTCCTTCTGAGTTTCTGCTTCACAGGCGGGCAATCTTCCTTCAACGGCAGACGATGAACAACCATATCAGTATCCAAACCTGGCATGTCCTCATAGGACCAAGCGAATATATCACTGTATTCACGCAGCATCTCAATAAGCTCTCACTTGATGTCCACTTGCAACGCGGCCCCTATACGGATATTCCTGACGTATTCTTCAGACCCCAAGTTGACAATATCAATCTCTTCTTGGTGAGGCAGAATGACTCTCTCCTCTTGCTTCAATAATCGACTAAGCTCTTCTGGTAAGTCACTATCCTCCACAATCTCCTCCTCAGCTTGGAAGATCGGATGCTCGAAGTCTAAACGAGTCATAGGAAGTTTTTGGTCGGTGTCATCTGACAATTCATGAATCCTGCGAGGGAAACGGTTAAGTGCTTCAAAATGATGTACAAGCAAAATGCATAACCACGCTGCCATTTTATTGAAAAAATAAAAAACAGAAAGAAAAGGATCACAACATTTGAATGTAAAAAAAAACGCCGTCATTTATTGATCATGCAAACATACAGGTAAACAGTTAGGCCCTAAGACAAAATCATCGATGCCCCGGGCAAGGCATGAGATCATACAATGATTGAAAAACAACGCATTACTGTTTGGTGACTTGGATGACGTCCTGGATGGACCAGTTGCATAGGCTTTGCCCCGGCGTGCTGGGTCGAATCCATGCGTCCATATCGCAATCGCTATCCACTTCCTCCGTATCAGACACGACATTAATCCTTTCGAAGCTAACTCCTCCAGGCGTGAACACGACAGGTCCCTTGTACTTAGGCGCACTCTGCGAGGGAGATGGGCGGTACCCCAAGCCATACCTATCTTGCTTCACTGGAATGTCCAGAACTTGCCCCCACTTCTGAGTCTCTCCTGCTTGTACCAACGCCTTGGCTTCCTTATAGGAGGAGACGACTACCTCTTGCCCTTCACTCGTTAACGGAGCTTCTTCTCTAACCTTCACCCCTTCGAACGCCTGACACAGCGTTTCATGAATTTCTCCATCTACCTCCACGTACTTGAAGGAAGACAGATGACTGACTAAGATATCCTCTTCGCCACACACCGTCACAATACTCCCCTCAACCATATATTTCAGCTTCTGATGGAGCGTAGAAGTCACTGCCCCAACGGCATGAATCCAAGGTCTCCCGATCAAACAGCTATATGCAGGCTGGATGTCCATGATGTAAAACACTGTATCAAACACCTCCGGACCTACCTGAATGGGCAACGTTATTGACCCGAATACTGACCTCCTTGTCCCGTCAAAGGCCCTCACCACCAAATCACTAGGTGTGCACAACAACCCACGGGTATCCAATTTCAACAGGGCTTTCTTTGGTAACACATTCAACGAGGACCCAGTGTCTACCAGCACATGGGCTAAAACAGTGCCCCGGCATTCGATAGAGATGTGTAAGGCATTATTGTGATCACGCCCTCTAGGCGTTAGGTCAAAATCCGTGAATCCCAGACCATGCCCAGCGTTAACATGTGCCATAACTTCCTCCAGCTGATTAACTGAAATCTCTTGCGGCACGAAAGATGTCTCAAGTACCTTCAATAGGGCATTTCTATGCGCCTCAGAACATAACAGCAGCGATAATATAGAGATCTTTGACGGGGTCTGCTGCAGGTGATCTACAATCTTGTAATCACTTTTGCGGATCAACCTCATGAATTCTTCCACATCTTTGGTTATCAACTCTTTTTCTTTGCTCCCCGAAGATTCCCCCTCAACAACTTTGTTCTTACCTCTAGCAAGCCTCTCTGCTTCAACCTCAGGTGAAGTGAAAATTCTCCCGCTCCGGGTTATACCACCCGCTCCCACTATGTTATCCACGGATCCTGCTGGCGGATCATTCAAGTCAACCTTCTCCCCATTACAATACACTTCAGCACCATAGCACCACGGGACTTCCTTTGTGCTTTCAAAAAGGACTGGCTTAGCCTTGGTAATAGTAATGGTCGGCCTTTTCGATGATGCCGAAATTGTCACCGATTTGAACGGAATGGTGATCGTAGCAATCTCCCTACGCTCTTCTACAGATTCTGTCTCAACAGACTTCTCTCGCCCCGCAGCCCTGTCAAACTGCAAAATTCCTTCATCAATCAAACTTTGAACTCCCCTCTTCAACTTCTCACAGCCCCCAGGTTGAATCAAACAGTCATCACACTCTTCACTGCAACCGGGATAGACGCCTCCTTTCAATAAACGCTGCTTTATGTAACTCAAAGGGGTTTTCAGCTCGCTCACTTCGGAGACCAAGTTCAACTCATCATCTACCATGACTGCATTGGCCCCAGCCCCACCATGCTTGGGCATTGGCTGCTGCGTGATATTGGGACCTTCCTTCCCGAAGTTGATAGCCGTACTATCAAGCAAATCCTGTACTTTATGCTTGAAAGCTAGGCAATTTTCAATATTGTGCCCTGGTGCACCCGAATGGAAGTCACAGTGCTCATTAACATCATATCCGACTGGTGGCTGGTCGGTTGGTGGTGCTAAGGTCCTCTTCTCGACTAGCTGCAATTTCAACAAAGTTTGAAGGAGTTATGCATATGATACCGGCGGTACCTCGAATACTCTCCTCGGTCGTGGGTTCTGAAGTCTGCGCTGATTATTATTAGGCTGCTGCTGAGCCTGCTGCGGTGGTTGTTGTCTCTGCTGCTGAGAAGGCCCTGGAATGGTTACACTTGCAACTTGCGACTGCTGACGCCAGTTCTGACCCTTATTCCTTCGTCGAGCACTGTATACGGCGTTGGTATCACCCTGCCTCTTACCACCAAACGTCTTCTTATTACCTCCTGCGGAACTGGACTCACCCGCTTGAATTTTACCAATCTTTACCCCGTTTTCAATGCGCTCCCCCATCAAGATCAACTCAGAGAAAGTACTCATCGAAAAATTGAGCAAATGGCCGTAGTACATTCCAGAGAAAGTTCCTATGAACATATCCATCATTTCGCGCTCCACCATCGGAGGGTGTACCCTGGCAGCCAAATCACGCCATCTTTGGGCGTATTCTTTAAAGCTCTCGCTAGACTTTTGAGACATGCTTTGCAGCTGGACTCGGTTAGGGGCAAGATCACTATTATACTGATAATGTCGAACAAAAGCCTTTGCCAGCTCTTTCCAACTCCTGATTTGAGTAGGCTCCAAGCTCATGTACCACTCCAGCGATGGCCCTGACAGGCTATCCTGGAAGAAGTGCATTAGCATCTTTTCATCCTCAGAATACGCAGACATACGCCTGTAAAACGCGCGCACATGCACCCTAGGGCATGTATCTCCTTTGTACTTATCAAATGACGGTGCTTTGAATTTCAGCGGGACCCTCAACCCTGGGACTAATCCCATATTTGACATGTCCAGCCCAAGAGCATTCTGACTGGCCAATCCGTTCACTTTCTCTTCTAGCAATCTCATCCGACGGTTGTCATCCTTAGCTCTTTCATAACCCTCGTTCTGACCAGAGAACACATCCTCCTGACGATCCTCCCAGCGAGGTACTGCATCATATCCGACATATTCTGCATCACGTCTCGGACCCGTTTGGACGTACCTGGGGTCATACCTCAGATTACCCATCTCTTGAGTGTTGTATGCGCCAGTTCCATACCCAAGATTACCATAGCCACCGAACCCAGCCTTGGCGCCAGCCATGCTGCCATACCCCATATTCACACCATTGAAGCCCTGGTTACCATTATTACCATTCATTCCGACATTCTCAACGCCCCCATTGAAACCCTGGTTGACATTACCCACAAATACCCCAGCAGCATCTGCATTGGCATTCATATTACCGGTGTTCCCACCTCCACCTACAGGACCAGTTTCTCCAACATTCAAACCGGTTGCGGGAATAGCATCATCACTTTGACGATTCTCAACTCGGGGAGAAGCAGCAATGTTTTCACCATGCGGTGTCCCGTTGTTCTCAGCCCGTGCGACTATCGGTTGAACCAGATTCTGCAGCTGCTCTTGTCCTTTGGCGATGGTCTCCATGGTTTGCATGAGCAGGGCCATCCTGTCACGCATCTCTTGCATTTCACTCTGCATGTTGTCCATGATCTTCTTCTGGTTGATCCTTGTAGAGTAACGGTGGACCCGCTTTTCTGCAATCCTGAAAATACCTGAATTGGATGCAGGAGATAAGATACACGGATCACAAACCTGTAATGCAAATCTGAGTATGTATGCAAAATGCAATATGTGTTGGTGCGTTAGGGATTATCATTCCCCGATTCTAGTGTGAATGTGCGTGTGCAGTGACAGTGCTAGCAAGACAGTGATTGGAGCCAAATCATAGAAAACCTCGTATATTGCAGAGAAATCCAAGAATACAATATCACTGAGTGTACAGTAAGAAGGCATGACCTCAACCAACAATCCTGGTGATGGTCAGCACAAACGCACATAAAGCATACAAGTTAATACATGAAACGATCAAGTACTCCCATAAGCCTGGTACTCTTCTAGCAACTTCTTAGTCTCTGGATGACTTGGTCGGGTAAGCAGACCCTCGACAAGCTGGTTTCTTCTCTTGAGAACACGTCGCACGTCACCAGCGGTTTCCTCCCATGCCCCCTCTCCGAAGCGATCCTCTAGCTTCCGCTTCTGAGACACAGCTTCGTTCCTGCCTTCGATGGCCTTGTTCAATGCATTCTGGAGACTATATCTGGCCATTACCTCCTCTTCATGCTTCTCAATGCTAGCCTTCAACTGATCTTCGATTTCAGAAATTTGCTGCTTCAATTTATCTTCCCTCTTTTTGTTGTTGGTTAGCGTAACATTCCATGTCTTATTACAAGAAGAGATTTCTCGGTGAGCGGCGTCGAGTGCTTTCTTTTTGGACTCCAACATGTCATGAGAGCTTCTGAACTCTTGCCCCAAACGTTCGCGCTTCTTTTTCTCCTCAGTCAACTCAGCACCTAGCCTGTTTACTAGTTCGATCTGCTATTGGAAAGAACGTACAACCTTATTCTTCTCACTCCGCATCTAAGCTAGCTCCTTCTCTAACTCTTCATTAATCTTCATCAAGGCTTCCTTTTCTTTCACAACTCGCTCGTAGACCTCCATAGCAACAATAGTTGGCTCCTCCACCGGAATATGAACAGGGACTGGCGCAGCTGGAAATGGCATCAATAACTGTCTTGCCCTCTCCTGAATCCAAACTTTGTAGGGTGCATATGCCTGACAATCATTCTTCCCTAACAGTGGTTTCCCTTTTCTGTTAATACGCGTCCAGGCATGCCAAAGCTTGGCTAGTAACTCTCCATTCAGATCGCCGGTAAAGTACAGAGATTCATGTACTTCTTCCTCCTAAGGTGGGTTCTTCAACGCATATCCAAACTGGCGAACGAACAGAGATGGGTTGTAATTGATACACCCTTTTCTTCCTATCAAAGGAACATTAGGATACCCAGAACAACTGAAAATAAGCTCAGACCCCAACAAGTCTCGGTCAAACCACTCAATGTCTTCAGAAGATAGCCTCATCATACGCTCTGGCCAGTCAGCTGTAGTTGCACTATCCACAAAAGGTCCCTTCAGGGGAAGATGGCTCTTAAACCACATGTACAGCAAAGGCACGCAACAAGAGACATTCTTGCCTCTCCTGTTCTCATTTCTGTAGTGCATCGAATGGTAAAAGTCCCCGATCAATGTAGGTACCAGGTTGCCAGCAGCAAACAGATGAAATGCATCCATGTCCACGAAGTTTGGGAAGTTGGGAAACAACACTATCCCATAAATGCATAGAGCCAAAATAGCGTTAAAGACCACCCAACACCCATTCTTGGCGTACTCTTGAGCCTTACCAACCAGAAACTGGAGAGAGAAACCTGGAACCCCCCGCCAAGAAGTCATCAACAACTCAGAAGCATTCATGTGCAAGGCCTTAGCTAAATCCTCCAACTTGGGCTCAGCGGCAGAGTGAATAAAAGGAACTGCATTCTGTACCGGCAGCTCAGTAAACTCTACATACTCCTCCATGGTAGGCCCCAAGATAAAATCAGCAAACGTGAAACATCTCAAAGCAGGGTCGTAGAATTGCATCAAGGTGTACAGCCAATTCAATTCATCATCAGTGGATTTGCGAACCAGACTCAACAGCCGTCCGTAACTCTGCCTGAAGCTTCTACGGACATCCTCATCAGCAAGAGAAATCAGACCCAGGAGGGGAGTAATATCAGGGATGGGTAGCTTGTACGCAACTGTCATCCTCAAACCAGCCATGATCAATACTCAGAAGTCCAGACACTAGAACCAGGGAATATGCAAATGCACCTGCAGCACAGACACACGTTAATGGGATGCAATGATAATGATTATGCAAACAATGCAATGCAAGCAACATGCAACAGGGAACAAATGCTATAGCTGAGAAGCCTGAACTATATCGAAAGTCTCAAATAGATCCTCCAGAATTCCTCAAACCCTGGTCTCAGATAGACCCAATACAAAGCTCCAACACTAGTCTCTGATAGACCTCCTAATATAACTCCAACTGGTCTCTGACAGACCTCAAACCATAACTCTGACTGGTCTTTGATAGACCTTATACCATAGCTCTAACTGGTCTCTGATAGACCTCATCACTGTCCATAAATACTCAGGATCTCAAATCGAGAAATAACCGGTATCTGAAGGTCTAGTTACCTGCATAACCCCAAACCCTCTCACAGGTAGGTGTCCTAGTAACTGACAAAGGTATGGCATCCTATGCGGTCGTCGGCGTCACAGACTTTCAGGGTTGATGATACGATTCCCAGAAGGAGTGGCATCATCAAATCCTGAAGAGGCCTCACTTAGCCAACTTCCAAATGATCGGTCCCCAGAGTCGACAATCCAACTAACCAGCAACCCGAGCCACCCAAAGGGCTGGACAGGAGGCCAACCAGAAGAACCTCGTCTGAGTGTGGATTTCGCGGGACACTAGGACATGCAAAGCACGTGCGCGCCCACTAATCTCCACTCTAAATCTAGGTGCACTCAAGCCCAGGTCCGACTTATCTCTCAATCATAGAACACCCGTCACACCCCACAATACAGAAATGTAAATACAGAAATGTAAATCCATACAAAATCCTCGACGGGAAAACAAGCGCTAGGATTGACTCTCTTAAGGGACGTTGGATCCCAAATGCATAAGGAACTATCGCAGTCCTTAGCAACCAGAGACTCTGGGTTCGATCCCCAGCAGAGTCGCCAGCTGTCGCTACTGCGAAAATCGGCGCCGGCAATACAGAAGAGTCGCCACCGTGCGTTATTTATCCCAAAGGAGGGAAAGGAAACGCTCGAAGTAAACCTAACGCAAAGACGGGAAAAGGTATGGTCATCGCAACCAAAACCTAGATTCGGGAGTCGGTTACGCAAGGGGAAGGTATTAGCACCCCTCACGTCCATCGTACTCGATGGGATCCACGCTTGCTTGGTTTGTACGAATTACACTTTTATCTAAACTAAAGGATGAGGTCTGAAAAGAAAAGAAAACATGACTCGGTAAAGCATCGCACTTTATGCCTACGTATTCCCGTCTGGAACGAGAAATCAGAGTCAACGTAGTTCGCCTAACTACGGGGGAAGGTGGGGAAGGTTGCTCGCTAGGATATCGCATCCTATGCCTACGTACTTCCACACTGCATGGAAGATCAGAGCAAACGTAGTTCGGGCTACGCACGACACAAGCTGTTCAAGTGTCTTTTATGAAAATCTCACCTTAAACAAGGGTTTTCTTATTGCAAAAAGGTTGATGTTTGTTCAAATCTTTTGACGGAAGAAATGAATTGATCTTTGTTATAACCTTTATTAATGTTTTTCTGTTGTTTTGAAGAGAGAAGAGATGACACTCTAAAAATCCTAGGGTTGAAAAAGGGAATAAAATCTACCCTAATGTTATCATGCATGGGTTAAGACCTAATGTCTATCATGCTCCTCTCTTACGCAGAGAGAAACAGAGATCCTAAGGGATAAACGACAACAGAAACAGCAGATATATACAATAAAGCAGTAAAATGCATGGATGTAACAATACAAGCGAGGCAAGGGAGTCCCACTCAACCTCGAACCTAGAAAACAATAGGCAAAAGTGAACAAAATTCACTTTCCACCCAGCAGGTTAAACAGCAAACAATACAGTCAGGGAAGTTCACACAATACATCAAGAATTAAACAACTAAAATTAAACAGCAAAGCAATCTTCATCAGCATTTGCCTTCAAGCAAAGCATCAACTATCTACAAGCTTCAGGCCAACATCAGTCTTTTATCTTCAATATCCCAATGGCTTTTCTTCAAGTCCCAATCTCCAAGCTGAGGAATCATCACAAGAATGAACTGGGTGTTAAGCAATTAGTTGACCACCAAAGGTGGCAAACAGACTGCCAACAACACATAGAAGATTTCTCTCAAGAGTTCTATCTCTTAGACACTATCACCAAGCCTTCCAAAGGAAGGGGGTGAGTGTCTTAGAGAGACTCTGCATCACAGAGAGGGATGGAGGCAGACAAGACCTTCCATGTTTGTGAATCAAGTTTTCTACTCTAGAGCTCTGCCTAACTCCTAGATCCTAGAACCTTCAACAGCTGCCAGCAAGAGATACTCCTCATCAACTCTGGAAGTTGGTCTTCAGTCTCTTTGATCTTCAAATGGGCTTCATCAACACAGTCTTCAGCTCAAACCCCAAGCCCCAAACAAACCCAATACCCCACACAGTCAAATAATAACCCTAAAGAGGGCACACCACACAATCAATCAAATACAAGCAATATACTAATAGTAATAGGGGAAGCCTAATATTTTCTAAGGGATCTATTATCTACCCATAACCCCTATAGTCCCATACCCCAGAATCAAATTAAAATTCCTAAAAGAAATGATCTATCTCACCTATGTTCACTTAAAACCCTAATTTTAACCACTCTAATCTCACCTAATCAAGTCATCTAAAAAATTAATCCTAAAATTATGAATTAAATCCTATGAGGAAGCTAAAGTCCTAAGTTAATCACCCTAAAAAGAATGGGTCCTAAATCTAAAGGGAACTATTTGAACTAAAATCAACAAAATTAAGTACTAAACTAAACTCATTAAAAAGCTATTTACAAGAAAAATGCACAAAAAATATTAAAACAAAATAAAATGCTATTTTTATTATTGGATATTTTTCTTAACAAAATTATGAATCTACCACAAAAAGAACCAATTAAAAACAAGCTTTTTTCAATTTTATATGGATTTTACAAGATCAAAGAAAATTAAAGAAAATGAAAATCAAAAAAATGAATTAAATGGGGAGGGGGTGTCAGAATTAACTTCGCTCAGTTCATTTATTGATGGGCCAGGGAAGTGGGGGGCGCGTATAGCAAATTTTTGGGCCCATTATGTTTCAGAAAATTAATGAAAAAACCAAAAGAAAAATGATACGCGAGCGGTGCATTTAGTAATAATTCACAGTTCATATCCATTGGGCTCAGGTTTGGGGGGTGGGAATAGCACGATTTGGATCAGGCCCATGGTTGTGGTTTTAATGAAACGCTGCGTTTCAGCGTTGTGGACTCCCTCCGTTTCTGAGTTTGAATTGGGGCCGTACGATTGGTTTAATGAGTCAAGATCTGGACTTGATCCAACGACCATGGTGTCGTCTTCCTCACGAGACCTAGGGTTTGCAGGATTTTCCTCTCCCATGCATGAAATTTCAAGCTCATCGTGCTCTCTCAATTCACAATGAAAATCAAAAATTCCAAAGGCAAAAACGTGCCATTTTCTTCCCTGATCACGATGGTACCCATAATTTCTCCTAAAGCTTTGAGTATCACTCTAACAGAATGCCTAAAGGTCTTGGTTCAACCATATTCTTCTGAGATCAATCTTGCTAAAGCTCAAATCTAATGGTGTAATTATGTTCCACATGTTATCCTGATCTCACTAAGCTACCGCATGTGAATTATTGCTCAATAATCTATGAGTTCTTGACCCTAAAAGTTGGACTGCCCTGACATGAATCATCATCAATGGTGCCCTAAGTTTCTGCACATCATCTTCTAGCTAACCCTAGCAAATCTACCCTAAAGAAACATGCTAACAGGTCATAATTACAGAGATACGAATTGAACTTCATACCTTGAATATTGGTGGAGACAGTTGAGAATTCGTGCAATCTAAGACTTGGCTAGCTCCTCAGATGATCCTTGAGGTGTAGAGATCTTTCTGTTTGCAAAGAAAATGGAGGGAAAAGCTTGTATCCTTGGCTGCAACTTTGATGCACAATCTTGAGTTTTGAGAAACAACTCCTTAAACAGCCATGGATGGACCTTGGAGGATGATATTTCACACTCACAACTCACCACAGATGGAAGATGAATAAAAGCCTTGAACAGAAATGGTGTATTATAATAATTCTCTCACTTGCTTGGAATTGAAGAAACTATGGAATTCTCTCTCTCCTCACTCTCTTTTAACCAACCTCTTCCACCAATGATCCACTTTCATTATATAGACCAGCATGGAGGAGTCTAGAAGTTTCTAGCTCAATCCAAGATGTTTCTAGAAGCTTTGAGAAAATCTCATGACATGATATTTTGATATCTCATGGTATCTCCTTACAATGCACTTACAGCCCTTCAAAATCTCCTTACATGCCAAATTGGAATGATATGTAAGCTCCTTGCCTTGAAATTTACCTTGTGCCAAGTTTTCCATACTTGCCTTATTATGCAAGAAAGAACTTTACAAAGCAAGTCCAAAATTTAAACCCTAATTCAAAAAAGTGGCTGAACCAATGTCTTCAAAATGTTGTTTGGAATCAATTTGGTATATTACATGACCCATTTTGGATTTGTAGATTGCCCAAACCAATTTTTCATGTGAACTTTTTCAAGTTATATGCCATTCTTAAGTCATTTTTCACCAACTTTTATCAAGTCTTGTTCTATGCATTTCCAAACTTCCATGACCTCTTTTCTAGACTTAAAATGACATTTTGAGCAACTTTGATGTTGTGAAGTTTTTCATTTGAGGCTTCCTTGTATGAGTTTTAGGCATAGGCTAAGAATGACCTGTAATTCTCAAATGACCAAAATACCCTTTGCTTGCCAAGGACATAAGTAGAGTTCCACAAATCATATGAAGGCATACCATACCTTTCTAGAAATATAAGACAATAAGGAACAACTCTCATGTTGGCCAGAAATCCATTTGAAATCTCCTTGAAGGTCAAAAGTTGCTTGGAAGACAGACAACTTTCATAGACAAATTCCAGTGCCCTCAGATGACCTGTAACTTGCAAGAGCTATAACTTGAGTTCCATAAATCATCTTGATGACTTCCACCACTAAAATTAAAGCTATGAAGATACTCTACAAGTTTCATGTGGACCAGAAATTCATATGAAGCTTGCATCTTGAGTTACACTGCTTTGAAGTTTGACCTAAATCAGGGGATTTTACACTGAAACCCTAATTTGGTAACTCCATTTCTCCTTGATTCCTTCTGATTTTTCTTTAGCACAACACCATATCCATATCCATATAGCAAATAATGAATCCCACCTTCTTCAAATGATCCTTGATACCTTTCAAAACAAGTCTTTGACTTAGGGTTGACCTAGTGTTGACCCAGATAAAACCCTAGTTGACTGATTTCAACTGAGGCTCTTGCAATCATTCCAATGACTTGGTTACTCCTCAAAAATGATCATATAGGCTCTTCATAACATTCATACACACCTCATTCTCTTGGATCCTAGCTCACACTTCCTCTGATGATCCCCAAATAACCTCAAGATAGGGGAGAACCCAATGAGTGATCTGTCAACACTTCAAAGCTCAAATTCTTCCCTGATGACCTGAGTAGTCTTGAATATGAATGAAACCCTCTGAATATGCCTCTTGAGATAAGAATAGCACTTGATCCCCTGATTAAGATAGCTTGCTTATGCTATGCAATGCAGATGAATACACTATATACATGATGACAATGCAAATGACTATGCAATTGAAACATAAACCTAGGTTAGAAAAGGTTGGGCAAATTTTGGGGTGCAACACCTATAAATAGGACTCTCCCCCACCTTATTTTCATCATCAAGAACATTCTAAAAACCATAAAAAACCTCTTCCCTTGTTCTTGCACTCAAAATCTCAAAATCACCAAATCTCACTTTTCACTAAAAAGCTGTCTTGGCACAAGGGCTGCCAAAACCATTTCCCTACATTCCAACACCCCAACAATCATCCATACAATCCCTAAATATGGTATAGAAGGTGTTTAAACCATTAAACCACCCAAAAACTTCACCAATCAAAAAGTCAACTCTTACACCAAGATACTTTGACC
Source organism: Lathyrus sativus (assembly GCA_963859935.3). Lineage (NCBI taxonomy): Eukaryota > Viridiplantae > Streptophyta > Magnoliopsida > Fabales > Fabaceae > Lathyrus > Lathyrus sativus. Next base: position 205,932,780 of record OZ012741.1, read on the forward strand.
AAAAACTACAAATCCTACCCAATCTTGTTCTAAGCACTTGCCTAGTGTTTTAATCATCCTAACACCTCTCATATATCATTCCCCAACTGTCCAAGACATCAAGAGTCATTGGTGGAGTTTATTTCTCCATTTGTCTTAAAGTTTGCTTTGTTACTTCACAAGGAAAGAACCTTTTCAAAGTTGAGGAGCACTTGAAGCTTCTCTGGGTTTCTTGGTGTTTAAACTCACTCAAATCAAACTACTAGAGGTATGTGAATAGTCCCTCTTTGCTTTAAACCATAATTCCACCCTTTAGCATTTTGAGCTCATAATGTGAAAAGCATGACATATGTGGTTCATGTGTGAATTCTGTCATAACATGAAGGCAGTTGTGGGAGTGATTTGAAACCTTTTCAAATCATGATAATATTAAGTATGTATGTTTGTTTGCAGCTATCCATGTCTGGTTGGTATTCTTGATCACTAAATGCCACATTTTTGTAATTTTTCATGCTATGGTTATGACAGTTTGGATTATAGGTCTTAATGTGCACATGCTTGGGTTTAGAATCATCATATAGTGCATTTATGACATGTGTATGTGACCTACACCATCTGTCTTCACCTGTTCCAAAATATGATTTCAAAAATGCCTCTTTTCAAACAATATGCCTTGTGCCATACCAAAAACTTTGCTGTCCATGAAACAACCCTTTCTTGAGCATGAACACTTTCAATTTTATATATACAACTTGTGTGCTTGAGTTTTATGACTTGTATGTGAAGGATCCTGATTTGAGTATTTCATCATGAACAAAAGTCAAGTTTTCACCTCTGCCACCACTTTCTTGCAACAGTTGGTCTTTGATTATAAAATCATGTTCAAATTTGTTCTATGTTATGTATATGTACTGTGAATATGACTAGCTGGATCATAATATGCACAAAATTAGAATTTCACTTCATCATGACTCACACTTTGACAAACTTGCATTTTATGAGTCATTTTTCATAACAGCCTCCTTCCAGTTTATTTTCATGATCAAATTCACTTAATGTCATGTATAGGAGATGTGTGTATGCTTGTTTTGATCCATAAGGGCCTAGAACTAAAAATGAATATTTTCATGCCTCCAAATACCATTTTTCCTGCAACTGTGTTATCAGTCTTGATAATAGTCTGTTTTTTATTCTAATTCATGCTCAATCTCATTTTATATCATAAACACAATGTGTGTATGTGACTAAATGACTTGTAACTGTTTTGAATAAAATCTGCACAACTGCCCTGCATTTTCACATATACACTTACACATGAAATACCATGTTCTTCCATTGTTGGTTTTGAACTGATTCCTGGGCATAAACATCTTTGTTTACATGTATGTGTTGTGTGTATGAAACTGATTGGCCCTGAATTTGTGTCAAGCATGATTTGACCTCCCAGCTGCATCACGAAATATCATAATTGCAATTCCTCTGCCATATTGCATAAACAGCCTGTTTTAGGTTTTGTTTTGGCCTAACCTCACTCCATATCTTGTATTTGAAATGTGTATGTGTTCAGTTTGTTCAATATGTGCATAAAACTAGTTTTGAGCATCATCATGCCTCATATTCTTAACTTGCAAATTGTGCACCATGCTTCATTACAGTCTGTTCTCTCACCTCAAATTCTGTTTGATTTCAATCAAAATTATGTATGTATGATGTGTGGATCCTTGAACTAATCTGAAACTGCTTGAACATGAATTGCACAAACCTGCTGCATATCACAACCTGCACATTACACTTGCAACTTGCATTTCACATAGCACTTTCTCACTTCAGCATGAATTAATCACTTCCTTGTGCATGGATCATTTCATTATCATATATGTGTTGTGTGAACATAATTTCCTTGATTCAAAACTAGATGTCAAGAATGGTATGCTTCAAAATGCATTTTTTAACAAAATTACCACTTGGCATACCAATTTCACAAACTGATTGCATTGAGCTTCCTTTTGGACTTAGAATCATTCATCACCATCTATGTGAGCTGTGTGTAGCTTTGGTTTGGATTGAAAAGGTTTGGAATTGGAAATTCACCTCATCATGCATAATGTTCATAACAAGTGTAGCTCAAAAAACCATTTTTCATAGCAGCTTTAATTTTGGCTTTAAAGGTGATCACACTCATTCAGTGTCATAAGTATGAGGTGTGTGTATGATTGGATTGGCTTGAAAACACTTTGGATTGAAACTAGACATATTCATGCATATCATTCATGTTATTTTTGCAATTCACATATGACTTTTCACCACAGTCTAGTTTTAGCCCTAAGTTTGAGCTAGATTCATTCATTATCATTCATATGTGGTGTGTACATAATTATTTTGGTTTGGAGCTAGCTGTAACATGAGTATCATTTGAAAATGCATTTCAAAACATCAAAAGACACCTGTCGCTACTGCGAAAATCGGCGCCGGCTATGACAGAAGAGTCGCCACCGTGTGTTATTTATCCCAACGGAGGGAAAGGAAACGCTCAGAGTAAACCTAATGCAAAACGGGAAAGGAATGATCATCGCAACCAAATCCTAGATTCGGGAGTCGATTACGCAAGGGGAAGGTATTAACACCCCTCACGTCCGCCGTACTCGACGGGATCCACGCTTGTTTTCTAGTACGGATTGTATTCTACCTACTCTACAGGCCTGGGTTAAAAACAAAATAAAATGACTCGGCAAAGTATCACACTTTATGCCTACGTATTCCCGTCTGGAACGAGAAATCATAGTCAACGTAGTTTGCCTACCTACGGGAAAGGAGGGGAAGGTTGCTCGCTAGGATACGGCATCCTATGCCTACGTACTTTCATACAGCATGAAAGATCAGAGCAAACGTAGTTCGGGCTACGGAAGACACAAGCTTTTCTGACTGGTTTTTTATTACCTTATGAAAGGGTTTTTCTTGATTAAGAGTCCAAGCGGATAAAAATGACACTTTGATGTTTGTTTTGAATCTTTTACGAAAGAAGTGTTTTTTAGTTTATGTGCAATCTGTGACGTACTAGAGACTATGATTTGAGAGTGACTACGTCACATGTCATCCAAAGGGTGCCACACTAAGCAGCCAGACTACTGGAAAGAAGCTCCCCAGCAACCCTTTCTCAAATAGCTTAAGGCTCGTGACGTACAACATCGATTAACATTATTACTGTATTTTTGAGTTGTTTTGAGATAAGAAGAGAAAGAGGCTCTAAAAAGCCTAGGGTTGAAAAGGGAATAAAAACTAACCTAATGTTGTCATGCATGGATAAGAATCCTAATGTCTGTCATAATTCCCTCCTGCACAGAGGAAATCAGAGATCCTAGGGGATAAACAGAAAAGAAAGCAAGCAAGTACAGTAAAATGCATGCAATGCAGCAATACAAGCGAGGCAAGGGAGTCTTGCTCAACCTCGAACCTGGGAAAACAACAGGCAAAGTGAATCAACATTCACTTCAAACCTTAAGGGGGCAAGCTGTACAAGCCAACAAACAATACAGAAAAACCAAAATAAAACAGAGGAGGCAGCCCAAGCAGCAGCATCAAACTCCCACAGTTGACAGCACAAGCAGCAGCTCTGACAGTGACAGTTGGTTAAACAGCAAAATGTTGACAGCAACAACCTTCATCTTCATGAATAGCTCCTATCTTCAAGCTCCACTGAATCTTTAATCTTCAACAAGCACCAAGCTTCACCAAGCTTCCCTCTTTAACAAGCAACAAACTTCAGCAGCAAACAACTTCACCAAGCAGACAACCTCAACAAGCAGACAGCTTCAACAAGCAAGCAGCTTCAACAAGCAACACTCCTAGCTTCAACAAGCCCAAACTTCATCTTCAACAAGCTTCAACAAGCAATCTCCAAAGGAGAATCCATTAACAAGATCAGGTTGAAATGTTAAGTAAATTAATGACAACCAAAGGAAGCCACTAAGAACTTAACATTATAAGAGAATGGCATCCTCAAAGTTCTACTCTTAAAGCATGCCATTCATCCCTCCAAAGGATATGTGTGACTTATTTAAGAGGACTTTATGTCATTGGATTGAATGGAGATGAACAATGTACTCCATATTTGAAGAAAGGAACAAAACTAGTCTAATGCTCTTCCTAAAACCCTAGTTCCCTAAGCTCCTGACAAGCTATGCAAAAGGAACTTAAAACTCCAAATTAAATCAACACAATCAATCACACAGAGGTTTATCATGTATATAGCAACATCCAAAAGAAATGAACAAATTATCTTGATCTAAAAATCATTATTGAAATTAATCAAATGGGAAGACTAGGTTGAAAGCATGTTATGACTAGTCTAGTTGTTAATTCCATCTAAAATACTAAAACTACTTCTAAAAATCTAAGATTTTTTCTAGGGGAACCTAAACATTTTATAGGTCTATAGTAGAAAAACCAGGGCCTAAAACTATGCTTAAAGGAACTAAAGAAATCATACACCAAAAGTGGTCAAAAGGGAAATCAAATGGGGAAGCCTCTAAAGATCTAGTTCAAAACCGAACCTAAATCTACCTAAAAATTAACCTAAAACATTATGGGAGTTCCTTAATATGTCTATAACAAAAAAGAAAATAATTAAGTCCAAATTCTATACCAAACTCCAGAACAAAAATCGGCAAGAAACTATGCAGTTTTTGGCATTTTATTATCCAACTAAAGGAGAAAAACGAAATCAAATTGAAAATTAAACGAAACTAAAATCCAATTGCACACAAAGATCATAGACATGATAAGGATCATCCCAGAAGTTTCTCATATTTTTCTAAGCATTTTTTCTATTTTTTAGGAATTAAAATCAAACAACACACAAAACAGAATTTTAATGCAACAATCAAATGGTTAAATTAAATCGAAAAACCAACCTACGGATCGGAGATTTGATCCGGTGATCGTTGATCAAGTGAATTTGCAAATATCCTAACAAGATTAGATGGAAAACTTCAAGATCTACAATAATTCTTGCAAGAAGATGAAGATCGAACACTTCGAATCCGAATTGCACCGAATAAGTGCTTCCAACTTACACTCCAATATCCAACTTCAATTTGCACGAAAATTAATTACGAAACTTGATCCGGTAATGATGATGAGTAGAGTTTTATGCTCAAGATTCCATTGATTTCAATGAAAAATCAATGGATCCAATGATGAGGAGCTATGGGTGAGGGTTTGGAGAATGAAGAAATTGAGAGAATTGAGAGAGTGAGAGAATTCTTGAAAATGAAAAATGAAAATTGTGAGGATTTCCCTTTTTGGTTTGGAGTAGATCACTTAAGTACTCCTTAGGCTTGGACCCCAAGGTAAGGTTTGGACTTTGGCTTGTGAAAATTGGTTTGGAGCTTAATGGTATGATTTTGAGTATGTAAACTCCTTTTGAAGCAATCCATAAAATGACCATTAAATATGACTCAAATTGAAATTCTAACAACGCCATTGTGTTTAGAATGTCATTTGCAATCAAAATATGTACCAATTTGCCATTGTTTGAACCATTGTGAATTATTTTGGATTAAAAGGAGACCTTGCTTGTGCATTATGAATGATTTGGGGAATGTAACTTATTTGTGAAGAAACATGTCAAAACACCATGAATAATGAGTCAATTGAAAATTCTAGAATTGCCAATGTTTCTAAATCATCTTTTCTGATCAAATTGAGTGGTCATTTGGCATATTTTGTGCACATAACAATTTATTTGAATTTCCCACCAAATAATGCCTTTAATTTCTCTTCATTCAAACCACTTCAAGTCAACTCTTACTATGGACCAAATCAATTCACAATGAGGTCTTGGTTGACCTAAAAACCATATTTTGAGCAAGTTCCATGTTGAACAAAATTACATTTGAAGCTTACAAGTTGGAGTTATGGACCTATGATCACAAATGACCTATAATCACCAATACCCAAAATACCCTTGGCTTGCAAAGATCATAACTTGAGTTCTACAAATCCTATCAAGGACTTCTAGTACTCTAGGGAAATATAATATCAAGATATACAACTCTCATGTTGGCCAAGAATCCATTTGAAACCTACCTGAAGGGCAAAAGCTGCTTAGAAGTCAAGTGACTTTCACAGATAAATTTCAGTGTCCTCTGATGACCTGTAACTTGCAAGGACCATAACTTGAGTTCTATAAATCCCCTTGAGGACTTCTAGTACTCAAATTAAAGGTATTGAAATGATCTACAAGTTTCATGTTGTAAAAAGATCCATTTTAAACTTGTACTTTGACTTATGTGGCTTTGAAGTTAGGCACTAAACAGGGGATTTTACACTGAAACCCTAATTTAGCAACTTCCCACATTCTTGATTCTTCTTTGCTTAATCTTGGCACAACACCACACATGTATCAACATACCAATCCATGAACCCCTGACCTCAAAGTAGGCTTTGATGCTCTTCAATTGCATATTTGACCCAGGATTGACCCAGATGAAACCCTAGTTGACTGCACCTCAACTATGGCTCTTGTACTTGAATCAATGACTTGTCCCAGCTTCAATATGGCCCTCTAGGCATTCCATGAGATCCATACACACCTAAAATTCACATTCCATGTTTCTCATCCCACTGATGATTCTCAATATTCCTCAAGATAGGAGCAAAACCCACATGTAGGCACTCAAACTTCTCAAGACTTCAAATCACTTCTTGATGGCCTGGATGACTCTCAATCTCGGATAACACCTCTTGCCAGGCTCTTCTCTTGATAGACACCCTTGATCCCTTGTTGGAGGCATGCTATGCTATAATATGCCAATGATTAGAACCATGTGAATAATGTAACTATGAAAATGAAATGCAATGAAACATAAATCAGGAAAGAAAAGGTTGAGCAAATTTTGGGGTACAACAGCTGCCCCTATTCAAACGGCTTGGACCCGACTGGGTGAAGAGCGAACGACCTTCAAACAATCGAGGTACGAGACGGTTGAATACCAAGAAACCCGGAAATTTGCCAACCGCAGAAATAAACTGCAACTGCTTGGGGAACGATATCCACTATCTGAATCTGGTTGTCACGGCAACAACTGATCCAACGTCTGATAATAATTCTGATTTCAACTTCAACTACCTATGTAACGCCACAGGTACTGAACAATTTTTGCAAAAAACACCTCCGTCCACAACTGGACTAACCTTGTCAACACAAGAAGAGAAACAAATTCGTCAACACGAATAGAGATTTTGTCTTCACAGGAGTAACCTTGTCCACATCTGGACCCAACTTTCGTCAAATCACGAATAAATACAAATTTGTCCACGTCAGGACTCACATTTCGTCAACCCGAAGAAATCTTAACAACACAGGAATAGAACTTTGTCCACGTCAGGACGCTACATTTCGTCAACACAGAGCAATCCTATCAACAAGAGCAAAACTTTGTCCACGTTAGGACGCACACTTCGTCAACACGAAGAAATCCCATCATAAACTTGTCCACGTTAGCACTCAAATTTCGTCAACCCAAAGAAATCCTATCGTCATAGGAATAAAACTTGTCCTCATCAAGACTCCACATTCCATCAGCACGGAGAAATCCCGACGACTTCGCTGGGGATGAATTGTCCGCATCTCGTCGACACGAGGAGATCCTATCAACATAGGCAATAAAATCTTATTTGCGTCTCGTCAACACGAGGAACTCCTATCAACATAGGACTAAATTGTCCATGTCAGGACTCACATCTCGTCAACACGAGAAAAAATAGATTCGTCAACACGAATAAATCCTATCATCATAGGAATACCATTCTTGTACATATCTGAACTCAAATTTTGTCAACACGAAGAAATCCTATCCATCATAGGAATAACACTTGTCCTCATCAGGAGTCCATATCCCGTCGACACGGAGAAATCATCTCGTTAACTCGAAGAAAAATCATATCATCCCAGGAGTAAAACTTGTCCTCATCAGGACCCCACATTTCATCAACACGGAGAAATCATTTCGTCAACACGAAGAAATCCTATCATCATAGGAATAAAACTCGTCCTCATCAGGACTCCGCATTCCGTCAACACGGAGAAGTCAATTCGTCAACACGAAGAAATCCTATCATCATAGGAATAAAACTCGTCCTCATCAGGACTCCACATTCCGTCAACACGGAGAAAGGTAAATTTGTCCTCATCAGGACTCCACATTCCGTCAACACGGAGAAAGGTAAATTTGTCCTCATCAGGACTCCACATTCCGTCAACACGGAGAAAGGTAAATTTGTCCTTATCAGGACTCCACATTCTGTCAACACGGAGAAATCATTTCGTCAACACGAAGAAATCCTATCATCATAGGAATAAATTGTCCACATCAGGATTCCATCTCGTCAACACGAGGGAAGGTAACTTGATTTGTCCACGTCAGGACTCACATCTTGTCAACACAAGGAAATCCTATCAACATAGGAGTAAATCTTGGCGACTTCCGGGGGAATACTTCTGTCGACCAGTAGGAAAATACATCCCGTTTATCCATACGGGAAGATACTCTGAATACAGTTTCTCTGCTTATCTCTGCAGTAGCTAACTCCATTGGTCCCAACCCACAAACCTTTTAGCGCTGACGTGACATCGACTTTGAGGAGGACTCTACTGGGGATATTTGGAAACCAAACTGCCGGACGCTTGTTTCGATAACCGGCGGCAGCTTCTAAAATTTTGATTCATGAAACCCTTTGACGCTGACGTAATAGCAAATTTGAAGAAAATAATCCGCTGGTCGGATAAGAGAAACTCCAACAAGCAACTCCGTGGGGAAAAACCATAAGACAAACAATATCATCACATGCCTCACGGCGAGGCCTCGAATATCTGGTAATAAATCTGAGCTAGAGCTCCACACACCTACTGAGAAACACCTGATTTATGTTTCACGAATGCGTATGTTTGAAAATGGCGTAATGCTCCATGCAACATGGAAATGCTACACGTTTAGGTGGATGCGATATATGCAAATGCAAATGCAGGATTAAGCTGCCGGGGAACTCTGGTAGTGTTGTCTCAACAACATGAATGCTGAGGATAAAGCCAACTCCGCTGGGGATGAACAAGTATCATAAGGTATTCTGGAAAAATAAATTCCGGAAACACAACCAACTCTGTCGGGGAGAGATTAAACACCAATTTCCACTGGGAGGAAAGAACAAACCACCCTGCTGGTGAACCAACTCATCTGGGGAAAGAAGCGACACTTCTAGGAAAAACACACTGTCTGGGTACAGTTTACAAACTCGGAGCCTCGGACTCTGCTGAGGATCAACATCATGTCAATGGCATGACGACCTGTGGGGAGAAGGGAAACCGTCCTCCGGGTATAATCCTTCTGAACCAACAACTTGGTTAAACTCTGCGGGAACCTCCCATGTTGGGATTGATCCTGCACATATCCGACTCACTGGGGAGCGCAACCTCTGCAAGGGATACTGATTTCGACTCGCTAGGGATATCCTGTGGATAACTTCCTTGAGGACACTCTTCTGGGGAGAATAATCCCTCATTCGGTAAGGGATAACGTCATTCTAACTCTCTGGGGATAAGATGCGACTAGCCGAGGAATGACATCAACTGAAATCAGGCTCTTCATCAAAAGATTTTGGCTGGGGAAACACGAGTTCCATCCACCTTCTCGGAAATTTGCCCCAGAAATACCAACATGCCTCAGTCTGAACACTTCGTCTTGAAAGGAAAAGCTAGCCATGGTGCTACCTCACAATACCTTGCCCCTGAACCGGCACCAACTTCTTGATAAAGACTCTTCGATTTCTGTACCCTGACGGTTAGATATGAATTGTTTCTGCACATCAAACTCCAAAAGGATGTCCCAACAAAATCTTTTGTTCTTAGGGTGACCTGCTCCGGTCTTGCAATAATCTTTTGCCCCTGATCGATCGATTCGTGAAGCAATGCCCCTAGCTGCGAGAGATCTACCAAATCTCGACCTAATTACCCCAGATTAACTGATTCTTGGGTGGCTGACTCCCACTGGGGATTAATTGATATATTCTGCCCCAGCTCACGAAACATTCAGACATTCTGCATTTTATCCTGATCAGACTTCCCACTGTAGGAAACTTTCCTGCTGCATGCGCTTACTCGCAAGTAAAACAAGTTGTTCTGCATAAAAGATATATTAAATGCAATGCATATGACAGTTTTGAAAATCCAGTCCGATTTGATGGAAACGTTTTATGACCCACAACGAATCAATCATCAACATATCGACATCAATACCATGCCACAAGAGGAATCCTTTTAGGAGTCAGTTTCGGTGCGATCTTTACCGAAGTATGCTCTCGAACTAAACCTGTTTCAATTAGGATTTTTTCGGGTTGTAACAAGTCAGGTTTACGGTTAACAAGGAAAGATATAGGCTCAAAGTTTATTTCGACCCACCCATTCTTCGTGATGTTCTCCAATTCTATGTTCAGCTAATTCGACTTCAGCATTCACCTATTAAAGGTGGAGTGATAGGAGTGATGGTTCAGGATACCACTTGCTTTTCGGAGTGACAGTCATTCGCTTATCGTCTTTGGGTGCCTAGAGTCACACGACTTTGTCCCTTTCGAGGATTTTTTCTTTGGTAATCCTTTTCGTCCTTTTGTGTTTTTTCCTTTTGTTCCCTAACTTTTGCCTGGACTGACTCTTTGGAGCTTCTTTTGATTCTAAAGTCCAGTGGGATGCCCTAATTTTTGCCTAAGCCACTTGTTTTGAAGTTTCGAATTAGCGGGCTTTGGATTCTCTTCTTCTTTTTTGAACAAGTCGTGGGACACTGGTTGTCTGACTCTTTGGGGGATAATGTGACTGTCTCACTCCTGACGTTCAACCATTGCGGGTTTTTTAGGCACGACCTATATAGGTGTGATTGATCCTTGAACGGACACTCCTTTTGTAATTTGAATGCTTGGTCAAACTAACTGACACCTACCCTGCCCCGGGTTAAGATTTAGGGTTTTTTCATTTTCAGAAAGAAACTCCTACTGCTATGCTCAAAGGGGTTAACAAGGGATTATCTTCCTTATATCTCCGGTGTTTATGGATTGAAACAATGCTTGTACATCATCAACAAGTTTTTATCCAAAAGCATACAATTGGAAGCTTATTCGTCATCGGTTTTCGTCATCCTCCCCGGATTCCACTTAACAAGCGTTTGAAATAAATGAAAACACAAAGAGTGAACATGACTGGATTAATTCAAAACATGCATATTTATTTCATTTATCAATATTAATTGAAAAAAACAACAAGTTTTACAAACGAAATTTGCAATTGAACAGAAAGGCAACTACAAATGCGAAGACATGAATAAGATAACATGAAAAATGCCGGTGTCTCAGAACCGGACTTCTTGCATTTTGACTTATTGGCGAGTCAACCATCCTCAGAAACAATTGTTGGAGGTAGCCTGCTGCTGTCTTGACCTGTTTTCCACGGCCCGACCAAAGTTAGGAACCTTTTTCATCAACCCGACCTTTGCTTGTCCGAGGCCCTGCACCATATTGGGGACCCTATCAGAAAAGCTGATAGCCTTGATGTCGATCAAATCTTGGACTTTATGCTTGAAAGCATGGCAACCCTCAATGTCATGCCCGGGTGCCCCGGAATGAAACTCACAATGCTTACTGGCATCGAAACCAAATGGAGGTGCGCCCGTTGGTGGGGCCAACATTCTCTTTTCAACAAGGTGCAACCCTAACAAGGTCTGAAAGAGTTCAGCATACGTTGATGTAGGTGCCTCAAATACCCTCTTTGAATTCCCCTCCTGAATTCTTCGCTGTGTCGGATGCTGGCGTTTCATGCGTTGCTGGTTTTGATCAACCCGTTCCTTAGGCCCATGCACTGTCATCCTCAAATTCAGCCCAGGCATTGGCAACTGTTGTGGACCTGGGGATTCAGTTTCCAATGATTCCAGGATATGCCTCGATTCTTTTGCAACTTCCGGTGGGGAAATAGGAATATCGGTCCCTGAGACCTTTATACCGCCCGACACAAATTCAATTGCCTTCTCATTCAGCAAATCTTGAATCTTCTGCTTGAACGACTTGCAATTCGCGATAATATGCCCCGGTGCACCGGAGTGGAAGACACAATGGGGGTTCACATCATAGCCGGGTGGTGGCTGCCCAGTCAATGGAGCCAAAGTGCGGGGTTTAATCAGTTGAAGTTGGAACAAGAGTTGCACCAACTGATCATAATCCACCGGAATCTCGTCAAATACCCTGCCAGAGAGCTTCATCCTTTTACCATACCCCTTTGAGTTATCCTGAGAAATCAGTCGCGACTGTCGACAAGGAGAATCCCGAGCTTCGAATTGTGTAGAGGGTCTCTTAGGCCTATCATGCTTGGGCACTGGTACTTCCGACCCCTGTGGGGCAAGTAAACCGACCGCAGCTTCGGACATTTGCTCACCTTCTCTTCTGAGTACATTCCTCAATATTTCAGCCATCAATCCTACCCGAGCCTTCAATTGGTAATTCTCCTCTTCGAGCGTCTCTTGATTCGAGCGCAACGCGTGCATGTCCTTCATGAATTGCCCCATTTGGCCTCGAACTTCAATTAACTCAGCTTGAACATGCTCCATGTCTATCTCTGCAAGTCGGCGTCCAGAACCCTGGAGGAAACCCTGACGGTCATGAAGAGTAATATCAGCAGTACTATCATGAGCCTGTGCAATCAGAGGTTGTACAATAGCCTGCAGCTGCTCCTGGCCCTTGGCCATGGTTTCCATTGCTTGTATGAACTGCGTCATGTTGCTGTGCATCTCCTGCATCTCATTCTGAACTTGATCCATTATCTTTCTTACATCTGTTTTTGTTTGAATAGCGATGAACTCTTTGGCCGTCAACCTTGGAAAACCTGTGAGATGCAGGAAATAAGATACAGATTCAACAAGTAACTGGCAATGCAAAATGAATATGCAGGTGCAATGCGTGTCTGTGCGTTAGGGCAATCACCCCTGATTCTAGTGCCAAAGTGCCAGTGCAGTGACAGTGCTAAGAAGCTTGGATTCATCCACAGAGAAAACATCTCATATATTGCTGCAAAGAGCCCATCAAGTCAGAAATACAACATCATTGAGTGTACACAATAACAAGAAGGCATGACCTCAACCAACAATCCTGGTGATGGTCGGCACAATGCAACTAAAGCATATACAACAGTCAAGTGTTACAATGAGCACGGTACTCTTCTAACAATTTCTTGGTCTCTGGATGATCGGACTGAGTGAGCAACCCTTCGACGAGCAACTCTAACTGCCATATAGTGAACTGGAGGCCTTCATTGGAGTTTTCCCAAGCTCCCTTGCCAAAACAGTCTTCTAACTTCCGCTTCTTGGCTTCAAAGTTCTGTCTGTGCTCCTGCAGATTCTTGACAGCTTTGTTCAATGAGGATTGAATGGAAGAACTACACACAGCTTCTTCCTCAAACTTCCTCTGGCTAGCTTTCAACTGATCCTCTAACTTGGAGATTTGCAACTTCAGCTTATCTTCTCTCTCCTTGTTATTTGTCAGCGTAGCGTTCCAAGTTTTGTTGAATGTAGAGATCTCCAAGTAAGCTATATCAAGTGCTTTCTTCTTAGACTCCAGCATGTCATGAGAGCTCTTGAAATCTATCCCCAAGCGTTCACGCTTCTTTCGTTGTTCATTCAGTTCTGCACCTAACCGGTTCACCAGCTTTATTTGCTGCTTGAAGGAATATACAGCTTCATTTCTTTCGCTTCTGAGCTGAACTAGCTCTTCTTCCAACTTCTCGTTGGCTTTCATCAAAGCTTCCTTCTCCTTCACAACTTGTTCATATCTCTCAATAGACACAGTAGTTGGCTCCTCATCCACGAAGGGAGCAGGAGGTAATACTGCAGGAAACGGCATCAGCGCCTGCTTTGCCCTATCTTGGATCCAGACTTGGTACGGAGGATAGGCTTGACTATCATTCTTACCCAACAACGGCTTCCCTTTCTTGCGGATGTTATTCCAAGCATGCTGAAGCTTGGATAACAATTCTCCACTCAGATCACCTGTGAAGTACAGAGATTCTTGCACTTCCTCCTCTTTTGGCGGGCTTCTCAAAGCATAACCGAATTGTCTGATCAATAATGACGGATTGTAGTTAATGCACCCTTTCCTCCCAATCAGAGGAACGTTAGGATATCCTGTGCAGCTATAGATAATCTCAGATCCCAGTAAATCCCTATCAAACCAGACAACATCTTCTGAAGAAAGCCCCATCAGACGCTCAGACCATTCCACCGTAGCTGCAGACTCAGCCAAGATACCCTTCTTGGGCAGGTGACTATCAAACCACATATACAACAAAGGCACACAACAAGAGACGTTCTTGCCCCTCCTATTCTCGTTCTTATAATGCAGAGAGTGATAGAAGTCTCCAATCAGTGTAGGCATAGGATTGCCTGAAGCAAATATATGGAATGCATCCAAATTAACAAAGTCAGGCATATTAGGGAACAATACAATGCCATAGATACACAAAGCAAGGATAGCATTAAACACAATCCAACAGCCACTCTTGGCATACTCTTGTGCTTTCCCAACCAAGAACTTAAGAGAGAAACCAGAAACTCCATTCCACGAGGTTAACAGCAACTCTGAGGAGTCTAAATGCAAAGCAACAACCAAATCCTCCAGCTTGGGCTTAGCATCCATATGCATGAAGGGTACCCTGTTCTGAATGGTTAACTCCAAGACCTCAGCATATTCTTCCATGGTCGGAGCCAGAATGAAGTCAGGGAAAGTAAAACACCTCAGCGGGGGATCATAAAACTGCATAAGCGCGTACAATCTGTTCAGCTCATACATGGATGGTTTGCGAACCAACCTAAGCAATTTCCCATAACTCTTCCTGAAGCTTCTCTTCACATCATCATCAGCTAAAGACATCAACCCAAGCAAAGAAGTAACATCTGGAGTAGGCAACTTGTATGCCACAGTCTTCTTCAAAGTATCCATGATAGCAGACAGGAATTCAGGCAACTAGAATCAGAGGGTATGAAATGCACCTGCAGCACAGACACACGTTAATGATATGCAAAATAAGTATGCAACAATGCAATATGCAAACATGCAACAGGGATCAAGTGATATATTGCTGAAGAGATCCATCCACAATATCTGTCTCAACAGACCCACAATACTGCTCAACCCTGGTCTCAATAGACCCATAACAATGCTCGACTTTGGTCTCAACAGACCCAAAACAATGCTCCAACCTGGTCTCAACAGACCTATAACACTGTCCTGATGAAGAACCCCAAGTAACCACACATACTGATCCAATATTAAGAAAACCGGGTAGTCTGGAGGTCAAGTTTCCTGCATGTCCCAATCTCTCTCACAGGTAGGTGTCCTATCAACTGACACAAGGTACGGCATCCTATGCGGTCGTCGGCGTCATAGACTTTCAAGACTGATGATATGATACCCAGAAGGTGTGGCATCATCATGTCCTGAAGAGGCCTCACTTAGCCAACTTCCAATTGATCGGTCCCCAGAGTCGACAATCCAACTAACCAACAACCCCCTCAACCCAAAGGGTTGAAAAAGAAGTCAACCAGAAGAACCTCGTCTGAGCGTGAATTTTGCGGGACACTAGTACATGCAAAGCATGCACGTGCCCACTACTTTCCACAACTAATTCTAGGTGCACTCAATCCCAGGTCCGGCTTATCTCTCAATCTGACCCCCTACCCAGCATAACAACAATAATATAATACTGAAAGTAAATACGAAAAAGTAAATCCATACAAAACCCACGATGGAAAAAAAAAGCTCTAGGATTGACTCGCGTAGGGAACCGTTGGAGTCCCAAGCAGAGTCGCCAGCTGTCGCTACTGCGAAAATCGGCGCCGGCTATGACAGAAGAGTCGCCACTGTGCGTTATTTATCCCAACGGAGGGAAAGGAAACGCTCAGAGTAAACCTAACGCAAAACGGGAAAGGAATGGTCATCGCAACCAAATCCTGGATTCGGGAGTCGATTACGCAAGGGGAAGGTATTAGCACCCCTCACGTCCGTCGTACTCGACGGGATCCACGCTTGTTTTCTAGTACAGATTGTATTCTACCTACTCTACAGGCCTGGGTTAAAAAGAAAAGAAAATGACTCGGCAAAGTATCGCACTTTATGCCTACGTATTCCCGTCTGGAATGAGAAATCAGAGTCAACGTAGTTTGCCTACCTACGGGAAAGGAGGGGAAGGTTGCTCGCTAGGATACGACATCCTATGCCTACGTACTTTCATACAACATGAAAGATCAGAGCAAACGTAGTTCGAGCTACGGAAGACACAAGCTTGTCTGACTGGTTTTTTATTACCTTATGAAAGGGTTTTTCTTGATTAAGAGTCCAAGCGGACAAAAATGACACTTTGATGTTTGTTTTGAATCTTTTACGAAAGAAGTGTTTTTTAGTTTGTGTGCAATCTCTGACGTACTAGAGACTATGATTTGAGAGTGACTACGTCGCATGTCACCCAAAGGGTGCCACACTAAGCAGCCAGACTACTGGAAAGAAGCTCCCCAGCAACCCTTTCTCAAATAGCTTAAGGCTCGTGACGTACGACATCGATTAACCTTATTACTGTATTTTTGAGTTGTTTTGAGATAAGAAGAGAAAGAAGCTCTAAAAAGCCTAAGGTTGAAAAGGGAATAAAAACTAACCTAATGTTGTCATGCATGGATAAGAATCCTAATGTCTGTCATAATTCCCTCCTGCACAGAGGAAATCAGAGATCCTAGGGGATAAACAGAAAAGAAAGCAAGCAAGTACAATAAAATGCATGCAATGCAGCAATACAAGCGAGGCAAGGGAGTCCTGCTCAACCTCGAACCTGGGAAAACAACAGGCAAAGTGAATCAACATTCACTTCAAACCTTAAGGGAGCAAGCTGTACAAGCCAACAAACAATACAGAAAAACCAAAATAAAACAGAGGAGGAAGCCCAAGCAGCAACATCAAACTCCCACAGTTGACAGCACAAGCAGCAGCTCTGACAGCAACAGTTGGTTAAACGGCAAAAAGTTGACAGCAACAACCTTCATCTTCATGAATATATCCTATCTTCAAGCTCCATTGAACCTTTAATCTTCAACAAGCACCAAGCTTTACCAAGCTTCCCTCTTTAACAACCAACAAACTTCAGCAGCAAACAACTTCACCAAGCAGACAACCTCAACAAGCAGACAACTTCAACAAGCAAGCAACTTCAACAAGCAACACTCCTAGCTTCAACAAGCCCAAACTTCATCTTCAACAAGCTTCAATAAGCAATCTCCAAAGGAGAATCCATTAACAAGATCAGGTTGAAATGTTAAGTAACTTAATGACAACCAAAGGAAGCCACTAAGAACTTAACATTATAAGAGAATGGCATCCTCAAAGTTTTACTCTTAAAGCATGCCATTCATCCCTCCAAAGGAGAGGTGTGACTTCTTTAAGAGGACTTTATGTCATTGGATTGAATGGAGATGAACAATGTACTCCATATTTGAAGAAAGGAACAAAACTAGTCTAATGCTCTTCCTAAAACCCTAGTTCCCTAAGCTCCTGACAAGCTATGCAAAAGGAACTCAAAACTCCAAATTAAATCAACAAAATCAATCACACAGAGGTTTATCATGTATATAGCAACATCCAAAAGAAATGAATAAATTATCTTGATCTAAAAATCATTATTGAAATTAATCAAATGGGAAGACTAGGTTGAAAGCATGTTATGACTAGTCTAGTTGTTAATTCCATCTAAAATACTAAAACTACTTCTAAAAATCTAAGATTTTTTCTAGGGGAACCTAAACACTTTAGAGGTATATAGTAGAAAAACCAGGGCCTACAACTATGCTTAAAGGCACTAAAGAAATCACACACCAAAAGTGGTCAAAAGGGAAATCAAATGGGGAAGCCTCTAAAGATCTAGTTCAAAAGCGAACCTAAAGCTACCTAAAAATTAACCTAAAAAGTTATGGGAGTTCCTTAATATGTCTATAACAAACCAACAATGAATTAAGTCCAAATTGTATACCAAACTCCAGAACAAAAATCGGCAAGAAACTATGCAGTTTTTGGCATTTTATTATCCAGCTAAAGGAGAAAAACGAAATCAAATTGAAAATTAAACGAAACTAAAATCCAAATGCACACAAAGATCATAGACATGATAAGGATCATCCCAGAAGTTTCTCATATTTTTCTAAGCATTTTTTCTATTTTTTAGGAATTAAAATCAAACAACACACAAAACAAAATTTTAATGCAACAATCAAATGGTTAAATTAAATCGGAAAACCAACCTAAGGATCGGAGATTTGATCCGGTGATCGTTGATCAAGTGAATTTGAAAATATCCTAACAATATTAGATGGAAAACTTCAAGATCTACAATAATTCTTGCAAGAAGATGAAGATCGAACACTTCGAATCCGAATTGCACCGAATAAGTGCTTCCAACTTACGCTCCAATATCCAACTTCAATTTGCACAAAAATTAATTACGAAACTTGATCCGGTAATGATGATGATTGGAGTTTTATGCTCAAGATACCATTGATTTCAATGAAAAATCAATGGATCCAATGATGAGGAGCTATGGGTGAGGGTTTGGAGAATGAAGAAATTGAGAGAATTGAGAGAGTGAGAGAATTCTTGAAAATGAAAAATGAAAATTGTGAGGATTTCCCTTTTGGGTTTGGAGTAGATCACTTAAGTACTCCTTAGGCTTAGTCCCCAAGGTAAGGTTTGGACTTTGGCTTGTGAAAATTGGTTTGGAGCTTAATGGTATGATTTTGAGTATGTAACCTCCTTTTGAAGCAATCCATAAAATGACCATTAAATATGACTCAAATTGAAATTCTAACAATGCCATTGTGTTTAGAATGTCATTTGCAATCAAAATATGTACCAATTTGCCATTGTTTGAACCATTGTGAATTATTTTGGATTAAAAGGAGACCTTGCTTGTGCATTATGAATGATTTGGGGAATGTAACTTATTTGTGAAGAAACATGTCAAAACACCATGAATCATGAGTCAATTGAAAATTCTAGAATTGCCAATGTTTCTAAATCATCTTTTCTGATCAAATTGAGTGGTCATTTGGCATATTTTGTGCACATAACAATTTATTTGAATTTCCCACCAAATAATGCCTTTAATTTCTCTTCTTTCAAACCACTTCAAGTCAACTCTTACTATGGACCAAATCAATTCACCATGAGCTCTTGGTTGACCTAAAAACCATATTTTGAGCAAGTTCCATGTTGAACAAAATTGCATTTGAAGCTTACAAGTTGGAGTTATGGACCTATGATCACAAATGACCTATAATCACCAATACCCAAAATACCCTTGGCTTGCAAACATCATAACTTGAGTTCTACAAATCCTATCAAGGACTTCTAGTACTCTAGGGAAAGCTAAGATCAAGATATAAAACTCTCATGTTGGCCAAGAATCCATTTGAAACCTCCCTGAAGGGCAAAAGCTGCTTGGAAGTCAAGTGACTTTCACAGATAAGTTTCAGTGTCCTCTGATGACCTGTAACTTGCAAGGACCATAACTTGAGTTCTATAAATCCCCTTGAGGACTTCTAGTACTCAAATTAAAGGTATTGAAATGCTCTACAAGTTTCATGTTGGAAAAAGATCCATTTGAAACTTGTACTTTGACTTATGTGGCTTTGAAGTTAGGCACTAAATAGAGGATTTTACACTGAAACCCTAATTTAGCAACTTCCCACATTCTTGATTCTTCTTTGCTTAATCTTGGCACAACACCACACATGTATCAACATACCAATCCATGAACCCCTGAACTCAAAGTAGGCTTTGATGCTCTTCAATTGCATATTTGACCCAGGATTGACCCAGTTGAAACCCTAGTTGACTGCACCTCAACTATGGCTCTTGTACTTGAATCAATGACTTGTCCCAGCTTCAATATGGCCCTCTAGGCATTCCATGAGATCCATACACACCTAAAATTCACATTCCATGTTTCTCATCCCACTGATGATTCTCAATATTCCTCAAGATAGGAGCAAAACCCACATGTAGGCACTCAAACTTCTCAAGACTTCAAATCACTTCTTGATGGCATGGATGACTCTCAATCTCGGATAAAACCTCTTGCTAGGCTCTTCTCTTGATAGACACCCTTGATCCCTTGTTGGAGGCATGATATGCTATGATATGCCAATGATTAGAACCATGTGAATGATGTAACTATGCAAATGAAATGCAATGAAACATAAATCAGGCAAGAAAATGTTGAGCAAATTTTGGGGTACAACAACACCTACTATCGAATTTTTCAGTAGGACGAGTATCTCAGAAAAATAATAGCACCATCATGATCCTCATGTTTTTCTGGTCCAGTTGCATATAAAGTTTGTCTCATTTGGATAAGAAACGAGAAAGTTACGACGCAAAACGTAAAATCATTGTTTGTGCCTTTGTTTTTGCCCAGCCCAGGTTTTAAACATCCCTCATATATTAAAGGGGTGGCTTTCATCAACGGATGTATAGCCACCCCAGTGGTAAGCCCATTATGCCAAATGCGCCTTGTACCCTGCACGCATGAGTTCGACCCCTGAGGAGGGCAACTCTTTTATTAATTTTTGTAATTTTTCACCAAACTTTGAATATTCATAACTCTCTCAATTTTAATCGTTTTTCACCCGTTCTTTTTTCATTGTGTTTATCTTCATGTGTACTTTCATGTCATATTTTTTATTTTCATGTTTGACAAGTTTTTCATCTCTTTTGACTGTGTACAAGTTGCGTACTTTCTGTATTCGTCCTGACAGATGCAAATGAATTTTCTCTTGATGTACTTGTGATTTTTGTGATGTTTGTTTTCATTCTCATCCTTAAATGTTTGTTAACATGTTAAAGCTTCATTATTGGTTGTTACTGTGTCCATGTTACTTTATCTGTTAAACTTATTTAAACTTGATCTGTCGTCACAGTTCCTGTTAATTCATCTGCTTTGATTGTCATCAATACGCTTTCATCTTTATCATTCCACATGTTTATTCAATGGTTATGAATATGCCTTTATCATGTTCTCAATTCTCTTTTTGTTTTCTTTCCCCAAGTGATGAAGCTTGTTAGCTTTCATCCAGTTGCCTCCCCTGTATACTTCCAAAGGAAAAGTCTGTCCGTTTAAACCTCCTGTCATGGATACATCTCTTATCCCTCTCTTGACATTGTTAAGTCACTTTAACCCTATATTAGAAACCCTTAGACTTTGCTTTAAGTCTAAAAGACCCACCTGTACTAGGAGTGTTCTTCAATTAGAACCCTAGGAAAGAGTTCGTCAACTCTGTGTAAGAATCATCGTCATGATTTCTTACTTCCCTTTTTGAATATTACAACTTAGATTAGGGAGTTTTGTCAAACTCCATGCAAACATTGTCATGTTTGTTACCCCTTGAACCTTGATCATAATCAAGTGTTCTTTATCCCTTGTGAGGCGAACTACGATTGCTCTGATTCTATCCTAGTTAGGATACGTAGGCAGAAGATGCGACGTCTTTGCGAGCAAACTTAGTGTATATAACTTTAGGTTTCAACTCATATCTTTTCCCAATCCACAGTACATTTTCACAAACTTAGCAAGCAATCAAACAAAAGGTTTCTGTAGAGTACTACAGATATTTAGGGTGCTAACACCTTCCCTAGGTATAACCAACCCCCGATCCCCGAATCTCTTAAGCGTTGTCGTTACATCGCGAAAAAGGTTTTTCTTTCTTTAGACGTTTCCTTTGGATAAAATAAAGTCTGGTTGTAAAAAGAAATAAGATTCAAGTTAATTTAATAGCTTGATATCCAATTTTCACCGCAACAGAAATGGCGACTTCACTGGGGACAATTTCTTTGAGGGTTTAGCCTATCTTGTTTGATTACTTACTTATTTGTGAATACTTGTAAATATGTACATATGTGCTCGGGAACTTTGAATGGTGAGACACACTATACCCGTGTTTGAGCGTACTTATGATAGGATGGTGGTATATTCAAGGAAACTTATAGGGAGTTGATTCCCGATCAAGTTGACTTGAGAAAACCACCACTCAGTAGAGGCCCTTCTGAGAGTTAGTATTGTTGATCGAGTATTCGTGAAAACAATGCTACTTTCTACATGGGAGCCCGTGATACTGAGGACCTTTAGATTACCCTTTCCCCCACTATGGCTTTATTAGGATGTAGTGCGATGACTATAAAGAAGTAATTCCAAAGTAGTTGATACGCGATACTACACTTGGACGAGACTCTCTTGAGAATAATATCGACCACCAAGTATTTGGGAAATTGATAATATCCGAAAGATGGGTCGAGGACTCTGGGAACTCTTTTAGAACTTGTTCTGCAGTTGTGGAAACCTTAGTACATACCTTTGGGGTGGGTAGACCTTGACTCCTTACTCATGTTCTCCAAACCAAAACCTTTATCTGTTTTTATCCATGTGTATATGTGAATCTGTTCTTACCTGTGTCTGTGCATTCATGCATTCATGAACATCATATCATAAAGGTTTCATGGAACTCAGATCTCTTGTTTGTAAACAATAGGATCATCATGGACAGTGGAAAAAAGAAAACCATGAAGTACACTTACAAAAGTCCTAACTTGGATGACATAGAACGGTTGAGCACTTTGATAACAGATCTGGAAGGATTCAAGAGCAGGTATGGGAACTTATTGTCATTGTTGAGGGTAAAAAGGAAGATGGATCTGGGACTTCTCTCCACACTCCTCTAGTTTTATGATCCACTCTATCATTGTTTCACTTTTCCTGATTATCAGCTGGTACCTACACTTGAGAAATATTCTTGCTTGATTGGTTTACCTATTATTGAAGACTCTCCTTTTCCAATCATGGAGAAGGAACCTAAGGAAGAAGAAATTTCTAAAGTTACGCGTTTAGGATTGGTGGATATTCAGAAAAATATGGTTACTAAGGGAGGAGTCTTTGGTTTGACGACAGAGTTCTTGGTCGGAAAAGCACAATACTATGCTGATCATTTGAGTATGGATGCATTTGAAGCCATTCTTGCCTTGCTCATTTATGGGATCTTCTTGTTTCCAAGCTTTGATAATTTTGTGGATCTCAACGCCATCAAGATCTTCTTAAAGAAAAACCATGTGCCTACTTTACTAGCTGACGCATATCATTCTGTTCACTTGAGAAATCTGCATAAAGGAGGAATGATTGTCTGTTGTGTCCCGTTGTTATATAAGTGGTTTATTTCTCACTTACCTAAGGCTCATGCTTTTTGGAAGGAAGGTTGGTGGTCTCAGAAGATTATGGCTCTTACTCACTCTGATATTGATTGGTACAACTGTAACACCCCCTTTCTATACCTCCAAATTAATACATTTAATCAATTAGGCACTTAGAAAATTTATTTCATCAGAGTTTAATTAAAACATGGTATATAAGAGGCACATCACATTATCATGAAATTAAACACATACGATACCTGCTCAAAATAGATATGCAACAATGGGTAACCCACATCTCAATATTTAGAATAAAAGCGGAAACATCCAAATATTGAATCGATCACATACATAAAAGTATATACAACCATTCAATCAATTCATGCTTTACAACCATATCCACAGCGGATACATACACAGATGCATCACAAGGAATCAAAACAAATGTAACTCCAAAAGAGTCAAAGGCTTCCTAACTACCCAGATGTTACATATCAGAGCCATTGACCAAAAAGAATGAAGACATCGCTTCACAAAAAGAACCTCCAGCTTCCTACTCTACAATGCCTCATAGAGCATTATAAAACAGCAGAAGGGTGAGAAACAATATCATGACAGTTAATGCATAAAATTGTATATATACATATATCCATAATTGTACAAGTCATACTCAATTTATGTTCTCACCACATTAAGCATATACAAATAATCATGTCTCTACACATACACATGAACATTTACTATATGTTTCTCTCAACAATCATATATAACATACACAGTTATATTCATACAACTAATGCATCATACACAGATGACTCATGCAACTCATAGAGACCGACACACGACTCTATGCAGATGCAAATGCGGTACCGACTCATTTCAACTGATTCTCTAAGGAATCGAGTATTCAGCAGATTCTCCACGGAATCAAGTATTCAGCAGATTCTCCACGGAATCAAATATTCATCAGATTCTCCACAGAATCGAATATTCAGCAGATTCTCCACGGAATCAAATACTCAACAGATTCTCCACGGAATCAAATACTCTAGTCAATCCTCCAAGGGATTACATGTTATGACCGATTCTCCGAGGAATCACACAATGCAACCGATTCTCCAAGGAACCAATGTAACCATCGTATCATATGAGGTTCTGCAAATCCTCCGAGGGATCATTCAACACAAAAATGCATACTAAGATGCTACACAATGCTAATCCTCCAAGGGATCGATCAACACAGAATGCATACTATGTTCACAAACATACTCATTGCATTTATCACATACATCGCATATATCTATCATGCATTCACATTATGCACCATTTCACACATGGTTTACACACATATCAGCCTATCAATGCGTTTCTATTCAATTCAAGCAAATACACATGATTATCAAATGTTCAAGATTCACCATTGGTTCTACAATCTAGGATTCACGCCTTTCGGCCACCCACAACACGATATGTCGAAACAGTTCACACATTAATCATTCATATAGGCATTAATCATAATTGAATCGGCCAAAAATCATGCTATGAACAAACAGCAAAACAAATAACACTGTCAGGTTCGCCAACCTTCGCCTGGAGAAGCCACGCAGCGAATGCTCGCTGGCCTTCGCCTGGCGAACTTCCCAGCGAAGTCCACTGGGAGTAATTCTGGAATTACTCGTTGAGGCTCGCTACACACTCGCCTGGCGAACCTTCGCCAACTAACCTCGCCTGGCGAACTTGCCAGCGAATACAGGGTGTTGCTTCTGACTTGCTTCGCTACAACTCGCTGGACTTCGCCTGGCGAAGCTTCGCTGCCATTCGCCTGGCGAGCCTGCGAAGACAGAACTTCCATGGCTGTCTCAAGAGCCCAAACTCCACAAAATCAACCGATTAAATCCAAACCAGTCTCAATGGCACAACCCTACCATCACCCGACTAAACTACATCGTCTAATCCGAGTTCTAACCGATTAAAACCTCTTTCTACTCACAAAACCAACTTCTAACCTAAGTGGAAAAAGAGTAGAAACTCTACAAAATCCAAACACATACACATACAATCATATACATTAAAGAGATGATGGAGTTTCACACCCTTACCGATCGATTGCAAGCTTTGGTGATGATCCCTTGATGATTCTAGGTTTTCCTCTCCACTTTCTCTTCTCTTTCTCTTCTCCTCTTTTCTTTCTCTTGTTTTTCTTCTTATGTTACTATCTTTCTTTCTTTTCCCCTCTTATTCTATTTCTATCTCTATTTCTTTCCTCTCAAATTCTTTCCAACACTTACCAATCAATTCTCACACTAAATTGCTAAATGTCTAAAATGCCCTTTTTACTCTAATTCCCCGAAAATTCTCCGAATCGGTAAAAATAGATAAAATAAGCAAACACCACATAGTAATATATAATTTCTCAATTTAAAACAAACATCAATTAAATAAATTAAAAGAATCAACAATTAATGGGAATTCAGAATCGGGGCGTTACAACTCTCCCCCACTTTAGAAATTTTCGTCCTCGAAAATATCACCTGATTCAAACAACTCTGGATGCGATTCTCGCATCTTGCTCTCCAACTCCCAAGTCATGTTGCCTTCCACGGCACCTCCCCAGGACACTTTCACAAGCGCAATATCCTTGCCTCTTAGTTTCTTAACTTCACGGTCCAAAATACTAACCGGTAAAACTTCAACTGTAAGGTTATCTCTTACTTCAACTTCATCCATTGGGATAACATGTGACGGATCCGGAACATACTTCCGAAGTTGCGAGACATGGAATACATCATGCAAATTCGAAAGGTTCGGAGGTAACGCCACACGATAAGCCACAGCACCAACTCGTGCGACAATCTGATACGGGCCAATAAAACGAGAAGTCAACTTTCTCGACTTCAAAGCACGACCCACACCCGTAACCGGTGTAACTCTCAAAAACACATGGTCGCCCTCTTGAAACTCGAGATCCTTTCTCCTTTTATCATGATAACTTTTCTGTCTACTCTGAGAAGCTCTCATCTTTTCCCGAATAAATTTCACCTTTTCCGTCGTTTGCTGTACCATTTCAGGACCAACTACCGACTTTTCACCTGACTCATGCCAACACAGAGGTGTTCGACATCTCCGACCATATAAAGCCTCAAATGGCGCCATACCAATACTCGAATGGAAACTGTTATTATAGGTGAACTCAATCAACGCTAAATAACTGTCCCACGCACCACCTTGTTCAAGCACACAAGCACGCAACAAATCTTCTAACGATTGAATCGTCCTCTCGGTTTGGCCATCTGTTTGCGGATGATATGTCGAACTCAATCTCAACTTAGAACCCAAGGCACCTTGCAAACTCTCCCAAAATCTTGAAGTAAATCTAGGATCTCTATCCGACACAATACTCTTAGGAACTCCATGAAGCTTCACAATAGTGCCAACATAAATCTCGGCCAACCTTTCCAAAGAATAAGTAATATCAATCGGAATAAAGTGAGCCGATTTAGTAAGCCTATCAACAATCACCCAAATAGCATTATGTCCTCTTTGCGTATTCGGCAATCCCGTAACAAAATCCATCGATATACTATCCCATTTCCATTCCGGAATATCCAACGGTTGCATCAATCCACTAGGCTTCTGATGCTCCACCTTAGACTTCTGGCAAGTCAAACACGAGTACACAAAACGAGCAACATCGCTTTTCAATCCAGACCACCAAAAGATCTTCTTCAAATCCTGATACATCTTATTCGCTCCCGGATGAATACTCAAGTTACTCCGATGTCCCTCTTCCAATATCATCTTTTTCAAATCTGCATCATCGGGAATACAAATACGACCTCGAAACCTCAAAACTCCTAATTCATCAACTTTGAAATCTTCATTTCCATTCGTCATCAAATCCACAAATTTCAAATCCAACTTTTGCTTTTCACACACCGTAGCAAGGAAATCATTCGTGACATGCAACATACCAAGCTTCACACTACTCGGCGTTAACTCACAAACCAAACTCAAATCTCTAAAGTTCTCCAAGAGTTCCCACTCTCTAACCATTAAAGTAGACACGTGCAACGACTTCCGACTTAAGGCATCGGCTACCACATTTGCCTTACCCGGATGATAATTTAAACCAAAATCATAGTCCTTCAAAAGTTCTAGCCATCTCCTTTGCCTCATATTCAATTCTTTTTGATCAAACAAATACTTCAAACTCTTGTGATCGCTAAAAACTTCAAATCTTGCACCATAAAGATAGTGCCTCCAAATTTTCAAAACGAACACTACGGCCGCTAACTCCAAATCATGAGTAGGATAATTCTTTTCATGTACTCTCAACTGTCTAGAAGCATACGCCACGACCTTCCCATCTTGCATCAATACACCACCCAATCCTGACAAAGAAGCATCGCAATAAACCACAAAAGGTTCCGTAGGATTCGGCAAAATCAAAACTGACGTTGTCGTTAACCTTCTCTTTAATTCCATGAAACTCTCTTCACAATTAACATCCCAAATAAAAGCCTTTCCTTTACAAGTCAACTGCGTTAACGGGAGTGCTAACCTTGAAAATCCTTCGATAAACCTCCGGTAGTAACCGGCCAAGCCCAAAAAGCTTCGAATTTCCGTAACTGATCTTGGAGTCTCCCATTGCATTACCGCATCGATCTTGGATGGATCCACACTAATACCATTTCCGGAAATAATATGTCCAAGAAAACTCACCTCCGACAACCAAAACTCACACTTAGACAATTTTGCGTACAACTTCTTCTCTTTCAAAATCCGCAACACAATCCTTAAATGTTCTTCGTGCTCCACTCGAGACTTAGAATAAATCAAAATGTCATCGATAAACACTACCACAAAATGATCCAACTGCTCGTGGAAGATACGGTTCATATATTCCATGAAAACACCCGGCGCATTAGAAGCTCCGAATGGCATCACCGTATACTCATAGTGACCATATCGTGTTCTAAAAGCCGTCTTCGAAATATCTTCTTCCTTAACCCGAATCTGGTGATAACCGGATCTCAAATCAATCTTACTAAAAACACGGGCTCCAACCAATTGATCCATCAAATCATTGATTCTTGGAAGCAGATACTTGTTCTTAATTGTCACCTTATTCAACTGCCGATAATCAATACACAATCGCATACTACCATCCTTCTTCTTTACCAACAATATTGGCGCACCCCAAGGAGAAACACTTGGTCTTACAAATCTCTTATCCAACAAATCATTCAATTGCTTCTTCAATTCCACCAACTCCGATGCCGACATCCGATACGGGGCCATCGAAATCGGTCTAGTACCCAGAACTAGATCAATAGAAAATTCAACCTCTCTCTTTGGCGGCACATCCGCAACATCTTCTGGAAACACTTCAGGAAATTCACAAACCACAGGAAACACGTCGAGCTCAACTTTGCTCTCCACCGACAACGATGCAAACAAACCAAACAACTGAGCTTCGTCCGCTAAAAGTTTCTTCAACTCTTTAGTGGAAAGAAAACTCTCGTTTTCACCATCTTCCAAAGAAGGAAACCTTACTAACTTGTGATAGCAATCCAGATGAACTCTATTAAATTGCAACCAGTTCATACCCAAGATTACGTCCAAACCTTCCAACGGCAAACACACTAAATCCATAACGAAGTTCTTACCATACATGGTCAAAGGACAACT
This sequence comes from Lathyrus sativus, assembly GCA_963859935.3. NCBI lineage: Eukaryota > Viridiplantae > Streptophyta > Magnoliopsida > Fabales > Fabaceae > Lathyrus > Lathyrus sativus. The sequence goes on from OZ012741.1 coordinate 205,961,742, forward strand.
TGCACACACCAAAGAAGTAGTTACCGACCCCGAAGCGGGAGTTCCAATAACCATACCACTACTCAAAGAAACCATACACAAATCCAACCGCTTAGCACACGCAAGAGAGATGAACGAGTGAGTCGCTCCAGTATCAATAATAGCAACTAAAGGCATATCATTAATAAAGCATGTAACTTTAATCAAACGATCCGCCGCATTAGTAGCGTCTGAACCTGCTAATGTGAAAACTTTTCCGCCCGCCTGAGCTTGCTTCGGTTTGGTACAATTCGGGCTAATGTGACCCACCTCGCCACAATTAAAACACTTCACAACATTCTTTCTACACTCTGCTGCATCATGTCCAAGGAGCCCACAGTTGGAACACTTCGCCTTGAACTTTCCACAATCATAAGACTTGTGGCCCATCACGCCACACTCAAAACATTTGATCGCACCGGAACCTCCTCCGGGTCTCCTATCAAAGTTTCCCCTATGTTTGCCCTTATCAGCAGGCGTCACATAAGGTCCGCTTCATACTTGCTGCTTCCCTCTCCTCTCGCTCAAACCCTTATAATGAGTAGAACGAGCTCTACTGTCTTCTTCATAAATCCTACAGCACTCGGTCAAATCCGAAAATCTTCGTATTCTTTGATAACCCACCGCTTGCTTTATCTCAGGACGCAAGTCATTCTCATACTTGATACATTTGGAAAATTCCGCCGTAACCGCATCATAGTGAGGGTGAAACTTCACTAACTCAGTAAGCTTAGCGGTGTAGTCCACCACCGACATATTACCTTGTTTCAACTCCAGAAATTCCATTTCTCTCTTCCCTTTAACACTTTCGGGATAATACTTCCTTAGAAACTCAGTACGAAATAAATCCCACGTAATCTCCTCATCGTCGACCTCAAGAACCTGCCTCACGCTGACCCACCAGTCATCAGCCTCTTCTCTCAGCATGTGAGTCCCTAGTCTCACCTTGTTCCCTTCAGCAGAATCCATCACCCTAAAGATCCTCTCAATTTCCTTTAACCATATCTGAGCACCATCCGGATCAAATCTCCCTTTGAACACCGGTGGTTGGTTCTTCCTGAACTCATCATTCGTATTCACGTTAGGTGCACCCTGCACAGCTCTGGCCATAGCCTCTAACGCCGCTGCCATAGCATTGTCATTACGACCTGCCATATTCTGAGGATTCCCAAAAATAACAACAAGGTTAAACAACCGTTCAACCAACACAACAACAAGACAGACACGACTGACTCAACACTGGCTCTGATACCACTTAATGTAACACCCCCTTTCTATACCCCCAAATTAATACATTTAATCAATTAGGCACTTAGAAAATTTATTTCATCAGAGTTTAATTAAAACATGGTATATAAGAGGCGCATCACATTATCATGAAATTAAACACATACGATACCTGCTCAAAATAGATATGCAACAATGGGTAACCCACATCTCAATATTTAGAATAAAAGCGGAAACATCCAAATATTGAATCGATCACATACATAAAAGTATATACAACCATTCAATCAATTCATGCTTTACAACCATATCCACAGCGGATACATACACAGATGCATCACAAGGAATCAAAACAAATGTAACTCCAAAAGAGTCAAAGGCTTCCTAACTACCCAGATGTTACATATCAGAGCCATTGACCAAAAAGAATGAAGACATCGCTTCATAAAAAGAACCTCCAGCTTCCTACTCTGCAATGCCTCATAGAGCATTATAAAACAGCAGAAGGGTGAGAAACAATATCATAACAGTTAATGCATAAAATTGTATATATACATATATCCATAATTGTACAAGTCATACTCAATTTATGTTCTCACCACATTAAGCATATACAAATAATCATGTCTCTACACATACACATGAACATTTACTATATGTTTCTCCCAACAATCATATATAACATACACAGTTATATTCATACAACTAATGCATCATACACAGATGACTCATGCAACTCATAGAGACCGACACACGACTCTATGCAGATGCAAATGCGGTACCGACTCATTTCAACAGATTCTCTAAGGAATCGAGTATTCAGCAGATTCTCCACGGAATCAAGTATTCAGCAGATTCTCCACGGAATCAAATATTCATCAGATTCTCCACGGAATCGAATATTCAGCAGATTCTCCACGGAATCAAATACTCAGCAGATTCTCCACGAAATCAAATACTCTAGTCAATCCTCCAAGGGATTACATGTTATGACCGATTCTCCAAGGAATCACACAATGCAACCGATTCTCCAAGGAATCAATGTAACCATCATATCATACGAGGTTCTGCAAATCCTCCGAGGGATCATTCAACACAAAAATGCATACTAAGATGCTACACAATGCTAATCCTCCAAGGGATCGATCAACACAGAATGCATACTATGTTCACAAACATACTCATTGCATTTATCACATACATCGCATATATCTATCATGCATTCACATTATGCACCATTTCACACATGGTTTACACACATATCAGCCTATCAATGCGTTTCTATTCAATTCAAGCAAATACACATGATTATCAAATGTTCAAGATTCACCATTGGTTCTACAATCTAGGATTCACGCCTTTCGGCCACCCACAGCACGATATGTCGAAACAGTTCACACATCAATCATTCATATAGGCATTAATCATAATTGAATCGGCCAAAAATCATGCTATGAACAAACAACAAAACAAATAACACTGTCAGGTTCGCCAACCTTCGCCTGGCGAAGCCACGCAGCGAATGCTCGCTGGCCTTCGCCTGGCGAACTTCCCAGCGAAGTCCACTGGGAGTAATTCTGGAATTACTCGCTGAGGCTCGCTACACACTCGCCTGGCGAACCTTCGCCAACTAACCTCGCCTGGCGAACTTGCCAGCGAATACAGGGTGTTGCTTCTGACTTGCTTCGCTACAGCTCGCTGGACTTCGCCTGGCGAAGCTTGTAACACCCTTCTAAACCCCGCAAATAATATATGCATAATCAGAGTAAAAGTTAACATGCGTCCATAAAAGGGCATCACACAAAACTTGCACCACATTAAAACAATCTGTCATGCTCATAAACACCTTTCCATTTAGCAGCGGACTCATTAATGAAAATCCTTTAAAAGAAACATTTACTTTCATCATATAAAATCAACATCTCTAGGCACTAAGGTCAACATCTCATTATCTCAATTACTCCAAATATGAAAACATAACTTAGGTTACATAATGTAATCCTAAAACATAAGCAATCGATCCCCGTGTTACACGACCAGAGCATGACTCGACCCATAAATAATTACTAAACCGCTACACACGTAGCGACCTCGAACTACAAGCAGAACTTCATAAAGGCCTCCAGCAACCTAATCTGCAATGCCTCATAGAGCATTATAAAACAGCAGAAGGGTGAGAAATATTACCATAATAATCAAAGCATAAAATCATGTATATATAGGTATCATATAATTAGCTCCATATTTCTCACCACAATTCAACTCATAGTCATTTACATCATCACTTACATATATATATATATATATATATATATATATATATATATATATATATATATATATATATATATATATATATATATATATATATATATATATATATATATATATATATATATATATATATATATATATATATATATATATATATATATATATATATATATATATATATATATATATATATATATATATATATATACAACATGAATATTCACCAAGCATTTTACATCATGCATACATCCACAATTCCACAATCTTAACATTCACATGTAAGCACCTCTTCATGCACGCTTCATAAGTATTCAACAAACATCTCATTCACATGCATACTCTCACAATTTCACAATCTCATCATTCACACATAAGCATCTCTTCATGCATATGTCATATATTAATGTGACTCAACAACTCAATGCAACTCATGCAATGCGGTACCGACTCTCGTTATCTTTTTTTTTTCGGTTTTTACATTAAACCGGGTCCACTCTTCTAGACCGATAACCCGTTATCTTTTTTCGGTTTTTACATTAAACCGGGTCCACTCTTCTAGACCGATAACCACAAAGGCCCGTCCTCTAAGCCTTCAAACCCACTCTTCTAGGTTTGGGACAAGCCACTAGTTTCCACGAAACTAACAGACATTGCCTCTTGACTAAATGATGCATGTACAATCAACCACAACAAATGCACTTAAGACCGACATCTTAATCTCATGCATTCAAATAATTCATCTCTTCAAGAATTACATTATGATTGCACACACAACATATTCACATAACATTCATCGATGTATTCATAATTCAACACTATCACTCACAATGCACACATATCCACGATATGTTCTCATGCATTCTTCACAGTTATCAAACAATGCACACATATCCACAATATGTTCTCATGCATTATTCACATTTAATCACATACATACAATATGCATTTACAATATATATCAAGCAATGCACACATGTCCATGACATGTTCTCATGCATTCCATTCATACCACCGTATACAAACAATATACATTCAAAATTCAATATCATCACCATATTATCAACAATGCACACATATCCACAATATGTTCTCATGCATTCTCAAGTAATTCATCATACAAGAATTTCATCATGCTTACACGCATAGCATATTTACCACACTATGCACATATATTCATAATACATTCTCATGCATTATTCTCTTACAATCACAATTCAATACAACATCATATTTATCAAACGATGCACGCATATCCATCAATATGCTCTCATGCATTCCTCATGTATCTTAACATACAACCGCATATAAACAGTATACATCCACAATACATTTTGTGTAGCATGTTTATTATTCATCTCATGCCATTTCATTCAAGGTATACACGTCACAATACCAATAATACAATTATAAGCTATGCACACATATGTGCGCAATGTTCTCATGCATACTTATTACCTAATTGTACATAACATCAAACATTCACAAAATCATCAATTAATACACACATAATCATCATTATGTTCTCATGTATTTTAACTGATTACAATTAACATTCATATCACAACTCTAGGATTCACGCCCGAAGGCTACCCACAGCACATATCATCACCATGGATCACATACTTATTCATATCATAGAGGTATTAACCTATGTGAATCAATCAAACAATCACCACATGAGCAACACAGCAAAAGAAAAATGCTGCCACATTCGCCTTCATTCGCCTGGCGAACCCTCGCAGCGAACCTTCGCCTGGCCTTCGCCTGGCGAACTCTCTCAGCGAACACTCGCTAGGCTTCGCCTGGCGAGACTTCTCAGCGAGCCCAAGTCAGTAGCTACTGACTTCATTCGCCACCATTCGCCAGCACCTTCGCTGGGCGAACCTTCGCCAACAACCCTTCGCCTGGCGAACCCGCCAGCGAAGTCTACTGGGACTTAATCATATTTATTCGCCAGCATTCGCTGGGCTTCGCCCGGCGAAGCTTCGCCTTCACTCGCCTGGCGAGAGCCAGCGAACCTGCGCAGAACAGAACCCCATTCTGTCCCTCATTCACCATGCCACCATCCACCAACTCTTGAACATCCAAATCAGTACAAATAGCATCAATACATGTTACCCGACTATTCTACAGCGTTAGTACTCAGTTCCAACCGATTAAATCATCGATCTACCGATTAATCCAACTTGCCCTAAAATGGAAAGTGATGAAAAACACCCCAAAATCCACACCCAACATACATAACATCATACAATGATTAAATAGCAATGTTTCTCACCCTTACCTCGATTAATCGGAGCTTCGAAATCAGTTCTTGAAGATTCTCCAAGCTTTTCCCTTTTCCTCTTCATTTCTCCTCTTCTTCTTCCTTTCTCTTCTTTTTCTTTTCTATCTTTCTCTTTCTCTCCAATTCCCTTTTTATATTCTTCTATTTCTTTTCCTTCCTCTCTATTATTTTCTTTCCATTCTATTTCCTTCTCAATTCTCTACTACAAATTCCAATTAATAAAAATTAATTCCAATATTAACATAAAATCCCACTAAATCAATTAATTACTACAATTAATTATTTAATGAAATTTGGGCTGTTACAACCCTCCCCCACTTTAGGAATTTTCGTCCTCGAAAATGTTACCTGATTCAAACAGCTCTGGATACAACTTCCATATCCCAATCTCCCAATCAAACTCTCTCCCAAACGACCTCTACCAGAAGAATCCCTTTCCTTCGAAGTTACCTCTCGTTCATCAACTTGAACTGACAACGCCTCGGAAATCAAATCGTCTCCCTCTTGCACACCATCCATTTGAATCGATGTACCTCCTCAGCTTAGACACATGAACATATCATGTAATCTCCACAAGTGACAGCGGAAAACAATTTAACCTGCTATTTCCCCACCACGCTTCCGCTGCGCCACCCTGATACGGATTCACTAAACACCGTAGATACTTTCGAGACCCCAAGCTCGACCACACCAGTTACTATCGTAACTCTGAAAACACGTCCTTTCTTGGATCATTTCGATCTTTCACTCATTGCTTGCGTAATCTTCGGCCCGAGTACAATACTTTCGCTGAACACACATCTATCCAAAGGAGTCCTACATCTCTTACCAAAACAAAGTCTCGTACGATGTTATTCTGATACTAGAATAATAGCAGTTATTGTAGGTAAACTCAATCAGTGACAATTAACTATCCCTTGATTCCATCTTGATCCAACACATAAGCTCTCAACGATTCTCTTCATATCGAATAGTTCTCTTTGTCTTCCCATCCATCCACGAATGCTAGACAAAGTTCAATCCAGTATATGCAAACTCGACCATTTCCTTCTCCATCTATGGCCACTCAAGACCGTTTCTCAAATTCGGTCACATCTTCCTAGTACCTGCATGGATACTCCCTCTATCTCAATGTCCTTTTTCCAGAGTACTCTTGTTCAACTCACACTATTCAGAATACACACCCCATCACGACATCTCATGATACCACTCCCATCAATCTGAAAATCAGCTCTTTGACTTACTTCATTAAATTCAATCAATCTATTAACTCGAATTAGAATTCCGACCTCTTCGAATCTCATCGAGAATACCAATAGTCAGTCTCATCATATAAAGCTCAACTCGAGTCTCTTCACAGACCATACTCATATCCCAAATTTACTCAATCAGTCCTGACTTCATTACCATCATCATCGGTATATACAAAAATTGCCAATGCAATAACTCAATTACCACTTGGTCTCACTCGAATGGTAACTCAACCAAAACCATACCCTTTCAGAAGTCTCAATTATTTACTCTGAATCATTTTCAACTTCCTCGCATCCAACAAATACCTTAAGGTCATTAACCATCTCAAATCTCAACTAAACAATTGAGGCTTCCAGACTCCGGCACAAACACACAACAGCAATCCACTCAAAATTACCTGTCAGATAATCCCTCTCTATACTTTATATTACCTTCCAGCACAACCAAAACTAACTAATGCTGCACTTAATATATCTCTTGATCATATCAATAAGGTATCTCAAAACACAAAGACAATTCTGTCGGACTTGGCAAAACCAATACACGAACTGTTAACAGCTTTCTCAAAACTCTTTGAACTTTCTTCACAGTAGTACATCACTACCCCTTCTCCAACACTGATAACTCAAGTTCCCGATGCTCCACATGATCCCCTATACTCTTCGAGTATATCCAAACACCATCAGTTACACAACCACTGACTCACTCTATTACGCATGGAAAATCCCGTGTCAACCGGACACTCAGTTGTGAACTCATGGCGAAAACACAACCGCACTCACCACGCTTACTAAAACATCCACACATATTTTGCCAATAAATACTTAATTCCATGCCACTAATTTTCCATCACTTAGAGTGCAGTAATATCTTCAAACACTTCTAATCTTGCGTCATTCCGAATTACGGTTTTCCGTTACGGCAAAATCACGGAAACAACCTTTCCACACTTAGAAGGTCATCCCACACTCCTCCAACTCTGGAAACGCTTAAGGGTACAATTATACCAACCTCTTATCCTACATCTTATCTCCTTTAGTAATCACTAGGAGTCATTACCCATTCTTATACTCGACTCCACAATCGGCTTCCGTAGCATACGCACCAGACACAATTCTCAATACTACTCAATCAATTTAATTCTTTGACTGTCCAAATAGATACAATTAGTCGGCAACCGCCAACTTCCCACTTTCATTAGCACTCCGAATTCTCATCAAAATTAACATTTCATCACTGTCTCGTGCCGACTCATCAGCACACTTCTTAAGCACCTGGCTTAGCTCCAAACAATTCTCTGCTCACGCCATCTAAGCTTGCAAGACACGTCCATCCCATCCAACACAACTCCAACTACTATCAACAAGAGATTAAGGGTGATCAGTTCCTCAATTTGTCAATAGGCAGCCGAAATTCATGATGGAGTATAGACTATCTTTACCAAACCACAAGAGTGTTAACCACCCACTGAGCTACAACTTCTACCCTGCAGCATCTTGGAGAAGCACAACTTCTCCCCCACTTAGATCATTCCCACTTCTCCAGACAAGGTTAAGCAACAACATGTATCGACAGTGTTTTCACACACATGTCGCATACAAGGGAACAAATAACATTAGACAACTTGGCCGGACGGACCGACCTGCTCTGATACCACTAATGTAACACCCTTCTAAACCCCGCAAATAATATATGCATAATCAGAGTAAAAGTTAACATGCGTCCATAAAAGGGCATCACACAAAACTTGCACCACATTAAAACAATCTGTCATGCTCATAAACACCTTTCCATTTAGCAGCGGACTCATTAATGAAAATCCTTTAAAAGAAACATTTACTTTCATCATATAAAATCAACATCTCTAGGCACTAAGGTCAACATCTCATTATCTCAATTACTCCAAATATGAAAACATAACTTAGGTTACATAATGTAATCCTAAAACATAAGCAATCGATCCCCGTGTTACACGACCAGAGCATGACTCGACCCATAAATAATTACTAAACCGCTACACACGTAGCGACCTCGAACTACAAGCAGAACTTCATAAAGGCCTCCAGCAACCTAATCTGCAATGCCTCATAGAGCATTATAAAACAGCAGAAGGGTGAGAAATATTACCATAATAATCAAAGCATAAAATCATGTATATATAGGTATCATATAATTAGCTCCATATTTCTCACCACAATTCAACTCATAGTCATTTACATCATCACTTACATATATATATATATATATATACAACATGAATATTCACCAAGCATTTTACATCATGCATACATCCACAATTCCACAATCTTAACATTCACATGTAAGCACCTCTTCATGCACGCTTCATAAGTATTCAACAAACATCTCATTCACATGCATACTCTCACAATTTCACAATCTCATCATTCACACATAAGCATCTCTTCATGCATATGTCATATATTAATGTGACTCAACAACTCAATGCAACTCATGCAATGCGGTACCGACTCTCGTTATCTTTTTTTTCGGTTTTTACATTAAACCGGGTCCACTCTTCTAGACCGATAACCCGTTATCTTTTTTCGGTTTTTACATTAAACCGGGTCCACTCTTCTAGACCGATAACCACAAAGGCCCGTCCTCTAAGCCTTCAAACCCACTCTTCTAGGTTTGGGACAAGCCACTAGTTTCCACGAAACTAACAGACATTGCCTCTTGACTAAATGATGCATGTACAATCAACCACAACAAATGCACTTAAGACCGACATCTTAATCTCATGCATTCAAATAATTCATCTCTTCAAGAATTACATTATGATTGCACACACAACATATTCACATAACATTCATCGATGTATTCATAATTCAACACTATCACTCACAATGCACACATATCCACGATATGTTCTCATGCATTCTTCACAGTTATCAAACAATGCACACATATCCACAATATGTTCTCATGCATTATTCACATTTAATCACATACATACAATATGCATTTACAATATATATCAAGCAATGCACACATGTCCATGACATGTTCTCATGCATTCCATTCATACCACCGTATACAAACAATATACATTCAAAATTCAATATCATCACCATATTATCAACAATGCACACATATCCACAATATGTTCTCATGCATTCTCAAGTAATTCATCATACAAGAATTTCATCATGCTTACACGCATAGCATATTTACCACACTATGCACATATATTCATAATACATTCTCATGCATTATTCTCTTACAATCACAATTCAATACAACATCATATTTATCAAACGATGCACGCATATCCATCAATATGCTCTCATGCATTCCTCATGTATCTTAACATACAACCGCATATAAACAGTATACATCCACAATACATTTTGTGTAGCATGTTTATTATTCATCTCATGCCATTTCATTCAAGGTATACACGTCACAATACCAATAATACAATTATAAGCTATGCACACATATGTGCGCAATGTTCTCATGCATACTTATTACCTAATTGTACATAACATCAAACATTCACAAAATCATCAATTAATACACACATAATCATCATTATGTTCTCATGTATTTTAACTGATTACAATTAACATTCATATCACAACTCTAGGATTCACGCCCGAAGGCTACCCACAGCACATATCATCACCATGGATCACATACTTATTCATATCATAGAGGTATTAACCTATGTGAATCAATCAAACAATCACCACATGAGCAACACAGCAAAAGAAAAATGCTGCCACATTCGCCTTCATTCGCCTGGCGAACCCTCGCAGCGAACCTTCGCCTGGCCTTCGCCTGGCGAACTCTCTCAGCGAACACTCGCTAGGCTTCGCCTGGCGAGACTTCTCAGCGAGCCCAAGTCAGTAGCTACTGACTTCATTCGCCACCATTCGCCAGCACCTTCGCTGGGCGAACCTTCGCCAACAACCCTTCGCCTGGCGAACCCGCCAGCGAAGTCTACTGGGACTTAATCATATTTATTCGCCAGCATTCGCTGGGCTTCGCCCGGCGAAGCTTCGCCTTCACTCGCCTGGCGAGAGCCAGCGAACCTGCGCAGAACAGAACCCCATTCTGTCCCTCATTCACCATGCCACCATCCACCAACTCTTGAACATCCAAATCAGTACAAATAGCATCAATACATGTTACCCGACTATTCTACAGCGTTAGTACTCAGTTCCAACCGATTAAATCATCGATCTACCGATTAATCCAACTTGCCCTAAAATGGAAAGTGATGAAAAACACCCCAAAATCCACACCCAACATACATAACATCATACAATGATTAAATAGCAATGTTTCTCACCCTTACCTCGATTAATCGGAGCTTCGAAATCAGTTCTTGAAGATTCTCCAAGCTTTTCCCTTTTCCTCTTCATTTCTCCTCTTCTTCTTCCTTTCTCTTCTTTTTCTTTTCTATCTTTCTCTTTCTCTCCAATTCCCTTTTTATATTCTTCTATTTCTTTTCCTTCCTCTCTATTATTTTCTTTCCATTCTATTTCCTTCTCAATTCTCTACTACAAATTCCAATTAATAAAAATTAATTCCAATATTAACATAAAATCCCACTAAATCAATTAATTACTACAATTAATTATTTAATGAAATTTGGGCTGTTACAAAGCTTCGCTGCCATTCGCCTGGCGAGCCTGCGAAGACAGAACTTCCATGGCTGTCTCAAGAGCCCAAACTCCACAAAATCAACCGATTAAATCCAAACCAGTCTCAATGGCACAACCCTACCATCACCCGACTAAACTACATCGTCTAATCCGAGTTCTAACCGATTAAAACCTCTTTCTACTCACAAAACCAACTTCTAACCTAAGTGGAAAAAGAGTAGAAACTCTACAAAATCCAAACACATACACATACAATCATATACATTAAAGAGATGATGGAGTTTCACACCCTTACCGATCGATTGCAAGCTTTGGTGATGATCCCTTGATGATTCTAGGTTTTCCTCTCCACTTTCTCTTCTCTTTCTCTTCTCCTCTTTTCTTTCTCTTGTTTTTCTTCTTATGTTACTATCTTTCTTTCTTTTCCCCTCTTATTTGAATTTTTCAAGAACCATAAACAAAATGGAAAAAATAAAGAAAATCCAATTAAAATAAACAAGCGCACAGTGTGGATAGTAATCAGAACCAGTTAAAATCATGGGTTGGGCCATCAGGGGTGTGTGGATAGCGCTTAATTCATTAAGCCCAAAACACCTGAATAAATGAAACGATGCGTTTCATTATTCAGATCCTTCACAAATCAACTTTAAAACGTGGCCATTGGATCATGCTCCCAGTCAAAGGTCCAACCATCATCTAACGGTCCCAGAGTCATCTTCTCCATTCAAACCACTGCAACTTCGCGCCCAGCTCCGGCCACCACCGGTGGAGCTCCGACCATCACCTTCAACCCTAGTTCTCTCTAGGAGCCTCTATTGCAAACGGTCAAAACATGAAACTCATCCCAAATCTTGCCACGAATTCAACCATACCCTTAGTTTACTCTGAAACCTCAAGATTCACCATATCCCAATCTCAACCGAAAATGGCAATTCACCTAATTTGTCACTAATTGTCCAATTAACTACCTGAAATCCATCCTACACCATTCTACAATAAATCTAACACCTTAATTCAACCTAATTCTACCTAAATCATGCTATAGGAAGAAGGTTACCAACCTGAAAATCTTGGATGAACAGATGCACTAATCCTCCAATTCAAGCTCTCTACTCTTGCAGACACGATCAATGAACCTTCCTCTTGCTTCTGTATGCAAAAGAACCAGTTGAAAATGCTTGAATCTTGAAACCCGATGGTGAGTTGCAGGTGCTGAAAATCACTTGCTCATACACGATTTAGCCACCAATTCTTCTTGAAAATGATCTGGAATCACTCCTTGACATCCATGGAAGAAGTATCAATCAAGAAAATGGAAGGAAAATGGAGAATTTGGTGAAACCGATTGCACTTGCAAGCTATGAAATTTCAATCTCAAACTATGCTCTCTCCTTCAATGATCACCAACCTCTGCAATGGATCAACTCTATTCCTTATATAGATGAAGTTTGGATGATCTAGAACCCTCTAGATCCTTCTAATGAGAGTTTCCACTTCTCATGTCATGAGATTTTCAAACACATCTCATGCTATGCCCAATTCTGTTTGCAGCTTGAAACCAACCTCAATCTCTTTCAATTTCTCCCCTAGTGACATTTTGAAAGTGATTAGCTTGCCAAGGGCCTTGCTCATGCCTTGATTTTGAGTTTTGCAAGTGTTACTTAATATGCAAGCAAGTGTTTTTCAAAGCAAGTCCATAATTTAGACCTCAAATCAAAAATGTGGATAAACCAATGTTCTTAAAATGTTTCTAGAGTCAAAATGATATATTACATGCCATGGTTTGGATGTGTAGGTTGAAAATATCAATTTCCAACTTTGGTTTATTTAACTTATGCCCTTATTTTAGGTCATTTTTGCAACTTTGAGCTACAAGCCTTTCCATCATCTCATGACCTCCTTACTAGCCTTAAAATATCATTTAGAACAAGTTTGATGTTGAAGATTTTTCCATTTGAAGCTTGGAAATAGGAGTTATGGCTTTATACTTGAAATGACCTGTAATCTCCAAATGACCAAAATGCCCTTGACTTGTCAAAGCCATAACTTGAGTTCTACAAATCCTATAAAGGACTTCTAGTACTCTATAGAAAGCTAAGAAGATACGGAACAATATTCATGTTGACCAAAAGTTCATAGGAATCATCCTTCTTGGACAAATGTTTGATGCAAGTTGGGTAACTTTCAAGGCCCCAAATTCACATACCTCAGATGACCTGTAACTTGTCAAAGTCATAATTTGAGCTCTACAAATCCTATCAAGGACTTCTAGTACTAAAATTAAAGCTAAGAACAAGCTCTACAACATTCATGTTGGGGGTAAGATGCAATGACAATCACATCTTGAGCTAAACTGCCTTGAAGACAGGGGTCAAACTAGGGGATTTTACACTGTCAAGCCTTAGAAACCCTAGCTTGAAACTTCTCAAACTCTTCAATCATGATGAGTTGACCTTGGAATCATCCTTATAACACCTCAATGCATCAATCCATGATCACATGGCCTTTGGTTTAGGTCTCAACCCTCTCCAAATCATCAGTTGACCTAGGGTTGACCCAGTCAAACCCTAATTACACCACTCATGGCTGGGTCTTCCTAATCTTGCACAATGGTCTGTCTAGGCCTCAAAGTGATCTTTAAACCTTATCATGAGCTCTCTCAAGACCTCAAGTCTAACTTCATGGCTTCAGAATCATCTGATGACTTCCCACAACTCTCAAGTTAGGAGGCACACAACCTTGGTTTCAACCATTCTCTTTGAGGATCTTCTGACTTCTCTGACAAGGGTATCTATCCTTGAACACTTGAATAACCTTCTTGGCTAGCTTCATAGTCTTGTGTAGCCTTTGATTGGTACTCATACCTCTTGATCTCCTGCATACATGTCAATGAAATGCAAATGATAATGCTAATGTGAATGAAATGAAACCTAAGCTAGGTAAAGAAAAGTTGGTCAAATTTTGGGGTGCAACAGATACGTTCACCATTTCTGGTTTGGCATCATGACCAATAAAGGAGGTCTCAAATGACTTCCCAATGAACAGTCTTCAAAGTCGTTAGCTTTCTAATTCAACACCCCCTCAACTGCCCTAAATGCGCAGAATATGGTATCTCCAAAGAAAACCTCATCTGAACGTGAATTTCATGTGAACTCTTGCATGACTAAATGCCACACAATTCCAAACAACTCTCCATACTAATCATGTGTGTATACTCAAGCCTGCGTATTGGGCTTATCTCTCACGGAACAATCCACCCAACAACAACACAATGTAACATGCAATAGTAAAATGCAAATACAATAATATACAACAGATAATGCACATAACAAAAAATAACTGTAGAAAAGTAAAGACCCAAAGAACAGAAACAGACAAGCGATAGGATTGACTTGCATAGGGAACTGATATCACCAGCAGAGTCGCTAGCTGTCGCTACTGCAAAAAAACTGACGGAAATAAATAGAGGATTCGTCGTTGAATGTTATTTATCCTAAAGCAGGGAAAGGAAACGATCAAAGAAAACCTGAAGAACGGGAAAAGACAAGGTCATCCCAACCAAATCTTGGGTTCGGGAGTCGGTTACGCAAGGGGAAGGTATGAGCACCCCTTACGTCTGTTGTACTCAATGAGATCCACGCTTGTTGTCTAATCAAAGGGTGAGTTATCTAAAAGCTACTGCTAAACGGAAGTGAGAATAAAGAAAAAGGAGACTCGATAGAACATCGCCGCCCTATGCATACGTATTCCCTCGTGCAATGGGAAAGTCAGATTCAACGTAGTTCGGAAAACTATGGGTGATGGGGGAAGGTTGCTTGCCAAGACATCATCGTCTTATGCCTACGTATCCTCATCTAGTATGAAAAATCAAAGCAAACGTAGTTCGGCTAACGATGAAACCACAGGTTAGTTAAGTGTTTTTATGAGCGACGTTAAGTTCCCATTCCAGCAGTTAGGGTTGAGGCCTGTTTGCGGTAGAACAAAAAAGTAACGTATTCTTTCTGAAAATGAGTTTGAAATACAAATCCCTAAGGATGAAAAGGTTTGAATTTTTTTGCGAGTTTTAGTGAAGTGAATTAGTTTGCTTTGTGATTCACGTTGCACTAAAGACTATGTTATTGGAACGAATGCATCGCATATCGCCCACGGGGCGTACACTAAACACTCTAGACAAGTGAGTAGAAACCCCCACTCATTATTTCCCAAAAATGAATCACACCTAGCACACACTTCAACGATATACAAATAAAAAAACACGAGGGACTTAACTCTCACCCAACACTCAAGCTAACAACAAGTTAAATTATGCATTCGTCAAGAAAAAACTCATATTGAACAGTATAAAAGCAAAAATCACAAGGGCTTTAATGGTCGTAATGTGGCTTGGGTAACTGTCGCTTGCGCGAAAATAAGGTGCCGGCAAAACAGAAGAGTCGCCACCTTTCGTTATTTATCCCTCAGAGCGGGAAAGGAAACGATCGAAAAAACCTGACGAATAAGGGTAAGACAAGGTCATCGCAACCATTGTCTGGGTTCGGGAGTCGGTTACGCAAGGGGAAGGTATTAGCACCCCTCATGTCCGTCGTACTCGACGGGATCCTCGCTTGTTTGTTTACTTGGACGGGTTGGTTATAATCTATCTACCTATCAAGGCTGGCTGAAAAAGAAAAAGAAAAATGACTCGGCAAAGCATCGCGCTTTATGCCTACGTATTCCCGTCTGGAACGAGAAATCAGAGTCAACGTAGTTCGGCTAACTACGGGATTATGGGGAAAGGTTGCTCGCTAGGATGTCGCATCCTATGCCTACGTACTTTCATCTGGTATGAAAGATCAGAGCAAACGTAGTTCGGGAAACTACGGGTTATCTCCTGAAAGAAGTGTTTTTTATTGTGTTTGCGATCTCAACCGCACTAAAGACTATGACCTGAGAGTGAATGCGTCGCATGTCACCCAAAGGGTACCATACTAAACATCCATCCTCAGATAGCTTAAGGCTTGTAACGTCCGAAAGAAATCATTCATGATTACTGTATTTTAAACTGCTTTGAGATGAGAAGAGAACAGACCCAACTAGGAGGGAGACTATCAAGTCCTACTGTTGTCATGCCATGGATTCATCCTATGGTTGGGGTTTGAACAGGGAACTCCTAGATGTTGTCATGCATAGGTTTCAACCTAAAAGTCTATCATCAAATCCTCATCAGAGGAAATGAGAGTCCTAAGGGATCATATCAATGATACACCAAAACAGACAAAAGCATCAGCTTTAACAGTAAAATGCATGCAATGCAAGTGAGGGAGGAAATGTGTGTGGGGCTTCAGCCTCCACAAGCTCGTCTCGACCTCAAGCCAGTCATGAAATAACAGTAATCATACTGAAGATAAACAACATGCTATCAAGCAATGAACAGATGAAAGAAATGAAGTGCCATCAGGCAAACAAAACACATGCTTGAGAAAGAATCATCTACTCTCTAATCCTAACCCTAACACAGAATCTGAATCAAATCTAATCCAAGCCCTAAAGCAAAACCTAACCAAAAGAAAACAATCCCAGTCTTCAAGCTTCAGAACAAGCTTACCAAAGAAAGGGAGCTAAGTAAACAGACTCATAGTATCTTCCTCAGGAAAGCACTAGGAGGTGTATACTCAGGAGTCATATCCTACGTGGCTCAACTACTGTGATCAGTTTACATTCCTCCTCAGGAGAAATTAAACTCACAAGCAGGCTCCAACATCACTGGATATTTAGGAAATCCTATCTGAACTAGTGGAACTAAGTGAATAGACCCATAGGACCTTCCTCAGGAAAGTACTAGGAGGCTTCCACTTAGGAGTTGTATCCTATGTGGCTCAACAACTGTGATCAGTTTACATTCCTCCTCAGGAGAAATTAAACTCACAAGTTGGCTCCAACATCATTGGATACTTGAGAAATCCTAGATAAACTAATGGAACTAAGTGAATAGACCCATAGGACCTTCCTCAGGAAAGTACTAGGAGGCTTCCACTTAGGAAGTGTATCCCATGTGGCTCAACAACAGGTGATCAGTTTACATTCCTCCTCAGGAGAAATTAAACTCACAAGTTGGCTCCAACATCATTGGATACTTAAGAAAGAGGTGAGAAGAAAGAATGAAAGTCATTCATAGTGCCTTCCTCAGGAAAGTACCATGAACTTACTTCAAACTTCAGGATCTCAAACCTCACAAACAGGGAAAAAGCTCCAAGCTCTGGGTCTCTGAGTCTTGATCTACAATCTTCTCTTCATCATGCTCTTCAACAAGATCTCCAAGACAACACAAGCCCCACAACCAATTCCCCAAAACCAAACCCCAAGGATGAACAGATAACCACAGAACAGACAAAATCATCAGGCAACTTCAGAAAATACCTAAAAATACTAAACCAAGGGGGAAAAATCTAACAATTATTCACAAGGGTCTAAAACATCTACCCATAACATCCACATATGCCCCTACCCAAGAATCAAGACAAAACTATCTAAAGAAAATGAATTTCCTTACCTATGCACAACCTAAACCCTAATTAGGATACCCTAATGCTAACCTAATTAATCTAATCAAATTTAATCTAAAAATCAAGAATTAAATCCTATGGGGAACTATGATTCAATATCTAATTACACAAAAAAGAATGAATTAAAAATCCTAAGGGAAGGTCCTAAAACAAATTCCACAAAATTGGATGTCAAACTAAACATATTAAAAAGCTATTAAAATGAAAAATATACTAAAAATAGGAAAAGAAAATAAAATGGAGATTTTATTTATCTATATTTTTCTAGACAAATTTATTAACATATAGGAAAAACAAGAATTAAAAAATGTTCAATTTTGGATTTTATATGAATTTTATAAAAGACAAACAATAAAAGAAATTAAAAAAAAAAGAATTAAAGGGGATGGGGGGTGAAAACAGCAAGGCAGGTTAGTTGATTCTCATGCTGGGCCCAGGAAGGGGGGTGCGCCTAGCAGGGCGCGCCTGGGCCCAATGGTTACCAGAAAAACCCTTGAAAAAAAAAAGAAAAAAAAAGCCTGAGGACGGTGCATATAGCAACTGAATGCAGTTGAAAAACTGATTGGGCCGCTGCTGGGGGGTGCTGATAGCAAAGGGCTTAAGGCCCAATCCAAAATTACTACTCAGCATTCACACTCAGGGGGGGTAGGATGAGTAAACTGGGGGGTGAGCTTCAGCGACACGAATTGGGCTTAACCCAGCCCAACTCTAACCCTAATCCAAACCACAAAACCATTCCCCTTTCCCTAATCTCAGATCACTGTTCATCCATTCCAACCAAACCCTAGCTGCTTCGTCCCCAACCTCCATCCTCTCTTCAGTCCCTCACCAGAACTCTCCCTGAGAAATTCTCACAACGAACTCAAACGATATCTCACCCAATCCACACTTGAACCTAAACGCGAAATTCGTTCAACTCAAACCCTAACCTAAACAAGCTTCCTCAATAACTAACACGCAAATCTCAAGCGAACCCTAATCCATCTGAATACTTAACTAAGAGGCGAAAAGAATCAAACCTGGATGAAGCGACGAAGCTGATGAAGTTCTTGAGATCTTCAATGGGGATCTGGGAACTATGAAGGTTGCTGGAGGTCGAAGGTCCTTGGGGAAGACGAAGACAACTGGAGGCTACCACGATCTGGAAACGGAGAAAGGTTGAAGGCGACGAACGCGAGCGTTCTTGCGCGTTGAAGGTAGTCAAGTATCAGGCTGATTTCTGGAGATCATTGCTGAGGATCTTGAAGAAAATGAAGAACAATCGGATGAATTTCTGGAAAATCCAGATGAACACGATGAAGGTTCGTCAGTTTTCTGGGCTTCCTTGATGAAGGTGCGAGGATCTTCTGGGGAGAAATTGAAGAACGATGGAGCCTTGAGGATTTCTGGGATTTCTTTGAAGAATGATGAAGGTTGATTTCTTGAGGAACGATGAAGACGGACGATGATCTGGGCAAGACGATGAAGTTTCCGGCGAGTATGAATTCTCCGGCGAGGGCGTGTGGCTGGGGATCGGAGGAAAGAAAAGGAAGAAGATGAAGATCCTGAGGGTTTTCTGCAATTTTGCAGTTTCCGGTGAGGGATGGCGGTGTTAAGGGTGGCCGGAAGGGGTTTGCATGCCGGCCGGTGGCTTCTCCGGCGAAGTTCAGGTGATGGTCTGTGGTGATGACAGGTGGCAGGGTAGTGGAGGGAGCTTCTGCATGCAGGACGCGTGTCCTGGGGCGTGGCAGAAGAGAGAGTGATGGTGGGGTCAGGTGTCAGCGTGTGGGGGTTGCTGAGTGGTGTGTTCGTGGGGTCCCCTTTTATGCTGACAAGTGGCGTCAGCAATTCTGGACAAAAATTGAACAAAAAAACTGATGGACTGAAAACTGGAACGGGCCTCCCACTGTGTACTCTGGCCCACGAAAAATGATTAAAAAGCTTAAAAAAAACTGAATTAACAACTAATACTCAATTAAACACTAATCAGACATTAAACCTACTTAACCCTAAAAACAATTAACTAAATGAAAATCCTAATTAAAATCTAAACAGAATATTAAATCCTAATTAATCCTAATTACAATTAACTATCCTAACAAATTCAATTAAATCTAAACAAAAGATTAAATCCTAATTAGCCTAAAAATGATTAAAATCTAATTAACCCTATATTAATAAAACTTCTACTAATTTCTATAAAATTCCTATTAAAATTTAAAAGCTATTAAAATCCTATTTAAAATCTACCACTTATTTAAAATTCTATTAAAATCTATTATTAATAAAAGAAAAAACTATATTTTCCTATATTATCTAAAAACAACTTTAAAATCTATTATATTCTAAAAAATGATTTAAAAACTATTAAACCAATTAAACCTATTTAAAAAATCTATAAAATTCTAAAAAACTTATAAAGCTCTAGAAAAAAGACCTAAACTATTTAAAAAATGCTATTAACCCATTTAAATCCTAAAAATGATTAAAAGCCTATTTAAAATCTACAGAAAGCTACTAGACCCTAAAAAATGCAGACAGAGGCCAATAACCAACATAAAAGAGCGTGCGACCAGATCAAATCAACCAGTAAACCCCTGGCATCAGAATATCTCGAAAACCACCATGCAGACTGAAAATCCCGAGAAGCGCACAATTTCCCGAAATAAAACCCTGATGACCTAGACTGGATCTGAAATATCTGATAGATGAAACCCAAACTGTAACTCTGATATCCTCTGTCTGTGCACAAATGTCATGCATCTGATGCGAACATGAATTTAAACCACGAGCCAGCTAGGAGAATCGGTTGGTCAAATTTTGGGGTGCAACAGCTGCCCCTATTCAAACGGCTTGAACTTGACTGGGTGAGAAGCGAACGACTCTCAGCCAATCAAGGTGCGAGACGGTTGAATACCGGTAAACCCGAAAATTTGCCAACTGCACGAGCACACGGTACTCTGCGGGGAATAAATCTTCGAATATTGCAATGCTAGCTGCACGACAACTAGCTGGAGAGATACTGATCTGACATCGCCGCCAGTTATCCACATTAAATTCTTCTGACATTGCCTTCAGACAACCACAACACCCAACATCGCCGCTGGAAGACTAAACCACCTGACCTCGCCGTCAAGAACAACCATAACTCGGGGAAACAAGCGTCCAACATCGCCGCTGGAGACCTAATCCTGAATCACCAAAATACCCAACATCGCCGCTGAACAAAATACAACAATGAACAAAATACCCCGCATCGCCGCTGGAGAAAATACATCTGACAGAATACCCCGCATCACCGCTGGAGAAACCCATTTGACAGAATACCCCGCATCGCCGCTGGAGAACTAAAGGATCTGCATCACCTAACATCGCCGTCAAAAGACTGGATCACCTTGCCATGCCCAACATCGCCGCTGGAAAACTGAATCTGACATCGTCGTCGGAAACAAACGTCTTTTTAGATCCACTCGACATCGTCGTCATACAAACATCGTCTCTACTGGGGATTAAAAGAGTCTGACCTCGCCGCCAAACAAATATCCAACCTCGCCGCCGGACAACTGATGATCTGACCTCGCCGTCATATCCAAACGTTCAACCTCGCCGCCGAACAAACATCCAACCTCGCCGCTGGACAAATGATGATCTGACCTCGCCGTCAAATCCAAACGTTCAACCTCGCCGTCGAACAAACATCCAACCTCGCCGCTGGACAAATGATGATCTGACCTCGCCGCCAAATCGAAACGTTCAACCTCGCCGCTGAACAAAACATCCAACCTCGCCGCCGGACAAATGATGATCTGACCTCGCCGCCAAATCGAAACGTTCAACCTCGCCGTTGAACAAAACATCCAACCTCGCCGCTGGACAAATGATGATCTGACCTCGCCGTCAAATCCAAACGTTCAACCTCGCCGTCGAACAAACCTGATCTGACCTCGCCGTCAAATCCAAATGTTCAACCTCGCCGTCGAACAAACATCCAACCTCGCCGCTGGACAAATGATGATCTGACCTCGCCGTCAAATCCAAACGTTCAACCTCGCCGTCGAACAAACATCCAACCTCGCCGCCGGACAAATGATGATCTGACCTCGCCGCCAAATCGAAACGTTCAACCTCGCCGTTGAACAAAACATCCAACCTCGCCGCTGGACAAATGATGATCTGACCTCGCCGTCAAATCCAAACGTTCAACCTCGCCGTCGAACAAACATCCAACCTCGCCGCCGGACAAATGATGATCTGACCTCGCCGTCAAATCCAAACGTTCAACCTCGTCGTCGAACAAACATCCAACCTCGCCGCCGGACAAATGATGATCTGACCTCGCCGTCAAATCCAAACGTTCAACCTCGCCGTCGAACAAACATCCAACCTCGCCGCCGGACAAATGATGATCTGACCTCGCCGTCAAATCCAAACGTTCAACCTCGCCGTCGAACAAACATCCAACCTCGGCGCTGGACAAATGATGATCTGACCTCGCCGCCAAATCGAAACGTTCAACCTCGCCGTCGAACAAACATCCAACCTCGCCGCCGGACAAATGATGATCTGACCTCGCCGTCAAATCCAAACGTTCAACCTCGCCGCCGAACAAACATCCAACCTCGCCGCCAGACAAATGATAATCTGACCTTGCCGTCAAATCCAAACGTTCAACCTCGCCGTCGAACAAACATCCAACCTAGCCGCCGGACAAATGATGATCTGACCTCGCCGTCAAATCCAAAGGTTCAACCTCGCCGTCGAACAAACATCCAACCTCGCCGCTGGACAAATGATGATCTGACCTCGCCGCCAAATCGAAACGTTCAACCTCGCCGCTGAACAAAACATCCAACCTCGCCGCTGGACAAATGATGATCTGACCTCGCCGCCAAATCCAAACGTTCAACCTCGCCGCCGAACAAACATCCAACCTCGCCGCTGGGCAAATGATGATCTGACCTCGCCGCCGGACAAATGATGATCTGACCTCGCCGTCAAATCCAAACGTTCAACCTCGCCGTCTAACAAACATCCAACCTCGCCGCCGTACAAATGATGATCTGACCTCGCCGCCAAATCGAAACGTTCAACCTCGCCGTCGAACAAACATCCAACCTCGCCGCTGGACAAATGATGATCTGACCTCGCCGTCAAATCCAAACGGTCAACCTCGCCGTCGAACAAACATCCAACCTCGCCGCCGGACAAATGATGATCTGACCTCGCCGTCAAATCCAAACGTTCAACCTCGCCGTCGAACAAACATCCAACCTCGCCGCTGGACAAATGATGATCTGACCTCGCCGCCAAATCGAAACGTTCAACCTCGCCGTTGAACAAAACATCCAACCTCGCCGCTGGACAAATGATGATCTGACCTCGCCGCCAAATCCAAACGTTCAACCTCGCCGCCGAACAAACATCCAACCTCGCCGCTGGACAAATGATGATCTGACCTCGCCGCCAAATCCAAACGTTCAACCTCGCCGTCGAACAAACATCCAACCTCGCCGCCGGACAAATGATGATCTGACCTCGCCATCAAATCCAAACGTTCAACCTCGCTGTCGAACAAACATCCAACCTCGCCGCCGGACAAATGATGATCTGACCTCGCCGCCAAATCGAAACGTTCAACCTCGCCGTCGAACAAACATCCAACCTCGCCGCCGGACAAATGATGATCTGACCTCGCCGTCAAATCCAAACGTTCAACCTCGCCGTCGAACAAACCTGATCTTAAACAACTCTGACCTGGGGTTCACCCCTGGTAAATGGAACAAAGGTACACTTGCGTATTTGAAACTACTCCGCTGGGAATGAGAGACTTAACCGAGCACACTCTGATCTGGGGTTCACCCTCCGAACCATAACGAACATCGGAATACAACTGACCCACCGTAGAACTTCAATATTAAAGATATTTGAAACCCTGGCCCCTGGCCATTCCCAGCTTCAGCTAGAAAAAACTTCAAGCACTTCTGAATATGAATGAAACCCTGGCCCCTGGCCACTCCAGATCCGCTGGATAATCTTCAAGCTCTTCCGAAGATGAATGAAACCCTGGCCCCTGGCCACTTTGCAGGAGGTATCTTCGACTTCAGTCTAAAGAAATGGTCCTTGGCCTTCAAGGATACATGGATCTGCCTTCAGGCAACTCCACCTCTGCTATAGAGCATCCGAGACTTCAGTCAGGGATATATTTCGGCCTTCAGTCCGAAAAATGAATCCTGGGTCATTCATGACCTTGGGGATAACCTTGCCCTTAGGCACCTTCGCTTCAGCTTAGGAAATCTGTGACTTCAGTCAAAGAAATGGCATCCTGAGCCATTCATGACTCTACGGGGATTCAAACACTTTGCCTTCAGGCAAAACTCCGCTTCAGCTGGAGAAACATCTTCGACTTCAGTCGGAAGAAATATCATTCACTTGATCGCAATCAATCACCACCTCAGGACAACTGACTTGGTCTTCAGGCCAACACAGATCATCTTGCAAACAAAAGTTGTATCTACAAATTTTTGAACTTTGTCTTCAGCCACACGTTGATTCATCAACAAGGACATCTGAGCTCACAGGAACCTTCTGATATCGCCCTCAGGCGTCTACGAAGTCCATCTTTAGATTAGACATCACCATTGGAGCAGACATATCACGCTGCTAAGGACTTCAAGAATCATCTTGAACAAACAGCTCCGTCGGGCACCTTCAAGAATCATCCTGAACCGATAACCATTCTGGAGACTTTATTCTGCTGGGTATCCCAGGAATCTTCTTGGGCAACTCTTGTTGGGTACGCTACTGGGGAGCTCAAGAATCATCCTAAGCAAACAACTCGGGAAACTGCGCTGAGGTCTTAAGAATCATCTTAAGCACACGGCCCTGCTGAGGGATTCGAGAATCATCTCGAACTGAAGACTTCGCTGGGGATCTCAAAAATCATCTTGAGTGAGCGACTGCGGGGATTACACCGGGGTCTTTAAGAATCATCTTGAGGAAGCTACCTCGTTGGGGAGAATATCAGGAATCATCCTGAGCAACCGATCCTTCGGCCGAACACCTGTAAGGCAAGAATAATAATGCCCTAGATCATGCTTATGATGCATATGCTTCTGCGCTATGCCCCACACGGTGGGCATGATATG
This sequence comes from Lathyrus sativus, assembly GCA_963859935.3. Taxonomy (NCBI): domain Eukaryota; kingdom Viridiplantae; phylum Streptophyta; class Magnoliopsida; order Fabales; family Fabaceae; genus Lathyrus; species Lathyrus sativus. The sequence continues at coordinate 205,987,102 of OZ012741.1, forward strand.
CGTTTATGCTAAATGCCATGCAATCATGCACAATGCTATGCAGTCATGCACAATGATGCGATCCCGTCAGCAAAAATAAATGCCGAGGGGGAAATTCTCCTGTCGAGGATAAAGCACTACTCAAATAGAGGAATCATCCTGCTGAGGAGAACGTGGACACGCCAATCTCAATCGGACTCTGTCTGGGGGTAACCACTCTGTGGGGAAACAACTTCAGCTGCTTCACACTCCGCTGGGGAAAAACCAATCATGATCTGATCAACTTCCAAGGACTCGGCTCTCTTGGACATCTGCAAACTCGGCTGAGGAAGGAGAAGTCATTCTGCTTCGCTGGAGAGAGTGCGACTCTGGGGACATACAGCATCAGCTGTTCACTATCTGTTAGGGAACATCCATTCCTGGTCCCAACTGCTTCCAAGGATTCTGCTTTTCTGCGGACTCAGCCGGGGAGAGAAATCATTCTACTTCACGGGAGGGCGCGACTCCGACGAGGAATTTCAATTCCGCTGGGGAAGAAAGAATCATCTGACTTCGGGGAAGAGTACAACTCTGCAGGGGAATACAACATCAGCTGTTCCAGCACTCTACTAGGGAAGAGGGAATCATCCAACTTCAGGAGAGAGCATGACCCTGGTGGGGAATCTCAATTCCGCTGGAGACTTCAGTCTGGCACCATCAGTTACAGCATATTTCGGCGTACGAACAATTCCCTACGAAACCTGCACTTGTGACCCGGTGCTGGGGAAAGAAGACATCATTCTTCGGTGCTTGGCTCAGCTGATGGGGTGACGCTCCTTCAGGATGCGTCTGCTTGGGGACGAGAATCGTCTCTGCCCGGGGAGACATATCAATGCTCACTATCCTGCGTTCAGATTCTGCAGAGGAGAGACTACTGAACTCTGCTGGAGAAGGAGGACTCGCTCCGCTTCGGGGATATCAACCCTGGTCTGCTGAGGGTAATCTTGACCCTAATCCGATAAGGGATAAACGTCATCTCAATCTGCTGCAATCTCAGACTGTACAAGGAGAACAACCTCAAACTGTACATCTCTGCTGAGAAAACAATCCTGATTCAACAACGTCAACACAGGGAATACAGGCTACCAATCATGGAGTCAAGTAACAGGTTAGGCTGTAGGATAACGACCCAATGACCGCAAGGCTTCTTCAGAAGACTCTGGCTTTGGCAGGGTAATGACACGATTCCTCGATACTCAATTCTTGCTAGGGTGAACAAACTCATTTGAACAACTTGCCCCAGCGCAATTCAACTTGCCCCAATCCGACCTTTGGGAATAATTCATTCTGAGCCGAAAACAACTGGCAACAAGACAATCTTCAGAGGGCTTGCCTCAGCATCTGCACAACGGGAGGATTCATCCTCAACTAATCAACTCTCAGCATGGTCGGCTTCAATATCTCTGAAGTAGTTTGCCCCTGAACGAGCGATGAGCGACTCAACATGCTCTGATCGAACACTGGAGGGATCTGCCCTCAAATCGCAAGAATTCTGGATAACTGCCCCTGATTGGGTCTTGAGAAGGTTCACTTCCGATCAACCGCTTCTTGCATAAACTGCCCCATAATCAACTGATACTCCGGGACTTGTCCTCAGACAAACTGATTCCAAACTCACAGGAAGTCAGTGCCCCAAATTCACAGGGCTTCGCAGCATACCATTCTGATCCAGACCTCTGACGATTCAGTCCTGATTGACTATTCCCTGTTTAAGTTCCTTCGTATCAGCTACCAACCTGCAATCAAAATTGTTTATTCACGAATGGTAATTCTAATGCAGTGTTCATGCAAATTTCGAAAAAATGTTGTACTGTCACTCATTTACGTGTCATGCTAGTGAGTGACGAATGAACCAAAGAGTTCAAACGTAGTGCTGATGCGATCAGTGAAAAATGCAATAAGGATATGATTAGCAAATCATGAAGGAGTCAGGTTACTCAACCTTATCGTAATGCGCTTTCAGAATAAACCCTGCCTCAATTAGGTCTTTTGAGGGTTGTATCGTGGTCGGGTTCACGGTTCGTGAAACAAAGGATATTCGGCTCAAATTATGATTTGTACCCACCCCTTCTACGTGATGTTCTCCGATCCTAAAGTCCAGCTAACTTAGCTCGAGCGCTTGCCTCTTCGAGAGGTATGTTGAACATTGGGAACAACTGGTTAAAGAACTCACAAGGTGTTTCGGAGTGCCAGTTACTCCTTTGGCGTCTGTGCCTACACGACTTTGTCCTTGTTTGAGGATTTTTATTTTTATATAATCCTTTCTTTTTCATTCATTTTTTATTCCCTAATTTTTGCCTGGACTGACTCCTTTTGAGTTCTTTTCGATTTTTCCTTTTGAAGTCCAGCGGGATGCCCTGATTTTTTGCTTAAGCATTTGCTTTCTAGCTTTTTTCTTTTTTACTTAGCGGGCTTTCTTATTTCTTTTTCTTTTTCTTTTGGAACAAGTCGTGTGACACTGGATGTCTTGATTGCTCCAAAAGGATTATAACTGTCTCACTCCTGATTGGTGAGGTTTAACCATTGTGGTTGATGAGGTACGACCTCTGGAGAGGAATATGATGTGATTGGTCCTCGAAGGACAACACTCCTCTATAAGACTTGAACGCTCGATCAAGCTAACCGACAAATACCCTGCCCCGGGTTAAGATGTGAGGGTTAGAAAGTCCGAAAGAAACTCCTACTTCTCGGCTCGAAGTGGTTAACAAGGGATTCTCTTCCTTATCTCTCCGGTGTTTAGGGGATTTGAAACAATGCCTTGTACGTCATCGGCAAAGTTTTATCTGAAAGCAATACGATCATCGGTTATGAGCATTCAGTTTCATCATCCTCCCTCCGCTCATTGCTAATCATAGTAAGAAATCAGAGTAAATAAAATGCAAGTGTCGGTGTAATGCAGTAAATGAGTGACAACGACATAATTAGTTCAGAAAAATGCATAGTCACTTTATTAACATCACCATTCGAAACATACAATGTTTAACAGCAAGTAGTAACTAACAGGAAAGAAACTACAAATGCAAATGGTAAAAAGTCCGAGGACTGCCAATGTTGAGGACGTCTGCCTGTCTGGATCACTGGCTTCTGGAAGTAACCCTCTGAATCTGCGAGCTTAGACAGCTGAGAGGTTGTCACGCACAACCAAGACTCTATCTGGAAAGGAAATGCACCCTTTATCGATCAACTGTTGCACTTTCGCCTGAAAATCTTTGCAGTCTTCAGTTGAATGCCCCGGAGATCCACCATGGTAACCGCACTGAACATGAGGATTGTACCCTAGAGGGTAAGGCTCTGGCACGGGCTTGAGAGCTTTCGGTTCCACCAAGGACTTCTGAATCAACAGTGGAAGAATCTGGCTATACGGCACAAGCACTGGGTGGGAAGAAGCATTCCTTCGTTCCAAGTGGTTGCGAGGTCTCTTGTGATCCTGGTGTTGGTATTCTTTCCGCCCAGGAGCAAGAGGTCGTCGTTTCTGAGTGGCAACGATCCCTTGTTTAGACGCTTGCGTCCTTGAACTTGATCCAGGTAGGAACTGCGAGCGAAGCGATTTAGTCACCAAAGGTTGAGGGACGTACTCAAGATCTTTCTCAGCTTCAGGCAAGGGAATGGAATCATTCACCTCTTCCGCAGGATACGGGATGAACTTTCCCGATGCTCTCATGCCGCCCGGCACAAGCCTAATTGTCCTCGAGTCAATAAGGTCTTGAATCTTATTCTTGAGAGCCTTACATGTTTCAACATGGTGCCCTGGTGATCCTGAGTGGAAATCACAATGTATGCTGAGATCAAGATCTGGTGACACGTCATCTGGGGGATCCAAGGTTCGAAGCTTGAGAATACGGTTCTGAACCAACAGTGGCAACAGCTGGGCATAACTCACAGGTATGGGGTCCACAGCCCTATCAAGTAGCTTCTTCTTTTGACCATAACCTTCAGGGTTATTCTGAGATGCCTGGCGCGGCTGCTGACGAGATAGGCCTCGAGCTTCATGCTGTGTAGAGGATCTATGCGGTCCACTTGGCTTCGGCACAGGTGGCACTGACGGTAACGGAGGAAGCACTTTGGTCTCCTCCTTGGGTGCTTGACCACTCTCCTTATTTAGCATACTTCTCACTACTCCCATGAGAAAGCTCAACTAATTCTGCAGCTGCTGATTCTCTTCTCTGAGTACTTGCTGGTCCAGACGCACTGCCTGTATGTCATTCATGACCTGCCCCAGTTGGCTTCGGATTTTCCCCAGTTCAGCTTGTACCTGCTCCATCAATCTGAGCTGCTTGATTTTGAGTCAAACCTGCAAACACAAGGGTTAGAAGACAAGCCCCGGCTTCTGTCATGCAAGATGAATTATGGGTGTCTGTACGTTCAGGAGATCACCCCTGATTCTGGTGTCGACGTGCCAACATAGTGTCAATGCAATGATAAGACTGGATCCATTCATGGAAGAAAATATCTCATATTGCTCGGGACACCAGAATCAGGGTACGAAACGCGCCTGCAGCACAGACACATGCTAATGGAATGCAAATGATCATGCAAACTAATGCAAAATGCGGGCATGCAACAATATATCCAGGTGACTGCTGTGGAGATTCGGCGTCAACAGTCACTGATGAGAAGGAAACCCCGGTGTAAAACCATTGATCTGATCTGCTGAGAATAACCATCTGATAGGATCGAGATCAAAATTCTGCTCTGTCAAGAGCAAGTGCCTGATAATAAGGACCCGGGATGCAATATCAGAAAACGTCTGCTGATGAAGTCTTCAGACCCCAAATCAAAAATCTGCCCTCTCAAGAACAAATGCACAGCTGTTGATGAGATCTTCAGACCCCACTCAAAATCTGCCCTATCAAGAACAGACAACAACTGCCGATGAGATCTTCAGACCCCACTCAAAATCTGCCCTATCCAGAACAAACCACTGATAACAATATCCTGATCGAAACCTGCTCTATCAAGAACAGACAAACACCCGATGATAAGATCCTCTGATCAAAAACTTGCTTTGTCAAGAACATATCTGCAACTGAGAACCCAACATAACTGATTCACTGTCAAGAAAACCAGGTAGTCTAGAGGTCAAAGTTTCCTGCAATATCCCAACCCCACTCACAGGTATGGACCTAATCCACGGACAAAGGTACGGCATCCTATGCGGTCATCAGCGTCACAAACTTCCATGAATGACGATACGATTCCCAGAAGGAGTGGCATCATCAAGTCATGAAGAGGCCTCTCTTAGCTGACTTCCAAATGATCGGTCCCCAGAGTCGACAATCCTCACGTCTGGACTCCCCTCAGATCCTCAGGACCGGAAAGGAGCACCTCTGCAAGAATCTCGTCTGAGCGCAGATTTTCGTAGGGAACTGTGCCTGCTCAGCAGACAGGTTCGTCTACTACTTCTCCGTAACTATATCTAGGTGTGTACTCAAGCCCAGGTCCGGCTTTTCACTCACAGTAACATCCCTCTCCCACAGCAGCACAGATAATCATATCAAACTGGAAATAAAATGCGGGAAATAAAATGCGGGAAGTAAAGTGCGGGAAGTAAAAATGCGATAAATAAACGCAACCCAACAAGCAAACACACAAACGATAGGATTGACTCTCATAGGGAAACAGAACCAGAGATTCTGGGTTCGGTCCCCAGCAGAGTCGCCAGCTGTCGCTTGCGTGAAAATAAGGTGCCGGCAAAACAGAAGAGTCGCCACCTTTCGTTATTTATCCCTCAGAGCGGGAAAGGAAACGATCGGAAAAACCTGACGAATAAGGGTAAGACAAGGTCATCACAACCATTGTCTGGGTTCGGGAGTCGGTTACGCAAGGGGAAGGTATTAGCACCCCTCACGTCCGTCGTACTCGACGGGATCCTCGCTTGTTTGTTTACTTGGACGGGTTGGTTATAATCTATCTACCTATCAAGGCTGGCTGAAAAAGAAAAAGAAAAATGACTCGGCAAAGCATCGCGCTTTATGCCTACGTATTCCCGTCTGGAACGAGAAATCAGAGTCAACGTAGTTCGGCTAACTACGGGATTATGGGGAAAGGTTGCTCGCTAGGATGTCGCATCCTATGCCTACGTACTTTCATCTGGTATGAAAGATCAGAGCAAACGTAGTTCGGGAAACTACGGGTTATCTCCTGAAAGAAGTGTTTTTTATTGTGTTTGCGATCTCAACCGCACTAAAGACTATGACCTGAGAGTGAATGCGTCGCATGTCACCCAAAGGGTACCATACTAAACATCCATCCTCAGATAGCTTAAGGCTCGTAACATACGAAAGAAATCATTCATGATTACTGTATTTTAAACTGCTTTGAGATGAGAAGAGAACAGGCCCAACTAGGAGGGAGACTATCAAGTCCTACTGTTGTCATGCCATGGATTCATCCTATGGTTGGGGTTTGAACAGGGAACTCCTAGATGTTGTCATGCATAGGTTTCACCCTAAAAGTCTATCATCAAATCCTCATCAGAGGAAATGAGAGTCCTAAGGGATCATATCAATGATACACCAAAACAGACAAAAGCATCAGCTTTAACAGTAAAATGCATGCAATGCAAGTGAGGGAGGAAATGTGTGTGGGGCTTCAGCCTCCACAAGCTCGTCTCGACCTCAAGCCAGTCATGAAATAACAGTAATCATACTGAAGATAAACAACATGCTATCAAGCAATGAACAGATGAAAGAAATGAAGTGCCATCAGGAAAACAAAACACATGCTTGAGAAAGAATCATCTACTCTCTAATCCTAACCCTAACACAGAATCTGAATCAAATCTAATCCAAGCCCTAAAGCAAAACCTAACCAAAAGAAAACAATCCCAGTCTTCAAGCTTCAGAACAAGCTTACCAAAGAAAGGGAGCTAAGTAAACAGACTCATAGTATCTTCCTCAGGAAAGCACTAGGAGGTGTATACTCAGGAGTCATATCCTACGTGGCTCAACTACTGTGATCAGTTTACATTCCTCCTCAGGAGAAATTAAACTCACAAGCAGGCTCCAACATCACTGGATATTTAGGAAATCCTATCTGAACTAGTGGAACTAAGTGAATAGACCCATAGGACCTTCCTCAGGAAAGTACTAGGAGGCTTCCACTTAGGAGTTGTATCCTATGTGGCTCAACAACTGTGATCAGTTTACATTCCTCCTCAGGAGAAATTAAACTCACAAGTTGGCTCCAACATCATTGGATACTTGAGAAATCCTAGATAAACTAATGGAACTAAGTGAATAGACCCATAGGACCTTCCTCAGGAAAGTACTAGGAGGCTTCCACTTAGGAAGTGTATCCCATGTGGCTCAACAACAGGTGATCAGTTTACATTCCTCCTCAGGAGAAATTAAACTCACAAGTTGGCTCCAACATCATTGGATACTTAAGAAAGAGGTGAGAAGAAAGAATGAAAGTCATTCATAGTGCCTTCCTCAGGAAAGTACCATGAACTTACTTCAAACTTCAGGATCTCAAACCTCACAAACAGGGAAAAAGCTCCAAGCTCTGGGTCTCTGAGTCTTGATCTACAATCTTCTCTTCATCATGCTCTTCAACAAGATCTCCAAGACAACACAAGCCCCACAGCCAATTCCCCAAAACCAAACCCCAAGGATGAACAGATAACCACAGAACAGACAAAATCATCAGGCAACTTCAGAAAATACCTAAAAATACTAAACCAAGGGGGAAAAATCTAACAATTATTCACAAGGGTCTACAACATCTACCCATAACATCCACATATGCCCCTACCCAAGAATCAAGACAAAACTATCTAAAGAAAATGAATTTCCTTACCTATGCACAACCTAAACCCTAATTAGGATACCCTAATGCTAACCTAATTAATCTAATCAAATTTAATCTAAAAATCAAGAATTAAATCCTATGGGGAACTATGATTCAATATCTAATTACACAAAAAAGAATGAATTAAAAATCCTAAGGGAAGGTCCTAAAACAAATTCCACAAAATTGGATGTCAAACTAAACATATTAAAAAGCTATTAAAATGAAAAATATACTAAAAATAGGAAAAGAAAATAAAATGGAGATTTTATTTATCTATATTTTTCTAGACAGATTTATTAACATATAGGAAAAACAAGAATTAAAAAATGTTCAATTTTGGATTTTATATGAATTTTATAAAAGACAAACAATAAAAGAAATTAAAAAAAAAGAATTAAAGGGGATGGGGGGTGAAAACAGCAAGGCAGGTTAGTTGATTCTCATGCTGGGCCCAGGAAGGGGGGTGCGCCTAGCAGGGCGCGCCTGGGCCCAATGGTTACCAGAAAAACCCTTGAAAAATAAAAGAAAAAAAAAGAAGCCTGAGGACGGTGCATATAGCAACTGAATGCAGTTGAAAAACTGATTGGGCCGCTGCTGGGGGGGGGTGCTGATAGCAAAGGGCTTAAGGCCCAATCCAAAATTACTACTCAGCATTCACACTCAGGGGGGGTAGGATGAGTAAACTGGGGGGTGAGCTTCAGCAACACGAATTGGGCTTAACACAGCCCAACTCTAACCCTAATCCAAACCACAAAACCATTCCCCTTTCCCTAATCTCAGATCACTGTTCATCCATTCCAACCAAACCCTAGCTGCTTCGTCCCCAACCTCCATCCTCTCTTCAGTCCCTCACCAGAACTCTCCCTGAGAAATTCTCACAACGAACTCAAACGATATCTCACCCAATCCACACTTGAACCTAAAAGAGAAATTCGTTCAACTCAAACCCTAACCTAAACAAGCTTCCTCAATAACTAACACGCAAATCTCAAGCGAACCCTAATCCATCTGAATACTTAACTAAGAGGCGAAAAGAATCAAACCTGGATGAAGCGACGAAGCTGATGAAGTTCTTGAGATCTTCAATGGGGATCTGGGAACTATGAAGGTTGCTGGAGGTCGAAGGTCCTTGGGGAAGACGAAGACAACTGGAGGCTACCACGATCTGGAAACGGAGAAAGGTTGAAGGCGACGAACGCGAGCGTTCTTGCGCGTTGAAGGTAGTCAAGTATCAGGCTGATTTCTGGAGATCATTGCTGAGGATCTTGAAGAAAATGAAGAACAATCGGATGAATTTCTGGAAAATCCAGATGAACACGATGAAGGTTCGTCAGTTTTCTGGGCTTCCTTGATGAAGGTGCGAGGATCTTCTGGGGAGAAATTGAAGAACGATGGAGCCTTGAGGATTTCTGGGATTTCTTTGAAGAATGATGAAGGTTGATTTCTTGAGGAACGATGAAGACGGACGATGATCTGGGCAAGACGATGAAGTTTCCGGCGAGTATGAATTCTCCGGCGAGGGCGTGTGGCTGGGGATCGGAGGAAAGAAAAGGAAGAAGATGAAGATCCTGAGGGTTTTCTGCAATTTTGCAGTTTCCGGTGAGGGACAGCGGTGTTAAGGGTGGCCGGAAGGGGTTTGCATGCCGGCCGGTGGCTTCTCCGGCGAAGTTCAGGTGATGGTCTGTGGTGATGACAGGTGGCAGGGTAGTGGAGGGAGCTTCTGCATGCAGGACGCGTGTCCTGGGGCGTGGCAGAAGAGAGAGTGATGGTGGGGTCAGGTGTCAGCGTGTGGGGGTTGCTGAGTGGTGTGTTCGTGGGGTCCCCTTTTATGCTGACAAGTGGCGTCAGCAATTCTGGACAAAAATTGAACAAAAAAACTGATGGACTGAAAACTGGAACGGGCCTCCCACTGTGTACTCTGGCCCACGAAAAATGATTAAAAAGCTTAAAAAAAACTGAATTAACAACTAATACTCAATTAAACACTAATCAGACATTAAACCTACTTAACCCTAAAAACAATTAACTAAATGAAAATCCTAATTAAAATCTAAACAGAATATTAAATCCTAATTAATCCTAATTACAATTAACTATCCTAACAAATTCAATTAAATCTAAACAAAAGATTAAATCCTAATTAGCCTAAAAATGATTAAAATCTAATTAACCCTATATTAATAAAACTTCTACTAATTTCTATAAAATTCCTATTAAAATTTAAAAGCTATTAAAATCCTATTTAAAATCTACCACTTATTTAAAATTCTATTAAAATCTATTATTAATAAAAGAAAAAACTATATTTTCCTATATTATCTAAAAACAATTAAAACAACTTTAAAATCTATTATATTCTAAAAAATGATTTAAAAACTATTAAACCAATTAAACCTATTTAAAAAATCTATAAAATTCTAAAAAACTTATAAAGCTCTAGAAAAAAGACCTAAACTATTTAAAAAATGCTATTAACCCATTTAAATCCTAAAAATGATTAAAAGCCTATTTAAAATCTACAGAAAGCTACTAGACCCTAAAAAATGCAGACAGAGGCCAATAACCAACATAAAAGAGCGTGCGACCAGATCAAATCAACCAGTAAACCCCTGGCATCAGAATATCTCGAAAACCACCATGCAGACTGAAAATCCCGAGAAGCGCACAATTTCCCGAAATAAAACCCTGATGACCTAGACTGGATCTGAAATATCTGATAGATGAAACCCAAACTGTAACTCTGATATCCTCTGTCTGTGCACAAATGTCATGCATCTGATGCGAACATGAATTTAAACCACGAGCCAGCTAGGAGAATCGGTTGGTCAAATTTTGGGGTGCAACAGTAACAAACAATTGTTTTTCTCAAGGTAAAAGAAACAAAAACTTGCCTAATCAAATGAGAGTGATCATTTCTCACAATCTCAAGCACTCACAAATTCCAATCACCTTTTCCTCTTTTCTAAATTGTTACACCATTCCACACAACTTATTAGCATAAAATTATTCTATTTTTTTATTTTCTTTTTTCAATTCTTTTCCTTTATTTTTTATTTTTCTTTTTCATTTTTTTCTTTTCTTTCGTTTTTAAACTTTTTCTTTTTCTCAACCTCTTAGCAACCAACCTCTTCTCCCCAACTTGAATACAACCACATATAGTGAAATGAATGCTCCCAAACTTATTAGGAAAGGATAAAAAAACTCAAATAATAAGTCATGGTTATAGTTCAAGAAAAAGTATTAGAGTCCATACAAAAATGAACTTGACACCAACATGGATTCTAACAAAGGCTCAAAGGGGGTAAGCAAATTCTCACTCACCCACAAGGTAGATTGACTATTTGGTCAAGTGAGTATGCTCAAAATCGAAAAAAATGCATTTATCATTTTAAACATAATAAAACCGAGTTAAACAAGAATGTTGGTCTCCTGCATATAGTAAACAATGAAAAGCTCCTCACAAAAAGGTTTTGTTCTAAAGTGATTCAAAACAGAACAAGCATGGCAAAAGAATGAATGACATGAAAATTGTATAAATAAAAAGTCTCTTAATCATGTTATGTTATAGAAAGCGATAAACGACTACGTTGCAAAGTACCAACTTCAAACAATATCAAAACTATACATTCGTAAGTTGAAACGATAAAACTTGGAAAATCACAAAATGCATCCTCAAGCTAATCAAAAACAAACTTGAGAGCAAACACAAACATTATTCTAACAACTGAATAAAATTGAATTAAAACTAACTAAACACAAAGACCAAAATTGGTGAAAATGGATGGAAAATGAGAGATTTGTCTTTGCAAAACAAGGCGTGATAAGCGCTGGCAGGAAAACTTCAATTTTCATATTCTTTTTCTCACATGTGGTCCATCCATTTTCACTTCATATTAACTATACTACTAAATATAAAACTATACAAACTCAAAAACCATTGGGTTGCCTCCCAACAAGCGCTTATTTCACATCGAAAGCTCGACGCCTTTATTTATGCATATGCTCCTCTATGTTGCTTGGTTCACCGACTACTACCAAATAAACCTGCACAACACTTGAGCAAACGTAAACCAAAAACAAAAATATGCATAAACACATAAACATGATAGAAAACATACACACACACACACACACACACACATATATATAGTCACTTATAGAAAACAACTATAAACATGTATATACAAAGCTTAAAAACATAGAAATTATCGCAATGCGATTCAATATCAAAACCAATCCCCGACAACGGCGCCATTTTGTTGGAGCGGTAAAGCAGCAAGCAAAAATATTAAGTACCCAGTTTTTTCATCTCCACAGGGATCAGTGCGAGGAAAAGAACACCATTCGACAATATTCACGTCTTTAAGCTTGGCTTTGAATGGTTTGGGATAAAAATGAAAAAGGAAAAACATAAAACAAGATAATAAATACATTCTTAAGAAATGAGAAAACTCGTCAAAAGTTGTATTTCGTTCCACCCATCATGTACTAAAAAATATATGAATCAAATGCACGCAACCTAAATCGCTCGTCAATATCATCATGTACCGCTCACAACAGAGGTTATGTCTAACGCAAAGTCGAGAGATCAACTGTATCGTCTCATCGGTGATGTCTCACACAACTCAACAATATGGAGCATTAAGAATCGATACCCACGTGAATATTAGTCCTAAATCTATGTCTAGAGTTTAGAATCTAACAGATGTTCATCTTAGATCGAGTTCGAACCGTATATGTCTCACCGATCCATCACAATCTACTTCAAAAACCTCAAACGCACCAAGATGAAGCGAGAGTTTTGCAAAATCAAATTACTTACAGTGGAGAGATAGGTCTGGTAAGTGCTCTTGTTCTTTCATTATATTCAAAAGATAATTCGGGGAGAGTACATGGTTTAGGGAAGTGATTCGATGGTAGTGTTATCAGGAAGAAAAGGGTTTTTTTTAATGAGTTTTCGTCTCTTTGCGAAATTGTTCCCCTCTACTATGAATTTGGAAGTTATATTTTACCCCCCTTTCTTTAATTGTGTAGTGAGTCATTGTTGTCTCTGTTCCTCTCTCCTTATCAGTTTGCTTATATCCTCTTTTATGACTTCAAGGAAAACGTCCTCGGAATTATGGTCATAAAGTTCTTTCCAATTTTGTTTCAGCAGGTTTCCAACATGTCGGAGAATGTTTGAAGCTGTTTTGGAAGGATTTTGAAATAGTTCTGGAGCCTGTTGGGACCCTTCCGTTTTCGTTTAGGCAAATTAAGAAACCTTTCCCTCTTTCTTGTCTGTTCGGTGCAAAACTTGGGGAGAAATGAGGGATGAACCTCTTGCTCAATCTCCCACTTAACCGTGCTTTGGAAAACTCGACGGCGACTCCGCCGAAGCGTTCGTATGCCAAAATCTCAACCTTTAGAAAGTGGCAGGCCTCTACCGGTACTTACTGTGAAAGCAATTGTAATGAGAAAACAATTTCCCAATGCAAAACCTCTACTCGAAGAAGCTTCCTTTAGCTTAAGCCGTGCAAGTTTCATCAATTAAAACCAAATATGCCAAGGGTGATCCAGAAATCTATGCGACCGAGAATGATTAAAAGCTGACTCACCTCCTCAAGAAACCGTATTTTCTTGTCTTATTTTCTTCAAAGTTACTCTCTTATTTTCTAACTATGATTAAATGTTATGGCTTTGTAGGAAGCAAGGCATGGAAAATGGAGCAAAGCAAAGTTCTTTGAGAAAGATAGGATTTAGGATTATGTTAGTTAGAACATGCCTTTCTTATGTAAGAGTTGAATTTTATGTGGTGACTTGTAGTTGTCAGTGCAACAATTCTAACTTTTGCACATTTCGGATTAAAATGTATTCTCGAATTCCTTTGGGATCAACTTGAGCTTGTGATTTGTAGATGAACTTTAACGATGTTATGCTTTGAATTTGTATATCCTCATTCTAAAATGGGCTTTGTGAATTTTGGTTATTCTTGAAAGTTCTTTCACAATTTGACCCTTCTTGATTATGTAAGGGATATGAATCTTGAATTTTGAGTTTGTAATAAACTTTGTCTTGTAAACCACATTTGAACACCCTTGAATTTGTATGTTATGAGTTGTCCAATTCTTTGATCTTGTTGTACTCTGAAATCCCCTTTCTTTGGTAAAGGAAATAACTATGGCATTTGAACTTTGGTTTATCTTCATGAATACTATGGAGAGGTTCAAAATTCAAATGGTAACAAAGATCCTCCACCTCTTAGCTTCTAATTGGATGAAAAAACATGAGCTCGATCCTTGAATTGATATGTAAACAACACTTTGTAAAATTAAACTAGACGCTAGCTTCAAATTCTTGTTTTGTCATAATTTGAGTTTTGTTGTTTAAAAAAGAAGAAGATGAAACTCAATTCTTGACAGATAAATCACCACTGAGCTTTAAATGGTGGTGGAAACAATGATTCAAACTTACAGCCTTGCCATGGATATCCTGGAATTTAATAGATGCTAACACCTTGATGTGTTGAAGACAAATTGTCATTGTTTTAGACTTCGAAATGGATAAAATATGGATGTGGGTTGGAATCTCTAGAACAAGAAATTAACAAGAGTTTTGGAAGCTCCCATTTCTTAAAAAAAACATAAATTCCTTAATGCACTTAGTTCTTGACCCCTTTAACTCAAACCATCCTGGTCCTGAATCCAAATTATCTTGCACGAGAAAGCTACAAGGTCTCAACTATCATGAACCCGTGATGTCATCTCTTATATGAATCCCTTGTCATATCAAGCTTTTCTTGATGAATAAATAACTTGGGAGGGATTCACACCTTGATTTAAGAAAAATGTAGTCACAAGAAAGCCACCCAAGATGTCCTTAAAGCCAAAAGAAACCTGCACACACTCATTAGTCAAAGTCAACAATGCGTACAACACCCATGCCCTGAGGATGCCATGCCAGACAATGCACAAAGGAGATGGGATCTTAGGGAAAAAATTAGGGTGTGACAGCACCCTCCAATGTTGTTTCTAAGTTAAATCTACTCAAGAATGTGTTTGATGAAGTTGGGGTAAAACGTTCCCCAACAACATAACCTAAAAAATGCTGGAAAAAATGACTTAAATAGGCAAAATGGGTTTCCGTGTTCACCTAGTGAAGTCCCGTTTGCACAACAAACTTATGCCTCTCTCGCTACTGCCAAAACAGTGTTTTTCATGCGTTTTAGAACTTTCTGTTTGCCTAGCGAACTTTTGTTCGCTTAGCGAACATGACAGCAAACTGACACTTGTTTTGACCATAATTTTTAAACCGTATCTCTGTTTTACGCGTGGTCAGAAGCGTTGGAAAGCTTATTCAATGCTATATAAGACAATGACAAAATATCATTGCTTATATACCTACAAAAATGAGAGAAAAGAAATTAAACTCAATCATATTTATATGATACACAATATATACACTATAATGTAAACTATACAAAAAGTACATAAAAACGGGGGATTATTAACGGAAAACCAACGAATTAAGTCAATAAGTGCCAATTATTCACACTCAAAATCAATACAATTTAGCGCTTATCAAAAAGTAGGTGTAAAAGGCAGGCAGGCAGCAAGCATAACATAGACAACATGCAAATTCAGAATAAGACAGTTGTAAAAAGCAGGGCAGCAAGCATGTTTCAATGTAATCAACATGAGCAAGCATCAATCATGAATAAGTATCATGCAAGGATGTACATGCATCAACAATCAAATACAAATGTTCAATAATATTGCATCATCAAGAATCAACAAGAACAACATGTTTTTCATATCAATTACACAACTAAACGATCATGCGACAAACGGAATCGGAAGCAAACTCACACATGCATCACAAGTCCAGCAAGATAATCATCAACAATTAATCATTAACATGATACAAGCAAGCAAAGCATATGATCATCACATCAAGTAAGCAACATGAACATGTTAAGTATTCAAACGGAAACCAAAAGTTACGGGTCGAAGAATGCAATCAAACAATCAAGCATGATGAAACAGGTCAAACATAGTCCACACAAATGCATCATATCAATCCATGAAGTGCAAAAATCACATTCTGCTCCAGTGTTAATCGATTAACCATTTGCAATGCAAATTTGGTTAATCGATTAACCCCTTGAAAATGTCCAAAATTATACTAGTTAATCGATTAACTAGTTTTGTACTGCAACTGGTTAATCGATTAGCACTGCACCAGAAGCAGAAAAACAGAAATTCAAAAGCACTTTCAGCAATTAATCCAATGTTCAATCATCCAAATGATCATGTAACCAATTATGCACGAATTTAACACCAAAAATCAGTGATCAAACATCAATTAAACTTAAACAAGCATTGAGATCACAAATCACATAGATCAAAATCACCAAAATCAATTAAAATTGAAGATCTACATTGTGATTATCCAAATAAGCTCAAAACAGAAATGGATCTAGAATTAACCAACCTTCAAAGCTGAGATTTGCTTTGTTAATTGTTGTTCTACTGTAAATTGATAAATCCAAGCTAGAAAACCAGAAAAACTTCAAGATACAAGAGCTTTCTTGTAAAAGAAGTGAAAAATGAGCAAGATTAAGCCAAAATTGATCCAAGAATCACTTAAAAGCTTGCTTCCAAAATTAGATCCAAATCTAAACGAAAATCAAATGATGAATTGAAGATGATGGAGATGAATGATGGATGTTTAGCTCTAAAATTCAAGGATTCCAATGAAGAATCAATGAACTCAAGTGAAAGAGCTCTAATGGAGTTTTGGAGTGTAGAAAAGTTGAGAGAATGTGAGAGCAATGTGTAGAGAGATCAGAAAAATGAGGGTTACTGTGAGAGGTTTGGAGCAAATTCACTTAAACAAGCTCTTGGTTAGGAGTAGAATTATGGTTTGGAGTGAGGTTTTGAAAATTGGAATGGGATTAGGAATGGAAAATTGGAGGGAAATTATATTGGTTTTGAAAGTTAATCAAAATTTAGAGTGGTTCTAAATCCTTCTTCTAATGTAAAAACCAATTCACAAGTGATCAAAATGGATCCCAAAGGTGACAGTATTGAAAATGCACGCATCTGGGAAAATTTTCCTTTGGTTAATCGATTAACCATTTGCTCGTGCAAATTGGTCAATCGGTTAACCACTCACAAAATTTGAAAAATGCGCCATTTGGAGGAAAACTTGCATATTCGTCTGTTTTCTCGTGTTTTAAGCCTCGTTAAGCCTCTAAAACTTGCCTTGGGATATTACAACTATAAAAATGTCTGAGATAACCTGTGACCTGTCTCCTATGCTGAAAATAACTTGCTGAATAAAATAAAACCAGCCACTCGATTGTTGGGAAAAATAAATGCCGAAGCCTCTAACGCTCACTGCTTAAACTTTGCAATAAAGAAGAACCCCGATCCATAGAAACACCTTGATCCCATGTCTTAAGAACCAATGCCATGATATGCAAAAATGTAAAATGCAGAGAAACACAAGCCAGTAAATCAAAAAAAGATGAGGCAAATTTTGGGGTGCTACAACCATACACTGGTCATAGAGTCCATCGTGAGTTTGAGGAGTCATCTTTATATTCAGGTTATATGCGATGGGAGACCATGGTTGCAAGATACTTGCTTGAGAGGTGTCTGGAAAAATTTGGTTATGTTCAGAGTATCTCACGACCTGTTCCAAACATACCATCTTCAGGTATTGATTGATGGTTTCAGAGTAACTTCATCAGCTCTGGTCGTGCCATTAGATATCGAGCAGTCACTGTTCAGCACCCCTCGTAGAGCGAGGATGGTTACTTAGAGTGGTATCTCATTGTATCACACTCTCGCATCACCCCACCTACAACTGATGTTGGTCCTTATGATGTCAGGGTACCTGTTGATGACGTGTCGTCGCAGCTTCCTATAGCAGATGATGTCGATGACCAGAAGCGCCTCCAGATAATTGCAGTTATTATGGATAACCTCTTGGATTTGGTAAACCCAGATGGCGAGGTTTATACTGGATTATCTCGGGCTGCACACATAGCCCGTGGAAGGGCCTATTTAGACATCATTTGTATTTTATGGATTTGGTCTATTATGTATTATTTGTATCATTGGTATGTTATTCAGACATCTTCATGCTAAGTCTTTATTTGCTAATATTTTTTATCTTCCATAAATTGCAACGTCAACATTAACTAACATCTGCCAATTGATTACATAACTTAAGAAAAAACTTAACAATATTAGATGATTAATAAATAAGAAAAAGCTAAACACTACCAGCCAATTTTGGATGTTTCGACATCTCCATTATGTCGTCTACAGATCTTGAAAACTTAACATCTATCTCGATCGGCCCCTTTGTTATCCTACGGTAAAATGATCTCCACAATTCCTTCACATCTTTGTCGGTCTTTAACTCAATAAGGTTATATTTCACCCTCGCTTTAGTATCAATCAAATCTTCATGAAACACGATCTTTCTCACCTTTATGTTTTCGGCATCAGGCAACAATTCATTCAACTTTGACGTCAGGCCGACAAGAGATGTGGTGTCATCCGAAAGCCGAAACTCTACAGGAGGAGAAACTTCATTGAAGTACATTTCTGCCTTAATCAAAAATTGAGAAAGAGATGTTTTTTGAGATGTGTTTATCAAACAACATGTGACCCCCTATTTATGCAACTTTGCATCGACTCTGGACTACACAAAATTGTCGTGCAATCACAACCATTGAAAATTGTCGAAAAAATCTTGAACATCCAAAAAATCAAACTAATAACACTACCGAAAATTTCATTTAGGTTGAAATTTCCGATATCAACATGTAAATTTTAAATTTTGGAAACTTACTAAAACTTATCAAAAGTTCTGAAATTTTTGATATACCGAAAATTTAGAATAATTATCAGAAATTTTGGTCTGCATCGAAAATTTCAATATCACTATCTAAAATTTTGAATAGAAAGTTTGATTTATTTTTCAATGAGAAACAATTTTGAAAATATGAAAATAAGAAGACTGCCAAGTATAATTTGAAGGGTGGCAAGTCAATATCCTCTTTCACCACCACTAGGCTTGCGTGCTTTTTGGGCCTTATGTTCAAATTTCAATTATGCTAATTAATCAATTCAATTGTAGTGTTATAAAAAATTATCCCAAAATGAGATGAGAGATTAAAATTGATTAACTAATCAATCTTGGATCAAAATTAATATATATATATATATATATATATATATATATATATATATATATATATATATATATATATATATATATATATATATATATATATATATATATATATATATATATATATATATATATATATATATATATATATATATATATATATATATATATATATATATATATATATATATATATATATATATATATATATATATATATATATATATATATATATATATATATATATATATATATATATATATATATATATATATATATATATATATATATATATATATATATATATATATATATATATATATATATATATATTCTGGCCTGAGCCCCGGCTTGACCGAGCAGACCCAACCCAGTAATGCGCAGTAGGCCCAATCTGACTTGGGCTACTGCCGTCGAGCACAAGGTCCCTGTCGGGTAAAGAATACCCTCCGCGGGCAGGACCTTCTCTCCCTGTCGAGCAGAACAAATGTATCCTTCACGCGTTCTCCACGTGCTCCCCTCCGCGGGGACACGTCATCCACCAACTGTCCACCTCCGAAAGAGCAGGTCAACCCATTTTCCGGAGTTCACGGAGTAGTTGAACTAGGGCGAAGACCACGTTCTGGTCTTCACTACGCCACGTAAGCCCTAGCAGTCACTTGGGTTGGGTCTGACCATTCAGCCCAACTCAAATGACCGTTGGCCCTGCGCTGGGGTCTCTCTATAAATACCCTCTTCTCCAAGAGGGTCAGGTATTCTCTTCTCAGCCTTTTCTGTACTTGTGATCACTCTGTCCTACTTCTAACTTTGGCATCCAGGTGTCTTGCAGGTACACCCCCCATCTCGTTCTATACATCGTTGAACATGTATAAATCCAGCAGGGCGCGGCCAATCAGTGATCCCTTCTGGTCAGGTCAAATCAATATATATATATATATATATATATATATATATATATATATATATATATATATATATATATATATATATATGCTTAAATAGTATTTTAATCAATATTAAATGAAAGAAAGTGTAAACAGGATTAAAAAACCACTTTTTCTCTTGGTTCAAACACTGAAAGGGGAAGAACTAAAAATTAGGTTTTTCAATCTATCAAATTCTAAAGATAGCAAATCCATTTTTAATTCCCCGTGTGTTGATTCAATTCCTTATGAATAATTTTTATATTTCTAAGTTCTCACTTTTTTCGCTGACTTGTCTTACATTTGTTGGTCTTCTCAGGTTCTTGCCTGTTTCCAATTCGTTGAAGAAGCTATAAATAATAAAAATAATGATTAAAACTTTAAGCATGAACACAAACATGATGGGAAAAACTATTGAAAATTGTAAAGACGAAAACAAATTAAAAATTAAAAATATAATTATAGAGACTAGATTATTGAGACTAGTTACACATTAAAGCATTTTCCTTTTATTTTGTTTGTAATCTACATGTTTGAATTAACTCTTAGTTTAAGATAGTTAAGCTAAAGGTTAATGAAATTGAAGGTCATTATTCAATTTCGGTTAAAGAAGAAAAAATAATACAAAACTAATATTTATTATTAATAAAACTTTACCAAAAAGTATTATGAATAAATATAGTTTTTAGGATGTTGTAATTGCGTTCATTGCAATTGCTCTTTGCGGTTATTGCGAAGTAAATATCAATAGAAAAGACTTTGAAGTACAGTTAAGAGATGAATAAGTATAAAATTTCATTAGTTTTAAAGAAGGTTGGGATTTATGTTTATGAAAATTTAATATTTGGTAAGAACAACTGAACTAATGTGGACAACATTGTCATATGTAATTACGAATGTGGGCACACATTTGATTTTAAATCATAACGCAATTGTAATTGGATGTTGTTGCAAAGACTGCAACATTAACAATATTACAGTGGTTGTTGTTGATGTGAGTGTAGATTATAATCTTTTTTTTTACAGTATCCAGTTCATTAGATCGTTTAATCTAATTTGGAGATTAGTTATGACATCAAGTGATTCTAACCTTTTTTCGGTCGTAGTTGTGGGGATTAAATCATGATCATCTCTATCAAATTCAACGTCAATCACCACTAAACTAACTAATAATTGTTTTTAAATTCATGTTAATAGCTAATCGTCACACACGAAAATAAAATAGATTTTTAAAAATTGAATTCAAAATGGCTTGTTAAAACATACAACTAATCACCAAATTAGGTGAAGAAACGAGTAGTTCAACTGACTTGAAAGAGCTGAGTTAAGGGTTAAAAGAAATTCGAGATCATTCAAGTTCTGAAAAGAGTGTAAATATGTACTAAAAATTAATCATTAATAATTTGCCTTTAAATAAAAAACTAATCACCAAATCAATGAAGATATCAAGTAGTTAATTTCTGGCACACTGTGTTTAATTCTGAACCAAAATAAATATTCAACCACATATAATATACATAATACATAGTTACAAACAGTTTTTGTACTAGCATAAGATATCAGCATCATTATGTTCATTTAAAGGAACTTTGTCTATCCCAATTAGACAATGGGAAATCTGAATTAATGCTAAGATCCTTTATAATTCTGCTTGATTTTATAGGCACTGAAAGACCCTTCAAACTTGGAGATCTTTGTTGGTTACAACCACTAAGCTTCCCCATTCTACCACCATTATTAACCACTTCACTGTTAACCGATGAAACAATCGATAACTTTTTCTTGCACGGTGATAAATAGCTATCAGAGTTCATCTCATTATTCCATGACCTTGCCTTTGGTGAGCTTGTTGATCTTACTTTTGCTCTTGCTGATTCGGTTGCAGCCATGTATGCCGGAGTTGCAGGGGAGCTTGAAAATGATTGCTCTTCTCCTATTGAACTTTGTCTCCTGTGAGAAAAAGTTTTTCTTGATAAAACTACTGGCGAATCCATTTCTTCGAGCTGATTTGGATTTTGTCTCCGAGTAGTATTTCTTAAATTTAGTTGTTTTCCGCTAAATTCTTCACCTGTTCGAGAATGTGAGCTGAAAACGGAGTCTAGATCTTCAAGTTCTTTGCTTTTAGAAAGCTGTGTATCTACCCATTGCTCTAGCCAGTACCTCCATCTTCCATTCACTTTACTTCTTTCTGACTCCGCTGACCTCTGAGGGGTTTGTGCAAATTAGTTCGACATGTTTGGAACGAATTATTTGAACTTATCTAAGGACATATATATATTTGAGAAACCGCTTGGAAAAACGAATGAAACAGTTTATGCTATGAAAGAGTTAGGAGCTTACTCTATGATTAAATGTGTATTCTTTTATTCTTTTTCTCTTAATAATGGCTTCTTTCTTGATCATGCAAAAAGCATCTACCTCTTCCTTCAATAAAGTGCTGTCATCCCACTTTCTTTCGCTGTTGGAGTCCATCTAAATGTTTGAAAACATATGTTTCAAATCAGAAAATGTTCAAGCGTAAAAGCTAAAAAACTATTGATATTTGGAATGTGTATCCTCACCCTAATTATCTTGTCTTTAGAATAATGAATCTCTTCATCTTCAACAGAATCCCATCTTCCTTCAACCATTTGCAGTCTCCTTGCACATATCTTTGATTGAATACTTACAATGGACTGCAAGCTCTTGAGAGTACTCATAGCTTGACGTCTCACTGCTCTCCCACGGATGATCGCTTGAAGTTTCACTATTCCTTTCAATGCCCTCAAAGCCTTCTTTGCCTGTAATGAACAAGGCAATGCTATCAATATGTTTATACTAAATCATCCTTGGTTTCTTCTACATATTAATTGCCACTATATCCACCCGGTCATCTTAAGTTTTTTGATGCCCGGTGCAGGTTAGCCTTGGTTCTATTGGGCAAGACAAATAAATGTGTTATTTTACAATAGTTTAACGCTGACAAATATTTTATGAGATTCTATTTAATCACACCAGTTTAACTATGGCAAATTTTAGGTCATGTGCAGTAGCCCGTCTTGCACGACCCCTCAAAAACATATTTCTCTTACAATTTTCTCTATTTATTTTACATAGAGTTGAATTTGAGAAATCGCTAGATGGTTAAGGGGTTAAGGACATCAAGGTTTTTTATGTCTCTACGACTCCGTCCTCGATACCAATTGAAGTATTGAGAACGCATTTGATATATAACCTTCTTCTAATAATATTCATAATTCAATTACTTGTACAAAATTTAAAAGACTAATCCAGATCCATGAGTGAAAATTTTAGCTGTAAAGATTAAGTAAGAAGGATTAAAGGCTGAAGAAAACAGATTGGACAAACTCACAAGGTAGCCCCTAAAGGCAGTTTGAATCTTGATAGCTGCAAACTCTTGAATCTCCCTCTGGCACAGAAATATTGATTGAGGAACACCATTCCTAGTTTTAACAGGTTCAGATTCTTCTGAGCTATCTTGATTTTTTTGATGAGCAGATTGTGAAACTTCATTAAGCATAACAACTTGAAACTGCTCGCTTTTTTCCTCCTCCTCCGCTTTATTTGATGTTGTTGGTGGAGCTGTAATTGAAGGTAACTTCTTGGTCTTTAGCTTTCCAAATATCCATTTCCTTCTTTTCTCTTTCTGAAATCAAGATTTTTCTTTCTCATTAGAATAAACAGAATCTTACAAAAGAAAAAAAGAATTTAGTTGTTACCTCCTCTTGTGTGGAATGTGTGTCCCATATGAAAAGTCTCTTCACCAGATTAAACCAGCTCTTCTTCTTGGCCATTTCACAATATCAAAAGACTCAACTTCAATATCTGTGATCTGAAATAATGAACCATAAGATAAGTTTTCAATAATTTACTTATGTAATGTGAATGCACAACTCAAACTTAGACTTTGCCAAAAAAATTGGACAATTTTTGAACTTGTCATAAAATTTTATTCTTATTTTCATAACTAGTCAAAGCAAATGCCAAAAATAAATACATGAATCACAACTCTGATAAACAAATAGTAATATGCGGATTCAGATTGAGATTCAAGTTACTGACTTACTCATTTGTTTACAAGTTAGTAATAAAAAGACAAGATGCACCGTTTTGTAAGAGGTTGGTGCATGGGAACAAAGGGCACTGCAGTCATTAAACTCAGAATGAATAACCTTGAAACCAGCAAACATTCTTAATAATACTACCAGTTACCAAAATCATGAATGTAGATAGATTTCATCACTAGAAAAAGTGCACAGTTATCAAGATTCTTTCCTTTTGTATTTGCAATTGCAATCATTCATATTTCTTGAATCACGTTCAAAATCCTCATATGATTAGTTAGCACTGCTCATGAAGATAAAAGCATAGCAATTGAACAAATAATGAGAAATTCCTCTTTATCACTTTTTTTCCAACTGTTGCAGTTGCAGGCATGTTCATGTGTCTGTTGGGTGTGCAATGACAGTACTATCCTCCAATAAACTCTGATATAACCATCATGAAATAGAAAAAGATATCAAACACCATCCCTTCATTTATATGTGTCTGTCCATTTTCTGATAGAGGGTCACAATATGCAATCAGGGCCGTCTCGGGCTATCACACATGACCTAAAAAAATTTTACATTTAAATTGTGGTTAAATAGGGTCTCATAAAATATTTGTGACAGATAAACCATAGCTAAACAGTATTTCTATTTATTTTGACATAGTTAAACTGCGATTAATCTACAAGGTCTCTAAAACATTGAGACAGCTGTGTATGCAATATACTGCATAAGATACTTATAGAGAGTACATTTATTTATACTTATACATATAATTATATAGTTTAATTACTTGTTTAATCCTCCTGCATAAGTAGCATGTGCTGAGAGTGGTCACATCAACTACACCAATATGTAGCATTAGTGTTGGCAATTCTTCACAAGTATTAGGAGACATTGTTACAGGTTGGTGTAGGGTGGGGTGGGGAAGTGCATAATTGACGAGAGTGTGAAAACACTAGACACATAATGTGCAAAGGGTAAGGAATGTGAAGGAAAAAACAAACAAGATTTGGATTTTTTAACAATAGGAAGACAGCTGTAAAAGGACCCAAAAAGAGGAATTGTCATAACACATTCTCACCTAAAGAGTGTAATAAAGAGAGAAACCAAAACCAGAATTTGTCACACAATAGGTTACTTAAAAAATGACTCTTCATTGTAATGAATAAATATGTTTGTCTAGTTTAAAATAGACTAATGAGATAAAGTTTTGTTTACATTGTCAATATAAGAGTAATTAGGGAACCATTTCTAAGAAAATGTATGGATCAGTAATCTAACAACAGACAATAAATGCTGAATGAAAATGAAATTGTCTATAGAATACAAGACTTGAAATATATTTGATGTGAATTAATTAATATAGACAGAACTGGTTCCAAATGTTCATTCCAATCCTCCCTAGTGGCCAAAAGCAAGCTACTATTTTAAGAAACCAAGTGTAACATTTGCCATTTCTTCCCATACATGTATTGAATTGATGTAAAGCCTCTTCTTAATTTCTACTAGACAATTCGTTTAACTAACTATAACTGACATGTCTACCTAATTAACAACATTGCCGGTCATTACAAGATTATTAAATATATGTAAACAAAATTTCGGTAATTGAACATACAAAGATAAATTCTGGAAGTTTGAAGTCACTAAGAAGCCTTTATATATTCAATAGAAAAAGGGAAAAAAAGGGTTCAAAGAAAGGGAGATAAAATAAAAATATTTGAGTAAACAAAAATGGATGCTCGGTTGACTAGGGTGATGTTTCCGATATGGTGTTTATGATTTTTTGGTGAGCTATTAATAAAAAGATTAGCACTCTGGCGTTCAAGTTAGTGTATGAATGAGGTTGAACTTTGCAAATATAAGTGGAAATATATTTGGATGTGACTTATGAACACTTTGACGTTCAAGTTAGTGTATGAATGAGGTTGAACTTTGCAAATATGAATAAAAATATACTTGGATGTGACTTATGAACACATATAGAAAGAATACAATTATAAATGTCTTCGGTTCATTTGGTGAAGAGTACCGAGAATAATTGGATGCAGATCAACAATCTAGATGAAAGGAGGGATGTGTTTCTATACAGAGCCTATAGATGAAGAACTAGCTACTCATTAGTGATTGATGCGGCCCTATTAGACGGGGTCGGTCTTCATGGGCCATTGACTAGACACCGAAACAACTTTTTCTCAAGACCCTACTATCAGCTCTGAAGCGAGGATTATTTATGTAGAAATTATTGAGATCGGTCTAGGAATGTGAACCATCAAAATAAGTTGTTCATTGAAAATCTGATCCGACGAAATAGAATTTTGTAGTGGTGAGTGAGAGTAGTTAGCCTTAAGAACACACGCATAAAATTCACTTTGTGCATGCATAACGTTATTACGACGATGACCTCCACATTCCCATTCATGTAGGGTAGAAAGGTGACACGCCTAGACCATCTTATTTGTAGTTATTTTTCTAATTCATATGTATCGTTGGATGTGAATTTTGGCCTTCTAGCGAATCATTATTGTTAATCTGGATGTCCATGAGAGAGAGAGAGAGAGAGAGAGAGAGATTTGTAGGTTAGTCACTTTCGTGTTGCTATGATTTTAGAAGTTTGGATTACTTTGCTTGAATTATCCTGCATTTTCACTATGATTTTAGAAGTTTGGATTACTTTGCTTGAATTATCCTACATTTTCACTTGAGTTTTTCGAACACATGCCTTTAAACATAAGGTACTTTATTTTTCTCTCAAATTTATTGAACTCTTTTTGCATACTAAGATACCAATGTTCATTTTCATCAAGTTTGTTTCGAAAGACACATTTGATTCCAATCACTTGATTAATCTTATGTTTGGGAACAAGTTTTCAGACATTATTCTCTCAAAATGATTTAACTCTTTTTTTCATAAAAATAGACCAATGTCTATGAATGAGAACTTCATTGAAGTCCTTTAGATCAATTGGAAAAAAACCATATAAGTTGCATACTTGGTTAAAATAGTGTCGAGTGATTTCCCTTAAGAATATCCCCTATTACATTCTAGATTGGATGATCTATTGATTTTTTTGGGTAACTCTTGATTCTCTTTACTTATTTCTTCGAGTTGATCATTATTTTTATCTTTAGCTTTATATTTGTCCTTACTTTTATCTTTGTCTTGATCTTGATCTTCTAAGAGGATTTTCTCTAGAATATCTGCACAATCAAACACATTTATCTATACCGACTCGGGGTTAGTTTCATTAAGGTAACAAGGATTTATTCTTCTATAGTTGAAGTTTGTTTATTAAAGATTCTAAAAGCTTTACTAGAAATGAAATATCCTAAGAATATAGCTTCATTAACTTTAGAGTTCAATACCTCTCTCTGTCAAATAAAACGCCAAAAACTTGCTAGCCTAACGCTGAAGATACATTTTTTGACTTAAGACTCATGTTATATCGTCAAACAAGGATGAACACGTTGGTGAGATGTCCATCGTCCAACTTCTCTTTCTTAGATTTGACAATCATATCGTCCATGTATACTTCTAACATCTCACCAAGTTCTCCTTTAAGCTCTTGTTCATAATCCTTTGGTACGTTAAACCCGCGTTTTTTAGGCCAAAGAGTGTGACGATGTATCAATAATTGACATGTTTTGCCATTAAAGCGTTCTTGTCTCTATTTGTTTTGTGTGCATTGGGAACTAACTGTATCTAAAGTAAGCATCCATTAATTATGGTATCTTTTATCTAGACGAATTATTTTCTAGCTTATAATGTTAGGTGCATAAATCTTTAGAGCATGATTTGTTGAGTCTTTGTAGTTAATGTAACACTCCGATTTTGATTATTTTATATTTTATTTGAGTTTAGAGTGATTTAATTTAATTTAATTAATATTATTGAGATTGTTGGGTTTTAACAGAAATTATCTATATTTTTATTTATTGAAATAGTGTAGAAAGTGGGAATATGTGGTTTTGGGGGGAAAATAGATTTTTAATTAAATTATAGTTGTGTATGGAATTAGTGAGAGTTGAGGGAAGTTGGTAAAATTAATTAAAAGAAAAATAAATAGGGATTATTTTAAATAGAATGGATGGAAGAGAGTTTGACAATACGTAGAAGTTGTCATCAGAGTTGAGAGAAAAACCCTAGCAGAGCAAGAGTCAGAGAAGAGTTTCCATAGGCAAAGCTTCAACCTTTTTTCGTGAATTCGAAGTATGGGGAATTGTTCATGACATGGGTGTTTAAACATGAAGGATAGAGAGAAGTATTTATCTTCATTTATTTTTCCTCTCCTTTTCCCTCCATTGATGTGATATTTGAATCTTGAGATGGTTTGTGCAAAACCTCTCTAAATTATTGTGATGTGATGTTCTTTTCGTGCTATGTTAATTGTTTAATTTCGTGTGGGCTTATGTGCATAATTTTGATTTTGATGCTCCTGAGTATAGATGATGATTTGATAAGATACGATGATGATTTAATGTTAGATTTATGATATATATGTCAAATATGTGATGTTTGATGCGACTAAATATTGTATTATTTATGTTTGAGGAATTGTTATGCGTATGAGGTTATTTGGAATCCAAATCGGAGATCTGGAGCTGCAATCATGCCGAAAAATATGTTTTTCACGTTCGACATAGCAATGAGGGTCAATCTTCACCGTAACGGGGAAGAAGACGCCAAACGTCAACGATGACGGGTGTCAGACGAGTGAAGGTCCAGCCTCAGCACTTTATGTCGAGCGCAATTTCCCCAAAATGTCAGTGATGACGAACGGTTAAAAGAGGATGTTAGATGCGTTGGGATGACGACCATCATGCTTGGAAGGCTGTCTGTCAGACCTTGTGTTTACCGATTATGGTCGTTAACTCAATTTTTTGAGTAGTTTCCGATTCTAATGATTGTTTGATGTTGTTTGATGAGTGTTGATGAGAAAAATATAATTTTGAATATTATGATTGAGTTTATGATGAATGCCTCATGAAAAAGAAATTGTTGATGTTGAGATGTGTGGTTCGATGGAACCATTGATGTGGCCTTACAATGGAGATGAGTATTATTAATGTGTTTTAGGTTTGAGAGGAACCAGTGATGAGTATTGAAGTTGGAAGTGGATACGAGTATTAAATATCTTTGTGTAGCATTCATGCATCCTGTACGTCGGAGATAGGTAGGACTTCGGTCTAGTGACTAGTAGGACTTCGGTCCAGTGACGAGTAAGACTTCAGTTCAGTGACGAGTTGGACATTTCAGTAATACACCTCTGAATATCTAAATTATTGGTACCACATACATGTGAGTAGAAGAGATGAATACATTGCATACATAATTGCACATGTCGCATGATTTATGTTGTTGGATTGTGTGATTAATTAATTATGCTAATTGTATTATCTTTGCTATTTTATGCACTGTTAACATATGTGAAGCATTCTCACACCTTTCTTTTTTCTATGTTGTCTTATACGTCTGTTGTGTAGATACTCAAGTAGAGACTGGTGAGGATTAACGGTTGCTTGTTTTTGAGGATGACATAGTTGGTCTTCTTCGTTGTTTAATATTTTGCGTTGTTTAGTTTTCTGCATGTCACTCTTGTAGCACTGGGTTGGGAATACCTTATTATCTTTTTCTGCGAGTTGTTGAAGTAACTATTTTATGATTAAATGAAGTGATATCTATTCATTAGACATTGGAGTTTCATTGAAGGTTATTTTCTGTTGCTATTATAATTTGAGAATGTTATGCTGAGAATTGTAACACTCTTTCATATTTTATAATTCCGCATTATTTATAAATTATTTTTTAGGGTTTAGGGTGTTACACTTAACACACATCCTTCACTTTAATGATGTTATCTTAACCAGGACGACATTGGACAACCTCTCACTACACTTTCATCATAAATAAAGTTATCCTGAAGGAGCTCCGAACATTGTCCCCAGTAGGCTCGACTTTTTCAGGGGATTCGCACCTTCTTCTTTGAGCATAGTACCTGACAGATGGATCAATGTTCAACTGATGATAGACCATGCTAGAGTCAGAGTCGTCGGCCATCTTATCAGGAGAAATAACAAAGAGATCAACATTATTGTTACGGTATTTCATCTTCAGGTGAGCTATAGAAGCGACAATGTCAAGAGCTACAAAGAAAAGCCTTCCTAATATATAGTTGTATACATTTTCACAGAGGACCATCAAGAATTGTATGTTTTCCATCTTCACATATCTTCCTTCTCCAAAAAAGACCATCAATTCTATACGGTTCTAAGGGGTGTTTTATAAAATCGTTGAACGCCTGCAAGTCAGTGCACTTGTAAGGAGATAATCTTCCCCTTTCCAACCCCAATTCTTCGAAGAGGTCGGCATATAGAATGTTGCATGAACTAATCCCAACAATGAGGATTACTTCGTCGGGGATACGACCTACCTTTTTATTGTAACGAAAACCTAAAATGAGTCTTTCATCTTCTAATTTCCCTTCTTCATCTTTTTCTTTCAATTCAAAAGTTTGTCTTTTTTTCGTTTTTGTGTTAGCTTATTTGCACAAGATAACCCTCTAGTTATCGACGAGATGACAGGGTGTAACAAAGCAAAAGAAGATGGATTTGGAGCAGTGGCGCTCTGACGAGCGATTGATTGAGTTTCTCTAGAAGCATCCATTGTTGACAATTACACAAAGACAGAGTAATCAAATTGGTTAACATAAACAATTGCAGTGGTGCAACAGAAAAGTTCATACGATTTTGTTGTAGGATTCCGTGAGATGAAATGATTCCTACAGACTGTGCCACTATTCCAAAGTGAAATATAAATTTGGTGAAGTGCTGACAAGGATGGTCGTAGAAACTCTGGTACGACAATAAAGGTCTTCGGAGGGCACAAAAAATGGTGTACCTATAAGGTTAGCACTCCAACGCTCTGGTTAGTAAGGTCAAAGAGGTGTAATTTGCAAGAGTAATTGAATCATACATTAACTTAGTGTGTGATCGCGTTGTATATGAGTGACGGTTAAAACCACCACAATTGAATGTGGTGCGGAATATGGAAGACTGTCAGATTGATTCCAACGGCTACGATGAGCATCGTTCCGATTTTTGATGAACGGCCTCATAGCCAGATTTTATGTGTTGTACATCTTTAGGGAGAAATTCAAGATTGAACCTTTGAGTTAGCCTAGTCTTAAAGCTCAACAGTGACTGTAAAACACGGGATTTTAACAATGTTTGACACTGCTTTGTGTATGTAGTGTCTAAATTTAAGTATGAATCCTTTTACGAGAATGAAATCAGAACATAAAATTAATCTATCTGCACGAGTTACTATTTGTAATTAATTGGCAGAAAAGTTCATGGCCCAGTACCACTTATTATACAAAGAAAGATACACACAAACGGTTTCATATGAAAATAAAATTATATTACAGAGGCACTGAAATATTATAATAGTAGACATCCTTTCAATGTTGACAAGCATAATTATGGATGGAAATTGCAAGCTGTTTTAAGGTCTTGTGCAGGGTTGTCACCTGCAAATCCAGCGTCCACCCACGCAGAATAGCCTCCACCCATGTTAACAATTTTTTGAAATCCCTGCGTTACATTACAACATCATTATCCATGACATAAAGTCGGTCCAATATATTTAAACTTTGTTATAGACTTACCGATTTATGGAGATCAACACAGGCTCGACTTGATCTTCCACCACTATTGCAAGCCTGAATTTTATTATAATCAATTATATCATGCATAAACCTATTTTATATTGTTTTATATTTGTAGTGAACGAAAAAGCTATAAAGTACTTACCACAATTAAGTGATCCTCACTCTTATATATTGCTTCTACTTGGCTAACAAAATCAGGATTTATCACCCGTCCTGTTAATCATTTGCAAACTCCTCATATGCTATTAATAGAGAAGAAAAATTAATCTCAAGTGATTACTATTAAATTGACAATATATATTACCTTCTTCTGTCTTGAACATATAGGGGATATTAATAGCATTCTCGACATGGCTTTTGTTGAATTCCTCCACTGACCTATTCAAAAGGACAAAAGAATGAAAAATAAGAACTCAGGTTTCTTCTTTTAAAAAGTATTTTAGGTGTCTATGAAACTCAAATCATTTGATACCTCACATCAAGATAATTGTAACCAGATGAATGTAGCAGATCTTTGGCACCATGGACGTCTAAGGTAACAACATTTTGATGACTACAAATATTGGAGATAAATAGGAGTTTACATCAAATAACATAAATAAATATAGAATGGAATATATTTTGAACTCTTACTCCTTTGTGGTATCCATTATATTCTTTGTAAATAAAGATTAGCACTCCTGAAAATTATTTATCAATGCATTGCAAAATAATTATTTGTATGAAGGGTATTTATGAAATGAAAACTTAGCATTACTAAGGTTTTTGGGATCTCTATAGCGTATAGTCGTTGACCTTGTTAAATGTGTCTTTTTCTTTTGCAACTTGTATTTTTTAGTTGCATCATTTTGCAAGTTGTTAATAACATATAAAGGTCAACTCTTGTCGTGCAAACCAAGTATACGTAGTACTAATATTAATGTAATATAGTATGCACATATTTTCTTTTTTAAAAATGTTTTCTAGCATTTGAGAGAGATAAAGTTAACTTTATTTGATAAATTGTTAATGGTTAGTAATATATATTCTCTTTTATTAAGGATTAAACTCATAATATCGAATATCCTTAGCTCAATTAATTCATTCACTAAATGGTTGGAATGAGATCATTAAAGATTATAATTTCGAGTTTAACTATCTTCTTTAAAATATTTTAATAAATCAACAGTTAATATACTAATATTAACGGAATAAAATAAAATGTTTGTAACATTTGATCCCTTCTAAGAATGAGTATGTGAGTTATATGAGTTGACTATGATTTTAATATTTTGGGTTACGTCACCTAAATGTTTAAGATAAACATTGTTCTTCATGTGCAAATGTAACGACTTTCTTTTATTAATTAAAAAACAAATTTTGTCTTGGTTCATCTCACTCAAATCAGATTGATAGTTGGTCCAATATGAAATTATGAACCACAACTAGGACTTTCGGATGTTAAATTTGATGGCCATGATGATTAGAATCTTGTGATGACTTCTATATGACTGGTATCTTGACACTTTAATTTAGAGGTGGAGGTGATACTGTTAGATGCTAAACTTTGCTTTATTATTCTATCAAATGTTGGCATCTTTCATTTTTTTTTTTAGATAAATTGATTTGAATCACTTATGTTTTGGATGATATGCTTCATTGCTTGAAAATATCTTGGTTGCTTTGATTTGTGTGCTATTGTGCAGGAATTAAGCACAAAACAAGAAGAGTAAGACACAAGAATATTGACAAGGAAACCAAGGCAGCAGAAAATCATCATGAAGTTTGTTGTGCGAAGCTCCTAGCGAACTTCTCCAGAAAAATCATCAACAAGTTCGCACAACAAACTTGTCAGCGAAGACCCATGGGAGCTTGGCACTGTTCACACAGAGAAGAAAGGGACCAAAACTCGCTGTGCGAAGAAGCTAGCGAATGGTTCGCGGGAGCGAAGATGTAGCGAAGTGCTAGCGAATGGTCTCAGACATGAGGCAGTAGGTATTTGGATAAGAATTTGCTGTGCGAAGGCTTCGCAGTGCGAAGGATTGTTCGCACAGCAAACATGAGGAAATGTCTCAGGGCGGTTTAACTGTACAATGGCACTTTAAGTGCCACATTTGGATGTTCTGTAGGCAAACAGAAGGTTCGCAGTGCGAATGTGACAGCACAACAACATGGCTATAAGTACTTGAGACCACTTTTTAGCAAAAACCACTTTTTGATACCTTTTCATATTTTCATATTTTTCAGCAAGAAAACCCTAGTTCTCCCATTTTTCATCGTCTTTTAGCCATCTTTCACAAAAAGAAGGTGGATTTCCATCTAATCTCGATTTTTCGACTTGGATGTTGATTAACCTTATTCTGAAACTTGTTGCTCAAGCTACCATGGAAATGGGTGGCTAAACCCCTTTTGTGTCAAGATTAGAGGTAATTAATTCTGATTTTATGTATTTCTTTTAATATTTTGTATGTGAACAAAGCTTTGATCAATATAGATGAAGTTATTTTCTATATTTTATTGTATTTATGGTTTGGATTGCTTTAGACATAAACTTTTCAAGTCTTGGCCTAATTTCTTCATCTATCAACTAACAAACTCTAGACATAGATTTGGAAGTTGATATTTGCATTGTATTGATCTTAACGATTACTATTTCGGGTGTTATTTAGAGAGATCATTTAACAGTAGAAACAATAATATTCACGAAATCGCTTTAGAGATAAACGGTTTTGCAAGGATACACAATTATATTTGTTGAAACTAAGTTCACATATTCGATTGATTGGATACATTTAAGACTAATTAGTGAAACCTAATCTTGACATGTTTTTTATCAAACAAGAAACAATTTTTACCTTGTTTTACTTCTTGCAAACTTATGTTACCAAATAGAAATCATTTGAAAACCCATTTACTTAAGTCACTAAAATATTGAACGGTAATCATTAAATATTCTCGTACAATCCTTGCGGATACGATAAAATACTCCCGACTACACTATTCTAACAAAATGGCGCCGTTGCCGGGGATTGTTAGTAGGATATTACAAGCATTGAAATAGCTTAATGATTTTAAGATTTGTGTATTGTGAATCTCTTATCTTTGTAATTCTTTGTGCTTTTTGATCTGTTTAGCTTGTGTGCAGAATTCGTTTATACGAGGACAAGTCCGACTTGAAGAACTTCTTTTTGATCCTGAGATTGAAAGAACTGCTCGCGGACTCAACAGTCAAACAAGGTGGAGACGGAAACAAGCTAGGGAAAGACAAGAGCGTGAGGAATCTTCTTCATCCACTCCACCAGTTACACCAATCATGGCAGCTCCTCCACCACCACCTCCAGCTTCAGATCCATGTACAAATAGTCCGACGCACAATGCTAAGTTTGCGTGCAATCTCCAAAATGGAAGGCAATCTAAGATGAAAACGGGAATCTTTGCACTAATTTATCAAAATCCTTTCACGGGGTTAGATCATGAGGATCCGTTTACACATCTTACCAAATTCTATGAGATTGCGAGTGAAATTGGAGCACCAGAAGCTAACGAAGAATCACTATTTCGGAGACTATATCCTCATTCTTTGATTGGAAAAGCGAAGGAATGGAATCTTGATCAGTTTACAACAGTAATAACGAATTGGCATTTGTTGGAAGAAAAGTTCCTTGAATGGTTTTTTCCACCCAATAGGTTCATGGAAGCAAAGACGACAATGGCTGTATTTTCACAAGGAGGAAATGAATCCCTCAACGAAGCTTGGGGAGAGATTCAAGTCAATGTTGAGAAAATATAAAGGACACGGTTTTGATGAACTTACGCAAGTTCACATTTTCCGCACTGGTCCCTCTCAGTTCACAAAACCTTGTTGGATGCTACGACGGGTGGTTCTTTAATGTCTAAAAGTGTCGAGGAAGCAATTGCACTCATTGACAAGATGGCGCTTAATGACCACCAAGGGAATCATAACCGTAGAGTAACTCAAAGAAAACCTGGAGTGCTAGAGCGGGTACCAACGATACTATTCTTGCTTAGAACAAACTCCTATCACAACAAGTGGAGCTTTTGAATCAACAAATGTCAAAGATTTCACAATAAATTAAAGAGATGCAAGAAGTTCCTACCAAAGCTCAAGTGGCAAGTTGCGAATTGTGTAAAGGTGACCAGCCTACCGGGTATTGTCCTTCAGTAGTGGAAGAGGTTAACTATGCCAGAAATCAAAATCAGGGATACCAACCTAGGCTGCCTTATTAACAAGCCAATCAAGGGTATCAAAGACCAAATCATGGGTATCAACAACCTTGGAGGCCGCAAGAAGCCGAAACTTCAAATCTCCAACAATACCAAAATTACACTGAACCTCCACAAACTCAAAGTGAAACTTCAAAGATGGAGAAACTCTTACTCAATTTATGAAAATGTTAATGTTAAATCAAAAGAATACCGATGCGGCTATAAACAATTTGGAGACACAAGTGGGTCAATTATCAAAACAATTGGCTGACCAACAAAAGGGGCCATTTACGGCTACCGCTCTCCCAAATCCTAAGGAGCATTGTAAGGCGATTCTCACAAGAAGTGGTAGATAAATTGACATGGGTGTAGGTGAGGAGGTAGTAGAGGAAGAGGTTGTAGTTGAAAAAGAAAAAGAAAATGTTGAGAAAGAAGTAGAAAAAAATGTTGAGGGAGAATTAGTTGAAAATGAGAGAGTGAAAAAGAGTGAGGAAAAAGAGAAAAATAAGAGAGAAGAAAAAGTGAGAAAGTCTAGGAAAGGTAAAGAACAAGTGAGCACTATTCCTGATTCAAAAATTTCCACATCCACATGTTCCATCAAGAAAAGATAGTGCGAGGCACTATGCTCGATTCATGGATGTATTCAAGCAATTGCAAATCAATATTCCATTTTCCAAAGCATTGGAACAAATGCCCAAGTATGTGAAATTCATGAAGGATATCCTTACAAAAAAGAAGAGGTATACGGATCAAGAAACTATCATGGTGGATGCTAGTTGTAATGCAATCATTCAACGTTCTCTCCCGAGGAAAGAAAGTGATTCGGGACGAGTCACATTGCCGGTTACAATTGGAAACATTTATGTTGGCAATGGGTTGATCGATTTAGGCTCTACTATCAATTTGATACCCTTATCTATTGTGAAGCGGTTCGGACACATGGAGTTGAGGTCTACTTTACAACTTGTTGACAAATCTATCACTCGCCCTCATGGTGTAGCAAAAGACGTGTTGGTAAAGGTTGACAAATTTTTGTTTCCAATCGACTTTGTGGTGATTGATATGGAAGAAGATGAGGATGCTCCCTTGATTCTTGGGTGACCTTTTATGAAGACCGTGCACATGACAATTGATATGGATGATGGTCTAATGAAAGTTAGAGTTCAATATGGGGAGATATATTTTGAAGCCATCTTACTCGAAGGACAAGATCGATTGCTTTAGAATCAATGCAACGAAAAGGGTGATCGAAGAAGTTAAAGAGTTACTACAAGTTCCCACACCATTACCACAAGTTCTTACCAATGCTCTTTCAAATGTCAATGAAAAGGAAGAAAAAGAGATTGAAAAATGCTTGCGGGAGCTTGAAGAGTTAGAAGAAATTCCCCCTTTGAATGAAAGGGTGGAAATGTTG
Organism: Lathyrus sativus; assembly: GCA_963859935.3. NCBI lineage: Eukaryota > Viridiplantae > Streptophyta > Magnoliopsida > Fabales > Fabaceae > Lathyrus > Lathyrus sativus. The sequence continues at coordinate 206,024,366 of OZ012741.1, forward strand.
AAAAAGGAAAACAATGAGGAAATTAAACTTGAGTTGAAAGTGTTACCCTTTCATCTCAAGTATGTCTTTCTTGATGAAGAAGAAAACAAGCCGGTGATCATTAGTTCAGAGCTAACCAAGAAGGAAGAGACAAAATTAATTGGTGTTTTGAAGAAAAATCAAGAGGCAATGGGTTGGACTCTTCCTGACTTGAAAGGTATAAGTTCGTCCTATTGTATGCACCGAATATTCATGGAGGAAGATTTCAAGCCGGTGGCTCAACCACAAAGAAGATTAAATCCTACCATGAAAGAAGTGGTAAAAATGTTGGACGCCGGAATGATTTATCTTATCTTTGACAGTCTGTGGATTAGTCTGATACAAGTGGTGTCGAAGAAGGGAGGAATGACAGTTATTCATAATGAGAAGAACGAGTTAATTCCAATAAAAACTGTAACGGGGTGGAGGATGTGTATCGACTACCGTAGGCACAATCAAGCTAAGAGGAAAGATCACTTCCCTCTTCCTTTCATGGACCAAATGCTCGAAAGGCTCTCCGATCAAGAGTATTATTGTTTTTTGGATGGATACTTGGGTTATAATCAAATCATTGTCAACCCGAAGGATCACGAAAAAATGGCTTTCACTTGCCCTTTCAGAATCTTTGCTTATAGGAGAATACAGTTTCCCCTGTGTAATGTGTCGGCGACTTTTCAAAGGTGTATGCAAGCTATTTTCTCGGACTTGATCGAAAAGACTATCGAAGTGTTTATGGATAACTTCTCAGTTTTTGGTCCGTCATTTGACCTTTGTTTGAAATATTTGGATGTTGTTTTGGAGAGGTGTGTGGAGACTAACTTAGTACTCAACTGGGGAAAATGCAATTTTATGGTCACGGAAGAAATTTTGCTTGAACACAAAGTTTCTTCGAAAGTGCTTGAAGTTGATCGTGCCAAAGTGGAAGTCATTGAGAAGCTACCACCACCTTTGAATGTGAAAGGAATCAGAAGCTTTTTGGGTCATGCAGGATTCTACCGGAGATTTATCAAAGACTTTGCAAATATCGCGAAGCCATTGAACAACTTGCTCAACAAAGATAAGTCTTTTATTTTCGATGAGTCTTGTATGACAGCTTTTAATTCTTTAAAGCAAAGCTTAACCAGCGCGCCCATAATCGTAGCACCAAATTGGTGATTTTGAACTCATGTGCGATGCTAGTGATTGTGCCGTTGGCGTGGTGTTGGGTCAAAGAAAAACAATTTTTTTTCATGCTATACATTATGCGAGCAAAGTTCTCAATGAAGCTCAAATAAACTATGCCACAACCGAGAAAGAGTTGCTTGCAATAGTGTATACATTGGAAATATTTCGGTCATACTTGATAGGGTCTAAAGTTTTGGTTTACACGGACCATGCGGCGATTAAGTATTTGTTCATCAAGTCAGATTTAAAACAAAGGCTAATTCATTGGATCCTTTTGTTACAAGAATTTGATTTGGAAATTCGTGACAAAAAGGGATCCGAGAATTTGGTGGCGGATCACTTATCCTGTCTTGTGAATGTTGAGGTGACGAAACATGAAAGTGAGGCGAAGGAAGAATTTCCCGATGAGAAGATGTACACGGTGCAAGTTAGACCTTGGTTTGCCGACATGGCTAACCATAAAGTCGCTGGATTAATATCAGACGGTCTAACGAGTAACCAGAAAAATAAATTTGTGTCTGATGCCAAATATTTTGTATGGGATGAGCCTCATTTGTTTAAGCTTGTTGTTGACAACATTTTGCGGAGATGTGTGTCTCATGAAGAAGCCAAAGACATACTTTGGCACTGTCACAACTCTCCTTATGAAGTTCATTTCAATGATACAAGAACAACAACGAAAGTCCTCCAATCGAGATTTTATTAGCCTTCTTTGTTCAAAGATGTGCATGCGTATACTAAAAGTTGTGACAAATGCCAAAAGAGTGGTGGAATTTCACAAAGGAATGAAATACCGTTGCAAAATGTGATAGAAGTCGAAGTATTTGACTGTTGGGGTATAGATTTTGTTGGCCCATTTCCACTATCTTTCGGAAATGAATACGTCTTGGTTTCAATTGGTTAAGTTTCGAAATAGGTTGAAGCAATAATGATTGCTAAGGCTGATGGAAAAATTGTGATAAAATTTTTGAAGAAAAATATTTTCTCTCAATTTGGTACTCTACGAGTGTTGATAAGTGATGGAGGATCCCACTTATGTTACACTCAGCTAGAAAAAGCGTTTGAGCAGTATGGTGTTAAGAACAAAGTTGCAACACTCTACCATCCACAAGCTAATGGGCAAGCCGAAGTATCGAATCGAGAAATAAAAAAAATTGGAAAAAAACTGTATCCGCTTCTAGAAAAGATTGGTCGAACAAGCTAGATGATGCTTTGTGGGCTTATCAAACGACTTTTAAGGCTTCGATTGGTCTCACTCCTTTCAAGATTGTCCATGGTAAGAACTGTCACTCTCCAGTAGAGTTGGAACATAAGGCATTTTGGGCGTTAAAATTGTTGAATTTTGACCAAAAGCTAAGTGGTAAAAAAAGAAACGTCCAACTTCATGAATTGGAGGAATTGCGCTTGCAAGCGTATGAATCCAATAGAGTTTACAAAGACCGGGTGAAAGTTTATCATGACTAGAAAATCGTGGCCAAGAAGTTAGAAGTGGGACAAATGGTTTTTCTTTTCAACTCTCAGTTGAAATTGTTCCCAGGAAAGCTGAAATCAAAGGGGTCGGGTCCGTTTCGAATTTGAGACATCATGAGCGAGCAATCACAATTGAAGATGTGAAGTCAAAAGAGAGTTGGACGGTGAATGGAAAAAGATTGAAGATATATTTTGGTGGTGATTTCGAGTGAAACACCACCTTCGTGCCTTTTTATGATCCTTGATCGCATTGGACCGTTGAGGTCAAACGACGTTAAACAAAGCGCTTGTTGGGAGGCACCCCAACATTATAAGTATTATTTGTTTTTACTATTTTTTTTAATGTATGTTTTTGCAAGGATGTGGTAGAATAATTATGCAGCAAAAAGAAAAAATTGAAAAACATCTCATGTTCGCTAGCAGGTTTGCTGTGCGGACCTCTGGGCGAATGTCTTGCTAGCAAACTCGCAGTGCGAGTAAGGCAAAACAGGGAAACTATTTTCTGCCACATCAATTGTGTTTTGTTAAGTATTTCCTTTTGGGCCAAAGTTTGGGCCCACCCATCAACTCTTTTCTAAACTTTTGAGGGTTAACACTTCCCCCTCCCTCACTTAAACTTTTTGTCTCTCTCACTATCACTCTTTCACTCTCACACAAAAACAACAACTGCACCCAAAGGTTCTCTGTGACAAATCTCCTCACCCTTCAACATTCCAGGTTTGATTATTATTTCTTTCATCTGAAATTATCTCTTAAGATTCTTGTTAGGTTTGTGGGATACAACTTGAAATTAGTTGATTAGGGTTAGGTTAGCATTGAAAACAAATATGTTGCATGTTGTTGGTAGTTTAAAATTGTGACCCATGTCATTATTCTTTTGTGATTGCATGTGGAAGTTAGGTACAATTGGTTTTGGAACAAAACAGAGGCTGAAAACTGAATTTCGCAGCCTTCACTGGGAAGTTCGCACTGCGAACCTGGGGCGAGTTTTCGCCAGGGCTTCGCACGGCGAATTTTGCAGCGAGGATGACAGATTTTTGTGTTATTTTAGTGATGCATAGGGTTGTTTATACATTCTTGCTTGTTTTTTCTAGACTAAATTGTTTGTGTGTTGGATGATGTTTGTCTATTTTGTTGCTGCAAATGGCTCCTAATGTTGTTGCATCAAAGAAAAGGAAGACCAGGAGCACTTCATGCCTGCAACCAATTCAATACGGCAGTGAATGTTTTGTAGGACCTAAGCAGGCATCAAGGTATGTGGCCTTGTAAAAATGAAAAATCCTACCGGAAAAGCGGTTCAACATAAATTTTGAAGGGTCCTATATAACCATTGCAGCCATCATTCACAGTAAGTGTAACAACCCAATTTTCAATAATTAATTATTTATATTAATAAATTGATTTATTTGGATGATTTTAATTATTGGAATTATTGGTAGATATTTTGAGAGAAGAAAATATTGGAGAGAATTAGAATGGAAAGAATATAAAGAAAAGTGGAAAGAAAAGGAAAAGTAGAAACATAAGAGAAAGAGAAGAGAAAGAAGAAGAGGAGAAAAGAGAAGGAAAAAGAGGAAAACTTGGATTCTTCAAGAACAACTTCCAACTTTCGATTAATCAAGGTAAGGGTGTGAAATATTTTTATCCTATCAATGTTTGTGATCATGTATGTGTGTGTTTGGATTTGTTTGGTTGTTCTCCATCTTTTTCCATTTTAGGTGAAATGGATTAATCGGTAAAAATCGATGTTTGAACGGTTAGATTCGGGAATAATGGCGTAGTTTAGTCGGGTAATGTTAGGTTAAGATTACTGGTGTTGATTGGAATTGAATCGGTTGATTTTGGGAGGATTGGACGATTTTGAACAGTTTGGGGTTCTGAGTTCGCAGGTTCGCTAGCGTTCGCTAGGCGAACAGGAAGCGAAGGTTCGCCAGGCGAAGCCCAGCGAGTGGGTAGCGAACCATTACAGTGGCCAAACTCAGTCTTCGCTGGTGTGTTCGCCAGGCGAAGGAGGTGGCGAGAGGTTTCGCTAGGCGAAGGAGGTAGCAAGTGGTAGCGAACACTTCCAGTAGCTACTGTCTGCCTTCGCCAGTGAGTTCGCCAGGCGAGTGAAGCAGCGAGCATTCGCCATATGCTTCACCAGGCGAAGGTCAGCGAATGTGACATCATTTTTCTTTTCCTGTGTTTTCCATCCAATGTTGATTGTGTGGTTTGATTATGTTTAGTCCTTATTTGAATTGAATAGTTTATGTACTATTGGGATAAGATGTGTTGTGGGTAGCCGTAAGGCATGAATCCTAGGTTGTGGAATTGGTTATGAAATGTGGTATTTTGACAAATTTACGCATTGTTTAAAATTGATTAAAATGCATGACGAATATGATGAATGTGATTGTGTTTGTTGCCGTTGGCACGATATTGTGAATGCATATTGATTGTATGCAATTGTATGTGAAGAATGCATGGGAACCTATCGTGAATATGTGTGCATTACTTAATAATTGTGGTGATGGTATTGAATTATGAATATTTTGATTATTTGAGATATGTTGTGTGTGCAATCATTATTATAATTCTTGAGTGATGAATTATTTGAATCCATGGGATTAAGATGCGAGAACGGTCTTAAGTGCATTTGGTGGTTGATTGCATATGCATCATTTAGTCAAGAGGCAATGCTTGCTAGTCTCGTAGAGGCTAGTGACTTGTCCCAAACCTAGAGCGTGGTTTGAAAGCTTAAGGAATGGGCTTTGTTGTTATCGGTCTAGGAAACGGACCCGGTTTAAATGTAAAAACCGAAAAAATGATAACAAGTATTGGTACCACATGGCATGAGTTACATTGAGTTGCATTGAGTCACATGACATAGAGATAAATGTTGTGTGAATGTATGCATATGTGTATGTTATGTGAATTGATGAGAACTATGGATGTGTGTATGATAATTATGCTTGGTGATTATTCCATATTTGTTTATATATACATATGTTGTGATGTATATGATAATGAATTGTGGTGAGAAATGCGGAATATGTGTATTTTATGCTTGTCTATATATATATATATATATATATATATATATATATATATATATATATATATATATATATATATATATATATATATATATATATATATATATATATATATATATATATATATATATATATATATATATATATATATATATATATATATATATATATATATATATATATATATATATATATATATATATATATATATATATATATATATGCATTGATTATTATGATAATGTTTCTCACCCTTCTGTTGTTTTATAATGCTCTATGAGGCATTGCAGATTAAGTTTGCTGGAGGACTTTTGTGAAGTATAGCTTCATTCTTTTGGTCGGTTAGCTCTAATATGTAGCACCGGGTAGTTAGGATTGTATAGTATTCTTTTGGGATACATTTTGTATATGTATCTATTGATAAACGTTTATGTAAACATGAATGATGTGATGAAACAAACTGAATGATATGTATTTATATGATTACATGTTTTAAGTGATTCATTGTTTCAGTTTTTCGTTTTAATTCTAAATATTGAGATGTGGGTGTAAGGACTAAGTTCCTCTGTTGAAAGATACCCCACTGTTGCATATCTCTATTGAGCAGGTGTTATATGTTTTATTTCACGTATTGTGTGACATGCTCCTTTTATACCATGTTTTAATTTACTCTGATGAAATTTTATTAAGTGATTTATTTGTTTATTTGGGGGTATAGAAGGGGGTGTTACATTAGTGGTATCAGAGCAGGTTAGTCAGTTGACCAAGTTGTTAGTGTGTTCATTCCCTTATGCATTTGATATGTGTGTGTAGCATTATAAATATGGTTGTTATAACGAGGATTTGTTGTGGGAATCAAGAACAATGGTTGCAGGCAGGAATGATGAAGCAATTGCGGAGGCTTTGGCGATGTTGGCTGAAGCGATTGGGTAGAATCCTCAAGCCAATGTGAATATTGGAAATAACGCCGAAGATGAGTTTCGTGCTTTGGGAAGGTTCCAAAGGAACAATCCACCAATTTTCAAGGGAACCCATGAACCTGACAAAGCACAAGTATGGCTGAAAGCGATTGAGAAGATCTTTCGAGTCATGAACTGTTCGGATGCCCAGAGGGTGCAGTTTGGCACTCATATGCTTGAAGAAGAAGCTGAGGACTGGTGGGTAATACTCGCCAAAGGTTTGAAGAGGATGAGATTGTGGTTACTTGGGATGTTTTTAGAGAGGCATTTCTGGAGAAGTATTTTCTAGAGGATGTGCGTGGTAAGAAGGAAATTGAATTCCTTGAGCTGAAGTAGGGTAACTCAACTATAGCTGAGTATGCCATAAGATTTGAGGAATTGATTAAGTTTTGTCCTCATTACAACACTGCTAATGTTGAGAGATCCAAGTGTCTCAAGTTTGTGAATGGTTTGAGGCCTAAAATCAAGCAAGCCATTGGTTATCAGGAAATTAGGCGATTTTCTGAGTTGGTGAACAAGAGTAGAATTTATGATGAAGATAATAGAGCTCGGTCTAGTCACTACAAGAGTTTAAATGATAAGAAAGGAAAAGGTCAATTTAGAGGGAAGTCGTATGTGACTCCTACTGATAAGGGGAAACAGAAAGCTGGTTATGAAAAGAAGCCGAGTGGGGGAAGAACTCCTACTCCGGTGAAGTGTTTTAGATGCGGTGAAGAAGGACACCGTGCTCCTGAGTGCAAAAGTTTTGAGCAGAAATGTTTTAAGTGTGGCAAGCCAGGCCACAAAGCTCTTGAGTGCAGAAGCGGTGCGAATGTGACTTTCTACAACTGTGGTGAGCAAGGGTACATTAGTACCAAGTGTGACAAGCCAAAGAAGACTCAAGGGAATGGAAAAGTGTTTGCTCTATCAGGATCGGAGACTGCTAGTGAAGATCGATTTATCTGAGGTACGTGCTTCATTAATGGTATACCTTTGATCGCTTTAATTGATACTGGAGCTACACATTCTTTTATTTCCTTTGATTGTGTTAAGAGGTTGAATCTTGAGTTGTCTGTTATGAGTGGTGGTATGGTTATTGATACTCCTACTATGGGTTCGGTAACTACCCCGTATGTGTGTTTGGATTGTCCGTTGAGTATTTTTGGTAAAGACTTTGGAGTTGATTTAGTGTGTCTTCACTTAGATCAACTTGATGTTATTCTTGGGAAGAATTGGTTGGAATTCAATCGTATCTATATTAACTATTTTGACAAAACGGTTATTTTTCCTGAACCCGATGATGAAAGAGATTTGTTTATGACTGCTAAGCAAGTGAAGGAATCAATGCAAGATGGTGCGAAAGTATTCATGTTGATGGAAACTTTGAGCATTGGTGAAAGTGGAGCAATTGATGCTTTACCAATTGTCCATGATTTTCCGGAAGTTTTTCCTGAGGAGATAAAAGATTTACCGCCGGAACGAGAAGTGGAGTTTATGATCGACTTGATTCCTGGAACTAGTCTGATATCGATGGCTCCATATCGTATGTCCGCATCGGAATTGAAAGAGTTGAAGAGTCAACTTGAAGATCTGCTTGAGAAGAGGTTTATTCATCCAAGTGTGTCACCGTGGGGTGCACCAGTGTTATTGGTTAAGAAGAAAGAAGGTTCTATGAGACTTTGTGTAGATTACAGACAATTGAACAAGGTGACTATCAAGAATAAGTATCCACTTTCGAGGATTGATGATTTGATGGATCAATTGGTTGGTGCAAGTGTGTTCAGTAAGATAGATTTGAGATCTGGGTATCATCAAATTTGTGTGAAGATTGAGGATATTCAGAAGACTGCTTTTAGAACGAGGTATGGACATTATGAGTATTCTGTGATGCCATTTGGTGTGACTAATACGCCAGGTGTATTTATGGAGTACATGAGCAGGATTTTCCATCCTTATTTGGACAAGTTTGTGGTTGTGTTCATTGATGATATTTTGATTTATTCGAAGAATGAAGAAGAGCATGCCAAGCATCTGATGATTGTGTTATCTGTATTGAAAGAGAAGCAGTTGTATGTGAAACTTTCTAAGTGTGAATTTTGGTTTAACGAAGTGAGTTTCCTTGGTCATGTGATTTCGAGTAGAGGTATTGCAGTTGATCCGTCGAAGGTTGAAGCGGTATCGCAATGGGAGACTCTGAAATCAGTTTTTGAGATTAGAAGTTTTCTTGGTTTGGCGGGATATTATCAGAAATTCATTGAAGGATTTGCCAAGTTATCATTGTCGTTGACGCAGTTGACTAGGAAAGGTCAAGCTTTTGTTTGGGATGCAAAATGTGAAAGAAGTTTTCAAGAGCTTAAGAGAAGATTGACGACAGCTCCTGTTTTGATTTTGCCCAATCCGGCAGAACCGTTTGTTGTGTATTGTGATGCTTCTTTGATGGGTTTGGGAGGTGTGTTGATGCAAGATAAACAAGTTGTGGCTTATGCTTCGAGGCAACTCAAAGTGCATGAGAAGAATTATCTGACACATGACTTAGAGTTGGCCGCCGTTGTATTTGTGCTGAAGCTTTGGAGGCATTATTTGTTTGGTTCGAGATTTGAGGTATTTAGTGATCATAAGAGTTTGAAATATCTCTTTGATCAGAAAGAATTGAATGCAAGGCAAATGAGATGGTTAGAACTTCTGAAAGATTATAATTTTGGTTTGAATTATCATCCGGGTAAAGCGAATGTAGTAGCTGATGCATTGAGTAGGAAATCGTTCCATATATCGATGATGATGGTAAAAGAGTTGGAATTGATTGAGCAATTTCGTGATTTGAGTTTGGTGTGTGAGAAGACTTCTTACGGAGTTAAGCTTGGTATGTTAAAGCTTACTAGTGGTATTCTTGACGAGATTCGAGAAGGACAGAAATCTGATTTGGGTTTAGTTGATCGGTTGACCTTGATCAATCAAGGTCAAGGTGGTGAATTTCGGATTGATGAAAATAGTATCATGAGGTGTCGTGATAGAGTTTGTGTTCCTGATGTTATGGAGCTGAAGAAGAGTATTCTTGAGGAAGGGCATCGTAGTGGATTGAGTATTCATCCGGGTGCTACTAAGATGTATCAAGATTTGAGGAAAGCATTTTGGTGGCCTTGTATGAAGAAGGATATTGCTGAGTTTGTGTATTCTTGTTTGACTTGTTAGAAGTCAAAGATTGAACATCAGAAACCGTCGGGCTTGATGAAACCGTTGTTTATTCCTGAGTGGAAATGGGATAGCATTTCTATGCATTTTGTGTCTGGTTTACCTAGGATGTCGAGTAACTTTGAAGCCATTTAGGTTATTGTGGATAGATTGACCAAATCTGCTCACTTTATTCCTATGCGAATGGATTACCCGTTAGAGAGATTGGCAAAGCTGTACATCAAGAGGATTGTCAGTTTGCATGGTATTCCATCTAGCATTGTGTCAGATAGAGATCCGAGGTTTACTTTGAGATTTTGGGAGAGTTTGCAAAGTGCTTTGGGTACGAAGTTGCGTTTAAGTTCTGCTTACCATCCGCAGACCGATGGTCAGACTGAGAGGACGATTCAGTCACTTAAGGATCTTTTGAGAGCTTGTGTATTGGAGAAGGGAGGAGCTTGGGATATCTACTTACCTTTGATTGAGTTTACTTACAACAACAGTTTCCATTCGAGTATTGGTATGGCACCGTTTGAAGCATTGTACGATAGATGGTGTAGGACGCCATTGTGTTGGTATGAGTCAAGAGAGAGTTATGTGGTTGGACCCGAGATAGTTCAGCAGACTACCGACAAGATTAAGATGATTCAAGAAAAGATGAAGATTTCTCAGAGTCGTCAAAAGAGTTATCATGACAAGAGGAGGAAAACACTTGAATTTCAGGAGGGAGATCACGTGTTTCTTCGAGTCACCCCGATGACTGGTGTTGGTAGGGCATTGAAGTGGCGTAAGTTGACACCGCGTTTCATTGGTCCTTATCAGATTTTGCAGAGGATAGGAGAGGTAACCTATCGTGTTGCTTTGCCGCCGTCGCTTGCTAATCTCCATGACATGTTCCATGTATCTCAGTTGAGGAAATACATTGCGGATCCTTCTCATGTAGTCCAAGTAGATGATGTGCAGGTGAGAGATAACGTGACTGTGGAGGCATCCCCTATGCGGATAGAGGATTGAGGGTTGAAGCAACTTCTAGGCAAAGAGATTGCTTTGGTGAAGGTCGCTTGGGGAGGACCGGCTGGTGGAAATGTGACTTGGGAACTTGAGAGCCAGATGAGAGAGTCTTATCCAGAGTTGTTCGAATCAGGTAACATTTTCGAGGACGAAAATTCCTAAGTGGGGGAGGGTTGTAACAGCCCAATTTTCAATAATTAATTATTTATATTAATTAATTGATTTATTTGGATGATTTTAGTTATTGGAATTATTGGTAGATATTTTGAGAGAAGAAAATATTGGAGAGAATTAGAATGGAAAGAATATAAAGAAAAGTGGAAAGAAAAGGAAAAGTAGAAACATAAGAGAAAGAGAAGAGAAAGAAAGAAGAAGAGGAGAAAAGAGAAGGAAAAAGAGGAAAATTTGGATTCTTCAAGAACAACTTCCAACTTTCAATTAATCAAGGTAAGGGTGTGAAATGTTGTTATCCCATCAATGTTTGTGATCATGTATGTGTGTGTTTGGATTTGTTTGGTTGTTCTCCATCTTTTTTCATTTTAGGTCGAAATGGATTAATCGGTAAAAATCGATGTTTGAACGGTTAGAATCGGGAATAGTGGTGTAGTTTAGTCGAGTAATGTTGGGTTAAGATTACTAGAGTTGATTGGAATTGAATCGGTTGATTTTGGGAGGATTGGACGATTTTGAACAGTTTGGGGTTCTAAGTTCGCAGGTTCGCTAGGCGAAGCCCAGCGAGTGGGTAGTGAACCATTACAGTGTCCAAACTCAGTCTTCGCTGGTGTGTACGCTAGGCGAAAGAGGTGGTGAGAGGTTTCGCCAGGCGAAGGAGGTAGCGAGTGGTAGCGAACACTTCCAGTAACTACTATCTGCCTTCGCCAGTGAGTTCGCCAGGCGAGTGAAGTAGCGAGCATTCGCCAGATGCTTCGCCAGGCAAAGGTCAGCGAACGTGACAACATTTTTCTTTTCCTGTGTTTTCCATCCAATGTTGATTGTGTGGTTTGATTAAGTTTTGTCCTTATCTGAATTGAATAGTTTGTGTACTATTGTGATAAGATGTGTTGTGGATAGCCGTAAGGCGTGAATTCTAGGTTGTGGAATTGGTTATGAAATGTGGTATTTTGACAAATTTACGCATTGTTTAAAAATGATTAAAATGCATGACGAATATGATGAATGTGATTGTGTTCGTTGCCGTTGGCACGATATTGTGAATGCATATTGATTGTATGCAATTGTGTGTGAAGAATGCATGGGAACATATCGTGAATATGTGTGCATTGCTTGATAATTATGGTGATGGTATTGAATGATGAATATTTTGATTATTTGAGATATGTTGTGTGTGAAATCATTATTATAATTCTTGAGTGATGAATTATTTGAATGCATGGGATTAAGATGCGAGAACGGTCTTAAGTGCATTTGGTGGTTGATTGCATATGCATCATTTAGTCAAGAAGCAATGCTTGCTAGTCTCGTGGAGGCTAGTGACTTGTCCCAAACCTAGAGCGGGGTTTGAAAGCTTAGGGAATGGGCTTTGTTGTTATCGATCTAGGGAACGGACCCGGTTTAAATGTAAAAACCGAAAAAATGATAACAAGTGTTGGTACCACATGGCATGAGTTGCATTGAGTTGCATTGAGTCACATGGCATAGATATAAATGTTGTCTGAATGTATGCATATGTGTATGTTATGTGAATTGATGAGAACTATGGATGTGTGTATGATAATTATGCTTGGTGATCATTCCATATTTGTTTATATATACATATGTTGTGATGTATATGATAATGAATTGTGGTGAGAAATGCGGAATATGTGTATTCTATGCTTGTATATATATATATATATATATATATATATATATATATATATATATATATATATATATATATATATATATATATATATATATATATATATATATATATATATATATATATATATATATATATATATATATATATATATATATATATATATATATATATATATATATATATATATATATATATATATATATATATATATATATATATATATATATATATATATATATATATATATATATATATATATATATATATATATATATATATATATATATATATATATATATATATATATATATATATATATATATATATATATATATATATATATATATATATATATATATATATATATATATATATATATATATATATATATATATATATATATATATATATATATATATATATATATATATATATATATATATATATATATATATATATATATATATATATATATATATATATATATATATATATATATATGATTATATGCATTGATTATTATGATAATGTTTCTCACCCTTTTGCTGTTTTATAATGCTCTATGAGGCATTGCATATTAAGTTTGCTGGAGGTCTTTTGTGAAGTATAGCTTCATTCTTTTGGTCGGTTAGCTCTGATATGTAGCACCGGGTAGTTAGGATTGTATAGTATTCTTTTGGGATGCATTTTGTATATGTATCTATTGACAAATGTTTATGTAAACATGAATGATGTGATGAAACAAATTGAATGATATGTATTTATATGGTTACATGTTTTAAGTGATTCAATGTTTCGATTTTCTGTTTTAATTCTAAATATTGAGATGTGGGTGTAAGGACTAAGTTCCTCTGTTGAAAGCTACCCCACTGTTGCATATCTCTATTGAGCAGGTGTTGTATGTTTTATTTCACGTATTGTGTGACATGCTCCTTTTATACCATGTTTTAATTTACTCTGATGAAATTTTATTAAGTGATTTATTTGTTTATTTAGGGGTATAGAAGGGGGTGTTACAGTAAGCAGTGGGACGCTTTGGTTACACCTATAGACAACTATAACATTGAGGTTATGAGAGAATTCTATGCTAATGCTCTTCTGAACGATGACGAGCCATTCACCTGGATAACAAGAGTTTTAGGCAGAGAGGTGTGTTTCAATAGAGACACCACCAACAAGGCTCTTGGAAGGCCCCTGAATTTAGGCGAAGATGAAATCGATGACTATCATAAGGACTTAAGGCTCCACAGAGATACAGACCTAATTTCTGAGGCTTTGCTTTTGGAGGGGAATTTGGTTGAGTTGAACCCATCTAAGCTTCTGAGGCGTTATCATCGAGAGGACATGAAATCGTTGCCTCAATTGGTGCTTCTTTTGGTTTTAACAAATATCAAACCAAAGTCGCACACCTCTACAGTGCCGATCCCAGTGTCACACTTGGTTCACAGTATACTTACTAATGCTCAAATCGATGTAGCTCGGATCATCGCGAATGAAATGAGATCTGTGGTGGGGAGTGGTCTTAAGGCCGGGGATCGAGTTAATTTCCCCCTTGCCTTTTCATGTCTTATCATGGCACTTTGTGTTCATGCGAGGGTTAAGCTACCTTCGCATCGACAGGTGACGGTTCCTATTGCTATCGATGGCAGGTATATGGACAAGTACTGTCGTCCCAAAGGTTTGAAGGGAAGTTCTTCTACTGCAGCTGCTACTGATGTCAGGGCTACTGAAGGCCCCGAGGTTACATTCTTACAGGGCTTTGATCCATTTCAGCAGGCTGTATGTAACTATATTTGGGACTGGATGGCGGCCGCACAACTTGCTATGATTGATATTCATGACTCAACGGAGGTACTCCAGTTACAGTGCTGTGAGCCCTCTGTCGTGCACAACATGATGACTTGGGAGCAATTCCTAGCCCATGCTAGTTGGCCTGAGGTCAGGCCTACGTTTGGAGAGGGGTGGGTGTTTCTGGCCCTGATGATGATGGTGCTGATGTAGGCGATGGTGATGATGTTGAGGGATCCGATGATGAGGAGTCTGGTTCAGAGGAAGGTTCAGAAAGTGTGAAGGCTATCGAGTCCGAAGAGGACTGATTTTGTTATTGTTTCTATTTTGTGAGCATGATCCTGAGCAACTTCCTTTGGTCTGCAAAGTGAAGTTTTCTTGTGCTTAGATCATTGCTTTTATGATATTATTGTATTTTTGTTTTGGATAATGTTTATGTACTATTTTGGGGTGTTTTTACACCTAAGCACATTTTTATCTATTATTAATAATGTTAAGTAGTTTTGATGTTAAAAGTGTTGTTTATATTGTGTAGTGTAAATTTGTGTAAAATTATTTGGTGGTATTTAATGTTTCCCGTGTTTTTGGTCTCTCAATGAACTTCTAGATTGGTTGCTCTCTATAAAGAAGTATCCAATGAAGATTCGTCCAAGTTTGGATGACGATGATAGTATGAAACAAGTGAATGTTGTCAAGGTACATGGTTACCTTTGTTCAAAATTTTAGAATGCTGAAGAACTTAAGTCATTGTGCAAATGAAATTTGTTCTTTTAGCAACTTGTTTGAATGATTGTTTCACTTAGGACCAAAAACTACAATTTGTGAGAAAACTTCCATTGTTTACTAAATGCTGAATTTCCGATAAACTTTGTTGATTCGTTTGATTCATGCTTTATCTGGTGATTATTGTGAATTTGTGGAAGCATTAGAAATGATCAAGGCACTTCTTTATATTGAGCACAACCATATCCAAATGTAACTTACCCGTGAGTAGAGAGAATTCGTTAACCCCCCTTTGAGCCTAAATAATGTGAATCTCATTCTGAATTTTGTGAGATTCTCAAAATTTTCTTGAACCCTTGAATTTTGTTTTAATTGTTCTCTTTGCCATAAAAAGCAAAGAGCATTCACTTAAGGGTTGAGTAAAAATCAAGTTGGGGAGAATGAAAAAGAAGAATGATAGGTTGCTATAATTTTTGAAAAAAATTCAAGCCAGCATTGAAAAAAAAATTGTGTGAATATGAATGTGAAAAAAAAAGAAAAAGAATGCTTGCTTGAAAAAGAAAAATAGTGAAAGAATAAGTGTGTGAAATAAAGTTTGTAAAGGTTTGCGATTGAGAAACAAATGGAATGAAGTTGGGATGTGTAAATAACGTGTATAGTGAATGTCTCTTTTGCATCGACAATTTCGTTTCAATGGCCTTAGAAATGCCCCTTGTTTGTGAACCCGACCAAGCTATAACCTTAAAGATCTTAGTGATATTTTTTCTTCCATATTTTCACTTTTGATTGTTAGATTTTGTATGAATTGGATTGTTATTAAGTGAATTTTTTCTCGCAGTTGCAAACACGTAATTTCTTCAATCCTTATTCGAAGAGGAGAGATAGAATGATTCATTCATGAAAAACTTAGTTGTTGATTGATGCATGGCTTAATATTTGCTTAAAGAATTTTGTTCTCGTGCATTGTTTGATTCTCAACAGTTGAAACCATTGCTTGTTTGCATTCTTTGTGTTTGAGCCATTTTATCCATTCCTGGGTGAATTTTAGTCTTGAGCAAATCCTCTTGTTTGAAATGAGAGTCATACTTTTCTTGAGGACAAGTAAAAATCTAGTTGGGGAGAGTTATTAGATGCTAAGATTTGCTTTATTGCTCTATCAAATGTTGGTATCTTTCATTCTTTTGTAGATAAATTGATTTGAATCACTTATGTTTTGGATGATATGCTTCATTGCTTGAAAATGCCTTGGTTGCTTTGATTTGTGTGCTATTGTGCAGGAATTAGGCACAAAACAAGAAGAGTAAGACACATGAATATTGACAAGGAAACCAAGGCAGCAGAAAATCATCATGAAGTTCACCGTACGAAGCTCCTAGGGAACTTCCCCAGAAAAATCATCAACAAGTTCGCACAGCAAACTTGCAAGTGAAGACCCCTGGGAGCTTGGCACTGTTCACACAGAGAAGAAAGGGACCCAAACTTTCTGTGTGAAGAAGCTAGCGAATGGTCCGCTGGAGCGAAGACATAGATAAATGCTAGCAAATGGTCCCAGACATGAGGTAGTAGGTATTTGGATAAGAATTTGCTGTGTGAAGTTGCTGGCGAAGGCTTCGCAGTGTGAAGGATTGTTTGCATAGTGAACATGAGGAAATGTCTCAGGGCGGTTTAATTATACACTGGCACTTCAAGTGCCACATTTGGATGTTCGCTAGGCGAACAGAAGGTTCACAGTGCGAATGTGGCAGCACAATATCATGGCTATAAGTACTTGAGACCACTTTTTAGCAAAAACCACTTTTTGATACCTTTTCATATTTTCATATTTTTCAACAAGAAAATCTTAGTTCTCCCATTTTTTATCATTTCTTAGCCATCTTTCACAAAAAGAAGGTGGATTCCCATCCAATCTTGATTTTTCGACAGGATGTTGATTAACCTTCTTCAGAAACTTTTTGCTCAAGCTACCATGGAAATGGGTGGCTAAACCCCTTTTGTGTCAAGATTAGAGGAAGCTAATTCTGATTTTATGTATTTCTTTTAATCTTTTTTATGTGAATAAAGCTTTGATCAATATAGATGAAGTTATTTGCTATATTTTGCTGTATTTATGGTTTGGATTCCTTTAGACATAAACATTTCAAGTCTTGACCTAATTTCTTCATCTATCAACTAACAAACTCTAGACATAGATTTGGAAGTTGATATTTGCATTGTATTGATCTTAACGATTATTGTTTCGGGTGTTATTTAGAGATATCATTTAACGGTTGAAACAATAATATTCACGAAATCGCTTTAGAGATAAACGGTTTTGCGAGAATACGCGATTATATTGATTGAAACTAAGTTCACATATTTGATTGATTGGATAAGTTTAAGACGGATTTGTGAAACATAATCTTGGCATGTTTTTTATCAAACAAGCACCAACTTTTACCTTGTTTTACTTCTTGCAAACTTATGTTACCATTCCCTACGGATACGATAAAACATTCCTGACTACACTATTCTAATAGATGCCTACAAACACTCTAACGTCCAAATAAGGAGTTATTATAGGAGTCATTAACTTTAGGATTACAATGTGTGTACCTGAATCTAATTAGACTTTGGAACCTAGAACCTTCTGTTTGCTACAACTATCAAGGGATCTAACAGGTCGTAGTCATCTAAAAGTCCACAATGATCTTAATAGGTCTTGAACAATCATGTTTAAGACCCGATTCTCTATATATTAGGCCTCGGTCCAATCATATTTACCTTTGCAGTGTCCTGCCTCTTGAGCTTCTTGCGTTCTGGGTCGGGAGACTTTTGTGGGGCTTGACTTCTGGTCTGTCTACCTTATGGACTGGGAAATTTATGGGCTACCTACCTTTTGGAATAATACACTTCTAGCTTTCCTCCATTATGTGACGTCTACCTTTTGGGTCGAGACACTTTTGAATGCATGTCTTCTAGTCTGTCTGCTTTCTAAGTCATGACACTCCTGAGCCTCCTACATTATAGACTTATTTCCTTTTAGGTCGTGAATATTTTAGGATATGTGCTTTATGTGCCACCTCCCTTTTAGAAAGTGACAGGAGATGCTAAGCTTATGTAGCTTTGAAGTCGTGGTATTGAGCATGGTTAACCAAAATATCTTGTTGGGGCTTATAACATAAGCCTCTTGTTAGGCCTTTTAATTAGGTAGGAGTTCCTTCAAGTCTTAGTTGATGTAATTATGCAGTGGTTTAAGCTCAATATCTCATTGGGGTCTTAGACTTTGATCATTATTTAATTTTAGTGTATCCAATTTTTTGACATCTTATCATCTCTGAGAAAAAGTAGTAAGCAAAAACATAAATGTTCCCTTCCTCGTGCCAATGATTACTGTAACACCCCGACTTATTTTATTTATTTTTATGTATTTTAATTATGCGATAATTGTGGTTGTGTTGTGCTTTGATGTGTTTGAGCTACCTTGGTATGGGGTATTGACCTTAAGAATAGACTTCAAGGTGTTGTAGGGGTGTGTGAGCAATTGTGTAGAGATGGGTGGTGTGGAGAGTAAAACTAATTAGTAATATTAGTTAGTAATTATTTATTTAAATAATATAAGGTAAATATTATTTAGATTAAATAATTAATTTTATTATTATTAATTGTTATTATTTTAATTAAAAGGAATTAATATTAATAATAATATAATAATAAGAATAAGGGAGGGAGGGGTAGAAGTTTTCAGACATGTAGAAACAAGAGAAAGTGAGAAAAAAGGTTAAGGTAAGAGGGAAGAGAAGAATTCATTGTTGAGGAAGAAGAAACTTTTGCAAGAACTCTAAGATAAGGGTGGATTGTAATTATATAAGGGTTAACATGATGATGGTGGGTAGATTATGCCATGTAGGGTTTGTATTTTTTCTCTCTATTCATAATTTTGATGAATTGGTAATTGTTGGATTTGAATAATTTATTGATGAATTGTGTGTGGTGTGTCGATGTTGTGATTGATTTTAGAATGATGCATTGTTGCAATTGTTGTTGTTGAAATCATATAATTGATAGTTGTACGATGTTGATGTTGATGTTGTTTGTTATGTGTGATCATGAGTTAGAGTCGGAACAAAGTTATGAGTAGTTTTAATGAAAATAATTTGGAGTTTGAAACTGTAGAAAATTGATTTTTCGTGTTAAAATGTAGCACAGTTGATTCATGAGAAAAATGGAGTTTTGGGTTGGATTAAAAGTGGTTTTTGTTTTAAAAAGTTTCAGAAAAGTGCTTCTGCGCACAGTGTAATCGGCTGCCAGATATGGAGTAACCAGTTACACTGCTTTTAAAAAGAGTTTCTGGGCATTTTTGTGAGGGTTGTTGTACCCCAAAATTTGATCAACCTTTTCTTGTACTTGGCTTATTTTTTCATTTCATTTTTAGCATTTGCATTTGCATAGCATTGTTCTTAGCAAGGGATCAAGAGTTATTGTGCCATTCAAGAGTAGGGTCTTATTAGCTTCAAGCTCTAGCAAAGGTATTTGTGCAAGCCATCAAGTGTTTATCATCACCATGGAAGGTTCAAAGCTCTTTGAAAGGAGAGATTGGTGTGTGGATGTTATCTCCTATCTTGGGGATCATCAGAGGATCATCAGGAATTCAAGAGGTCTTTATCTTGGAGAAGACATGGTCTACAAGCTCATTGATTACCATAGGGGCCATTGTGGAGTTTTTTTGGTCATTCAATTCATCTGTAAAGGGGCACAGTCAAAAGATATGGAACTAGGGTTTCATCTGGTCAACTCAAGATCAACTGTGGACTTGAGAAGGTTCAAGACTTGATTCTAAGTCACTTAAGTCATGGGGAGTCACCTTAAATCATTAAGGATGTCATGTTAATATCAAATTAAGAAGAATCAAGGGTTCAAGAAGTTACTAAATTAGGGTTTCAGAGGTTTTCAGTGTAAAATCCCCTTCTTTGGTGCCCAACTTCAACGACAATTTACCCCATGATGTAAGCTCAATCTCATTTTCATGAAAACATGAGAGTTGTAGAGCATCCATCAAGCATTCTTTTGAGTACAAGAACTCATCCATTTAGTTTGTACATCTCAAGTTATGATGCCAACAAGTTAGGGTCCTCAGATGAATAATTTTTTGGTCAACTAAAAGTCAACTCACTTCCAAAGCATTTTAGGCCTAGAATCAAGTTTCTCCTCAACTTCAAGTGAACATGAAAGTTTTTCTTCATGATCTTAGCTTTCCAAAAAGTCCTAGAAGTCCTTTTTATCATTTGTACATCTCAAGTTATGGACCTCACAAGGCAATGGCATTTTAGGAAAGTTCATTATAGGTCATTTGTTTCAATGGTCTATTTCATGAATTTATGGACCTCAAATGCAATTTCAACCAACATGAAACTTGTACCTAAGGGTCTTAACTCCACATTGAACTTAAAATTCATGAGGATTGTTGGATTATGTGGCCATATGGAGCATTTTCAAAGTGAAATTTTGGTTTTTGGTCATGGTTTGAGTACCTTGCATTACAAGTCACATTTTGTTCCATTTTTATTTATTTATTTCACACCATTACATGCCTAAAAGAAGTTTTCCACAAATGGACCAACATGAAGAGTCATAGTATGCCATATTTTCCAATTTCTTACTCAAAAAGTAAGGAATTCAAACTTGATGTGTGGAAGGTTTACAAAGCCAAAATTAATCCAATTCATTTCTACACCATATACTTGATTAAATGCTGACCCAAAAGGATGTGTACATGGCCAACCCGTGTGTGTGCATGAAAAGTAATTTTGGAAGGCAAAATTTGAAATCACTGGATTCACCCATTATGGGCTTGCATGAGTGCTCTAAACCCATCATACATAAGCTTGGAAACAACCCTAATTGGTCAGAATAGAAGGAGCTGAGCAGAGAGAGAAATTTCACTCAAAATTTCACAAAATTTTCTCTTCTTCAAATCTGGTTTTGCCTTGGGATTCTCTTCAAGTTGTAGCCCAATTCTTCATCATTGAGGACCAAGGAAGAGTTTGAAAGAATTAAAGTGAAGCTTGAAAGCTTTGGAAGAGCCAACGGAGCTGCTCCGTTCAATAAGTTTCCTCACTTTATTTCTCTCATTCTAGGCATGTAATAGGTTCATGGTGGATTTCATCTGAAGCCCTACGTGAAGTAGGACATGTTTGTGTTGTTTTGGTGTTTGTTTATGAGCTTTTCAGTTTGAGTTCATTTTCTTCGTGGCTTGATCTACCCCTTCTCCAAGGACCTTTTTGAAAAATGGATGTCATTTTTGAGTTCCTCGTGAAATTTCCCTTGGAATAGTGTATTGGGTTGGCTCTTTTATGGTGGTTTTGGCATAGCTCTAGTGATCCCGGGCCGGAGAAGACGACCGGAGCCCTAGCTCCGGCGTCTGGTGCATTTGCAGATCAAAGCTGACTTGGCCTTCTTGGACCTTTTGACCGTGTATGGTGTCGTGTGCGTATTGGGTTTACTGTGACAACGTGTGTGGTTTGAATCCCACGTGTATTAGTGAAACAGTGAGTTTCACTTGAAGGTGGTTTCAGATTGCATTAGGCTTTGATCCTTTGCTAATCCCACCCCCCATTTTGTCCCATCAACGTGCATGTAAAGGAATTCAGTGTATTTCCTTTGTTACTGATCACACCCCCTCTTTCCTTTGCAATTATTTTATTTTCTGTTCTCATTTTAATCTTTTAAAAATACTTCCAACTATCAAAAAATTCTAAAAAAATTACTTTCTTGTATTTTAAGGTGTTATTTAATTTTCCAAATTTTTGTTTCTGATTTTATTTTGTTTTTCTATTTTATTTCAATTTTGCAATTGGACCACTTTTATGGTGTATACCTTGTGTGGTTTTGACTGTTTGGACCTCAATTCTTTATATCCTATGACCATGGCCTCTCCCTCACCTAGATAAGGGATTGAGGTATTCTTGAGGATGATTTTGAGTGACGAATTATCTTTTCTCATTTGAATTTAAGTTGACTTTTAATGTCCCTCGATATATGCTCGATAAGGTGGAGCACCCTTGGTAATTGAATTATTTGGTGATGCCTTGAGTTGAATTTGACCATGAACAATCTTCCTATTTTTGATGAAGCTTGCAAGTTAAGTCATCTCAAAAGATGTTCATACAAACTAGTTTGACCTAGTTCCTTTGAGAAATGACTTCTATGGATCCCATATTCACCCTATGAGTATTGATGATTATTTATGACATGATTAAGGTGTTGGTTCTTTATTTTTAGGTCATATACTTGTGTAACTTGTTTTGCAAGTTACTTAGAAGTTAGGCCTTTCCACTTGTCTTCAAGTGTTGAATTGGTGATGGAACCTTGATTATTTCACTTGCCATGACTCTGCTCTTGATTGTGCTTTGTTTCCAACCTTGATTTGAGCTTTCCTCTCTTGGATTCTCTTCTGCCCTTTGTGCTTTGATCCTCATTCAAGATGATTTGGTGTTCACATTTATGCTTTGAGTTTGTCTTGAATAATGAATCACTTTTAGCACTTGTTTGTGCTTTTCTTTTGCATGATCAATTTGATTTATTTGGTTGAGATAACTTACAATGTACTTGCTGCCCAAGCCTCTTTCTCCCATCCACCCTTTGATCATGGCTTTTTGCTTTTGCTTTGTGTTTAGCTTTTGTGTAAGTGATTGATGTTTGAATGGTTGAAGGAGTTGTTACTTCTCCCATTTCATCTCACTCTTTTTGACTTGTTTAAGTCAACTTGTTTTGATCATTTGTCTTTGTTGCATCATTTGATTCTCATATCTCATCTTTGCATCTTTGCATATCATGTTTGCATTGTTTTTGACTTGTTTAAGTCCATTTCTTCTCATCTTCCATTTCATCTGTGATTGAATTATCTGTTGTTTACTTGGTCTTTTGCCATGATCCCTTAGGATTCCTAGTCCCTCTGTTTAAGATGGGAGTAAGAGAGACATTAGGTGTCCAATCCTTTGCATGATAACATTAGGATAGATTCTTCCCCTCTTAATCCCAACTTTAGGAGCATTGTGCATGATAACATTAGGGTTCAGTTCCCCTTAGAGTTTGTGTCTTCTCTTCACATCTGGTAATCCCTTAAGACCCTTAATAAAGGATAATAAATGTCGTACGCTACGAGCCTTAAGTACTTGAGGAATGATAGTTGGGGGGCCTCCTCTCAGTCTATCTAGAGTGTATAGCGTATGCCCTTTGGGCGATATGCGACGCATTCGCTCTCAAGTCATAGTCTTTAGTGCAACATGAGTTCCAAATCTAACTCAATTCACTTCTTCTCTTAAAAAACACAAAACAAAATCAAACCTTTTTTATCTTTCGGGATTGTCTGCAAATGATTTTCAAAAAGAGTGTGTTAAGCTTTGGTTCTACCGCAAACAGGCATCGTCCCTAACTGCTAGAACGAAGGTTTAACCATACTCAGTTAAAACACTTGAACCAATTTGTGGTCGTGTCAGCCTGAACTATGTTTTTCTCTGATTTCTAATACTAGATGAGAATACGTAGGCACAAGACGGTGATGTTTTGGCGAGCAACCTTTCCACCTTCACCCGTAGTTTTGCGAACTATGTTGACTCTGACTTTCCCATTGCACGAGGGAATACGTAGGCATAGAGCGGCGACGCTCTATCGAGTCTCTTTTCTTCTCTTTTGTCCTTGTGTAACCGACTCCCGAACCTAAGATTTGGTTGCGATGACCTGTCTTTTCCCTTTTTCGTAGGTTTTATTTGATCATTTCCTTTCCCTCTATTTGGGATAAATAACGAACGGTGGTGACTCTTATGTCTTTGCCGGCCCCTCTTCGCAGCGATGCGACAGCTGGCGACTCTGCTGGGGACACTTCCCATCCCCTATGCGAGTCATTCCTAGCGCTTGTATGTTTTGTATGTGGGTGTGTATATATGTGTATATGTGTTGCATTTGTACAGTATTGCATTTGCATTTTACTTTCAACATTTATATCATTATCATATTGTTGTGCTGTTGGGTGGGACTGTTCCATCGAGAGATAAGCCAAAACCCAGGCTTGAGGATATCCATAGCATTAGAGAAGAAAGTAGTGATGAACCTGTATGTTTCAGCATGCATTAGCCCTCACGAAATTCATGTTCAGACGAGGTTTTCTTTGAAGACATCTTATCCTGTACATTAGTCGGGAGGGGGTGTTGGATCTGGAAACTGTCGACTCTGGAGACCGATCATTTGGGAGTCAGCTAAGTGAGGCCTCTTCGTTTGACTATGATGCCAAACCAGAAATGGTGAAAGTATGATCGTTACTCGAAAGTCTGTGACGTTGACGACCACATAGGATACCAAACCTTATCAGAGATACGTCCATACCTGTGAGTGGGATGGTTATGCAGGAAACCTTGACCTTCAACCTACTCGGTTTTTGTTAGACGATGGCTTGGATCTAGAAGGGGGGGGGGGTTGAATAGATCCCGATTAAAATCAGTCGGCGCTACCAATTAAAAATTGGTTATCAAAATATTTGTTTTTAAATTTGCGGAAGCAGCCGTGGAAAAATTACGTCTAAGAACGAATTGTTATTAGAAGATCGGATATGCGTCTAGCCTTATAGGTATGATAATGAGAAAAATTTGATTCAACACACTAGTCACACTATCAGTTGATTTTATCACTTATTAGTAGAACTAGCACCAATGATCTACAATGCCCACAAAGTAGGCAAATGGACTAAGTAAACTTTGGTGTAGGCAATTTATCAAACACTTGGTGTGCAATACACTCCAAGTGTGGTTTGGCTTGAGTAAGATACTTTAATTTCCTTGTGCAATGTATTGTTGCACTAAAGTTCAAAATAGTACTAGGTATTTACTCAGTTCAACCAAACATATGATATAATTGCTTATACTAAAATCACTTAAATCTTAAGCCAAAATTAAAAGTGCTGAAAAGTAAAAGGAGACAAAGATTTGTTGAGGCAGTTCCCCCCCGTCCTCGCTTCGGGGTACGTCTGCCCTCAATTCTAATAATAGAATTGAGATTAATATATTAGATATCACCTGTAATGTAGAAATGTTTATACAAGAATTGATAAGCAAAATGTACAATCAAGCCCTCTTGAAGTTGATGATGCTATCGCTTCTTGCTCCTTGATTCGAGTCGAATCAAGTTCTCTGATTGTTGTGAGTAGACCTCCGATTCTAGCCCCTTTGTTGAATAACCTTCCGTTCTTCAAACCCTCAGCCCGGCTGATCTTACGCATGAACAAATCGAACCCGGAACACTATTGAACTCTTCACTGATTTCCGCTACTAGATTGGTGAAGACTGCCGCTTCTCAATCACCTTCACTCAGCTGAAGTAGGTAGAGATGAACCGTACAGAAAAACCTCCAAAATCTCCAAATCTTGGAAGGTAAAACCTTCAAGGTTTTATCCAAGAAAAACCTGCCTTCAAAATCACCCCGAACCGGATTTTCGATCACGGCTTCGGACCTTATCATCTTGAACAATATCTAAATCACCCCAAGAATTATTGTGTGTAATTGTTGTGTTGTGGGTTGTAAAAGATGAAGATTGATGAACTTTGATGGCACCTCTTTCACTTTTCTTGATTTGTGACAATTGACTCAAATTCACAATTGTTGTTGATAAATTGAACAAAGTTACTATATATAGTAACCAACCAAATACCAAACTTAACAACTTTTCATACATAATAGGAAGCCTCAAAAAATAGCACACACGAGCGAAGCGTCGACCATAGCAGGTCTATGCGTCGACGCATAGACTGCATATTTGGACAGTTTTGAAAGTGCAGCAGTGTGCGTCGACCATAGGTCGGCGTGCGCTGACCCGTGATTAAAGTGATAGCTTCATCCATCGACTCATGGTCTTCATGCGTCGACTCATACCTGCCTGCGCTGACCCGTGAGAAAAGCGCAGATGTATGCGCTGACCCAATGGTCGACTCATGGCCTGAAATCTGCAGAAAATTGTTATTTATTTGGTTTTCTATGCATTTAGTCATAACCACATATCATACGTATATATTGTATAAAGTAAAGCACTTTAAATGATATAGGAAGGATATGGTGGATGGAATATTTGCATTTGTCTTTTGTAGAGGCAGAACCGATAATGTCGATTCATCCATGATTGTAATTTGTCATCATCAAAACTCAAGATCGTATGTTGTATGACGGTTTGCCCTCACATGCTCCCCCTTTTTGATGATGACAACCTATGTGAAACCAATAAGACACAAATGCAATATTACACCTAAGGTAGTATAAGCTCCCCCTTTCTTTTTCAATCCTTTACTGGTGTGGTCTTCTTGACTTTGATCTCTTTGATCTTTTCTCCCCCTTTGACAACATCAAAAAGAGAAAGAGAACGATTAAGGGAAAAGTGTTCAAATCAACAATCTTATTAATAGGCAATATCTCATCATAAACCAATATTCACACATAATATTGACAATGAAAAGCGGTAATACAATGAATACTCAAAGGATAAATAACGGAAAGAAACTGCATTTAGAAAGCCCAAATAGTTCATGACAATCAAAACAAGTTAAAAGCGAAACATCATAACAACAACAACAAAATAACATAAAGTGAAAATAGAAATCTAATGCCCACGGCCATGCCCTCGTCCCCTGTTATGGTAATGTGGATAACGGTAAGGATCTACCAAGTCAGTGAATTCCACCGTGATGTTGTTCAGGTAATGCAAACTATTGGTAATATCCCTTTCCGAAGCTTCATGAGACGAAACCAG
Organism: Lathyrus sativus; assembly: GCA_963859935.3. Lineage (NCBI taxonomy): Eukaryota > Viridiplantae > Streptophyta > Magnoliopsida > Fabales > Fabaceae > Lathyrus > Lathyrus sativus. Next base: position 206,051,270 of record OZ012741.1, read on the forward strand.
AGCTTCAAACCGGGCGTCCATTCTGGTGGAGAAGTTGTTGAGACGTTCATTCTGTGTTTGTAGTTGGTTTTGAATTTGAGCGAATCGCTCATCTTGAGTGCACATAAAGTTCTGTTGTTCGAGTTTCATGGATTGCATCAGGTTTAGAATGTTACACGTGTTGGCTTACGGAGGAGATGGAGGCGCTTCAGTATATCCATGGTACGGATCATAGTATTTCCCCAGAGTGGTCCAGCCAGTGTGCTGCCACTCCCCCCAGCCTTGATTGCTGTAGTCTTCGTCGTCCTCAGGTTGAGCTGTGTATGGAACCCAATCAGTATTGGTGTACCCAGGTGACTCAGTTTGATGATAATTTTCATATGCCTCATGCGCTGGTTGTTCTTCTTCTTCATCTTCTTCTGCCTCTTCAGATGCTTCTTGTTCCTCTTCAGCATTGTCTTCCCTTTCCTCACTTTCTTCAGACGCTTCAAACACTCTAGGTGTAGTTACTCTGCAAACAAAACCATACATTCTTCGTTCTTGGCACCAATAGTATCCCATCATTGAGAAAATTTAGGGCACACAAAAGGTCACACATTCAACACGTTCTCATTTAACATTTAATAGCATTTAATGAAAAGAATATAATCATTTCAAAGCATTAATGATTCTGACAATTGGGGGAAACGAGAAACCAACTATTCAAACAGTACCTCAAACGTCTCTTCAGTATTGTGCACTCCATCTTTTCAGATCTAGAATAACACGTGTTTGCTTGCATGTGCTTCTGAAAACTCTTTGAGAAATGAAACGTTAGCCAACGTTCAGATCCTCTGAGACTTGTTAGTTCAGATACACACAGAATAATAATTCAAGAAATTAAATAATTGACAGATGAAATACTTTAGAGTTTAAACATTTTGCATCTGAGAAATTTGCTTCTGATAAATATTATTCTGGAAAAAATTCCATACCAATATTTTTCAAAATAAACTTAAACCTATCTTCAGAAAGAGGTTTTGTGAAAATATCAGCCCATTGATGATCTGTATCAACAAAGTTTAAATTTATAATACCCTTCTGAACATAGTCTCTGATGAAGTGATGTTTAATTTATATATGCTTAGCTTTAGAGTGTAAAATTGGATTTTTAGACAAGCATATAGCAGAAGTATTATCACAGAATATAGAAATATTACTCTCAAAGATTTGATAATCTTCTAGCTGACTTTTCATCCAGAGCATCTGTGTGCTACATCCAGCAGCAGCAATATATTCTGCTTTTGTGGTTGATAGAGCAATTGTAGGTTGTTTCTTGCTGTACCAGGAGATTAAATTTCTTCCCCAAAATTGGCAACTTCAAGAAGCACTTTTTCTTTCAACTCTGTCTCCAGCATAATCAGCATCACATAATCCAACTAGTTTAAATTCATCAGATTTTCTGTAACACAAACCCACATTAGAAGTACCTTTCAGATACCTTAGAATCCTCTTAACAGTTGTTAAGTGTGATTCTCTAGGATCTGATTGGAATCTAGCACACAAGCATACACTGAATAAAATGTCAGATCTAGAAGCAGTTAAATATAGAAGAGATCCAATCATACCTCTGTAGAGTTTCTAATCTACTTTCTTACTTACCTCTTCCTTACCAAGAGTGCTTGTTGGATGCATTGGTGTCTTTGCTAACTTACTATCAGTCATGTTGAACTTCTTCAGATGCTCTTTTACATATTTGGTCTGATGAATGTAAGTGCAATCTGGAGTCTGGTTGACTTGAACTCCCAGAAAGAATCTCAATTCTCCCATCATGCTCATCTCAAATTCAGCCTGCATACATTGAGCAAACTCCTTTCCCAGCATAACATTGGTAGATCCAAATATAATATCATCTACATATATTTGACAAATTAACAGATCTTTCTTAAATGTTTTACAGAAGAGAGTTGTGTCCACTTTGCCTCTGATAAAATTTTTCTCCAGAAGAAAATTACTTAATCTCTCATACCAAGCTCTAGGAGCTTGTTTTAAACCATAAAGAGATTTCTTAAGTTTAAAAACATGTTCTGGAATTTTATCACTTTCAAAACCAGGAGGTTGGTGAACATAAACTTCTTCTTCTATAATCCCATTTAAGAAGGCACTCTTAACATCCATCTGATATAGAGTGATGTTATTTTGTGCAGCAAAAGAAATAAGTAAACGAATAGACTCTAACCTGGCCACAGGAGCATAAGTCTCTGTGTAATCAATTCCTTCTTGCTGGCTATAACCTTGAGCAACAAGCCTTGCTTTGTTTCTTTCAACTTCTCCTTTTTCATTCAACTTGTTTCTGAAGACCCATTTAGTTCCAATTATATTGAATCCTTTTGGTCTTGGAACCAAATCCCAAACATCATTTCTTGTGAATTGATTGAGCTCTTCTTGCATGGCAATTATCCAGTCATTGTCTTGCAGAGCTTCATCCATAGAAGTTGGTTCAATAACTGACACCAAACCAAATAATGACGCTTCAGATGATCTGAGGTAGGATCTTGTTCTTATAGGGTCATCCTTCTTTCCAATGATCACATCCTCTGGGTGAGAGGCCTTGATTCTGGAAGATGATCCTCTAACATTTGATTCTTCAGAAATATTCAAGTTGTTCATTTGAGTAGCCAAAGGAGTTGCATCTGGTGTTGCTTTTGTCTCTTTCACTTGAACCTTTTCTGCCTCTGAGCCTTCAGAGTCTATGAGAATTACTTCTCTATCTGCAAAACTTTCAAACTGCTTTGGCTTTTGAATGCCAAGCTTATCATCAAATCTAACATGTATAGATTCCTCCACAATCTGTGTTTCAGTATTGTATACTCTGTAGCCTTTAGAGCATTCAGAACAACCAAGCATGAAACACTTCTGTGCTTTAGAATCAAACTTGTTCAGATTCTCTTTAGTGTTCAACATATAACATATACATCCAAAAGGATGAAAATAAGAAATGTTGGGTTTTTTGTTCCTCCATAATTCATAGGGATTCTTTTCCAGAAGAGGTCTTATAGACACTCTGTTCTGAATATAACAAGCTGTGTTTATTGCTTCTGCCCAAAAATGCTTTGCCAGATTAGTCTCGTTAATCATGGTTCTGGCCATTTCTTGCAAAGTTCTATTTTTCCTCTCTACAACTCCATTCTATTGTGGAGTTCTAGGGCAGGAGAAATCATGAGCAATGCCATTTTCATTAAAATATTTTTCAAAAAATTTGTTTTCAAATTCACCACCATGATCACTTCTGACTTTAACAATTTTAAAATCTTTTTCATTATGGACTTGTTTGCAGAAGTCAAAGAACGCAGAATGTGACTCATCCTTGTGTTTTAGGAATTTCACCCATGTCCATCTGCTATAGTCATCAACAATGACTAATCCATACTTCTTGCCTCTGATGGATGCAGTTTTCACTGGTCCAAACAGATCAATGTGAAGTAACTCTAATGGTCTTGAGGTTGAAACAACATTCTTAGTTTTAAAAGAAGATTTTGAAAATTTTCCTTTTTGACATGCTTCACAAAGAGCATCTGAGTTGAACTTCAACTTAGGAAGTCCTCTGACCAGATTGAGTTCATTAATCTGAGATATACGTCTCATATTAATATGCCCCAATCTTCTGTGTCAGACCCATTGCTCATCATTAACAGACATAAGGCATTTTACGTTCTGAACCTTAAGTTTTGAAAGATTGATTTTATAAATGTTGTTCTTCCTCTTTCCATTAAATAGGACTGAGCCATCCTTCTGACTAACAGCTTTGCAACATTTTTTATTAAAGATTATGTCATAACCATTGTCACTTAATTGACTTATGGACAATAGATTATGCTTTAATCCTTCTATAAGTAAAACATTAGATATAGAGGGTAGGTTACCATTGCCAATAGTACCAGAGCCAATTATCTTGCCCTTCTGATTCCCTCCAAACTTGACGTCTCCTCTAGATTTAAGCTCCAGGCTTTGGAACATAAACCTTTCTCCCGTAATGTGACATGAGCAGCCAGAGTCCAGGTACCATGATTGGCATCTTGACTTTGCTGCTAAATACATTTGCAACAGGTATTATCTTATCCTTAAGTACCCAGATCCTTTTGGGTTAGTTGCCTTAAAAGTTTATCTGAACTTCTATCTTTTTACAACAGGTTTGTTCAGACTAACTTTTGGTTTAAACACAGGAACGTTCTGATCAGAACGTGTGTGTTTAATATCATTCAGATGACCAAACTTAAAATGAGAATATAAGGGAGTCTTCTTAATGATAAGTTTATCAACAGGCATTGGATTTAAATCCTTTCCAGAGGAAGATTCATATCCAATTCCTTTCCTGTTGTTTCTGCTAACTCCATAGATCATTGAAGCCATCTTTCTTCTATCTATGCTTTTAGCCAGAAACTTCTGAAAACTATAGTCATATTCTTCTAAAATATTTTTACATTTTGACTTAGTTTCAGATTCAGAGTCTTGTTGAGCTTTTTCAAAATTGTTTTTCATTTTCAAATTGTTTTCTTTGAGCTCAGCAACTTCTGACTTTAATAGACTATTCTCAGATTCAAGATGGCATTTAAGCTTCTTGCGTTTGAGCTTTATCCAGTTGTAGTTATTCATGACTTCTGATAAAACTTTAATAAGTTCTTCCCTAGAGAGATCAGAAAGTACGTCTTCTGAGTCAGATTCAGAATCAGATTTAGATCCAGATGATCCTTCATCCTGATCTTCCACACCAGCCATCAGTGCCATGTTGGCACATTCTTTTTCTGACTCTGATGAAGATTCAGATGCATCTGAATCATCCCATGTATCCATCAAAACTTTCTTTTTATGCTCAGGCTTCCTTCTTGGCTTCTCCTTCTGAAGCTTTGGGCATTCATTCTTGTAATGACCAGGTTCCTTGCATTCATAGCAAACAACCTCCTTCTTTCCAGATCTTTTGTGTCCAGAGGACTCTTTGCGTTGATCTGGCTTCTTGAAGTTCTTGAACTTCCTCTGTTTGTGCTTCCAGAATTTGTTGATCCTTCTGGACAGCAAGGACAATTCATCTTCTTCTTCAAAAGAAGACTCTTCAGAACTTTCTTCTAACACCTGCAATGCTTTAACAGGTTTGTTAGATTTTAAAGCAATTGACTTACCTTTATTTTGAGGCTCGTCTTCCCCAAGTTCAATCTCATGGCTCCTCAGAGAGCTAATTAGTTCCTCCAATGTGATCTTGTTCAGATCCTTAGCCAGCTTCAGAGCAGTTGTAACAGCCCAAATTTCATTAATTGATTAATTATGTTAATTAATTGATTTATTGGAATTAATCTTAATGATTTGGATTAATTGGATTTATTTGGTAGATAATTGAAGAGAGAAATGGGAAGGAAAGAAAATAATAGAAGTATATAAGAAATAAGTGGAAAGAATTGGATAGAAAGAAAATAGAAGAGAAAGAATAGAGAAAGAGGAGAAAAGAGAAGAGAAGAGGGAAACTTGGAGAAATCATCAAGAATCAACTTCAAGCTTCAATCCAATCAAGGTAAGGGTGAGAAACATTATTATCTAGTCAATGTATGTGGTTATGTATGTGTGGGTTGGGTTTTGTTGTGAGTTTCCACCATTTTTCAAGTTAGGGCAAAATGGATTTAATCGGTAGAATCGTAGTTTAATCGGTTAGAAACTAGAAATAATGTCGTAGAATAGTTGGGTGATGTGGGGTTAAGATTACTGGAACTGGTTCGGTGAGAATCGGTCAATTTTTGGGAGGGTAGAAGTTTTGGGACAGAATGAGGGTTCTGATATCGCAGGTTCGCTGGCTCTCGCCAGACGAGTGAAGGCGAAGCCCAGCGAATAGCTGGCGAATAATTCCAGAAAACTCCCAGTGGTCTTCGCTAGCAAGTTCGCCAGGCGAAGGTGAGTGGCGAAGGTTCACCAGGCGAGCACATCAGCGAAGGGTAGCGAATCAAGTCAGTAGCTACTGACTTCTGTTCGCAGGCGAGTTCGCCGGGCGAAGGTCCCAGCGAGCATTCGCCAATGGCTTCGCCAGGCGAAGGGTGGCGAGCAGGACAACATTGTTTCTTTTCTGTTTTATCCATCTAATGATTAATTGCTTGGTTCAATTATGTTAACCCTATGTGATATGAATAGCTTGTGTACTATTGTGATGTACTGTGGGTAGCCTTTGGGCGTAAATCATAGATTATGATATATGTGTATTGTTTGAATTGATTAGGGATACATGAGAACATATTAAGGAATATGTGTGTATTGTCTAATAAGTATGTGAATGCATATTGTTGTATGCTAATGCATGTGATGCATGGGAACATATCGTGGATATGTGTGCATTATTTTGATGAATGTGATGATGGTATTGAATGTGAATGCCTTGAATTGTTATGAATATGTTGTGTGTGCAATCATGTTGTAATTCTTGAAGGGATGAATTATTTGAATGCATGGGATTAAGATGCGGGAACGGTCTTAAGTGCATTTTTGTTGGTTGATTGCATATGCATCATTTAGTCAAGAGGCAATGTTTGCTAGTTTCGTGGAGACTAGTGGCTTGTCCCAAACCTAGAAGGGTGGGTTTGAAGCCTAGGGGACGGGCTTTGTTGTTATCGGTCTAGAAGGGTGGACCCGGTTTAAGTGTAAAAACCGAAAAATGATAACAAGTGTTGGTACCACATAGCATGGAGTTTCATTGATTGTGATTGAGTCACATAGCATAAATGTCATTGATATATGAAGCATACTTGTGACTGGGATGTTTTTGGATAATTGTGAAATATGCATGAAGGGATATGCTTGATGCACGTTCATATTTGTTTATATGTACAACGTGATGAATACGACTATGAAAATGAATTGTGGTGAGAGATATGGATTATATGTAATTGTTACTTGTATATATATAATCTTATGCATTGATTATTATGGTAATATTTCTCACCCTTCTGCTGTTTTATAATGCTCTATGAGGCATTGCAGATTAGGTTGCTGGAGGTTTCTTTTGTGAAGTATAGCTTCATTCTTTTGAGTCGAACTGCTTTGATTATGTAACACCGGGTAGTTAGGCTTGTATAGCATTCTTTTGTGATACATTGTGATGTATCAGTTGATGATGTTTTGTAACATGAATGATTGATGAACAACTGGACAACATGTATTTATGGGATCAAATGTTTTGAAGTAATTCAAATGTTTTATTCTTCCGCTTTAATTTTAAATATTGAGACGTGGGTGTAAGGACTAAGTTCCTCTACTTTGAAAACTATTCCACTGTTGCATATTTTTATAGAGCAGGTGTTGAGTGTTTTATTGGTAATAATGTGACATACTTCTTCTATACCGTATTTTAAATCATATTCTGATAAAATTTATATGTGCCTATATATATTATTGTTTATTTGGGGGTATAGAAGGGGGTGTTACATTAAGTGGTATCAGAGCAGGTCGGTCCGTCCGGCCAAGTTGTTAGTGTGTTGTTCTCCGTGTATATTGATATGTGTGTGTGTTACACTATCGATATTGGTGTTCTTACGTGGTTCTGTTGTTGGAATTCAGTAAGATGGTTGCAGGTAGGAATGACGAAGCAATTGCGGAGGCTTTGACGAGATTGGCTGGGGCAATTGGACAGAATCCTCAGGCCAACATGAATGGGGGGAATAATGCTGACGATGAATTCCGTGCTTGGGAAGGTTCCAAAGGAATAATCCACCGACGTTCAAGGGAACCCACGAGCCTGACAAAGCACAAATTTGGTTGAAATCTATTGAGAAGATTCTTCGGGTTATGAATTGTTCGGATGCACAGAAGGTGCAGTTCGGAACTCATATGCTCGAAGAGGAAGCCGAGGACTGGTGGGGTAATACTCGCCAAAGACTTGAAGAGGATGAGATTGTGATTACTTGGAATCTTTTTAGAGAGACATTTCTGGAGAAGTATTTTCCAGAAGATGTGCGCGGAAAGAAAGAGATTGAATTCCTTGAGCTAAAGCAAGGTAATTCGACGGTAGCTGAGTATGCGGCAAGATTTGAGGAGTTGATCAAGTTTTGTCCTCACTAAAACACTGTTAATGCTGAGAGATCTAAGTGTCTCAAATTTGTGAATGGTTTGAGGCCTGAGATCAAGCAAGCTATTGGTTATCAGGAAATCCGGGGATTTTCTGAGTTGGTAAACAAGAGTAGGATTTATGATGAGGATAGTAGGGCTCGGTCTAGCCACTACAAGAGCCTAAGTGATAAGAAAGGAAAGGGCCAATTCCGAGGAAAACCTTATGTGACTCCTGCTGAAAAGGGAAAATAAAAGGTTGGTTTCGGTAAGAAACCAAGTGGGGGAGTTTCTACTTCGGTGAGATGTTATAGGTGCGACGAAGAGGGACACCGTGCTCCGGAATGCAAAAGTGTTGAGAAGACGTGTTTCAAGTGTGGAAAGCCAGGCCACAAGGCTCTCGAGTGCAGAAGCGGTACGGGTGTGACTTGCTACAATTGTGGCGAGCAAGGGCACATTAGTACCCAATGTGATAAGTCGAAGAAGAATCAAGGGAGCGGAAAAGTGTTCGCTCTATCTAGATCTGCGACTGCTAGTGATGATCGCTTGATCAGAGGTACGTGTTTTATTAATGGTATGCCTTTGATCGCTATAATTGATACTGGAGCTACGCATTCTTTTATTTCTCTAGAGTGTGTTAGAAGGTTGAATCTTGAGATGTCTGTTATTGGTGGTGGCATGGTTATTGATACTCCTGCTATGGGTTTGGTAACTACACCGTATGTGTGTTTGAATTGCCCTTTGAGTATTTTCGGTAGAGACTTTAGGGTCGATTTAGTGTGTCTTCACTTAGACCAACTTGATGTCATTCTCGGAATGAATTAGTTAAAATTCAATTGTGTTTATATTAACTGTTTTGATAAAACGATTATTTTTCCTGAACCGGGTGATGAAGGGAATTTGTTTATGACTGCTGAGCAAGTGAAAGAATCAGTGTGAGATGGTGAAAGGGTATTTATGTTGATGGCAACTTTGAGTATTGGTAGAAGTGAGGCAATTGATGCCTTACCAGTGGCCCGTGATTTTCCGGAAGTTTTTCCTGAGGAGATAAGGGATTTACCGCCGGAACGAGAAGTGGAGTTTTCGATTGACCTAATTCCTGGAACCAGTCCGATATCGATGGCTCCATATCGTATGTCCGCATCAGAATTGAAAGAGTTGAAGAGTCAACTTGAAGATTTTCTTGAGAAGAGGTTTATTCGTCCGAGTGTGTCGCCGTGGGGTGCACCGACATTATTGGTTAAGAAGAAAGAAGGTTCTATGAGACTCTGTGTGGATTACAGACAGTTGAACAAGGTGACTATCAAGAACAAGTATCCACTTTCGAGGATTGATGATCTGATGGATCAGTTGGTTGGTGCAAGTGTGTTCAGTAAAATAGATTTGAGGTCTGGGTACCATCAGATTCGTGTGAAAGCTGAGGATATTCAGAAGACTGCTTTTAGAACGAGGTATGGACACTATGAGTATTCTGTAATGCCATTTGGTGTGACCAATGCACCAGATGTATTTATGGGGTACATGAATAGGATTTTCCATCCTTATTTGGACAAGTTCGTTGTGGTGTTTATTGATGACATTCTGGTCTACTCGAAGAATGAAGAGGAGCATGTCGAACATTTGAAGATTGTGTTATTTGTGTTGAAAGAGAAACAGTTGCATGTGAAACTTTCTAAGTGTGAATTTTGGTTGAAAGAAGTGAGTTTCCTTGGTCATGTGATTTCAAGTGAAGGTATTGCGGTTGATCCATCGAAGGTTGAAGCGGTATCGCAATGGGAGACTCCGAAATCAGTTTTTGAGATTAGAAGTTTTCTTGGTTTAGCGGGTTATTATCGTAAGTTTATTGAAGGATTTGCTAAGTTATCGTTACCGTTGACGCAATTGACTAAGAAGGATCAAGCTTTTGTTTGGGATGCCAAGTGTGAAGAGAGTTTTCAGGAACTTAAGAGAAAATTTACGACAACCCCTGTTCTGATTTTGCCAAATCCGGAAGAGCCGTTTGTTGTGTATTGTGATGCTTCTTTGATGGGCTTGGGAGGTGTGTTGATGCAGAATAATCAAGTTGTAGCCTATGCTTCGAGGCAACTCAAAGTGCATGAGAAGAATTATCCGACGCATGACTTAGAGTTGGCCGCCGTCGTGTTTGTGCTTAAACTTTGGAGGCATTATTTGTTTGGTGCGAGATTTGAAGTGTTTAGTGATCACAAGAGTTTGAAGTATATCTTTGATCAAAAGGAATTGAATGCTAGGAAAAGAAGGTGGTTAGAGCTTTTGAAGGATTATGATTTTGGGTTGAATTACCATCTGGGTAAAGCGAATGTGGTAGCGGATGCGTTGAGTCGGAAATCGTTGCACGTGTCGATGATGATGGTGAAAGAGTTGGAATTGATTGAGCAATTTCGTGATTTGAGTTTGGTGTGTGAGAAGACCTCTTATGGGGTTAATCTTGGAATGTTGAAGCTTACGAGTGTTATTCTGGACGAAATTCGGGAAGGACAGAAATCCGATATGGGTTTAGTTGATCGGTTGACTTTGATCAATCAAGGCCAAGGTGGTGATTTTCCGATTGATGAGAATGGTATTATGAGGTGTCGGGATAGAGTTTGTGTCCCGGATCTTGATGAACTGAAAAAGAGTATTCTTGAGGAAGGATATCGTAGCGGATTGAGTATTCATTCGGGTGCTACTAAGATGTATCAAGATTTGAGGAAAATATTTTGGTGGCCTCGTATGAAGAAGGATATTGCTGAATTTGTGTATTCTTGTTTGACTTGCCAGAAGTCGAAGATTGAGCATCAGAAACCGTCGGGTTTGATGCAACCGTTGTTTATTCCTGAGTGGAAATGGGATAGCATTTCTGTGGACTTTGTGTCTGGATTACCTAGGACGCTGGGTAATTTTGAAGCTATTTGGGTTATTGTGGATAGATTGACTAAATCTGCTCACTTTATTCCTATGCGAATGGATTATCCGTTGGAGAAATTGGCAAAGCTATACATCGAGAGGATTGTCAGTTTGCATGGTATTCCATCTAGTATTGTGCCGGATAGGGATCCGAGGTTTACTTCGAGATTTTGGGAGAGCTTGCAAAGTGCTTTGGGTACGAAGTTGCGTTTGAGTTCAGCTTATCATCCTCAGACAGATGGTCAGACTGAGAGAACTATCCAATCACTTGAGGATCTTTTGAGAGCTTGTGTATTGGAGAAAGGAGGAGCTTAGGATAGCTACTTGCCTTTGATTGAATTTACTTACAACAACAATTTTCATTCCAGCATTGGTATGGCACCGTTCGAAGCATTGTATGGTAGGCGGTGTAGGATGCCACTGTGTTGGTATGAGTCCGGAGAGAGTTCTGTTGTTGGACCCGAGATAGTTCAGCAGACTACGGACAAGATTAAGATGATTCAAGAAAAAATGAGGACTTCTCAAAGTCGTCAGAAGAGTTATCATGACAAGAGGAGGAAGGCACTTGAATTTCAAGAGGGAGATCATGTGTTTCTTTGGGTTACTCCATTGACTGGTGTTGGTAGGGAATTGAAGTCACGTAAGTTGACGCCGCATTTCATTGGTCCTTACCAGATTTTGCAGAGGATAGGAGAAGTGGCCTATCGTGTGGCCTTACCGCCGTCGCTTGCTAATCTCCATGACATGTTCCATGTATCTCAGTTGAGGAAATACATTGCGGATCCGTCTCATGTAGTCCAAGCAGATGATGTGCAGGTGAGAGATAACCTAACTGTGGAGGCATCACCTATGCAGATAGAGGATCGGAAGTTGAAGCAACTTCGAGGCAAAGAGATTTCTTTGGTGAAGGTCGCTTGGGGAGGACCGGCTGGTGGAAATGTGACTTGGGAACTGGAGAGCCAAATGAGGGAGTCTTATCCAGAACTGTTTGAACCAGGTAACATTTTCGAGGACAAAAATAACTAAAGTGGGGGAGGGTTGTAACAGCCCAAATTTCATTAATTAATTAATTATGTTAATTAATTGATTTATTGGAATTAATCTTAATGATTTGGATTAATTGGATTTATTTGGTAGATAATTGAAGAGAGAAATGGGAAGGAAAGAAAATAATAGAAGTATATAAGAAATAAGTGGAAAGAATTGGATAGAAAGAAAATAGAAGAGAAAGAATAGAGAAAGAGGAGAAAAGAGAAGAGAAGAGGGAAACTTGGAGAAATCATCAAGAATCAACTTCAAGCTTCAATCCAATCAAGGTAAGGGTGAGAAATATTATTATCTAGTCAATGTATGTGGTTATGTATGTGTGGGTTGGGTTTTGTTGTGAGTTTCCACCATTTTTCAAGTTAGGGAAAAATGGATTTAATCGGTAGAATCGTAGTTTAATCGGTTAGAAATTGGAAATAATGCCGTAGAATAGTCGGGTGATGTAGGGTTAAGATTATTGGAACTGGTTCGGTGAGAATCGATCGATTTTTGGGAGGGTAGAAGTTTTGGGACAGAATGAGGGTTCTGATATCGCAGGTTCGCTGGCTCTCGCTAGGCGAGTGAAGGAGAAGCTTCGCCGGGCGAAGCCCAGCGAAAAGCTGGCGAATAATTCCAGAAAACTCCCAGTGGTCTTCGCTAGCAAGTTCTCCAGGCGAAGGTGAGTGGCGAAGGTTCGCCAGGCGAGCACATCAGCGAAGGGTAGCGAATCAAGTCAGTAGCTACTGACTTCTGTTCGCAGGCGAGTTCGCCGGGCGAAGGTCCCAGCGAGCATTCACCAATGGCTTCGCCAGGCGAAGGGTGGCGAGCAAGACATCATTGTTTCTTTTCTGTTTTATCCATCCAATGATTAATTGCTTGGTTCAATTATGTTAACCCTATGTTATATGAATAGCCTGTGTACTATTGTGATGTATTGTGGGTAGCCTTTGGGCGTGAATCCTAGATTATGATATATGTGTATTGTTTGAATTGATTAGGGATACATGAAAACATATTAAGGAATATGTGTGTATTATCTAATAAGTATGTGAATGCATATTGTTGTATGCTAATGCATGTGATGCATGGGAACATATCGTGGATATGTGTGCATTGTTTTGATGAATGTGATGATGGTATTGAATGTGAATGCCTTGAATTGTTATGAATATGTTATGTGTGCAATCATGTTGTAATTCTTGAAGGGATGAATTATTTGAATGCATGGGATTAAGATGCGGGAACGGTCTTAAGTGCATTTTTGTTGGTTGATTGCATATGCATCATTTAGTCAAGAGGCAATGTTTGCTAGTTTCGTGGAGACTAGTGACTTGTTCCAAACCTAGAAGGGTGGGTTTGAAGCCTAGGGGACGGGCTTTCTTGTTATCGGTCTAGAAGGGTGGACCCGGTTTAAGTGTAAAAACCGAAAAATGATAACAAGTGTTGGTACCACATCACATGGAGTTGCATTGAGTGTGATTGAGTCATATAGCATAAATGTCATTGATATATGAAGCATGCTTGTGACTGGGATGTTTTTGGATAATTGTGAAATATGCATGAAGGGATATGCTTGATGCGCGTTCATATTTGTTTATATGTACGACGTGATGAATACGACTATTAAAATGAATTGTGGTGAGAGATATGGATTATATGTAATTGTTACTTGTATATATATAATCTTATGCATTGATTATAATGGTAATATTTCTCACCTTTCTGCTGTTTTATAATGCTCTATGAGGCATTGCATATTAGGTTGCTGGAGGTTTCTTTTGTGAAGTATAGCTTCATTCTTTTGAGTCGAACTGCTTTGATTATGTAACACCGGGTAGTTAGGCTTGTATAACATTCTTTTGTGATACATTGTGATGTATCAGTTGATGATGTTTTGTAACATGAATGATTGATGAACAACTGGACAACATGTATTTATGGGATCAAATGTTTTGAAGTAATTCAAATGTTTTATTCTTCCGCTTTAATTTTAAATATTGAGACGTGGGTGTAAGGACTAAGTTCCTCTACTTTGAAAACTATTCCACTGTTGCATATTTTTATAGAGCAGGTGTTGAGTGTTTTATTGGTAATAATGTGACATACTTCTTCTATATCGTATTTTAAATCATACTGTGATAAAATTTATATGTGCCTATATATATTATTGTTTATTTGGGGGTATAGAAGGGGGTGTTATAGCAGTGACCATTGGTCTCCATCTGATGGGCAAGCTTCTGATGATCTTCTTCACATGATCAGCAGTTGAATAGCTTTTGTCCAGCACTTTTAAACCAGCTGTGAGGATCTGAAATCTAGAGATTATAGCTTCTATAGATTCAGTTTTTTCCATTTTAAAGGCTTCATATTTCTGGATCAGAGCCAGAGCCTTGGTCTCTTTAACTTGTGTGTTCCCTTCATGAGTCATCTTCAAAGACTCAAACAAATCAAATGCCGTTTCTCTGTTGGTAATCTTCTCATACTTAGTATGAGATATAACATTTAATAAGATTGTTCTTGCTTTGTGATGATTTCTGAACTCCTTCTTCTGAGCTTCAATCATAGATTTTCTATCAATTTTCTTGCCATCCCCATCAGTGGGGTGAACATAACCACCAATCACTAAGTCCCAAAGATCAGCATCACAACCAAGGAAGAAACTCTCTATTCTGTCCTTCCAATAGTCAAACTTCTCCCCATCAAACATAAGGGGTTTTGTGCTGATTCCATCCCTTTCTTCACATCTGTTGTTGCTGTTGGATGTTGAAGCTTCAACCATAATATCAACCAAGAAATATCAAGAGTTTTCTCACTGGATCTTTTCTGTTCACGGTGAAGTGATAGCATACACAGAACCGGAGCTCTGATGCCAACTGAAGGTGAGAAAATACTTAGAAGGGGGGGGGGGGTTGAATAAGGATTTTGAAAATATTAAGGCAATAAAAACACAAAGATTTTTGTCCTGGTTTGTTGAGCTCAACTACTCCAGTCCACCCTATCAAGAGTGATTTGCCTTTCTCCTCAAGGACTTAATCCACTATAATCAACTGATTACAATATCAACCACTAAGAACAACTGTCTTAGTCTTCTCAAGAACTACTGACCACAACTTGGTCTTCTTAAGGAACATTTACAATCAAATGTAAACTAAACAAGTGTTTGAGTGCTTCTAAGTAAGCTATATCACAACTGTGATTTACACTTAAGTTTAAGAACGTATGAAACAAATTCAGTAATGAGTAATAATTTGTATGAGAGCTTTTCAATGAATTTTTGTCAAAGTACGTCAACTGAAGAAAGTTGTTGAAGGCTTGATTTTATAGACTAAGAAGTCCAAGACGTTGCAAGCTTGAAGACCGTGTACTGCAAAGTAGCTATAGCCTTTTGTCTTCACATCACTTGACCTTTCTTAGAAGTAGAACGTTCAGAGAAATCCTTTTTGCTTGTGTTCTTGTGTCTAGCATAAAAGAGGAAAGAGTCGTTTGGCATAACCAACAGATATAACTTTGAATAATCTTCTTCAACAAGTTTCTAATTCACATCAATTAACATCAGAGCCTAGAGTGATCAGAGTTTTGATGTCTTCAGAGTTTGTTGTATCAGAGTGTTGCAGCAAGTGTGCTTCAGCGTGAAATTAATTAAAGCCGAGTTTAGAGATCAGATCCTCAGTACTTGCAGCGAATAGTACTATCAGAGTCTTCTGAAAAACAGTGCTTGAAACTCTTCATACAAAGTCTTCAGTTTACGCTTCAGATGCTTCTGTAGCTTCTGCTTCAGATCCTTTTGTAGGTAGCGCTCAAATTCTTCTGTAGGCAGCGCTCAGAGTCTTCTAAGAGATGCTTCTGACGCTTCAGAGCCTTGCGTAGTTCAACGTTCGGATCCATTTTTGCTTTCAGAAGAATATTAAATTTAATATCTGCAGCAAAAATACTTGAACAAATTTAGAGTATATAATTTCTTAATACAAAATTTCATAAGTGTTATCATCAAAACATAGAGATATAACTAAGAACCAATTTGTGTTCTAACAAGAGGCAAGTCTCTTAAAGGCTTCTTTTGCTTCATCGTGTAAAGTATTAAATGCGGCTTGTAATTCGAAATGTGACATTTTTGAGGAGTTTTCATATTTAGAGTGACGCACCTGTTTTTTCTTATTCTTTTGGTGAGCGGAAAGACATAAGTTCACAGATTCTTCTTCATCACTTGAGCTTTCATCATCAGAGGAGGAGTCGCTATCGCTTTCCCAAGCTAGATATGCTCTTTTCGGCTTTGATGACTTCTTATGTGATTTACTAGATTCCTTTTCTTTGCCCTTTTTGTTTAAAGGACAATCCGGTTTGTAATGACCGGACTTTTCGCATTTGTAGCACGATCCTCTGGATTTACTTCCTTTGGTGTCATTATTTCGAGAGTTCCTTGATTGCTTTCTGAAGTTGACAAGGTTCTTTTCTGAGTGTTGAATGTCGTTCTTTCTCACATACCGATTGTAGCGCTTTACGAACAGCCCCATATCCTCACTCTTGTCATCTTCTTCATCGTCACTTGATGAATAATCATTGTTCTCCTTAGATTGAGACTTCGAGGAGGAAGTCTTGAGAGCAATAGATTTCTTCTCAACAGTCTTTGTTTTGTGCTTCTTTTCTTTCTTTTCATGTTGGTCGAGGCTTAGGAGCACGTGTTCGTGCTCTTGTAGCTTTCGGAATAATGTTGTTAAGTCCAAAATTGTGAGGTCATTTGCTTCTTTGATGGCGGTTACTTTCGGCTGCCATTCCCTGTTAAGACATCTCAAAATTTTGTTAGTGGCAACATCATTGGCCATTGGCCTACCAAGTGAATGCAATCTATTGATAAGATGAGTAAATCTCTTTTGCATGTCCACAATGGTTTCCCCTTGCTCCATGTGAAAGAGATCAAACTCTTGTGTTAGTCTGTTGATTCTAGCAAGCTTCACATCATTTATCCCCTCATGGGCGACTTGAAGTGAGTCCCACATAGCCTTTGCCATAAGACAATGGGAAACTCGATAATATTCATCAACTCCTAACGAGGAGATCAAAATATTCTTGGCTTTCCAATCATAGTTGTATTTCTTCTCATCCTCATCCGTCCACTGTGCTTCTGGCTTAGGCACAATCTCATTATTTGCATTGGTCATGGTTATTTCCATTGGACCATTAATAATAACATTCCATACTTTTCTATCTATGGAATTTATGTGCACCCGCATACAGTCCTTCCAATAACTATAATTTTCTCCATTAAAAACGGGAGCTCTATTATAAGCCCCTTTAGGTTCGTTCGCCATTTTCTATCAAAGTTATACTCGAAGCACGGAGTGAACCAGGCTCTGATACCACTTGTTAGACGATGGCTTAGATATAGAGGGGGGGGGGGGGTTGAATAGATCCCAATTAAAATCAGTCGGCGCTACCAATTAAAAATTGGTTTTCAAAATATTTGTTTTTAAATTTGCGAAAGCAGCCGTGGAAAAATTACGTCTAAGAACGAACTGTTATTAGAAGACCGGATATGCGTCTAGCCTTTTGGATATGATAATGAGCAAAATTTGATTCAACACACTAGTCACACTATTAGTTGATTTTATCACTTATTAGTAGTGTAACGCCCCGATTCTGAATTCCCATTAATTGTTGAGTCTTTTAATTTATTTAATTGATGTTTGTTTAAATTGAGAAATTATATATTGTTATTATGTGGTGTTTGCTTATTTTTATCTATTTTACCGATTCGGAGAGTTTTCGGGGAATTAGAGTAAAAAGGGCATTTTAGACATTTAGCACTTTAGTGTGAGAATTGATTGATAAGTGTTGGAAAGAATTTGAGAGGAAAGAAATAGAGATAGAAATAGAATAAGAGAGTAAAAAGGAAGAAGATAGTAACATAAGAAGAAAAACAAGAGAAAGAAAAGAGGAGAAGAGAAAGAGAAGAGAAAGTGGAGAGGAAAACCTAGAATCATCAAGGAATCATCACCAAAGCTTGCAATCGATCGGTAAGGGTGTGAAACTCCATCATCTCTTTAATGTGTATGATTGTATGTGTATGTGTGTGGATTTTGTAGAGTTTCTACTCTTTTTCCACTTAGGTTAGAAGTTGGTTTTGTGAGTAGAATGAGGTTTTAATCGGTTAGAACTCGGATTAGACGATGTAGTTTAGTCGGGTGATGGTTGGGTTGTGCTACTGTGACCGGTTTGGATTTAATCGGTTGGTTGTGTGGAGTTTGGGCTTTGAGACAGCCATGGAAGTTCTGTCTTCGCAAGTTCGCCAGGCGAATGGCAGCGAAGCTTCGCCAGGCGAAGCCCAGCGAGCTGTAGCGAAGCAAGTCAGAAGCTAATACCCTGTATTCGCTGGCAAGTTCGCCAGGCGAGGTGAGTTGGCGAAGGTTCGCCAGGCGAGTGGGTAGCGAGCCTCAGCGAGTAATTCCAGAATTACTCCCAGTGGACTTCGCTGGGGAGTTCGCCAGGCGAAGGCCAGCGAGCATTCGCTGCGTGGCTTCGCCAGGCGAAGGTTGGCGAACCTGGCAGTGTTATTTTGTTTTGCTGTTTGTTCATAGCATGATGTTTGGTTGATTCAATTATGATTAATGCCTATATGAATGATTGATGTGTGAACTGTTCCAACATGTCGTGCTGTGGGTGGCCGAAAGGCGTGAATCCTAGATTGTAGAGTAAATGGTGAATCTTGAATATTTGATAATCTTGTGTATTTGCTCGAATTGAATAGAAACGCATTGATGGGCTGATATGTGTGTAAACCATGTGTGGAATGGTGCATAATGTGAATGCATGATAGATATATGCGATGTATGTGATAAATGCAATGAATATGTTTGTGAGCATAGTATGCATTTTTGTGTCGATTGATCCCTCGGAGGATTTGCAGAACCTCGTATGATACGATGGTTATATTTGATTCCTCGGAGAATCGGTTGCATTGTGTGATTCCTTGGAGAATCGGTCATGACATGTAATCCCGTGGAGGATTGGTTAGAGTATTTGATTCCGTGGAGAATCTGCTGAGTACTTGATCCCGTGGAGGATCTGCTGAATATTTGATTCCGTGGAGAATCTGATGAATATTTGATTCCGTGGAGAATCTGCTGAGTACTTGATCCCGTGGAGGATCTGCTGAATACTCGATTCCTTAGGGAATTTGTTTAATGAGTCGGTACCGCATTTGCATCTGCATAGAGTCGTGTGTCGGTCTCTATGAGTTGCATGAGTCATCTGTGTATGATGCATTGGTTGTGTGAATATAACTGTGTATGTTATATGTGATTTGTTTGGAGGAAATATAGTGATTGTTCATGTGTATGTGTAGAGACATGATTATTTGTATATGCTTAATGTGGTGAGAACATAATTTGAGTATAACTTGTATAATTATGGAGTTATGTATATATATATATATATAATTTTATGCATTAACTGTTATGATGTTGTTTCTCACCCTTCTGCTGTTTTATAATGCTCTATGAGGCATTGCAGAGTAGGAAGCTGGAGGTTCTTTTTGTGAAGCGATGTCTTCATTCTTTTTGGTCAATGGCTCTGATATGTAACATCTGGGTAGTTAGGAAGCCTTTGACTCTTTTGGAGTTACATTTGTTTTGATTCTTTTGTGATACATATGTGTATGTATCTGCTGTGGATATGTTGTAAAGCATGAATTAACTGATGGTTGTATATACCTTTATGAATGTGATTGATTCAATATTTGGATGTTTCCGCTTTTATTCTAAATATTGAGATGTGGGTTACCCATTGTTGCATATCTATTTTGAGCAGGTATCATATGTGTTTAATTTCATGATAATGTGATGCGCCTCTTTTATACCATGTTTTAATTAAACTCTGATGAAATAAATTTTCTAAGTGCCTAATTGATTTATTTAATTTATTTGGGGGTATAAAAAGGGGGTGTTACATTAAGTGGTATCAGAGCCAGTGTTGAGTCAGTCGTGTCTGTCTTGTTGTTGTGTTGGTTGAACGGTTGTTTAACCTTGTTGTTATTTTTGGGAATCCTCAGAATATGGCAGGTCGTAATGACAATGCTATGGCAGCGGCGTTAGAGGCTATGGCCAGAGCTGTGCAGGGTGCACCTAACGTGAATGCGAATGATGAGTTCAGGAAGAACCAACCACCGGTGTTTAAAGGGAGATTTGATCCGGATGGTGCTCAGATATGGTTAAAGGAAATTGAGAGAATTTTTAGGGTGATGGATTGTGCTGAAGGGAATAAGGTGAGACTAGGGACTCACATGCTGAGAGAAGAGGCCGATGACTGGTGGGTCAGCATGAGGCAAGTTCTTGAGGTCGACGACGAGGAGATTACGTGGGATTTATTTCGTGCTGAGTTTCTAAGGAAGTATTATCCCGAAAGTGTTAAAGGGAAGAGAGAAATGGAATTTCTGGAATTGAAACAAGGTAATATGTCGGTGGTGGACTACACCGCTAAGTTTACTGAGTTAGTGAAGTTTCACCCTCACTATGATGCGGTTACGGCGGAATTTTCCAAATGTATCAAGTATGAGAATGGCTTGCGTCCAGAGATAAAGCAAGCGGTGGGTTATCAAAGGATACGAAGATTTTCGGATTTGACCGAGTGTTGTAGAATTTATGAAGAAGACAGTAGAGCTCGTTCTACTCATTATAAAGGTTTGAGCGAGAGGAGAGGGAAGCAGCAAGTACGAAGCGGACCTTATGTGACGCCTGCTGAGAAGGGCAAACATAAGGGAAACTTTGATAGGAGACCCGGAGGAGGTTCCGGTGCGATCAAATGTTTTAAGTGTGGCGTGATGGGCCACAAGTCTTATGATTGTGGAAAGTTCAAGGCGAAGTGTTCCAACTGTGGACTCTTTGGTCATGATGCAGCAGAGTGTAGAAAGAATGCTGTGAAGTGTTTTAATTGTGGCGAGGTGGGTCACATTAGCCCGAATTGTACCAAACCGAAGCAAGCTCCGGCGGGCGGAAAAGTATTCGCATTAGCAGGTTCAGACGCCACTAATGCGGCAGATCGTTTGATTAAAGGTACATGCTTTATTAATGATATGCCTTTAGTTGCTATTATTGATACTGGAGCGACTCACTCGTTCATTTCTCTTGCGTGTGCTAAGCGGTTGGATTTGTGTATGGTTTCTTTGAGTAGTGGTATGGTTATTGGGACTCCCGCTTCGGGGTCGGTAACTACTTCTTTGGTGTGTGCAAGTTGTCCTTTGACCATGTATGGTAAGGACTTCGTTATGGATTTAGTGTGTTTGCCGTTGGAAGGTTTGGACGTAATCTTGGGTATGAACTGGTTGCAATTTAATAGAGTTCATTTGGATTGCTATCACAAGTTAGTAAGGTTTCCTTCTTTGGAAGATGGTGAAAACGAGAGTTTTCTTTCCACTAAAGAGTTGAAGAAACTTTTAGCGGACGAAGCTCAGTTGTTTGGTTTGTTTGCATCGTTGTCGGTGGAGAGCAAAGTTGAGCTCGACGTGTTTCCTGTGGTTTGTGAATTTCCTGAAGTGTTTCCGGAAGACGTTGCGGATGTGCCGCCAAAGAGAGAGGTTGAATTTTCTATTGATCTAGTTCAGGGTACTAGACCGATTTCGATGGCCCCGTATCGGATGTCGGCATCGGAGTTGGTGGAATTGAAGAAGCAGTTGAATGATTTGTTGGATAAGAGATTTGTAAGACCAAGTGTTTCTCCTTGGGGTGCGCCGGTATTGTTGGTAAAGAAGAAGGATGGTAGTATGCGATTGTGTATTGATTATCGGCAGTTGAATAAGGTGACAATTAAGAACAAGTATCCGCTTCCAAGAATTGATGATCTGATGGATCAATTGGTTGGAGCCCGTGTTTTTAGTAAGATTGATTTAAGATCCGGTTATCATCAGATTCGAGTTAAGGAAGAAGATATTTCGAAGACGGCTTTTAGAACACGATATGGTCACTATGAGTATACGGTGATGCCATTCGGAGTTTCTAATGCGCCGGGTGTTTTCATGGAATATATGAACCGTATCTTCCACGAGCAGTTGGATCGTTTTGTGGTGGTGTTTATCGATGACATTTTGATTTATTCTAAGTCTCGAGAGGAACACGAAGAACATTTAAGGATTGTGTTGCGGATTTTGAAAGGGAAGAAGTTGTACGCAAAGTTGTCTAAGTGTGAGTTTTGGTTGTCGGAGGTGAGTTTTCTTGGACATATTATTTCCGGCAATGGTATTAGTGTGGATCCATCCAAGATCGATGCGGTAATGCAATGGGAGACTCCAAGATCGGTTACGGAAATTCGAAGCTTTTTGGGCTTGGCCGGTTACTACCGGAGGTTTATCAAAGGATTTTCAAGGTTAGCACTTCCGTTAACGCAGTTGACTTGTAAAGGAAAGGCTTTTATTTGGGATGTTAATTGTGAAGAGAGTTTCATGGAATTAAAGAGAAGGTTAACGTCAGCGCCAGTTTTGATTTTGCCGAATCCTGCGGAACCTTTTGTGGTTTACTGCGATGCTTCTTTGTCAGGATTGGGTGGTGTATTAATGCAAGATGGGAAGGTCGTGGCGTATGCTTCTAGGCAGTTGAGAGTGCATGAAAAGAATTATCCTACTCATGATTTGGAGTTAGCGGCCGTGGTGTTCGTTTTGAAAATTTGGAGGCACTATCTTTATGGTGCAAGATTTGAAGTTTTTAGCGATCACAAGAGTTTGAAGTATTTGTTTGATCAAAAGGAATTGAATATGAGGCAAAGGAGATGGCTAGAACTTTTGAAGGACTATGATTTTGGTTTAAATTATCATCCGGGTAAGGCGAATGTGGTAGCCGATGCTTTAAGTCGGAAGTCGTTGCACGTGTCTACTTTGATGGTTAGAGAGTGGGAACTCTTGGAGAACTTTAGAGATTTGAGTTTGGTTTGTGAGTTAACGCCGAGTAGTGTGAAGCTTGGTATGTTGCATGTCACGAATGATTTCCTTGCTACGGTGTGTGAAAAGCAAAAGTTGGATTTGAAATTGGTGGATTTGATGACGAATGGAAATGAAGATTTCAAAGTTGATGAATTAGGAGTTTTGAGGTTTCGAGGTCGTATTTGTATTCCCGATGATGCAGATTTGAAAAAGATGATATTGGAAGAGGGACATCGGAGTAACTTAAGTATTCATCCGGGAGCGAATAAGATGTATCAGGATTTGAAGAAGATCTTTTGGTGGTCTGGATTGAAAAGCGATGTTGCTCGTTTTGTGTACTCGTGTTTGACTTGTCAGAAGTCTAAGGTGGAGCATCAGAAGCCTAGTGGATTGATGCAACCGTTGGATATTCCGGAATGGAAATGGGATAGTATATCGATGGATTTTGTTACGGGATTGCCGAATACGCAAAGAGGACATAATGCTATTTGGGTGATTGTTGATAGGCTTACTAAATCGGCTCACTTTATTCCGATTGATATTACTTATTCTTTGGAAAGGTTAGCCGAGATTTATGTTGGCACTATTGTGAAGCTTCATGGAGTTCCTAAGAGTATTGTGTCGGATAGAGATCCTAGATTTACTTCAAGATTTTGGGAGAGTTTGCAAGGTGCCTTGGGTTCTAAGTTGAGATTGAGTTCGGCATATCATCCGCAAACGGATGGTCAAACCGAGAGGACGATTCAATCGTTAGAAGATTTGTTGCGTGCTTGTGTGCTTGAACAAGGTGGTGCATGGGACAGTTATTTAGCGTTGATTGAATTCACCTATAATAACAGTTTCCATTCGAGTATTGGTATGGCGCCATTTGAGGCTTTATATGGACGGAGATGTCGAACACCTCTGTGTTGGCATGAGACGGGTGAAAGGTCGGTAGTTGGTCCTGAAATGGTACAGCAAACGACGGAAAAGGTGAAATTTATTCGGGAAAAGATGAGAGCTTCTCAGAATAGACAGAAAAGTTATCATGATAAAAGGAGAAAGGATCTCGAGTTTCAAGAGGGAGACCATGTGTTTTTGAGAGTTACACCGGTTGCGGGTGTGGGTCGTGCTTTGAAGTCGAGAAAGTTGACTTCTCGTTTTATTGGTCCGTATCAGATTGTCGCACGAGTTGGTGCTGTGGCTTATCGTGTGGCGTTGCCTCCGAACCTTTCGAATTTGCATGATGTATTCCATGTCTCGCAACTTCGGAAGTATGTTCCGGATCCGTCACATGTGATCCCAATGGATGAAGTTGAAGTAAGAGATAACCTTACAGTTGAAGTTTTACCGGTTAGTATTTTGGACCGTGAAGTTAAGAAACTAAGAGGCAAGGATATTGCGCTTGTGAAAGTGTCCTGGGGAGGTACCGCGGAAGGCAACATGACTTGGGAATTGGAGAGCAAGATGCGAGAATCGCATCCAGAGTTGTTTGAATCAGGTGATATTTTCGAGGACGAAAATTTCTAAAGTGGGGGAGAGTTGTAACGCCCCGATTCTGAATTCCCATTAATTGTTGAGTCTTTTAATTTATTTAATTGATGTTTGTTTAAATTGAGAAATTATATATTGTTATTATGTGGTGTTTGCTTATTTTATCTATTTTACCGATTCGGAGAGTTTTCGGGGAATTAGAGTAAAAAGGGCATTTTAGACATTTAGCACTTTAGTGTGAGAATTGATTGATAAGTGTTGGAAAGAATTTGAGAGGAAAGAAATAGAGATAGAAATAGAATAAGAGAGTAAAAAGGAAGAAGATAGTAACATAAGAAGAAAAACAAGAGAAAGAAAAGAGGAGAAGAGAAAGAGAAGAGAAAGTGGAGAGGAAAACCTAGAATCATCAAGGAATCATCACCAAAGCTTGCAATCGATCGGTAAGGGTGTGAAACTCCATCATCTCTTTAATGTGTATGATTGTATGTGTATGTGTGTGGATTTTGTAGAGTTTCTACTCTTTTTCCACTTAGGTTAGAAGTTGGTTTTGTGAGTAGAATGAGGTTTTAATCGGTTAGAACTCGGATTAGACGATGTAGTTTAGTCGGGTGATGGTTGGGTTGTGCTACTGTGACCGGTTTGGATTTAATCGGTTGGTTGTGTGGAGTTTGGGCTTTGAGACAGCCATGGAAGTTCTGTCTTCGCAAGTTCGCCAGGAGAATGGCAGCGAAGCTTCGCCAGGCGAAGCCCAGCGAGCTGTAGCGAAGCAAGTCAGAAGCTAATACCCTGTATTCGCTGACAAGTTCGCCAGGCGAGGTGAGTTGGCGAAGGTTCGCCAGGCGAGTGGGTAGCGAGCCTCAGCGAGTAATTCCAGAATTACTCCCAGTGGACTTCGCTGGGGAGTTCGCCAGGCGAAGGCCAGCGAGCATTCGCTGCGTGGCTTCGCCAGGCGAAGGTTGGCGAACCTGGCAGTGTTATTTTGTTTTGCTGTTTGTTCATAGCATGATGTTTGGTTGATTCAATTATGATTAATGCCTATATGAATGATTGATGTGTGAACTGTTCCAACATGTCGTGCTGTGGGTGGCCGAAAGGCGTGAATCCTAGATTGTAGAGTAAATGGTGAATCTTGAATATTTGATAATCTTGTGTATTTGCTCGAATTGAATAGAAACGCATTGATGGGCTGATATGTGTGTAAACCATGTGTGGAATGGTGCATAATGTGAATGCATGATAGATATATGCGATGTATGTGATAAATGCAATGAATATGTTTGTGAGCATAGTATGCATTTTTGTGTCGATTGATCCCTCGGAGGATTTGCAGAACCTCGTATGATACGATGGTTATATTTGATTCCTCGGAGAATCGGTTGCATTGTGTGATTCCTTGGAGAATCGGTCATGACATGTAATCCCGTGGAGGATTGGTTAGAGTATTTGATTCCGTGGAGAATCTGCTGAGTACTTGATCCCGTGGAGGATCTGCTGAATATTCGATTCCGTGGAGAATCTGATGAATATTTGATTCCGTGGAGAATCTGCTGAGTACTTGATCCCGTGGAGGATCTGCTGAATACTCGATTCCTTAGGGAATTTGTTTAATGAGTCGGTACCGCATTTGCATCTGCATAGAGTCGTGTGTCGGTCTCTATGAGTTGCATGAGTCATCTGTGTATGGTGCATTGGTTGTGTGAATATAACTGTGTATGTTATATGTGATTTGTTTGGAGGAAATATAGTGATTGTTCATGTGTATGTGTAGAGACATGATTATTTGTATATGCTTAATGTGGTGAGAACATAATTTGAGTATAACTTGTATAATTATGGAGTTATGTATATATATATATATATATATATAATTTTATGCATTAACTGTTATGATGTTGTTTCTCACCCTTCTGCTGTTTATAATGCTCTATGAGGCATTGCAGAGTAGGAAGCTGGAGGTTCTTTTTGTGAAGCGATGTCTTCATTCTTTTTGGTCAATGGCTCTGATATGTAACATCTGGGTAGTTAGGAAGCCTTTGACTCTTTTGGAGTTACATTTGTTTTGATTCTTTTGTGATACATATGTGTATGTATCTGCTGTGGATATGTTGTAAAGCATGAATTAACTGATGGTTGTATATACCTTTATGAATGTGATTGATTCAATATTTGGATGTTTCCGCTTTTATTCTAAATATTGAGATGTGGGTTACCCATTGTTGCATATCTATTTTGAGCAGGTATCGTATGTGTTTAATTTCATGATAATGTGATGCGCCTCTTTTATACCATGTTTTAATTAAACTCTGATGAAATAAATTTTCTAAGTGCCTAATTGATTTATTTAATTTATTTGGGGGTATAAAAAGGGGGTGTTACAAGTAGAACTAGCACCAATGATCTATAATACCCACAAAGTAGGCAAATGGACTAAGTAAACTTTGGTGTAGGCAATTTATCAAACACTTGGTGTGCAATACACTCCAAGTGTGGTTTGGCTTGAGTAAGATACTTTAATTTCCTTGTGCAATGTATTGTTGCACTAAAGTTCAAAACAGTACTAGGTACTTACTCAATTCAACCCAACTTATGATATAATTGCTTATACTAAAATCACTTAAATCTTAAGCCAAAATTGAAAGTGCTGAAAAGTAAAAGGAGACAAAGATTTGTTGAGGCAGTTCCCCCGCCGTCCTCGCTTCGGGGTACGTCTGCCCTCAATTCTAATAATAGAATTGAGATTAATATATTAGATATAACTTGTAATATAGAAATGTTTATACAAGAATTGATAAGCAAAATGTACAATCAAGCCCTCTTGAAGTTGATGATGTTATCGCTTCTTGCTCCTTGATTCGAGTTGAATCAAGTTCTCCGATTGTTGTGAGTAGACCTCCGATTCCAGCCCCTTTGTTGAATCACCTTCCGTTCTTCAAACCCTCGGCCCGGTTGATCTTACGCACGAACAAATCGAACCTGGAACACTCTTGAACTCTTCACTGATTTCCGCTACTTGATTGGTGAAGACTACTGCTTCTCAATCACCTTCACTCAGCTGAAGTAGGTAGAGATAAACCGTACAGAAAAACCTCCAAAATCTCCAAATCTTGGAAGGTAAAACCTTCAAGGTTTTATCCAAGAAAAACCTGCCTTCAAAATCACCCCGAACCGGATTTCCGATCACGGCTTCAGACCTTATCACCTTGAACAAGATCAGAATCACCCCAAGAATTATTGTGTGTAATTGTTGTGTTGTGGGTTGTAAAAGATGAAGATTGATGAACTTTGATGGCACTTCTTTCACTTTTCTTGATTTGTGACAATTGACTCAAATTCACAATTGTTGTTGATAAACTGAACAAAGTTACTATATATAGTAACCAACCAAACACCAAACTTAACAGCTTTTCAAACATAGTAGCAAGCCTCAAAAAACAGCACTCACGAGCGAAGCGTCGACCATAGCAGGTCTATGCATCAACGCATAGACTGCAGATTTGGACAGTTTTGAAAATGCAGCAGTGTGCGCCGATCATAGGTCGGCGTGCGCTGACCCGTGAATAAAGTGATAGCTTCATGCGTCGACTCATGGTTTTCATGCGTCGACTCATACCTGCCTGTGCTGACCCATGAGAAAAGCGCAGATGTATGCGCTGACCCAACGGTCGACTCATGGCCTGAAATCTGCAGAAAATTGTTATTTATTTGGTTTTCTATGCATTTAGTCATAACCACATATCACACGTATATATTGTATAAAGTAAAGCACTTTAAATGATATAGGAAGGATATGATGGATGGAATATTTGCATTTGTCTTTTGTAGAGGCGGAACCGATAATGTCGATTCATCCATGATTGTAATTTGTCATCATCGAAACTCAAGATTGTATGTTGTATGACGGTATGCCCTCACAGTTTTCTCGTCAATGTGAACTTTTGATCCTTGATACAATGGATTCCTTATATCAGTGTTGTGTTATTTTCTCGCCAAAGCGAAGCTCTGGTTCAACCCAGTCAGCATCACAACAGTCTTGATCCCCTGTTGCATTTGCATATTCATTTGTATCTTAACATTTGCATGTATTTGTGTTTCAGGTGTATATTTTCTCCTTGATTCTAGTAATCTAATCCACTGTCGTTATGGAACCTGATTTGAAGAAGAATGTGCTATACAAGTTCTCGACACCAGAGATAGGACTTCTGCTCAAGCTAATTTTTGTGGCTGATCGTAGTGTGATGGAAGATTTAATAAAGGAGTATGGGAAGGTTATGAGTTTTGTCTGTAAGGACTCCAAGTTTGAGTTAGATGGCATTTACGCGCTGTTGCAATTTTATGATCCTCAGTTGCGTTGCTTCATGTTCCCAGGATATGTTTTGTTGCCAACTTTGGAAGAGTTTGCTCAATTAATAGAAATTCCTGTGTTGGAAGAAGTGCCTTTTGTGCACTCTGAGAAGGAGCCTGAGTTATCCAAGTTGGCTGGTGTTTTTCATCTCGATGTCTCTGAGTTGGAGGGTAATTTGGTACAGAGAAGTGGAACCCCTGGTTTTCCACTTCCATTCTTGATGGGTAAAGCTCAACATTTCGCTAAGGAGGGATGTTGGGTTGTCTTCAACGCTATTATGGCTTTGTGCATCTATGGGATAGTCTTGTTCCCTAACCTACCTGACTTTGTGGATTTGGATGCCTTCTATATCTTCGCTTCTAAGAATCTTGTGCCAACCCTTTTAGGTGATGTTTATCATTCAATCCAGTACAAGAATGAGAACAGATGAGGAAAGAACGTCTCTTGTTGCGCTCTATTTCTATACAGATGGTTTATTTCACATCTGCCTAAGTTTGGACCTTTTGTTGATATTGCAGACATTGTTGATTGGCCGGAAAGACTTATGGGTTTAAGGTCAGAGAATATTGTATGGTTTAACAGAGTTCTTTTGGGTATGGAGATTGTTCACAGCTGTGGAGACTTCCACAATGTTCCTTTGATTGGGAGGAAGGCATTAATTATAACTCTGCTCTCGCAGTCAGAAAATTTGGTTACGCTCTAAGAGAACCTCCGAAGGAAGAAGAAATATAGGAATCTCTGTATTTCACCAGTTTAATTGACAATGAGACCTTAATCAGATTGGAAAAGGCTTGGGGTAAAATTCACCGTAAAGGAAAACCTTCATTAGGCAGGAGTGATTGTAGAGCTTATGGGACATACGTGGAATGGATCCAGGAAAGAGTTGAAAGACTGTTGCTACCCTTTCCGGTCAGAGAACCTTTGTATCCCCTAGTAGTTGAAGAGCCAACAACAATTGATATTCAGAAATACAATCAACTGTGGGCTGAAAAGGAAGAACTACGCAAGGCGAACGAAGAGTTGGAGAAGGAAATCATTCAGCTAAGAAGTGAGAAAAATCAGGCCACCTACTCATCCAAGAAGCAGACAGATATATTGAACAAGATGGGTAGGGTATTGACAGAAGAGATTCGCGCTCGAGAGCGAGTAGGTCGAGACTTGAAGAGTGCCGATGATATTCTCAAGGATAAAAAGAAAGAGTTAGAGAAAGAACACTTGGAAATATCAAAGTTCAACACTCAATGGAATGCCATCTTGACTAATAACAAGGAGAGAGAAGATGAACTTCATCTGCAAATTGACAGGTTAGAGACTCAACTTTGAATCAAAGATGAAAAAGCTCCTGGAGAATCTGCTCGTCAGTATGAAAGCGACCACAAACTACGAGAATCTCTTGCAACGTTGGAAGAGTACAAGTTAAAAGCAGACCTGAAAAAGCCCAGACTTGAGGACGCATTTGGGGAGGATGCTTGGGAAGACTATGCTCAAGGCTTACAAGCTACCATCAGTAGGAGAGAGTTGCTTATTCGAGGGTTAATTTCCAGACCTGATCATCCTGATACGAAGGAGTTATTGGAAGAATTCCAGACTCGCTGTCGTACTTGATGCACTTTCTCTTTTGTATTTGTTATTTTGTACTCCGACCATCACCAGGATTGTTGGATGAGGTCGTGTTGACTCAATTGTATTTTCCTTGGTGATGTGTTGTGCGTTGATACTTTGTTTCTCATTCTATTTATGAGAGAGGTTTTATGGCTCCATCTGTTGGCTCTTCATTCTTCTGTTGTTCCCGTGGAACTAGAATCAAGGGGAAGATTTCCCTGAACCATATTTACATGTCTGCATTTTGCATCATTTTTCATATTACATTGAAGGTGTTTTGGTTCTGTTTACCTTATTTCTTTCTGTGGTTTTCTCAGCACTGTTTCAGGATTGAAGACCGCACAATTCACCGCTATTCAACTAGGGGAAATCAGCAAAAGGCAATGGATCAAATTCAGCTGGAACTGCAAGAGTTCAGAGATTGCATGGCGCAATTCATGGATCTAATGCAGGGGGTCGCTAACGGCCAAGAACAGCTAAGAACACTCGTTCAACCTCTGATTTCTAGGGTTGAAGGAAGTGGAGTTCTGCATGGTGGGACCGCTGTTGTTCCTCCTCCAGCTGACAATGGCACTTCTCATGCCAATGCCATCCCAACAGTTGTTATTCCTCCAGACGGAGGTAATCAGAATGGAGCCCATGTTCTAGGGGCAACGTGCGCTGTACATGGAAACACTGGTCCTTAGTGGGAGGAGGACGAACAAGATGATATTTTCTCCATGGGAGATCTGGAAGCAGGTTTGCAGTTTGATGAGGACAGGAGGTTCAAATTGATAGAAGAAAAGATGAAGAACCTTGAAAATCAGAATTCTCTTGGTCTAGACATTTCTAACTTGGGATTGATCCCAGGTCTGAGGATCCCTCTAAAGTTCAAGGTACCCCCGACTTTGACAAATACAAGGGGACGACCTGTCCTAGGGTGCACCTTCTTTCAGGACAATTTGTCTGGCCCATCTTTGGAGTGGTATATGGGTTTGGAGTCGGTCAATATTAGAAGCTAGAGAGACCTGGCGGAGGCCTTCGTCCGACACTATCAATACAATAGTGATTTGGCGCTCAACCGTGTACTGTTGCAAAATCTGTCGCAGCGAAGTAATGAGAGATTTAAAGAATACACACAGAGATGGCGTGAGTTGGCCGTAAGGTTTCAACCTCCAATGGTGGAGAGAGAGAACTCATTGACATGTTTGTAGCTACGTTACCTGGTGTGTACTACGAGAAATTAATAGGGAATATGTCTGGTAGTTTCTCAGATTTAATCATCATTGGTGAACGAGTGGAAAATGGTATTAAACTGGGAAAGATTCAGGCAGGAGAGGGATCCTCATCTGGAGGAGGAAGGAAGAATTTTGGTAACAAGAAGAGGGAGGGAGAAACGAACGTGGTTTCAGGATACAAGAATAATAACATAAATCAACAATATCATCGGCAACAGCCACAGGTCGCGAGTATTTCTATTCCGGTTGTACAACCTCAACAAGAACAACAACAACAACAATAGCAGAATTGCGCACCACGACGATTTCAAGACAGTGGGAGAGTAATGAATAGACAGTTTAAGACACCACTGATGTCGTACTCACAGCTCTTAAAACATTTGTTGCAGCTTCAGTTGATTCAGAAGAGGACTATGTCACCTTTACCTGGCGCGCCACCCCCAGGGTATGATGCAAACGCCAGATGTGAGTTCCATTCGGGTGCCTCTGGTCATCATATAGACAACTGTAAGTCTTTCAAACATAAGGTACAGGACCTTATTGATAGCAAGGCAATCAATTTTACAAATGATGCGCCTAATGTTGTTCAAAATCCTATGCTCAACCATGGAGCGACTGGGGTAAATGCTATTGTGGAGGAAGATCATCTGAATTTGGTGACCAATGTTGAAGAGTTGACAACTCCTCTGAGTTTTGTCAAGAGTAGGTTGTTGAAGGGTGGAGCGTTTCCAGGCTATATTGAAAACTGTGAAGGTTGCTCGGCTCATCCTGAGGGATGTGAGGACTTGAAAAATCATGTGCAAAGATTAATGAATGAAGGCGTGCTACAATTTGACAGAATTGGTGAAGAGAAAGGTGAGAAGGTGATTGGTCAAGAGCAGGATGAGGTTGCCACAATCTCAATTCCTTTTAGAACCATTAACATATCTGCGCCTCCAAGGCCAACTACCGTTATAATCACCAAGGCAGGACCTGTGCCTTACGAAAGCACTAAAGCAATCTCGTGGAATTATGGGGCTGGAGTCTTTTGCAATGGCAAAAAACAAGAGCTAAAGGGAACGAAGTTTGATTCTATGGATAATTTGCTGGGAACAGGCGGAATGACGAGAAGTGGGAGGGTGTTTGCACCTCCAGAGGCTAATGTTGAAAGACCGGATAAAGGAAAGGGGAAGGTTGTTGTTGAAGAAAGTTCTCAAGGGGGTGAGAAGGAAGCTTTGTTGAAAGACGCTGAGGAATTCATGCGTCTGATTAGAAAAAGCGACTACAAGATTGTGGACCATCTACAACAAACCCCGTCGAAAATATCAATCTTATCATTATTATTGTGCTCAAAGGCACATCGGAATTCCCTTCTGAGGATTCTAAACATTGCATATGTGCCACAAGAGATATCAGTGAACCAACTGGAAGGAGTGGTGGCACATGTGAATGTTGGAAATGGGTTGGGATTTACTGATCTTGACTTGACACCTAAAGGAAGAAACCACAATCACGCCCTGCACATTTCCATTGAGTGTAGAGGAGCTGTATTATCTCATGTTCTGGTGGATATTGGGTCTTCACTTAATGTGTTGCCCAAAAAGGATTTGATGAAGCTTGACACCCAAGGAGTAATATGCACTCCTAGTGATCTGATTGTGCGAGCGTTCGATGGAACGAGGAGGTTTGTGTTTGGAGAAGTGACTCTTCCTATCCAAGTTGGACCGAAGGCTTTTGACGCTGCCTTTTACATAATGGATATCCAACCAGCATACAGTTGCTTGTTAGGTCGGCCCTGGATTCACTCGAAAGGGGCGGTAACGTCGACCCTACATCAGAAACTAAAGTATATGGTGGGTGGAAACATTGTCACCGTCTATGGTGAAGAAGACATCATGATCAACCAATTGTCCTCGTTCAAGTATGTGGAAGTTGATGGGGAGATTCATGATACCCTATGTAAAGCATTTGAGGTAGTCTAGGTCAGAGAGAAGACGCCAGTTGTGGGCAGAGTCCCTGAGGTTGCTATGTCTTCATTCAAAGAAGCGCAAGTTGTGGTAAAGTCTGGATCATCTCAAGGATGGGGGCAGGTGTTGAGTATCCCTAATAAGAAAGATAAGTTTGGACTGGGGTACAACCCGTTGTCTTCTTCTTCACCGAGCGCTCCATGCTAC
This sequence comes from Lathyrus sativus, assembly GCA_963859935.3. NCBI lineage: Eukaryota > Viridiplantae > Streptophyta > Magnoliopsida > Fabales > Fabaceae > Lathyrus > Lathyrus sativus. Next base: position 206,084,918 of record OZ012741.1, read on the forward strand.
AGGGGACCGGTCCAGTTTACAAGTGGTGGAGTGATATTTGACCGAATCAACGCTATGTCGAGGACAAGGGTGATAGTGATTGTGATATGGATGCATGGACCCAGCCATGTGTTCCCTGTAACACCCATTTTAATTATTTAGACATTTTATTACTATTTTAATTATTATATGTTGGTGTGCCCTTTGGTGGGGGTGTGTTTGGTGATGATTGGTGGGTGTCCCTGATATGGGAGGATTATTGGTGGTGAATTGGTGTGAATATAATAATAAAATAAATAGTAGTAATATGGTGGTATTATTATTATTACTATTATTATTGTTATTATTATTATTAATTATAGTAATATTATTAATATTGGAGAATATTATTATTATTATTAATATTATTACTATTATTATAACTATTAGTGGGAGAATATTATTATGATTAGTATTATTATTATTAATAATATTATTGGTGGAGTATTATTACTATTATTATTAATATTATTATTATGGGTGAAATAATATTATTAATATTGCTCTGTGTATTATTATTATTATAATGATTATTATAATTATTTATATTAGTAATATTATATTAGTATTACTATTAAGATAATTATTATTATATTATTTTATTAAGTTATTATTATTATTAAGAGTAGATAATTAAAATAGGGAATGTGAGGGGTTAGTGGATTTTTTTACGATACATTTGGAGAGTTGGGAGAAAGAACGAGAGAAGTGAGAAGAGCGTAGAACGAGCAAAGGAACGAGGAACGGAAGAGAAAGGAGAAAGCCAAGAGACCAAATCTAGGAGGATTTCCATCGATCAAACCGATTAACAAGGTAAGGGGGGAGAAACTTGATTGGGATGGTATTTACATGTATAGGGTAGTGGGGATTCCTTAACCCCGTAGGAATGTATCGGTGTATGAAGTTTTATGTTGTCATGCCTATAATTGTTGATTGATATTGAGAATTGGTATTTGATAAACCAATGAGGAATTGATATATGTCGATGTTGATGAATTGTAGTTTTTGGTGAGTTTGGGGTATTGGTTGGGTTTACGGTTTTAGGGAAGTTTCTGTATAACCTCTGTGGTTTGGATAATGACCATGAGTATTGGTGAGATTTTGTGTAACCTCTGTGGCTTGGGTAATGACCATGATATAGGTTCTGAGATGTAGTTTAAGGAACAATTGATTAGAGTAGTGTGTGATAGTTGTAGTAATGATAAGGCATAGGATGGATGAAGAGTGATAAGCTTGGAATTGAGCAAGATAACAGTGTTGGACAGTAAGGGTGGGTTTTCGTATGATCATTGTGATGGTGTAATAGTGTATGATGGGTAGGATCACATTTAGGATAGAAACCCCTAAATGTCATGGTTTTGAAAAGTATGGTTATATGATATATGATGACATGATCTTTAAAAATATGTTGTTGGCTGTTATAATTGTCATATTATGGTAGGATTTCGAATTCTGAAACCGGGGCTTTTTACGGAATTGAAATCGGAGGTCCGGAAGGCCTCCAACGATGGAAAATACAGAATTTTCTGCATTCTGCGCTGTTTGCGTCGACTCAAAGCTGTATATTGGTGAATTTTCTGTTTTGACGATTTTGGCCATAGCTTTTGATCCGTAAGTCGGATTTAGTCCCCGTTCGAAGCGTTGGAAAGCTCTTGAATAGATCTATAACATGGTATAAATAATATAGTTATTTGCCAAATATTTTTATATCCAATATTTTTGGGGAGTCATTGTTTAATTAAATAGTAACTAAACCATGGATCGATTGAAATGATTTATTGATTATTTACTTGAGTTTAATTGTTGTGCACTTAGTGTGCTTGTGTTTATTGGTGGTGTAATATATATAATGTGTGGTGATGTGATCAGGAGGATCGTGTGCACTTAGTGTGCTTGTGTTTATTGGTGGTGTAATATATATAATGTGTGGTGATGTGATCAGGAGGATCGTGTGCACTTAGTGTGCTTGAGTTTGTTTGTCGTGCATTGTTGTCGTGCATTGGTGTCGTACATATCATGGTGTTTGGTGGGATGAATCATTGCTCAGGAGGAGTGTATGTGATTCATCCGTACTCCTTTGTGGAGAATGGTAGGGATAGATCATATCTCAGTAGGAGCGTAAGTGATCTGTCGGGGATAGATCATATCTCAGTAGGAACGTAAGTGATCTGTCCAAGGTTCGATTGAATGAACCAATGAGTCGGTACCGCATGCATGGTGTTGAGTTGCATATTTGCATTATAATATGTTATATTGTAATTTGAACAGTAGGTTCGTGATTGGTGTTGTGGGGTGAATATTGGTGTGTTGGTGTTTTACTACCTTGTTTACATGTATTATATTACCAATATATTTTTGATCATGTTTTCTCATCCCTTTGTTGTTGTTGTTGTGGTCTGTGCTTCCTCGGAAATACAGATAATCCAGGTGCATAGATAGCTTGGATAGCGGTGTGCAAGTCGAGTCTTAGGATGCTCTGATACGTAACACAGGATATGGGTGTTTTATTTGTTTATGTTAAACTTGTTGAAAATCCTGTGACGTATCACATTTTGGTGAATTATAATAATAAAGATTTTATGTAAATCTGGCGGATGGCTGAGAATGTTGGAATAATAATTTCCGCTGTATTATTTTGAAAATAATGAATAAAGTATTTTTGATAACTATTGGTGATGTGATATCCCACAGTTTTTGTGAAACTCTGATGTTTATTTATAATGTTTATATTTTATTTAACTTGGGAAGTGGGGTGTTACAATTGGTATCAGAGCAGGTCGGTCCGTCCGGCCAATGTTGTCTAGTGTTGTTGTTCCCTGGTATGCGATATGTGTGTAAAAACACTGTCGGTACATGTTGTTATTTAAACTTTGTCGGTAGAAGTGAAATGATTCCAGTGGGGGAGAAGTTGGTATTTCTCCGGAATGCTGCAGTGTTGTGGCTTAGTGTGTTACGCTCTTATAGTTTGGTAAAGATGGTTTATACCCCATCATGATTTCAGCTGTCTATTGACAAATTGAGGAACTGATCACCCTCAATCTCTTGTTAATAGTAGACGGGATTGTGTTGGATGGGATAGACGTGTCTTGCAAGCTTAGGTGGTGTGAGCAATGAATTGTCTTGAGTTAAGCTAAGTGCTTAAGGGATTATTTTGAGGAGTTGGCGTAAGACGGTGTTGAGGTGTGTATTTTGACGGAAACTTTGAATGTTAAGGAAAGTGAGAAATTGGGGTTTATCACTTAATTGTGATTGTCCGGAAGTTTTCCTGAGGAGGTAAATGGTTTACTATCGGAATGTGAAGTAAAGCTTACACATTGACTTCGTTCTTGGAACTAGTCCGATATGGGTGACTCCATATTGTGTGTTTGCATTAGGATTGAGAAAGTTAAAGAGTCAACTTGAAAACCTGCTGGAAGAGAGGTTCTTTTGTTTGAGTGTGTTACCATAAGGTGCACCAATTTTGTTGGTTAGACAGACAAAAGGTTTTGTGAAGCTTTGGGTGAACTATGGATAAGTGAACAAGGTGACTATCAAGGATAAGTGTTCACTTCCAAGAGTTGATGAGTTGATGGATCAACGGGCTGAAGGACGTGAGTTTTCCTTGGTCGTGTGAGCTCGGGTAGAGCTATTGTGGTTGTGGTATCAAAGGTCGAAGTTGTATAGCAATGGGAGGCTCCAAGATCTGTTGTTGAGATTAGGAGTAATTGGGTTTTAAAATATTTAAAGATTGAAAGTGTGTTGGATGGTCTCCTAGGTATGAAATTGTTGTTGTACGCTGAATTCCGATATCGCAGCTTTTTTTACGGAATCGAAATCGAACGTCGTAGAAATCATGTTTAATGGTTCTAATTCGAGGCTATATGTTAGGTGATTATGAGTATATGTTTGTTTCAAAGAAAGAAATTGAATCGGTCGAATTTTTGGACAAGAATGCAAAATCCCGTAGTAGTTTTTCGGCAAAATTCTGGTATTTCGGAAAACTTCGAAAATTCATAACTCTTGAACCGTATGTCCGTTTTGACCCCCGTTTGAAGCGTTGGAGAGCTAACGAGATGCTCTTTCCGGGGAAATTGGTTTTTATGTCAGTGGATGATCCAATTATAGCAGAATATTTGAAACGTGTAATTTGGTCAACTTTTACCGTCGTGATCGGGTGTGTTTGATGTGTTATCTTACTGTATGTTTTCGGTATATATCGTGGTAGCTGATGCTTCGATTTGGAAACCTTGTTTGTATCGAGGAAAATGGTGAAAAAAGTTGGAACCGGTTGGGAAATTTTGTGATGCGAATCTGGTCTGTGAAGAGACTTCTTATGGAGTTAAGCCTTGTATGTTAGACCGTACTAGTAGTATTCTTGAGGGGATTCGAGGAGGTCAGAAATCTGGGTTGAGTTGGTGAATTAGTTGGAATTGATAAATCAGAGTCGAAGAGTGGATTGTCGGGTTTGTGGAAATAGTACCATGATATGTTGTAATGGGGTATGTGGACCGGATGTTGTTGAGGGGAGTAGGAGTACTCGTGAAGAAATACATTGAGGTGGATGGAGTGTCCATCCCGGTGCTATGAAGAAGTAACCGAATTTGAGTAAATTGTTTTGGTGACCATAGATGAGGAGAGGAGTGGTTGAGGTTGAATATAATGGTTAGAATTGTTGGAATTCGAAGAGTGAACATCAGAGACTGTTGAGTCTGATGCAGCCGTTGAATATTCCAGAGTGGAAATCAGGTAGTATTTTCACGGATTTGGTGTTGAGATTTCTAAAGAATTGGAAAGACATAATTTTAATTTGGATTGTTGTGAGTGGATGAACTATTCCGTGTTAAGGATATATGAGATACATATTGAGGAAGTAGTGAAGTTGGATGAGATACTGTCGAATGTTGTGTTAGATTGAAATTTGAGGTTTATATTGAGATGTTGGATGGGCTTACAGGAAGCTTCAGGTACTAAGTTGAAGTTGAGTTCGGCTTACCATCCGCAAACTGATGGTCAGTCAGAGAGGACTATTGAGTCTGTAAAGAATTGGTGAGAGCTTGGGTGTTGGATGAGTAATTACCGTTGATTGAGTTACCTATAATAACGATTACCATCCTAGTGTCGGAATGGCACTATATATGGCTTGGTGAGATAGGGAGTGTAGGACTCTTCTGTGTTGGAATAAGTCGAGTGGGAGTGTTGTGCTCAGACCGAGAATTATGCTTGAGATGGCTGAGAAGATCAAAAGGATATAAGGAAATATGTGTTTTGAGAGTCACGTCGGTGACTGGTGCTGGTCGAGCTTCGAAATCTCGGAAGTTCGCACTGGGTTCTGTGGTTGTATCAGAGTAGCACAACGGAGGCATGGGAGGAGTAACATGTTAGATCGTTTTGCCGCTGTCGCTGTGAATTGGCATGACGTGTTTCATGTGTCTTCGTTGAGGAATTACATTGAATCAGGTGGGTGATGTACCAGTGAAAAATAATTCGATTGCGGAGGCATTGCTAGTTCGTTTGACGAACGAGAAACAACTTCGAGGGGAGGAGATAACTTTGGTGAAAGTGGCTTGAGGGGGGTGCTGCAGAAGGCAGTGTGACCTGAGAATTGGAATGAAGGATGCGGGAAGCGTATCCGGAACTATTTCCATCAGGTAATTTTCGAGGACGAAAATAATTAAAGTGGGGGAGAGTTGTAACACCCATTTTAATTATTTAGTCATTTTATTACTATTTTAATTATTATATGTTGGTGTGCCCTTTGGTGGAGGTGTGTTTGGTGATGATTGGTGGGTGTCCCTGATATGGGAGGATTATTGGTGGTGAATTGGTGTGAATATAATAATAAAATAAATAGTAGTAATATGGTGGTATTATTATTATTATTATTATTGTTATTATTATTATTAATTGTAGTAATATTATTAATATTGGAGAATATTATTATTATTAATATTATTACTATTATTATAACTATTAGTGGGTGAATATTATTATGATTAGTATTATTATTATTAATAATATTATTGGTGGAGTATTATTACTATTATTATTAATATTATTATTATGGGTGAAATAATATTATTAATATTGCTATGTGTATTATTATTATTATAATAATTATTATAATTATTTATATTAGTAATATTATATTAGTATTACTATTAAGATTATTATTATTATATTATTTTATTAAGTTATTATTATTATTAAGAGTAGATGATTAAAATAGGGAATGTGAGGGGTTAGTGGGTTTTTTTACGATACATTTGGAGAGTTGGGAGAAAGAACGAGAGAAGTGAGAAGAGCGTAGAACGAGCAAAGGAACGAGGAACGGAAGAGAAAGGAGAAAGCCAAGAGACCAAATCTAGGAGGATTTCCATCGATCAAACCGATTAACAAGGTAAGGGGGGAGAAACTTGATTGGGATGGTATTTACATGTATATGGTAGTGGGGATTCCTTAACCCCGTAGGAATGTATCAGTGTATGAAGTTTTATGTTGTCATGCCTATAATTGTTGATTGATGTTGAGAATTGGTATTTGATAAACCAATGAGGAATTGATATATGTCGATGTTGATGAATTGTTGTTTTTGGTGAGTTTGGGGTATTGGTTGGGTTTACGGTTTTAGGGAAGTTCCTGTATAACCTCTGTGGTTTGGATAATGACCATGAGTATTGGTGAGATTTTGTGTAACCTCTGTGGCTTGGGTAATGACCATGATATAGGTTCTGAGATGTAGTTTAAGGAACAATTGATTAGAGTAGTGTGTGATAGTTGTAGTAATGATAGGGCAGAGGATGGATGAAGAGTGATAAGCTTGGAATTGAGCAAGATGATAGTGTTGGACAGTAAGGGTGGGTTTTCGTATGATCATTGTGATGGTGTAATAATGTATGATGGGTAGGATCACATTTAGGATAGAAACCCTTAAATGCCATGGTTTTGAAAAGTATGGTTATATGATATATGATGACATGATCTTTAAAAATATGTTGTTGGCTGTTATAAATGTCATATTATGGTAGGATTTCGAATTCTGAAACCGGGGCTTTTTACGAAATTGAAATCGGAGGTCCGGAAGGCCTCCAACGATGGAAAACACAGAATTTTTTGCATTCTGCGCTGTTTGCGTCGACTCAAAGCTGTATATTGGTGAATTTTCTGTTTTGACGATTTTGGCCATAGCTTTTGATCCGTAAGTCGGATTTAGTTCGTGTTCGAAGCGTTGGAAAGCTCTTAAATAGATCTATAACATGGTATAAATAATATAGTTATTTGCCAAATATTTTTATATCCAATATTTTTGGGGAGTCATTGTTTAATTAAATAGTAACTAAACCATGGATCGATTGAAATGATTTATTGATTATTTACTTGAGTTTAATTGTTGTGCACTTAGTGTGCTTGTGTTTATTGGTGGTGTAATATATATAATGTGTGGTGATGTGATCAGGAGGATCGTGTGCACTTAGTGTGCTTGTGTTTATTGGTGGCGTAATATATATAATGTATAGGGATGTGATCAGGAGGATCGTGTGCACTTAGTGTGCTTGAGTTTGTTTGTCGTGCATTGTTGTCGTGCATTGGTGTCGTACATATCATGGTGTTTGGTGGGATGAATCATTGCTCAGGAGGAGTGTATGTGATTCATCTGTACTCCTTTGTGGAGAATGGTGGGGATAGATCATATCTCAGTAGGAGCGTAAGTGATCTGTCGGGGATAGATCATATCTCAGTAGGAGCGTAAGTGATCTGTCGGGGATAGATCATATCTCAGTAGGAGCGTAAGTGATCTGTCCAAGGTTCGATTGAATGAACCAATGAGTCGGTACCGCATGCATGGTGTTGAGTTGCATATTTGCATTATAATATGTTATATTGTAATTTGACCAGTAGGTTCGTGATTGGTGTTGTGGGGTGAATATTGGTGTGTTGGTGTTTTACTACCTTGTTTACATGTATTATATTACCAATATATTTTTGATCATGTTTTCTCACCCCTTTGTTGTTGTTGTGGTCTGTGCTTCCTCGGAAGTACAGATAATCCAGGTACATAGATAGCTTGGATAGCGGTGTGCAAGTCGAGTCTTAGGATGCTCTGATACGTAACACGGGATATGGGTGTTTTATTTGTTTATGTTAAACTTGTTGAAAATCCTGTGACGTATCACATTTTGGTGAATTATAATAATAAAGATTTTATGTAAATCTGGTGGATGGCCGAGAATGTTGGAATAATAATTTCCGCTGTATTATTTTGAAAATAATGAATAAAGTATTTTTGATAACTATTGGTGATGTGATATCCCACTGTTTTTGTGAAACTCTGATGTTTATTTATAATGTTTATATTTAATTTAATTTGGGAAGTGGGGTGTTACATTCCCGGCCAAAGCCTGAGCAACTAGACTATTGAAGAAGTTGTCCAAGTGACCCGTGAAGAGTAATTATCTTGTTTTCTGATTATGTGTGGCCCTATGTTCTACCCGGAGCATAATGGCCTTTGTCTGTAGGGCCTTATCCTTGTATATGTTTTAAACAATTGTTTTATCATTAATCAAAGGGTGTTTTTGCATTCAAATATATTGATCCTTGTTTTTTTTGCTTTTATTTTTAACAATAAAATGGCAATGTGGTTTGTGCTTGTTTGCATATCATTTTAAGTATCAAATCATCATCATTGCAGGTTTCACATAGCATATGCCACCAAATCAGACTCGTCTATGACTCGGTATGACTTTGATAATCCAATCTTTCAAGCTGAAGAAGAGATTGAAGAAGACGAAGACTTGCCTAAAGAGCTCTCCAGGTTGCTGAGACAAGAAGAGAAGGTTATTCTGCCTCATCAGGAGGAGATCGTAGTCGTCAACCTGGGTACAGAGGAAGATAAAAAAGAGGTCAGAATAGGGGCTGTTTTAGAGGATGATATCAAACAAAGACTGGTAGAAATGCTCCGAGAGTATAAAAATGTGTTTGCTTGGTCATATGAAGATATGTCCGGACTTGATACGGATATTGTGGTTCATCGCTTGCCTCTTTGAGAAGAGTGCCCACCTATGAAATAGAAGCTAATAAGAACCAGACCGGACATGGCACTTAAGATCAAAGAAGAGGTCCAGAAGCAGTTGGACGCCGAATTTCTTGTCGTGACGAATTACCCTCCGTGGGTCACTAACATCGTACCTGTACCTAAAAAGGATGGTAAGGTAAGGATGTGTGTAGATTACCGTGACATAAACAGAGCGAGCCCGAAAGATGATTTCCCGCTCCCCCACATTGATGTGCTAGTTGATAACACAACCCAATATTCAGTCTTTTCCTTCATGGATGGTTTCCTCGGGTATAACCAGATCAAGATGGCCCCGGAGGACAAGGAGAAAACGACCTTTATCACGCCCGTGGGGGACTTTTTGCTATAAGGTAATGCCCTTTGGATTGAAAAATGCAGAGGTAACCTATCAGCGGGCGATAGTCACTTTGTTTCATGATATGATTTATCATGAGATTGAGATCTATGTTGATGACATGATCGCAAAGTCACAAACGGAGGAAAAGCATCTGGTGAATCTGTTGAAGTTGTTCGAGAGGTTAAGGAAATTCAGACTAAGGTTGAATCCAAACAAGTGCACTGTTGGTGTACGGTCAGGAAAGCTATTGGGGTTCATAGTCAGTGAAAAAGGAATCTAGGTTGATCCTGCAAAAATAAAAGCTATACAAGAGATGCCAGCGTCGAAAACAGAGAAGGAGGTTCGTGGTTTCTTGGGTAGATTGAACTACATTGCAAGGTTCATATCTCACCTTACAACCACGTGTGAACCAATGTTCAAGCTATTAAAGAAAGATCAGGCGGTGGTCTGGAATGAAAATTGCCAAAGGGCATTTGAAAAAATAAAGGAATATTTGCAAGAGCCTCCGATACTGATGCCCCCAGTGGCAGGAAGACCGTTGGTAATGTACATGATGGTTCTTGAGAACTCCATGGGTTGAGTCCTCGGTCAATACGACGAGACAGGAAGAAAAGAACATGCCATCTATTATTTGAGTAAGAAGTTCACAATGTTAGGAAAGACGTGTTGTGCACTTGCTTTAGCCGCCAAACGCCTAAGACAATATATGTTGAATCACACAACCATGCTGATTTCGAAGATGGATCCGATTAAGTATGTGTTCGAAAAGCAAGCGCTTTCGGGAAGGATTGCTAGATGGCAGATGGTTTTGACAGAATACGACATTCAATACGTCTCCCAAAAGTCTATCAAGGGGAGTGTTCTGTTAGAATATCTCGCAGAGCAACCAATCGATGGTTATCGGCCAATGAAGTTTGAATTTCCTGATGAGGATATCATGTTCTTGAAAACGAAAGATTGCGATGAGCCATTACCGGATGAAGGTCATGAGATAGGCTCTCAGTGGCAAATGATTTTTGACGGTGCTGTTAACTCCTATGGTAGTGGAATTGGGGTCATCATTACCACTCCCCATGGTTCACACATACCATTTACTGCCAAGTTAACATTTCCCTGCACCAATAACGAAGCTGAGTATGAAGCATGTATCATGGGCATTGAATAAGTGATTAATCTAAGAATCAAGAACCTTGATATTTATGGTGATTCAGCTTTCGTAGTCAATCAGATCAAAGGGGAATGGGAGACTCGTCAACCTAACTTGATTCCCTACATGAACTATGCGAGGATGTTATTACCTTTCTTCGACAGAGTAGAATTTCATCATGTGCCAAGAGCGGAGAATCAGATGGCAGATGCCTTGGCTGCATTATCCTTGATGTATAAGGTGAATTATTGGAACGACGCTTCGAGAATTGTCATCTCCCGCCTCGATAGGCCAGCGTTCGTATTTGCAATAGAGGAAGCTTCAGATGGGAAGCCATGGTATTATGATATTCGAAACTTTCTTAAGAATCAGGAATATTCGCCTGGGGCATCGAGCCGGTATAAGAAGACCGTGAGAAGATTGTCTGGAAACTTTTATCTAAACAAGGATGATGTACTCTACCAAAGAAACTTTGACTTAGTTTTGTTGAGATGCATGGACGAAAAAGAAGCAGGTTTGCTTATGGAGAAAGTCCACGAGGGTGCTTTTGGTACGCATGCAAGAGGACATGCAATGTCTCGGAAACTGTTGAGGGCAGGCTACTATTGGTTGCCTATGGAGTCTGATTCTTTCAAATACGCCAAGAAATGCCATAAATGCCAGATTTATGCTTATAAGATGCATGTGCCGTGTCGCTACTCGAAAAATGCATCGCGGAACGACGGAGAGGCGAAAAAGAAGGACAGAAGAGTCGCCACCGAACTTTATTTATCCCATGAGGGGAAAGGAAAATATCGAGAAAACCTTAAGAAAGAAAATGGATAAGATGGTCTTGCGACCAAGAATGGGTTCGGAAGCCGGTTATGCGAGGGGAAGGTATTAGCACCCCTCGCATCCATCGTACTCGATGGGAACCATTTGCTTGTCAATGGGTGATTATATCTGCTTAAATATCATGCTATAAAAGTGTTTTCCAAAGCGTAAAGAAAGAGGGTTTAGGGACTAAGAATGGAGGCACAACAAGGAAGAAAAGGGAAAGGACAGACTCGGTAGGACTTCGCGGTCCTATGCCTACGTATTCTCAATAGATGTGAGAAAGTCATAGTCGACATAGTTCGGGGGACTACAGACATGAGGGGAATGTGCTCGGCAAGGATTGTGGCCCTTGTGCCTACTTATCTTTACTTGAATGAAGTAAAGAATCAGAGCAGCCGTAGTTCGGCCTACGGTTTGTTGATATTTTTATGGATAATGCTATCGTGCGCATTCTAGCAGTTTAGGTGTTTTTGCTGCTCGCATGTGAGGAGACTTATGCGTTACCTGTTTGCGGTAGAACGGACGTAACATATCCTTTTGAAAGATTAATTAGTTTTCGCCATGCGAGGCAAGATGTCACGTTTGATTGGTTGAATTGTTTTTAGGGGTGAGATAAGTCCTTAGATAGTAACCCCTACGGGTAGTACCCAATTCTTTACCTCAAAGTTTTTGTTTATGAAAGGGGTGTGGCGAAAGTAGTGTCTTTGTATTGAAAGACGAGTATCAAGACCACACACACTACAGTGAGTGTCCTGACACTCGAAGAGGAAGGAGTCTACACTCAATCCTCTCTTCTTTAATTCAATGTAAAGAGAACTTCGTTCTTCTTATTAAAGATGTTTTGGATTTGAATGGTGAGTACTTTTGCGAATGTAAACCTTACGGTACATGTCAACGCTCTGGATAGGAGAAGGCCTACGCCTAACCATTCCACTACCACTCAAGTTTTTGTTATGAAAAATGAGTTTGAAAATGCACTCGATACGAGACCGAGGTTTTAGGTCATAAAGTTTTCGGAAGGAAGTTATGAAAGGAGATAGATGGTGAAAGAGATTGGTGATGGATAAAGTTGTGTCCTCGTATTGAAAGATGAATATCAAGACCACTCACACTACAGTGAGCATCTTAATATTTTGAGGGGAAAAAGTCTACACTTAATCCTTTCTTAATATAATTCAATACAAAGAGGAAATGATTTTTATGATTGAAGATGTTTATGAAACTGAATTAGGTACGGGACCGAGGTTTTAGGAGGGAAACAATGTAAGTTCATGGTGGTAACCAAAAGAAAACAGAGCTTTGATATGTTAACAAACACAAAGGAAACACAAGTCAATAAATCTCACAAGATAAAAATAAGCATGACATAAGGGAAATTTAATCGAGACGTAAGGTAACGACCTAAGGACGAATCTACTAACAAGCAGGCACAAAGGATTATAAAAAACAAGCAACTATGAAATTACAATCCAATTAATACAACTGAACATCACAATGAAAAAGTTGCAAAAAGAACGGGTTGAAAATAATGCACGATGAATAAGTTACGAATATTTGAAGTTTGAAAAGATTTATGATAATAAAACCACACAAATAAATAAAAAGAAAGAAAAAGGGAAAAGCTGGGAGTTGAACCAAGGCCCTTGTATTTACAAACACACAACAACAACCAATGGTGCATAATGCGTGTGCTGGATGGAAATGGAAGAGAAGAAACAAAATAAATTCAATTACAAATGAAAATAAAATGCCCAAAAAGGGTTGATCCCAAGGATCGAACCCATGGCTGGCATGTGAAAGGTGAGTATGCACGCAAGTTGATTACCACTAGGGTGGCTGTACATCCAATTACAAAGCCACCCCCATAAATACAAAAGGTATGTTTCATGGTTTTCTGGGCAAGCTGAAGGAAGCAAGAACAAGTGAAGATGCCGCATGCGTTTTGATTCATAACTATGTCAAATCTTAATCTTTTTTGATGAAATTTTAGCCTAACTAGACTGTTTTTTAACAAGGATTACGATGGTGCCAATGAAATTTTGAAATAATACCTCCAACTAAAAACACGATGCAAGATGCAAGATTGACAATTGAGTTGCATTTTGAAAACTACCACCCAATCTGAGTTCATATACATGTAAAAGGCATTGCATACAAGACATATATACCATAACAGAAGTAATGATCACTTAAGGCTCAAACATAAACTAGTAGAATAGGAAATGGCACATGAGTTGCAAGTGAAATCATGAAAATGCAGCAACTATCAAGACAGATGGGAAGATTACAAATCAATACATAGCCTAAAAGTCGTAATCATGTTAATGATGATGTTCTCAAGTCAAACAAATCAATTCAACAATGCTCAAGCAAAGAAAAGAAGTAGGATGTATCATGACAGCATATTGGATGAATTGGAACAGCAGGTCAACATGGATATATACATTAAAACCTGATCAATCAAAACAAGAACATCATGAGGTAAGAATGGATCAAAACAGATCATTTTGAAGGTGAGATGAAGAAAGCAACTGAAAACAGATCAAAACAAACAAGATGCACATATCAAAATCATAACAAAGGATGAGTTTCAACTCAAAAAGTAAGCATATGCAAATAGAACAACAACTTGGTATGTTCATGGCAGATTTTGCTTAAAAAATGCAGTTTGGAAGGGATATGAAGAATCAGGTAAGAATGGATCAAATAAACAATGTGTACACATCAAAATCATGATAAGGAATGAGATCATGCATAGAAATCAAGCTTATTGTAGCTGGCACAGAAATTGACATGTTGGTGGTAAGAAAAAGTTGAACTGTCTTGGCACAAACTTAACATAGCAGGGCATTTTGGCCAGCAATGAGTTTTTTGAAGAAACAAATGTTATGCACATGCCATAAATATGCCAATAGATGAGTACATGCTCAAGAAATGGATTAAAACATTACCAAACAGAAAATGGCCTTGTGAAACTCAAGAAAATGCAAAAGGTCAATTCATGTAGGCAACAAACAAGTTCATGACAGTTAGGATGATGGAGGATCACATAAAAATTTCAAATAAGTAGAACATTGATTCTAGATACATGGATCAAGAAGAAATCAATTGAAACAGAATATGATCTATTGGCTCAAAACATTTTGACAGCAAAACTCAAGAAATCTCATAACAAGCCTTAATAAACATATCTCATGTTTTCATCATTTTAACAAGCTTAAATGGACAAACCAAATCATATAAACACATATCAACATTTTGGAACACTTAACACACAACATGTCAAACACAAACCTCTTAACACCAAACTCAATGTAATGGTAAAAGTGAAATAACATAAGTGTGAGAAAAAATGCCACAATAGATTCAAACATGGTCTAGGGCAGGGGGATCTCATGAACAATTTACAAATCATCCAAATATCACCAAAGAACAAGGTTTGACAGTTCTAAAGCAAGCACACCACATTTCAATATTTAGATCCTTAAAAACTACCATATAGACACAAATCTTCATAAACAAGTTAAACATAATATCAAAGTACCATATTGGTAACATATCATCAACATGTCATTCACAAATGAAACACTTTAACAAAAGCAAGTATCATAACCATAAGACATGAGTTCTTGATAAAGAACTAAAATGGGGCAGCAAGACTACATTTCCACAAAATCACTTCAAAATGATAAAAAATGACAATGTATGATCAATAAAGAAATTGAATATCACATACCTCTTGTAGACAAGTCTTGAGCAAGCTATGAAGCTGAGAAACCCAGAGACCTTCTTCCTTGGCAAAGATTTGAAGCTTGCTTCCTCTTGAAGCAATGAATCACTTTTTAAGACAGTTGGAGTTGTGTAGTTTCCAGCTCGTTTGTTAGAGTTTGGACAGTTGAGATATGATGTATATGAGGTGTTAGGAGTGTTAGAATGGTAGGAAATGTCTCAAGTAAGGATTTGGTTTTCAAAGTGCAAGAAAGTCAATATACTAAGGTGTGAAGGTTGACTTTTGTGAAAATGAGGTTTTTGAGTGGTTTGAATGTATGGACACCTTCTACACAATGTTTATGGATTGTGTAAATGGTTTTGGGTGGCTTGGAAATGGGAGAACTGAGTTTGAGCAGAATTTTGCTCAAGACAGCTTTTTAGTGAAAATGGAGTTTTTGAAAAATGAGATTCTTGAGGAAATGGTGGAGAATTGAGAGCTATTGTTTCTATTGTTTTTGGAGAGTGCTCTGGTGTCCCTAACATCAATGAGGATGCCTCTATTTATAGTGAAAGCAAGGGTGAGGGAAGATTTGTATTTTTCAATTTTGGAGGGAGATTATGAAGCTTTGGAAGTGAATCTTGCCAAGATCTTCACATATCAGTTCTAATGGCTCAAGGCAGGTCAGAAAATCAAGTGGAGAGGTACATGAAGTGAATGAGGTGAGCTTAGGGTGTAGAGTGAGCAGCTGCAACAGTCCTTGGGTGAAAAGTTTCTCTTTCCTCTTACACATTTGATTATTTTATTCCAAAATGCTTGCAACTTGCCTCTCTCTCTTCACATCTCTCATTTCTATGCATTTTCATTCATCCATACATCTAATTATCAGATTGGATCATGATCCAAGGGTCAAGGATAGCTCAAGTTGTGGAAATCTGAAATTTGAGAAGTCTTGACATAGTGGTTTCAAGTGTTGGCAACCCTAACTTCCATGGCCCATAACTTTCTGCTCACACATGCTATTGAGGCGTTCTACCACAATTTTGAAAGCCCTCAAGTAGCTCTATAACTTTCATATTTTGGAGATTTCCAAATTCTAGATGGAACTAGGTTGAAAAACCCTTCCAAGTTGCTGAAAAAATCACTTAAAAAGGCTAAATAACTTAGAATTTTTCCAAGTTATTTCCCTTCTTAAAATGAATCTTGTCATAACTCCAAATGTATGCATTTTTTGATCATGGACCACTTTGAGGCTTTTGTAGGACTTGCCAAGAGCTTTCCAATGAGCTTTGAACCCTCTCAATTGGATGTGTGGTTGAGGAGTTATGGTCTTGCCCCTTTCAAAACCCTAATTCCCGATTTTTGCAATTACTTCCTAACCCTTGATCCAATGGTCATGAAATTTTATAGGAAGGTGTAATATGACATAAGGAACATTTTTGATTCTTATCTTGAGGTCAAATTCCTTATTGTTGAAGAGTTGACTTTTCGATCAACCGTTCGATTAATCAGTGACTACCGAGTCGACTGTTGACGATCCGGGTATCTTAGGGCCTTGAATCTTCTTGGATGGACTTCATTAAGCCATATAAACCTTATGAATCAAGATTTCATCATTAGATCACCTTTCATATCAAAAGTCAAACTAGAGTTGACTTTTCGTGATCGAAAACCCTAATCGGGCCTGAGCTGCATTGTCTTCAATATTTGAGTGCCAACCTCAAATTGAATTCATGCTTGAACCAAAGTAGCATCCTTGACCCTATTTCATGGGAAATCAATTCAAGACGTCGACTGATCAAACCATTGAAACCTCGACTTTCAACTGTGCGAAAACCCTAATTTCCCCTTTTTGCTTGGACATTGTGCAGATGAACTAGGTGATCATTCTAACTCCACCATGACTTCTGAGATACTCAACAGGATTCTTCTTTCTTTTTTTTATGATCCTGATGACTGGTACCAATGCTTTTGATAAAAAAAGGCGGGCAAATTTAGGGTATGACAGATGCCCCTATCTAATCGGCTTAAACCTAGTAAGACGAACTACCACAACATTCATTCTTTCGAGGTAGAAGATGATTAGATATAAAAGACCCTGAATTTGTCTAGGAAAATAAATAGTTGGGAATGGGATACTGGATACCTTGCAAAGGTTGCTAACACCAAGAGGATGTTAACAGAGGAAACTTGACACAAAAAGGATGACAAGCCTATCACCAAAAGGATGATAGTACACTCACAATGCTGCTCTGAAATCAAAAGAAAGTAAAGGACCCACTGCCAAAAGGATAATGGAAATCAAGCTAGTCATGACATCAAAAGGATGTCAGACCCATCACCAAAAGGATGATGGAACAGAGAAGAAATCATCCCTAACACCAAAAGGATGTAGGGAATCCATTATCACAAGGATAATGGAAAATACGCTAGTCATGACATCAAAAGGATATCAGACCCAACATCAAAAGGATGATGGAGCAGAAACAAGATTAACCCTAACACCAAAAGGATGAAGGGAATCCATTACCAAAAGGATAATGGAAAGTACGCTGTAAGCTACTACCATAGAGAAGGATTGATAATAACTCCCATGAGGAACGCTCATGTTACCGAATGATGTGCCCCTGATCAGGCTGAAACTGCTTTGGATAGACCCACACTTTTTGCAAATAATGCCCCTGACTGGGCTGATGGTCGTTTTAAAGCTCTGGAAATGATCCAACCAAAAGTTGCACCACTCCGTGGGGGAACACCCATGGCCATGCGGAGCCTGCCCCTGACAGGGCTGATGATCTTGGAAATCTTCAAGATTGATTTTGGATCTAAGCTCGCACATGCGAATGTTTGATGACGATAATGTTCCAAAAATGGAAATGCAAATGCAAATGCTGACGCGTGGAGATGCAAGAGCTAGGGAAAGAATGATATGATTCTGGGTATGCATACGATGCAAGATGCTTATGAGTTCGAACACGATGCGTATGATGCATATGATTATGACGAGTAATTGGAAATGCAAGCGCCGACATGGCGGATTTTGGTAGTTTGCCAATGCAAGTTGGACTTTGGGTTTAGGTGGGAAGGTAGAGGACAAGCCTGACTTCCTGACATCATCTTTTCATGATGTAATAAAACTTGGAGGTGCTGAAACCTCCAACTTGGGACCAGCTTTGCCAGGCTTGGCGGTCTTGTTAGTCAAGTCGTTTCAAGATTTAAAGCGGTGTTTCTGTGTACTCTAATGGAGTCGTAGTCACCATTTAATTACCCTAAAAGAGTGAGTCGTCCCTTAATTCAACTTACCATAATGTCATTATATGTAAAACCCATCATCAAATAAACGAAACTTGCAACCATATGGTAAAATAAATAAAAAATAGAGAAAACTTTGATGAAAGTAATTTTTATTGATAAAAGCCCCCTAAATGGGAAAATTACAAAAGGAGGTAATTCCTAAAAGAGGTAATTGCTTTGAAAGAAATATATAAAAGCAACTAAGGCAATGTTGGAAACGATTCCTGCCAAGTTTCAAATCCGTTATGGCCCATATGTCTCTGAAAACCCTTCATGCTTTGCTTCTGAATGCAACGATTGAATTGATCTTTCTCAGTCGAGAGCTTGATGATTATGGAGGAGGGTTCACACGTCTTTTCAAGATGCAGTTTTGCCTTTTTCGAATCCCTAACTTTTGCCTAAGCCGCCCTTTCGGGTTTTCAGCTTACCAGGATATTTTACTTTTTTTTTATATATATATAGCCCCTAATTTTTGCCTGAGCCATTTTTATGGCTCACCAGGACGCCCATTTTTGCGTGGATTTTCTTTTTGGTCCACCGGGTCTATTTTCAAGCATAATATTTTTAACTGCATCCGAATTCACAGGGGACGGAAGATCATCACCGTCCATGGTCGAGAGGATCAAGGCTCCTCCAGAGAAAACCTTCTTTACTATGTATGGGCCCTCGTAATTTGGTGTCCATTTGCCCTTTGGATCAACGTGAGTTGGCTGAACTTTCCTCAGTACCAAATCTCCTGCTTGAATGTGTCGTGGGCGAACTTTCTTGTCAAAGGCCCTCTTCAATCGTTTCTGGTATAATTGTCCATGACAGATGGTTGTCATGCGCTTCTCGTCGATGAGATTAAGCTGGTCGAGTCTGGCATGTATCCATTCGGCTTCATCTAGCTTGACGTCTGCCAAAATTCTCAAGGAGGGAATCTCTACTTCGATGGGCAATACTACTTACATGCCATATACGAGAGAAAATGGGGTTTCCCCTGTGGAAGTGCGCACTGAGGTGCGGTAGCCATGCAGTGCAAATGGAAACATCACGTGCCAGTCTTTGTAAGTTTTCACCATCTTCTGGATGATTTTCTTGATATTCTTATTTGCCGCCTCAACAACTCCATTCATTTTGGGTCGATAAGGTGTTGAATTGTGGTGTTCCATCTTGAAACTTTTGCACAATTCTTCCATCATCTTATTGTTGAGATTTGAATCGTTGTCCGTAATGATTTTATTCGGGATTCCCTATCGACAAATAATCTCTTTCTAGATGAAGCGAGTCACCACTTGCTTAGTGACGTTGGCATAAGATGTAGCTTCTATCCATTTGGTGAAGTAGTCAATGGCCACTAAGATAAAACGGTGTCTGTTCGAAGCAGTTGGCTCGATGCGTCCAATTACATCTATACCCCACATGGAAAAAGGCCAAGGCGAAGTCAATACATTCAGAGGGAGTGGTGAAGTATGAACTTTGTCTGCGTAAATTTGGCACTTGTGGCATGACTGGACATGGAGACAACAATCCGTTTCCATCGTCATCCAATAGTATCCCGCCCTCAAAATCTTTTTAACCATAGTATGACCACTAGCATGTGTTCCAAAATATCCTTCGTGCACTTCATTTATGATGCATTCTACTTCATGTTTATCCATGCATCTGAGCAAAACTGAATCATAATTCCGCTTGTACAACACGTCACCGGTGAGGAAGAACTTCGAGGAGAGCTTTCTGAGGTACTTCTTGTCAGTGATAGTTATGCCTTCTAGATATTCCTGTGTCTCTAGATACCGCTTGATATCGTAGAACCAATGATGATCATCAACTTTAGGTTCCTCTGCATCGGCTGCCAGGAAATAAGCGGGTTCATCCAGATACTCCAGACGGATGGATGGCGCTTCGTTCTCCCACTTGACTTGAAACATGGACGCTAGTGTTGCTAGAGCGTCAGCCAACTGATTTTCCCCTCTGGGAATATGATGAAAAGTGATTTCATCAAAGTATGGGATCAGCTTCAAGACGCGACCTTTGTAAGGAATCAACTTGAGGTCAAGTATTTCGTATTCCCCTTTAATCTGGCATATGACAAACGCAGAATCTCCATAGACTTCTAGAATCTTGATCTTATTATCAATAGCAGCTTCAATTCCGAAAATACAAGCTTCGTATTCGACCATGTTGTTAGTACATTTGAAGCATAATCTGGCGGTGAATGGTAGGTGAAAACCAGTCGGAGAAGTGATGAATGCCCCAATTCCACAACCTTTAGCATTTGCAGCACCGTCGAACACGAGCGTCCATCGCGACCCTGGTTCGGGTCCATCATCTGGGCCTGGCATGGTATAGTCTCTAGCAAACATGACATCTTCGTCGGGGAAATCAAAGCGCATAGACTGGTAGTTGTCCATAGGTTGGTGGGCAAGGTAGTCAGAGAGTACACTTCCTTTGATAACTTTCTACGTAACATACTGGATGTCATACTCTGTTAATACCATTTGCCAACGAGCCACTCGTCTGGTGAGAGCAGGCTTCTCGAATATGTATTTGACAGGGTCCATCTTGGAGATCAATAAGGTCGTATGGGTGAGCATATATTGTCTCAAGCATTTTGCTGCCCAAGCCAATGCACAACATGTCTTCTCGAGCATTGAATACCTAGATTCACAATCGTTGAACTTCTTGCTGAGGTGATAAATTGCATGCTCTTTTCTACCAGTTTCGTCATGTTGACCCAACACGCATCCCATGGATCCCTCTAGCACAATCAAGTACATGATTAGGGGTCGTCCGGGTACTGGAGGCATCAAGATCGGTGGTTCTCGTAGATATTCCTTTATTTTCTCAAAGGCTTTATGACAATTATCATTCCACACCACTGCTTGATCCTTTCGAAGTAGTTTAAAGATGGGCTCACAAGTGGTCGTTATGAACCTAGCGATGTAGTTCAATCTCCCAAGGAAACCTCAGACTTCCTTTTCAGTTTTAGGTGTCGGCATCTCTTGGATAGCTTTGACCTTATCTGGATCGACTTCAATCCCCTTTTGGCTTACAATAAAACCTAGCAGTTTACCAGATCTTACACCAAAAGTGCATTTGTTGGGATTTAATCTCAGCTGGAATTTCCTTAGTCTGGCGAATAACTTTTCCAAGTGAATGAGGTGTTCTTCCTCAGTCTGGGATTTTGCAATCATATCGTCTACATAGCACTCAATCTCTTTATGTATCATGTCATGAAATAGAGTGACCATTGCTCGCTGATATGTCGCGCCTGCGTTCTTGAGCCCAAACGGCATGACCTTGTAACAGAAAGTTCCCCATGGGGTGATAAAAGTCATTTTTTCCATATCTTCGGGTGCCATCTTGATCTGGTTATATCTAGAAAAGCCATCCATGAATGAGAAGACAGAGAACTGGGTTGTGTTGTCTACTAGTACATCAATGTGTGGTAGAGGGAAGTCATCTTTCGGACTTGCTCTGTTGAGGTCTCTATAATCGACACACATTCGCACCTTCCCATCCTTCTTTAGTACTGGGACAATATTCGCTACCCATTGTGGATAGCTGGATACTGCCAGAAAACCAGCGTCTAGTTGCTTCTGCACCTCTTCTTTGATCTTGAAGGACATTTCTGGCTTCGTTCTCCTCAACTTTTGCTTCACCGGCGGGCAACCTTCTTTGAGGGGTAACTTGTGCATCACAATATCTTCATCTAGACCAGGCATATCTTTGTAGGACCAAGCAAATACGTTAACATACTCTCGAAGCAAAATGACTAGCCTTGTCTTAATCTCTGACTCCAAAGTTGCACCTATCTTGATTTCCTTGACGTCCTCTTCAGTTCCCATGTTGATGATTTCGACCTCTTCTTGATACGGCTGAATGACCTTTGACTCTTGTTTTAGCAATCTAGCTAGCACTTCTGGGAGATCACAATCTTCCTCGCAGTCTTCGTCGGCTTGGTAGATCGGGTTATCAAAATCATATCGGGCCATAGCGGGGTCATTATTGACAAGAACAGCAGAAGATCTGCACAATGAATGACTTCATTCTTTTAAGAAAAGATGAAAGAAAGAGAACCAAAACAGAACATTGCCTTTCAAAAATAATTTTATGTGCAAAAAGTAAAAATGAAAGAAAGAGAGCGTAAAATGGATGCGAAAATTTATTTATTGATGATAAGTTGTGCTTGTAAAAGCCAAAAGCCCTACAACATGATCCATATGCCTTGGGCAGAGCATAGGATTTTTTTAGGTAAAATAAAAACAGGGAATTACTCGTCTACTAGGGTAACTTCAGGGATTTCGACGACTCTCCACTTGCTCAAAGTTTGATTAGGCGCCCTAGGATACACCATGCACAGTTCTTCATGATCTTCGACTTTAGTTTCCAAAAACATGACTTGACCATCGACAAGGTGGCCCCCACTAGTAAAAACCAATGGATTTTCAGGCCCCTTGCCTCTATCAGTTGCATTCTTCTGCTTGTAACCTAGACCAGCTCCATTTTTGTTAACGGGAAATTCCAACACTCTGCCCCATCCTCGCGGATGTCCTTCCTCTATCACTGTTCTTGCGTCCTTCCAAGTCACTATTGAAGATGCTGGCTTTTCGTAAATCATTTCAACATTGATCACTTCAAAGGCTTGAAACGGGGTCTCATGCACTTCACCTCCTACTTCCACATAGCGGAAAGAAGCCAGATGGCTCACGAGAACATCTTCCTCCCCTTCGATAATGACCATCTGATTGTTAATCATAAATTTGATCTTTTGATGCAAAGTTGAAGTTACAGCACCTGCAGAATGAATCCACGGACGACCAAGGAGGCAATTATAAGCGGGATATATATCCATTACATAAAATGTAATGATAAAAGTATGAGGTTGAATCTTGATCGGGAGATCCACCTCTCCTACCACAGTTCTCTTAGCTCCATCAAAAGCTTTTACAATAGTCTGACTTGGCTTCATCACAAGTCCTTCAATTGACAGCTTGCACAACGAGCTCTTGGGCAACACATTCAGCGATGATCTAGTATCAATAAGTACTCTAGAAAATACGACATCCACACATTCGATAGTAATGTGTAAGGCCTTGTTATGATTCTTACCTTCGGGAGGTAATTCATTATCATTAAAGCTCAAAATATGACCTGATGCTATATTCCCCACCACTCCTTCAAACTACACAACTGATATCTCCTCTGGCATGTGAGCTGCCTTCAAGAATTTTAACAGGGCTTCTTGATGGGCTTTCAAACACATTAGCAATGACAACATGAATATCTTTGAGGGAGTCTGATTGAGCTGGTCAATCACTTTGTAATCGCTTTTCTGAATGATTCTTAGAAACTCCTCTGCTTCATTATTTGGGATGTCTTTTTGTTTAGATGACTGCCCCTGTTCAATGGTGCTTGGTCTAACAGTATCTTTCTTTGTATTGTCACTGTTGTTGACAAGTGGTGTAGTTGGAGCAAAAATCCGACCACTTCTAGTGACACCACCGGTTCCCACGATGTTCTCCACAGTCTTTTTCTCTTCCAAGATATCCTTTTCTCCTACCTTCTGTTTGTTGAGAAAGATAGTCTCATCATATAGCCATGGTACAGCATTAGTGCTTTCGTATGGAAACGGAGTTGGGGCCGAAATGACAAGCTGGTTCATTGATGGAGGAGACATAGGTATCTCAACTGGATCATATGGGATTTGTAGTGGGATAGAGATCTGTCCATACATGTTGTCCCATTCCTCCTCATCGCACGGTATGGTCAATGGTGTACGAGTCAAATTATCAGAAGGAATCCACAGCTCATACCCATCATCATATGGTATCTCCAATGTTTCAAATGGAATTTCAAGAGTAGCAACTTCTTCAGACTTTGATAGTTGTTCTGCTACTAATACACCTTGATCAATCAGACTTTGGATGCCTTTCTTCAACTCAGTGTGTAACGCCCCGATTCTGAATTCCCATTAATTGTTGAGTCTTTTAATTTATTTAATTGATGTTTATTTTAAATTGAGAAATTATATATTGTTATTATGTGGTGTTTGCTTATTTTATCTATTTTACCGATTCGGAGAGTTTTCGGGGAATTAGAGTAAAAAGGGCATTTTAGACATTTAGCAATTTAGTGTGAGAATTGATTGATAAGTGTTGGAAAGAATTTGAGAGGAAAGAAATAGAGATAGAAATAGAATAAGAGAGGAAAAGGAAGAAAGATAGTAACATAAGAAGAAAAACAAGAGAAAGGAAAGAGGAGAAGAGAAAGAGAAGAGAAAGTGGAGAGGAAAACCTAGAATCATCAAGGAATCATCACCAAAGCTTGCGATCGATCGGTAAGGGTGTGAAACTCCATCATCTCTTTAATGTGTATGATTGTATGTGTATGTGTGTGGATTTTGTAGAGTTTCTACTCTTTTTCCACTTAGGTTAGAAGTTGGTTTTGGGAGTAGAATGAGGATTTAATCGGTTAGAACTCGGATTAGACGATGTAGTTTATTCGGGTGATGGTTGGGTTGTGCTACTGTGATTGGTTTGGATTTAATCGGTTGGTTGTGTGGAGTTTGGGCTTTGAGACAGCCATGGAAGTTCTGTCTTCGCAAGTTCGCCAGGCGAATGGCAGCGAAGCTTCGCCAGGCGAAGCTCAGCGAGCTGTAGCGAAGCAAGTCAGAAGCTAATACCCTGTATTCGCTGGCAAGTTCGCCAGGCGAGGTGGGTTGGCGAAAGTTCGCCAGGCGAGTGGGTAGCGAGCCTCAGCGAGTAATTCCAGAATTACTCCCAGTGGACTTCGCTGGGGAGTTCGCCAGGCGAAGGCCAGCGAGCATTCGCTGCGTGGCTTCGCCAGGCGAAGGTTGGCGAACCTGGCAGTGCTATTCTGTTTTGCTGTTTGTTCATGGCATGATGTTTGGTTGATTCAATTATGATTAATGCCTATATGAATGATTGATGTGTGAACTGTTCCAACATGTCGTGCTGTGGGTGGTCGAAAGGCGTGAATCCTAGATTGTAGAGTAAATGGTGAATCTTGAATATTTGATAATCTTGTGTATTTACTCGAATTGAATAGAAACGCATTGATGGGCTGATATGTGTGTAAACCATGTGTGGAATGGTGCATAATGTGAATGCATGATAGATATATGCGATGTATGTGATAAATGCAATGAATATGTTTGTGAGCATAGTATGCATTTTTGTGTCGATTGATCCCTCGGAGGATTTGCAGAACCTCGTATGATACGATGGTTATATTTGATTCCTTGGAGAATCGGTTGCATTGTGTGATTCCTTGGAGAATCGGTCATGACATGTAATCCCGTGGAGGATTGGTTAGAGTATTTGATTCCGTGGAGAATCTGCTGAGTACTTGATCCCGTGGAGGATCTGCTGAATATTCGATTCCGTGGAGAATCTGATGAATATTTGATTCCGTGGAGAATCTGCTGAGTACTTGATCCCGTGGAGGATCTGCTGAATACTCGATTCCTTAGGGAATTTGTTTAATGAGTCGGTACCGCATTTGCATCTGCATAGAGTCGTGTGTCGGTCTCTATGAGTTGCATGAGTCATCTGTGTATGATGCATTGGTTGTGTGAATATACTGTGTATGTTATATGTGATCGTTTGGAGGAAATATAGTGATGTTCATGTGTATGTGTAGAGACATGATTATTTGTATATGCTTAATGTGGTGAGAACATAATTTGAGTATAACTTGTACCAATATGAGTATATGTATATATACAATTTTATGCATTAACTGTTATGATGTTGTTTCTCACCCTTCTGCTGTTTTATAATGCTCTATGAGGCATTGCAGAGTAGGAAGCTGGAGGTTCTTTTTGTGAAGCGATGTCTTCATTCTTTTTGGTCAATGGCTCTGATATGTAACATCTGGGTAGTTAGGAAGCCTTTGACTCTTTTGGAGTTACATTTGTTTTGATTCTTTTGTGATACATATGTGTATGTATCTGCTGTGGATATGTTGTAAAGCATGAATTAACTGATGGTTGTATATACCTTTATGAATGTGATTGATTCAATATTTGGATGTTTCCGCTTTTATTCTAAATATTGAGATGTGGGTTACCCATTGTTGCATATCTATTTTGAGCAGGTATCGTATGTGATTAATTTCATGATAATGTGATGCGCCTCTTTTATACCATGTTTTAATTAAACTCTGATGAAGTAAATTTTCTAAGTGCCTAATTGATTTATTTAATTTATTTGGGGGTATAAGAAGGGGGTGTTACATTAAGTGGTATCAGAGCCAGTGTTGAGTCAGTCGTGTCTGTCTTGTTGTTGTGTTGGTTGAACGGTTGTTTAACCTTGTTGATTTTTGGGAATCCTCAGAATATGGCAGGTCGTAATGACAATGCTATGGCAGCGGCGTTAGAGGCTATGGCCAGAGCTGTGCAGGGTGCACCTAACGTGAATGCGAATGATGAGTTCAGGAAGAACCAACCACCGGTGTTTAAAGGGAGATTTGATCCGGATGGTGCTCAGATATGGTTAAAGGAAATTGAGAGAATTTTTAGGGTGATGGATTGTGCTGAAGGGAATAAGGTGAGACTAGGGACTCACATGCTGAGAGAAGAGGCCGATGACTGGTGGGTCAGCATGAGGCAAGTTCTTGAGGTCGACGACGAGGAGATTACGTGGGATTTATTTCGTGCTGAGTTTCTAAGGAAGTATTATCCCGAAAGTGTTAAAGGGAAGAGAGAAATGGAATTTCTGGAGTTGAAACAAGGTAATATGTCGGTGGTGGACTACACCGCTAAGTTTACTGAGTTAGTGAAGTTTCACCCTCACTATGATGCGGTTACGGCGGAATTTTCCAAATGTATCAAGTATGAGAATGGCTTGCGTCCGGAGATAAAGCAAGCGGTAGGTTATCAAAGGATAAGAAGATTTTCGGATTTGACCGAGTGCTGTAGGATTTATGAAGAAGACAGTAGAGCTCGTTCTACTCATTATAAAGGTTTGAGCGAGAGGAGAGGGAAGCAGCAAGTACGAAGCGGACCTTATGTGACGCCTGCTGATAAGGGCAAACATAGGGGAAACTTTGATAGGAGACCCGGAGGAGGTTCCGGTGTGATCAAATGTTTTAAGTGTGGCGTGATGGGCCACAAGTCTTATGATTGTGGAAAGTTCAAGGCGAAGTGTTCCAACTGTGGGCTCTTTGGTCATGATGCAGCAGAGTGTAGAAAGAATGCTGTGAAGTGTTTTAATTGTGGCGAGGTGGGTCACATTAGCCCGAATTGTACCAAACCGAAGCAAGCTCCGGCGGGCGGAAAAGTATTCGCATTAGCAGGTTCAGACGCCACTAATGCGGCAGATCGTTTGATTAAAGGTACATGCTTTATTAATGATATGCCTTTAGTTGCTATTATTGATACTGGAGCGACTCACTCGTTCATTTCTCTTGCGTGTGCTAAGCGGTTGGATTTGTGTATGGTTTCCTTGAGTAGTGGTATGGTTATTGGGACTCCTGCTTCGGGGTCGGTAACTACTTCTTTGGTGTGTGCAAGTTGTCCTTTGACCATGTATGGTAAGGACTTCGTTATGGATTTAGTGTGTTTGCCGTTGGAAGGTTTGGACGTAATCTTGGGTATGAACTGGTTGCAATTTAATAGAGTTCATTTGGATTGCTATCACAAGTTAGTAAGGTTTCCTTCTTTGGAAGATGGTGAAAACGAGAGTTTTCTTTCCACTAAAGAGTTGAAGAAACTTTTAGCGGACGAAGCTCAGTTGTTTGGTTTGTTTGCATCGTTGTCGGTGGAGAGCAAAGTTGAGCTCGACGTGTTTCCTGTGGTTTGTGAATTTCCTGAAGTGTTTCCGGAAGATGTTGCGGATGTGCCGCCAAAGAGAGAGGTTGAATTTTCTATTGATCTAGTTCCAGGTACTAGACCGATTTCGATGGCCCCGTATCGGATGTCGGCATCGGAGTTGGTGGAATTGAAGAAGCAGTTGAATGATTTGTTGGATAAGAGATTTATAAGACCAAGTGTTTCTCCTTGGGGTGCGCCGGTATTGTTGGTAAAGAAGAAGGATGGTAGTATGCGATTGTGTATTGATTATCGGCAGTTGAATAAGGTGACAATTAAGAACAAGTATCCGCTTCCAAGAATTGATGATCTGATGGATCAATTGGTTGGAGCCCGTGTTTTTAGTAAGATTGATTTAAGATCCGGTTATCATCAGATTCGAGTTAAGGAAGAAGATATTTCGAAGACGGCTTTTAGAACACGATATGGTCACTATGAGTATACGGTGATGCCATTCGGAGTTTCTAATGCGCCGGGTGTTTTCATGGAATATATGAACCGTATTTTCCACGAGCAGTTAGATCATTTTGTGGTGGTGTTTATCGATGACATTTTGATTTATTCTAATTCTCGAGAGGAACACGAAGAACATTTAAGGATTGTGTTGCGAATTTTGAAAGAGAAGAAGTTGTATGCAAAGTTGTCTAAGTGTGAGTTTTGGTTGTCGGAGGTGAGTTTTCTTGGGCATATTATTTCCGGCAATGGTATTAGTGTGGATCCATCCAAGATCGATGCGGTAATGCAATGGGAGACTCCAAGATCGGTTACGGAAATTCGAAGCTTTTTGGGCTTGGCCGGTTATTACCGGAGGTTTATCGAAGGATTTTCAAAGTTAGCACTTCCGTTAACGCAGTTGACTTGTAAAGGAAAGGTTTTTATTTGGGATGTTAATTGTGAAGAGAGTTTCATGGAATTGAAGAGAAGGTTAACGACAGCGCCAGTTTTGATTTTGCCGAATCCTACGGAACCTTTTGTGGTTTACTGCGATGCTTCTTTGTCAGGATTGGGTGGTGTATTGATGCAAGATGGGAAGGTCGTGGCGTATGCTTCTAGGCAGTTGAGAGTGCATGAAAAGAATTATCCTACTCATGATTTGGAGTTAGCGGCCGTGGTGTTCGTTTTGAAAATTTGGAGGCACTATCTTTATGGTGCAAGATTTGAAGTTTTTAGCGATCACAAGAGTTTGAAGTATTTGTTTGATCAAAAGGAATTGAATATGAGGCAAAGGAGATGGCTAGAACTTTTGAAGGACTATGATTTTGGTTTAAATTATCATCCGGGTAAGGCGAATGTGGTAGCCGATGCTTTAAGTCGGAAGTCGTTGCACGTGTCTACTTTGATGGTTAGAGAGTGGGAACTCTTGGAGAACTTTAGAGATTTGAGTTTGGTTTGTGAGTTAACGCCGAGTAGTGTGAAGCTTGGTATGTTGCATGTCACGAATGATTTCCTTACTACAGTGTGCGAAAAGCAAAAGTTGGATTTGAAATTTGTGGATTTGATGACGAATGGAAATGAAGATTTCAACGTTGATGAATTAGGAGTTTTGAGGTTTCGAGGTCGTATTTGTATTCCCGATGACGCGGATTTGAAAAAGATGATATTGGAAGAGGGACATCGGAGTAACTTAAGTATTCATCCGGGAGCGAATAAGATGTATCAGGATTTGAAGAAGATCTTTTGGTGGTCTGGATTGAAAAGCGATGTTGCTCGTTTTGTGTACTCGTGTTTGACTTGTCAGAAGTCTAAGGTGGAGCATCAGAAGCCTAGTGGATTGATGCAACCGTTGGATATTCCGGAATGGAAATGGGATAGTATATCGATGGATTTTGTTACGGGATTGCCGAATACGCAAAGAGGACATAATGCTATTTGGGTGATTGTTGATAGGCTTACTAAATCGGCTCATTTTATTCCGATTGATATTACTTATTCTTTGGAAAGGTTGGCCGAGATTTATGTTGGCACTATTGTGAAGCTTCATGGAGTTCCTAAGAGTATTGTGTCGGATAGAGATCCTAGATTTACTTCAAGATTTTGGGAGAGTTTGCAAGGTGCCTTGGGTTCTAAGTTGAGATTGAGTTCAGCATATCATCCGCAAACGGATGGTCAAACCGAGAGGACGATTCAATCGTTAGAAGATCTGTTGCGTGCTTGTGTGCTTGAACAAGGTGGTGCGTGGGACGGTTATTTAGCGTTGATTGAGTTCACCTATAATAACAGTTTCCATTCGAGTATCGGTATGGCGCCATTTGAGGCTTTATATGGACGGAGATGTCGAACACCTCTGTGTTGGCATGAGACGGGTGAAAGGTCGGTAGTTGGTCCTGAAATGGTACAGCAAACGACGAAAAAGGTGAAATTTATTCGGGAAAAGATGAGAGCTTCTCAGAATAGACAGAAAAGTTATCATGATAAAAGGAGAAAGGATCTCGAGTTTCAAGAGGGAGACCATGTGTTTTTGAGAGTTACACCGGTTGCGGGTGTGGGTCGTGCTTTGAAGTCGAGAAAGTTGACTTCTCGTTTTATTGGTCCGTATCAGATTGTCGCACGGATTGGTGCTGTGGCGTATCGTGTGGCGTTGCCTCCGAACCTTTCGAATTTGCATGATGTATTCCATGTCTCGCAACTTCGGAAGTATGTTCCGGATCCGTCACATGTGATCCCAATGGATGAAGTTGAAGTAAGAGATAACCTTACAGTTGAAGTTTTACCGGTTAGTATTTTGGACCGTGAAGTTAAGAAACTAAGAGGCAAGGATATTGCGCTTGTGAAAGTGTCCTGGGGAGGTGCCGCGGAAGGCAACATGACTTGGGAATTGGAGATCAAGATGCGAGAATCGCATCCAGAGTTGTTTGAATCAGGTGATATTTTCGAGGACGAAAATTTCTAAAGTGGGGGAGAGTTGTAACGCCCCGATTCTGAATTCCCATTAATTGTTGAGTCTTTTAATTTATTTAATTGATGTTTATTTTAAATTGAGAAATTATATATTGTTATTATGTGGTGTTTGCTTATTTTATCTATTTTACCGATTCGGAGAGTTTTCGGGGAATTAGAGTAAAAAGGGCATTTTAGACATTTAGCAATTTAGTGTGAGAATTGATTGATAAGTGTTGGAAAGAATTTGAGAGGAAAGAAATAGAGATAGAAATAGAATAAGAGAGGAAAAGGAAGAAAGATAGTAACATAAGAAGAAAAACAAGAGAAAGGAAAGAGGAGAAGAGAAAGAGAAGAGAAAGTGGAGAGGAAAACCTAGAATCATCAAGGAATCATCACCAAAGCTTGCGATCGATCGGTAAGGGTGTGAAACTCCATCATCTCTTTAATGTGTATGATTGTATGTGTATGTGTGTGGATTTTGTAGAGTTTCTACTCTTTTTCCACTTAGGTTAGAAGTTGGTTTTGGGAGTAGAATGAGGATTTAATCGGTTAGAACTCGGATTAGACGATGTAGTTTATTCGGGTGATGGTTGGGTTGTGCTACTGTGATTGGTTTGGATTTAATCGGTTGGTTGTGTGGAGTTTGGGCTTTGAGACAGCCATGGAAGTTCTGTCTTCGCAAGTTCGCCAGGCGAATGGCAGCGAAGCTTCGCCAGGCGAAGCTCAGCGAGCTGTAGCGAAGCAAGTCAGAAGCTAATACCCTGTATTCGCTGGCAAGTTCGCCAGGCGAGGTGGGTTGGCGAAAGTTCGCCAGGCGAGTGGGTAGCGAGCCTCAGCGAGTAATTCCAGAATTACTCCCAGTGGACTTCGCTGGGGAGTTCGCCAGGCGAAGGCCAGCGAGCATTCGCTGCGTGGCTTCGCCAGGCGAAGGTTGGCGAACCTGGCAGTGCTATTCTGTTTTGCTGTTTGTTCATGGCATGATGTTTGGTTGATTCAATTATGATTAATGCCTATATGAATGATTGATGTGTGAACTGTTCCAACATGTCGTGCTGTGGGTGGTCGAAAGGCGTGAATCCTAGATTGTAGAGTAAATGGTGAATCTTGAATATTTGATAATCTTGTGTATTTACTCGAATTGAATAGAAACGCATTGATGGGCTGATATGTGTGTAAACCATGTGTGGAATGGTGCATAATGTGAATGCATGATAGATATATGCGATGTATGTGATAAATGCAATGAATATGTTTGTGAGCATAGTATGCATTTTTGTGTCGATTGATCCCTCGGAGGATTTGCAGAACCTCGTATGATACGATGGTTATATTTGATTCCTTGGAGAATCGGTTGCATTGTGTGATTCCTTGGAGAATCGGTCATGACATGTAATCCCGTGGAGGATTGGTTAGAGTATTTGATTCCGTGGAGAATCTGCTGAGTACTTGATCCCGTGGAGGATCTGCTGAATATTCGATTCCGTGGAGAATCTGATGAATATTTGATTCCGTGGAGAATCTGCTGAGTACTTGATCCCGTGGAGGATCTGCTGAATACTCGATTCCTTAGGGAATTTGTTTAATGAGTCGGTACCGCATTTGCATCTGCATAGAGTCGTGTGTCGGTCTCTATGAGTTGCATGAGTCATCTGTGTATGATGCATTGGTTGTGTGAATATACTGTGTATGTTATATGTGATCGTTTGGAGGAAATATAGTGATGTTCATGTGTATGTGTAGAGACATGATTATTTGTATATGCTTAATGTGGTGAGAACATAATTTGAGTATAACTTGTACCAATATGAGTATATGTATATATACAATTTTATGCATTAACTGTTATGATGTTGTTTCTCACCCTTCTGCTGTTTTATAATGCTCTATGAGGCATTGCAGAGTAGGAAGCTGGAGGTTCTTTTTGTGAAGCGATGTCTTCATTCTTTTTGGTCAATGGCTCTGATATGTAACATCTGGGTAGTTAGGAAGCCTTTGACTCTTTTGGAGTTACATTTGTTTTGATTCTTTTGTGATACATATGTGTATGTATCTGCTGTGGATATGTTGTAAAGCATGAATTAACTGATGGTTGTATATACCTTTATGAATGTGATTGATTCAATATTTGGATGTTTCCGCTTTTATTCTAAATATTGAGATGTGGGTTACCCATTGTTGCATATCTATTTTGAGCAGGTATCGTATGTGATTAATTTCATGATAATGTGATGCGCCTCTTTTATACCATGTTTTAATTAAACTCTGATGAAGTAAATTTTCTAAGTGCCTAATTGATTTATTTAATTTATTTGGGGGTATAAGAAGGGGGTGTTACACAGTGCATCCTTGAGATTCGCCCACACAAACATGGCAGTCAATTGAACATCCTGGATAAATGTTCTTCAACAGGAGTTGCTCCTTAATGGTGGAAAGAGGAGTTCTCAATTTGTCAATATCCGAAATTAATCGGATCCCCTTTGAGTCTTCAATCATGTTTGTTGAGTGATGAGCCGACATTGGATTGGTTTTGATGTTTGGAGTATTTTGAGTGATGTTATTGCTTTTGAATCGATAAGATCTTGTACAATGTGCTTCAGAGTCTTGCAATTTTCAATGTTATGGCCTGGGGCGCCAGAATGGAACTCACATTTGGCATTGGCGTCATAGCCAAAAGGGAGAACCTCTGGGGGATTCCTCATTTCCCTGAGCTGAACGAGACCTCCTTTCAACAAGAATGGTAGTAGTCTGGCGTAAGTTGACAGAATTGGATCAAATTTTCTTTCTGGTCTCCTCAGCCTTTGTTGACCTTGGTACTGATTTTGTCTTGGTTGATAGGGTTGTTGTTGTCTGTTTTGTTGAACAGCAGGTTGACTTGCTAGAATGGACAACGGTTGTTGTGGAGCGACGGCAGTAACATGGTGATAACCTTGATGAGTTCTGCCTCTATCTGCGAACACAGCACTAGTTTCACCTTCTTTCTTCTTAATGAATCCCTGATAAGGTTTCTTGAACCCGCTTGAAGATCCGCTAGCATTCTGAATCTTTCCCGCCTTCATAAAACTCTCTAATCTTTCATCGACCGTGGCAAGTTCAGAAAATACTGTAGAGGTTGTGGACGTTAGTCGTTCAAGGATCGGTCCCTGCAGCGTGCCCATGAAGAGGTCTGTCAGCTCTTTCTCTATCAACGGGGGTTGTACTCTTGCAGCTACTCCCCTCCACCTCTGAGCAAAGTCTTTGAACGATTCATTTGGTTTCTGGATTAAATTTTGAAGTTGCATCCGGTTAGGAGCCATGTCAGTGTTGTATTGATAATGTCTCACAAAAGCGTATGCTAAATCCTTCTAGCTTTTCACATTGGATCGTTCAAGATGCATGTACCATTCCTGAGAAGCCTCTGTTAAACTATCTTGAAAGAAATGGATTAACAACTTCTCGTCATCGAAATATGCGACCATCTTCCTGCAGTAAGACCTTATATGGGTCCTAGGACAACTGTTACCCTTGTATTTCTCAAAGGTTGGGATCACAAACTTCGGAGGTATCTTAACACCGGGTACAAGACATATTTCAGCGGCATCTAGTCCCAAAACATCGGGGCCTTGCAGCGACTTTACTGTTTCTTGTAAAGCATTGAACCTCTTCTCTAATTCAGCGGTCTGTGGTGCATATGCTTCGCCTGAATTCTCGTAGAAGCCTTCATGATCATCTGTTGCACCCCAAAATTTGACCAACTACTCATCGCAATTTGGCTCATGTTTCGACTCATTTCATTCTCGCATTTGCATACCGCGTGCATTGCATTTTTCCAGTAAAATTGGTTTATCGGGATCACAGCCCTCTGATAGCATTTCAGGCCAGTACGAGGACGTATTTGGAGAATCGGTGCTCGTCCCGGTGTTTTCAGCTCTCGCTGTTGTTTTTGAGGACCTCTCGGTGTCCGAATTTTTACCGTTTATTTCGATATAGCTCGCTAATCGATTTAATCGGCTTTCTCGTATTTTTAGGGTTTTTTCCTTTATCTTTCTAGAATTTTTAATAGGTTTAATTCATTTTTCTAGGTATTTTAAATAGCTTTAATCATTTTAAATAGGTTTAAATCTTTTCTTTAGATATTAAATAGAATTTTTAATGTGATCATTTCTTTTATTAGGATTTTTAAATAGAAATTAATGGAGTTTTTCTTTTATTTTTTTAATAGATATTAATAGATAATAGATTTAGGAATAAATCATTTTTTAGATATTGAATATAGTTTTAATAAATAGTTAAATAGATTTTTAGAATAAATCATTGTATTTTTTAGATATTAAATAGAATTTTAATAGATAGTTTAACAGAATATTCTTTTAATAGGTATTTTTGCTTTAATAGAAATTAATAGTTGTCATCTATTTTTGTTTAGATATTATTAGAGATTTTTATTTTTATTGGTTTAAAGATTAGTGGAATTGTTAGAGAATTATTAGAGTTTTTTTTCTATTGTCATTAGTTTAGTGATTAATATAGATTTAATAGTTAATTTTTTTTAGGTTTAATTAGACTTTAATCATTTGTTTAGATATTAATTAGGGTCTTATTAGAGTGTGTTAGGATTAATTAGAGTAGGTCTGTTTTAATTTTCGGTTAATTGTAGTTTAAGTCTTAATTAGTTTTTAATTAGGATTTAATAGTTGTTTTAATTTTTATTAGCGTTTAATGTTTAATTAAGTCATTAACCATTTAGTTCAGTCCAAAGCCATTTTCGTTGGGCCCAGTTTGGAGGCCCAGTCTAACCAGTCCCAAATCCCTTGCCACATGTCAATATAAAACCAAGCCACGCGTGTATTCAAAAGGGGCTGACACCTCATTCCCTCTTTCTCTCTCCCGCTTCCACCTCGCCATTTCCACTCATTCTCTCTATGCCACGCCATCCCTCACACGTGGCCACACCTCCGTCTTCCCTCCCATGCAGCTCCCTCACCCTCGCCACCTGTCCCACTATCTTCTCCCTTCCATGCATGGCTACCACGTGTGCCACTACCACCTACCCTACCGGCCGGCATGCAATTGCCGGCGACCACCATAACCGGAGCCGGAGCCGCCGCAACTACTGTCGGAAACTGCAAAATTTGCCAGAATCTTCATCAACCGCAACCGATTCTCATCATCAAGCTCGCCAGAAACACCAGAAAATCTTAGCAACTTCATCATCAGTGATCAACTCTAGGTGTTCATCCAACTCCAGAAATCTGCAAACGAGATTCAAGAACCTTCGTTATCATCTGGATTCACGAAGAACATTCCTCAATTCCCTCATCGTTCTTCAACAACAAACTCTCAAGAACCTTCGTCCAGATTTCTTCATCGTTTTCCAAAAACCTCCAAGAACTTCACGTGTTCTTCAGTCTTTCTTCCCAGAAATTCATCTTTCCATCGCAACCTTCATCGTTCTCAACTGATGATCATCCACCATCATCATCCATTCGCAGCAATGTTCATCTTCTTCCCAGATTCGCCCAGAAATTGATGAAGTTCTTCAACCTTCATCAATGTTCATGATCTTCATCGCCCTCCATCATCATCCGTTCGTCATTCGATCTCCAGAAATGCTAGTGTTCTTCAGAAATTCAAGAACAAACATCCAAATCGTCTCATCCTCAAGATCTTCACCAAGATCGTTCATGAGCTACATGTGATTTTCCAGACTTGTTCATCATTCATCAGCTCCGCCATGAACATGCGTCAAGATCTTCGTCAACATTCTTCATGACTTTTCCAGATCGCCATTGTTCTTCAAGATCTGTAGAGAGCTCATCGTTTCATCAAGAACGTGTTCCTCGACCTGGATGCGTGCTCATCAATTATCATCATTCGTCAGAATCACGTAGATCTTCGTCCAAACATCAAAACCTTCATCACACGGTTGATCTTCTTCGCATCCATTACCGTCCTTGTTTCCTGAGATTGGCGTAGGTTAGTGATCGTTGATTCAGTTGTTTGGATGTGGATAGAAGGATTGGACGAAAGGAGTAAGGGAGATGAACGAGAGAGAAAGAAGCTGAGGAGAGAGGCACCGTGAACAGTGAACGAAGAGGAACTAGGTTTTTTTTTTTCTGAAGAAGTTGGAGCGAGGAGAAGGTTGACTGTGCTGGATTGGGCTTTGGGCCCATTGGTTTCTTCCAATCCGTACACCCCTCGTTTGGCCAAGAAACCCTCCCTTTTTTTGTTTGTTTGGTTGATTGGGCTGGGCCCCATTCTAATCACACCCCTCCGTTTTCATTCCAGCACCCCCCCTCCCGTTTCTGCATATTTTTTGCTGGGCTGGGCCCAGTTTCTATTGCCTTTCTGCTGGATGTACCCCTCCTGGCTGAGCAGCAAACCCCCCTTCTATTTTTTTCTATATTTCTTTACTTTCTTTTATTTTCTTTTGTTTAGAGATTTTAAAAAAGAGAAAAAAAAATACTTGAGAAGAATATAAAAGAAGAAAATATGTAATATAGAAAAAGAATATAAAAGACAGAAAATATGGTCATATTAAATAATAGATTTTTAATATTTTCTTTTAGGATATTTTCTTTTTTAGGATATAATTTCTTTTAGAGTTTATTTTGCACTTTTCTTTTAGAAGTAGTTTTACAAATCCATTTGTTAGGGGACTTTTTACACTTTTAGAGATAGAATTAAATGTCCACTTGTTAGGGGACTATTTTCCATTAGATTTTCCATATTAGATGGATAGGATTTTTAGGAGTTTATTTTCTTATACTCAATCATTGTAATTTCTTTCAGAATATTAATAAAACGAGATTGATGCTGTGGTCTCCGTTCCACCCGTAGTTAAGCCGAACTACAGCTGCTCTGATTTCTTGTACCAGATAAGAATATGTAGGCATAGGATGTGATATCCTAGCGAGCACACTAACCACTAACCTTTGGTTCTCTCGCTGCTGTGCGATCGAGACTTTCCCGCTGACGACTAATGTTATCTTTTTCTCTTGCCCGAGTGCATTTGAGACCAGACCGTAGTTCTAGTTCCCGTAGGTTCCCATACCTCGAAACCCGACATACTACGTCCGTTCTACCGCAAACAGGTACGCCTAAGTCTCCAATGGTCGAGCAGCGTCCACCTAACTGCTAGAATGCGTACGCTAGTATCGTCAACTTAATCTCTCACCCTGTGTGGCCGAGAATACCCTGTCTAACCGTAGTTAGCCTGAACTACGTCATGCTCTGATTTCTCTGAAGAGAATACGTAGGCCCAAGACGCGACGTCTTGCCGAGCAATCTAACCCGTAGTTTCCCGAACTACGCAGACTCTGATTTCTCGTTCTCTGAAGAGAATACGTAGGCATAGATTGCGACGCTCTATCGAGTCAATTCCTTCCCGTTTAGATTTAGCAGCCGTAGATAGATTGTTTTTCACCCGTCCAAGTAAACCCAAGCAAGCGTGGATCCCGTCGAGTACGACGGACGTGAGGGGTGCTAATACCTTCCCCTTGCGAAACCGACTCCCGAACCCAGACAATGGTTGTGATGACCTTGTCTTACCCTTTTTCGTAAGGTTTTTCCGATCGTTTCCTTTCCCGCTCTGAGGGATAAATAACGAAAGGTGGCGACTCTTCTGTTGTGCCGGCGCCTTATTTTCGCGCAAGCGACAGCTGCCGACTCTGCTGGGGACTGAACCCAGAATCTCTGGTTCTCTGGTTCCCTATGAGAGTCAATCCTAGCGCTTGTGTGTTTGCTTGTTGGGTTGCGTTTATTTATCGCATTTTACTTTTCGCACTTTATTTCCCGCACTTTATTTCCAGTTCGATATGATTATCTGTGCTGTTGTGGGATGAGAGTTCTGATGATTGAGAAGCCAGACCCAGGCTTGAGTGCACCATAGAATTAAAGTGGAAATTAATGGGCGCGTGCTTGCTTTGTAGGCACTAGTGTCTCATGAAATCCACGCTCAGACGAGGTTCATTCGGTTGGCTTCACTTTCAACCCTTTGGGTTGAGACGGTTGCTGGTTTGGTGGATTGTCGACTCTGGGGACCGATCACTTGTGATTCAGCTAAGTGAGGCCGCTTCATGAGCTGGTGATGCCACACCTTCTGGGTATCATATCACCCCTCTTGAAAGTCTGTGACGCTGATGAACGCATAGGATGTCGTACCTTGAGTCAGTTTAGGTCCATACCCGTGAGTGGGAGGGTTTTTGCAGGAAACTTGACTTCCAGCTTACCCGATATCTTGGTTTTCTCTCATCAGAGCAGACTTACCCCGTCAGCAGCGCAGCAGCAACCAGGGCTTTATGGGGGTTGTGATCCCGTGTTTGCTGCATCTTGCATTGCATTGGCATGAACATTCCTGCATCGTCGTTTGCCAGCTAGTCAGAGCTCTTATCCAGCCGTTGTTTTGATCCTGAAGGTGAGTATTGAAGACGACCAAGGGGTTGAAGCAGATTTAAAGCAGATTTGATCAGAATCAAGCAGTGAAGTCAGTTGACAGTTGTTGGTAGCTATGTCAGAGAGCAGCCTCCAGTTTGGTGATACCTTGTCGGGTTTCACTGTGACGTCCAATCCTTTGTATGGAGCTACGCACGACGAAGACTTTCCGCAAGTGAACAACCTTACTGCAGCTCAACCTGTACAGCCTTCTGTTGAAGACCGAGGTTTACGTGAGCAGTTTGTTGTCCGAGGTGAACGTTCTCCTTCTGTTGATGTCTCAGACTACCAGGGTTTTGCCTTCCCTGTGCCAAAGTCCCGAAGAAAGGTCCCGATAGCAAAGACAGAAGACCCATTAGCTCCCGGGTATGCTGAAAGGTTTCGTGCATTGGATGAGAGATTCAAAGCCTTGAAAGGTAAAGACGCTGTTACTCCTAGTGTTGCAGATATGTGTCTGGTTCCTGGCCTAGTGTTACCTCCGAAGTTCAGAATGCCGAGGTTTGAAAGGTACAAAGGAGATAGCTGCCCGAAGCAACATTTGGTGATGTTCTGCCGAAGAATGACTTCATTTGTGCACAACGACAAGCTGATGATTCATTGCTTTCAAGATAGTCTGACTAGGGCACCTCTGAGTTGGTATATGCAGTTAGAGAAAAATCAGATTCGATCATGGATGGATTTAGCCAAAGCTTTTCTGAAGCAGTACGATTATAATTTAGACATAGCTCCCCATCGCATGCAGTTGCAAGAATTGTCTCAAGAGAACAATGAACCTATCAGGAAGTATGCTCAGAGATGGAGAGAATTTACTGCTAGAGTGCAACCACCGCTTCTAGACCAAGAGCTGAAAGGCATGTTCGTAAACTCCTTGCAGAGCCCGTACTTCGAAAGAATGTTTGAAACCGCACCAAATTTCTCTGAATTGGTAAGGACAGGAGAGCGCGTCGAGTATGGTGTAAAGACTGGAAGAATCCTGAATGTTTCAAGCGGTCAGGCCAGTGAAACTGAATCTCTCTATAGCTCTTAATCTGAAGATGAAACTATGGTCAATACAGTCCTGACAGATGTTGGGTATCCTTAAGTCGAATCGGTGAAATCTGTTGGTTCTCCGTCTTCTCATCGGTCAGTATCTTCTGTGTCTCGTTATTCTGGACAGACAATTGTGCCTGGGGCACCGCATCGGAAACTTTATGTCGCTCCTCTTGCAAATCCACGAGCCCGTGGCCGAGGTTATCAGGATCAGCATCAGAATCAGAATCGACCTCGTAACAACTTGGAACGAAGGGATGCTCCTCTCCATCCAGTGCCTGTGCCGTATAGTCAGATTCTTCCACATTTGATTCAGAATTCGTTGGTGGAACCGAAAACTCTTAAGCCCGTGCCAGAGCCTTATCCTCCTGGGTACAATCCTCATGCTCAGTGTGGTTACCGTGGTGGATCTCCAGGGCATTCAACTGAAGATTGCAAAGCTTTTCAGGCGAAAGTGCAACAATTGATCGACAAAGGGTGCATTTCCTTTCCAGAGGGAGTTTTGGTTGTGCATGACAACCTCTCAGCTGTCTGAGCTCGCAGATTCAGAAGGGTTATTTGCAAGAAGCCAGTGGTCCAGACAGGAAGACGTCCTCAGCGTTGGCAGTCCTCAGACTTTTTATCATTTGCATTTGTAGTTTCTTTTTGTCAGTTACTACTTGCTGTTAAACATTGTATGTTTCGAATGGTGATATTAATAAAGTGACTATGCATTTTTCTGAATTAATCATGTCGTTGTCACTCATTTACTGCATTGTACTGACACTTGCATTTTATTCACTCCACTTTACCACTATGATTAGCAAAGATTGGAGGGAGGATGATGAAACTGAATACTCATAACCGATGATCGTAGGCTTTCAGATAAAACCTTGCCGATGACGTACAAGGCATTGTTTCAAATCCCCTAAACACCGGAGAGATAAGAAAGATAATCCCTTGTTAACCACTTCGAGCCGAGAAGTAGGAGTTTCTTTCGAATTTTTAAACCCTCGCATCTTAACCCGGGGCAGGGTAGTTGTCAGTTAGCTTGATCGAGCGTTCAAGTCTTATAGAGGAGTGTTGCCTTTCGAGGACCAATCACATTGCATTTTTCCCCAGATGTCGTACCTCGTCAACCGCAATGGTTGAACCTCACCAATCAGGAGTGAGACAGTTATAAACCTCTCGGATGAATCTAGACATCCAGTGTCGCACGACTTGTTTCGAAAAAAAGAAGGAATAAGAAAGCCCGCTAAGTAAAAGAAAAAGAATAGCTGGAAAGCAGATACTTAGGCAAAAATCAGGGCAT
This sequence comes from Lathyrus sativus, assembly GCA_963859935.3. Taxonomy (NCBI): domain Eukaryota; kingdom Viridiplantae; phylum Streptophyta; class Magnoliopsida; order Fabales; family Fabaceae; genus Lathyrus; species Lathyrus sativus. Next base: position 206,126,714 of record OZ012741.1, read on the forward strand.
CCCGCTGGACTTCAAAAGAAAAATCGAAAAGAACTCTGAAGAGTCAGTCCAGGCAAAAATTAGGGAATCAAAAGAATGAAAAAGAAAGGATATAAAAAGAAAAATCCTCAAGCAAGGACAAAGTCGTGTAGATACATACACCGAAACGAAAGAGGAGTAACTGTCACTCTGAAACACCTTGTGAATTCTTTAACCAGTTGTTACCAGTATTCAACATACCTCTCGAAGAGGCGAGCGCTCGAGCCAAGTTAACTGAACTTTAGGATCGGAGATCATCACGTAGAAGGGGTGGGTACAAATCATAATTTGAGCCAAGTATCCTTTGTTTCACGAACCGTGAACCCGACCACGATACAACCCTTAAAAGACCTAATTGAGGCTGGGTTTATTCTGAAAGCGCATTGCGATAAGGTTGAGTAACCTGACTCCTGCATGATTTTCTAATCATAACCTTGTTGTATTTTTTTCACTGATCGAATCAGCACTACGTTTGAACTCTTTGGTTCACCCGTCACTCACTAGCATGACACGTAAATGAGTGACAACACAACATTTTTTTTCAAAATCTGCATGAACACTGCATTAAAATTACCATTCGTGAAGAAACAATTTTAATTGCAGGTCAGTAGTTGATACGAAGGAACTCCAACAGAGAATAGCCAACCAGGACTGAATCGTTAGCAGTCTGGATCAGAATGGTATACCGTGAAACCCTGTGAATCTGGGGCACTGACTTCCTATGAGTTTAGAATCAGTTCGTCTGAGGATAAGTCCCGAAGAATCGGTTGATTATGGGGCAGTTTGTTTGAGAATCAGCTGATCAGAAGTGAGTCTTCTCGAGAGCCAATCAGGGGCAGTTATCCAGAACTCTTGTGATTTGAGGGCAGATCCTTCCAGTGTTCAATCAGGGCATGTTGAGTCGCTCGTCGCTCGTTCAGGGGAAAGCTACTTCAGAGATATTGAGACCAACCGTGCTGAGAGTTGGTTAGTTGAGGATGAATCCTTCCTGTTGCGGTGGAAATAGGATCACAAACTATTAATGAGTTTGAATCGCAATTCAATTCACAACCGCTCTTTGATTTATCCGAAGGAAAAGGTCAAAAGAGGGAAAACCTATTTTGCATCGTAAACACAATGCGGGGAAAGATCTAGGGTTCGGGGGTTGGTTAAATTTAGGGAAGGTATTAGCACCCTAAACTTCTGTAGTACTCTACAGGAACCTTTTGTTCAAATGTTTACTATTTGCTTTATTTATTTGCTTAAGGTATATGTACTAAGGATTAAAAGTGAGAAAGGAGACCTAAGGGGTTAATTCTAAGTTTACTCGGCAAGACATCGCATCTTGTGCCTACGTATCCTTACGGGAGTGGAATCAGAGTAATCGTAGTTCCCCTCAATAGGGAGGTTAGAAACTTCTTGACTGTGGTCAAGGTCTCAAGGGGAATAAATGCATCTTAAGGACACGCTTACGTGGAGTGTAGAAACTCCAAATCTCTACGTTGAAATGTTAAGTTGTAATTAGGGTTAAATTAGGGATTCCACGGCGGGAAACCCTAAAATGAGCGCGGCGGCTCTTTGACCTAAAGCTAGGGGTAAAATTGTAATTTAGCCTGCGGCGAGGCATTTGTGAAAATTAGGGTTTGAAGTTTGTAGTGGTGAAGTTTTAAGGGTTTGAGGACTATTGACACGGCGGTCAAACGGCTAGACTTAATTCCTTCGGATGTGTGTAGTGTGACAGAAGTATTGATGAAGAGGTGTGAGATAATTGAATTGCAAACAGGGAATAAAACAGAAGTTAAAACCATACAAACAGAAATTTAAAGGCAGAAATTTAAAGCGCGATTATTAGATTCGCGGGGTTACATATGAGAAGCAGTTACAATATAGTAATGAGATTTAAATAAACCAAACAGGCAGGAAGAGCTGCAAATGATGAACCCTGTCAATAAGCAAAGTTAGACGGTAATCGGACGAGTCAGGAGGAAAAAAAAAGTGCGAGGTTGGAGATTTTTGTTGTTTTTAAAGAAAACGGTTTTTTGATTTAAGAGAAAAATGTTTAAACATAAAAAGATTAGTTTTAAATTTCAAAAAAAGTTTTACTTTAAATATTTACTTAAAAAATGATGTTATTACCTTTTAAAAAAAATATTTTTTCTATTTATTATTTTTCAAGAAAATTCTAGTACTATTTATTTTAAGAAAACAACAAATAAATAATTTAAAAAAGGTTTTAAGAAAATGATTTTAATATAAAAAAAACACTTTAAAAAAAAAAGAAAATAAAAAGGAAAATAAAGAGGGTTGGGCCGGTCATCACTTCCGGACCCAACCCGGTCAGTGAGTAACAAAAACCAAAACGCAACTTTAGGGTTTCAGAAACCCTGGTATCCCTTTACGGCGCCGTCGTTACTTCTTCTTCTTCTTTCTCGACTCTTTCTTCTCCAATCCTTGTATTCTCTGCGTTCTCTTCTGCAAAACATAAAAAAAAAATGAAAAAAAAATGAGTTAACGCGAGGATTTACATTTGTTCCTCGGTGGTTTATAGCCGATGATGTGTAGAACTGAGGCTTGGAGTTGATTGCCCGCCGTTTGTGGTGAACGGTGAAGGTGATCTTCTCCTTCGGTGATTCGCGGTTGCCTTCGTTCGAAGATGATATTGACGGTTGGTGATGCTCTGAACGATGATGACGATCGCTTCGTCTGAGTTCGCGCCGTTTAGGGCTTCACTTGCGATTTCTGATCGTTCCCTTTTCTCTCTCGCGGCTACTCGTTAGCGTTTTGCTTGCGGTTGTTGCTTGCTGCTTTTTCTAGGGTTTTCATCAGGTGGCTTCTTTCCTTTATATCTTCTTTATCTTCGAATGGGCCTGGGTGACTTTGGATTTACGTTTTTCTTTTTGATTGATTTCTTCAATGGATTCGATTTGATTTGTTGGGGTTTTCAGAAACTAATATTATTTCGATTTGATTGGGATTTCCTTTTCGAACTTGCCTTGATTGGTTTTTTCTCTGATTTAGATTTGATTTGATTCGTTTTGGATAAACTGGATTTGACTTGGATTTTGTTTGAATCTTTGCAGATGTGGATTTTCTTTGATTGAACCAACTCTCACATGCGGTTTGGACTATGGATATGGCCGGATTTGTTTACGGACTGGTTTTCTATTATCTGCTTCTGATTTGATTTTTCTTTGCAGATGTTGGGCATTGATTTTCGATGTTGGCTGGATTCTTGCAGATGGATTGGATTGCCTTTGGATTTCTGTTGACCTGTTGGATCTCTGAATTAATTCGAACCGATTTGCTTGATCGATTCAGATTGGGAATCAAAATCTTTCTATTGTTTTTCTGATATGATTTGCTTTCAGATTGGATTTGATTGATATCTGATTTTGATTCACAGAATTCCTTGGAGGATTCGTTTTTCTGCTCTGTTGTCGATCTCGAACTGATTCACTTTGTTGATTGATTTGTTTCTTTGATGCAGCTCAGATTCTTTTCCTCTTTTTCTTTCAGAGAGAGCTTGATGTTGTGTTGGTCTTAGCCGCCGAGACGGGTACGCGGTAATGATGACGATGAGTCTGAACCATTTGGAGTAGTACGCTACAATCCTAGTTTTGCTTATGTTACTGCTTCTGATTGAATTGGTGGGGACGATTAGCTATTATGTTGAGCTGGGCCGGGTACTTGTTTGCTTGTGGCTACCCCTGTGATTTTGCCGTATATCTGTTTCGTCTGGATTTTTATTCTGATTCCATTTGAACTGCTTCGTGATAAACTGAATCATTCTTCTCAATTCTTCTGATAGGCGTTGTTGTAGCTCGCCTCACTTGCTACCTGCTTGTGACTGATATTGATTGTACCGCTGTTGGTGTTACTAATGGCTGCTCTTGAAATTGTTTGCAGATGCCAGTCGACTTGTTTTACTTGCAATTGATACCTGCAGATGTTGAACTGGTGTTGCTTGCAACTGATGTCTGTTGCTGCTATTGCTTATAGCTCAGAAATTGCTATTGTCGGGGGGAACTTGAAACGGTGATGATGATTCTTGAATCTGAACCGTTTCTTAGAGGCTATTGTTGCAATGTTGGTGCTTACGGCTGATACTACCCTGTTATTGCAGGTTGTAATTCGTGTTGCTTCTCTTGGTTTGCTGTAGTTGATATTGGTTCTATGATTTTGTTGCCTGTTTGTTGTGTCTCATTCTTCTGCGCATGGTTCAGAACTGATGCAGCTTGATACCATATTTTGGTTTCTCTTGTTCTGCTGTGGACTTGATTTCCATTCTGTTTGGTACAGATTTGTTTCTTTTGGTGGCTATTCCTACCTGTATTGGCGCGCACCCCTTCCTAGTTGTGTTTTATGCTTTGAGTTCTGATGATGCTTATGTTTTTTCAGATATTGGAAGTTTTGAAATCAAAGTGACTCAGACCTGCCGGCATCCGGGTCTGAATCAAAACTTGCCTATGTTGCCTTATTCTCGTATCAGTCTGGAAATCCAATCGTGGCAAAACGAATCAGCCCCACTTCTTTTATTTTCTCTATCTCTCGGATGTCCCTTACGATAAGAACAATAACTACCTGATCTGACGCCGGTGGCTCAGATTGGTAACGGGAGTAGGATGCGGCTTTAGTCGTACCCTCCCGACACTCGATGATGATAATGTTCTGAGAGTGTCAAACAATCTTCTAACACTTTCCTTTTTCTTCTGTTTTGTTTTCTTTGGCTCTTTTCAGGTAATCGGAGCTTCATGAAGGACTCAAAGGAGGAAGATTATGAAGAACACTTAGAAGCTTAGGACTTAGAACTTTTTTAGAATAGATAGCCAATGTAATGAATCTTTTTGTAAACCAGTGGGTATAAAGTTCAAAATTATTTATCCATTTCCATTGTAAACTAAATATTTATGAAATAAAGTTCAAAAATATTTATTCACTTCTTATTTGTAAATAATAATTCGAAAATTATTTAAATTCACTCCTTAGATGTAAATTGCAAATACTTATGAATAAAGCTTCAAAAATATTTAAACTCACCTCTTAGTTGTAAATTATAAATATTCACGAATGATATTCACAAATATCTAAACTCATTTCCCTTTTTGTATTAGACAATATTATGAATGAGATCCACTCTCTTTATATTAATTGACTGCTTACCGTAACCGGATTAAATCTGACCAAAACTCAAACTGAGTTCCTGCTTTCCAAATAACCTTAGCAGTATCTGCTTCCTCTCAGGAATACTGTCCCACTTGTCTCAAAATTACAGACTCCACGTGAAATGACCAAAATGCCCCTGTGGTGATTCCTGAAATAAAACGCACTCATATGATTGGTTAGTGATTAATGGATGCAAAATGAAATGCTATGTGAAATGAACTGACTAAATGTAAGGGTAAAATTTGGGGTATTACAGTTGCCCCTATTTAAATAGCTACACCGGACGATTTGAGTGACAGAGACTCGAGGAATCGTGGTGGAGAGATTTAAATATAGATAACCGAAAATTTTGCCCTTATAGGCGACGATATGCAATGCTATGGACAAAACTGGAACGACTTAATGCAGATGATGCCATGACTATGATATGATGCGTATGCTGGAATAATGAATGTGAAAATGCCGATGGACATGACGACACTGGGACAGACGCCACGAGAAGAAACACACTGGGGAAAATGACGCGCTGAGACACAGTACATCACAGGGGAATTCTAAAAATGATAGTCAACTGGTGCGAATGACCAATTGTCACTTTTAGAAAAGGAACGAGATCCTCGAATGGAGATGGTACCTATGAGACGGTCCCCACTGGGGAATCTAAAAATAAAACTGGATCACGTACGATTGTAAGATCGATTACAGAATGCTGGAGCATTGAGCAAGGAATAACATCCAAGCTTCTGTAAACTACCCCTCGTGACAGGATCAAACGGACTTTTCGGAATTCCGTAGCAAATATACAGGGTAAAGACCGACTGTATGCCAAAATAAATGGACTTTGATGGGAATTGCCCTGATAAGCTTCTCGAGGGAGAACTGTCACTTATCGTTGGAAGGGACTTACATGCCAAAATGGATAAGCACTCAAATAAAGAGGCTGCTGCTTATCTGATAAATAAATCTTCTCGCATTCTAAGGTCGGCGCCTGGAATGCGGTTCTGATTTTTCTCTTACTGAAGGATAAATAAACTGCTTCAAGATCGTGCTCTCTTGAATATGAAACGGGTAAACTGAACTTCCTCATACTTTCAGAATGAGACTGGCTGACTGAATTTACTCATACTTCAGAATCGTGCTCTTCTGAATATGAAACTGAATGACTGAAGATATTCATATTTCAGAATCGTGCTCTCCTGAATATGAGACTGGATGACTGAATATACTCATATTTCAGAATCGTGCTCTCCTGAATATGAAACTGGATGACTGAAGATACTTCGTATTTCAGAATCGTGCTCTCCTGAAAAACGGCCAACTGAACTTCCTCATAACTCAGAATCGTGCTCTCCTGAATATGATTCCGTTCCTTCTTTTACTAAAGGATAAATGAACTTCTTCATAACTTCAGAATCGTGCTCTCCTGAATATGAATTGGTTCGTACCTCAAAACGGCGGGTAAATGGAAGCCCAACTGCTCTATGGAGATGGCCATTTGCTGCGAGTCGTGACGAGGATATGATCGACTTCTTAGGGGAGAAATGTTGTATATTGATGCTGTAAGACGTAGGATTGTAATAATAAATTATCCAGGCATGAACTGGCATGTACCTGTAAGAGATGATAGTTGATTTTCTTGAAAGATAGTGCAAAATAAATGCACGTCCGGTTGGGGCTCGACGACCGACACGACTGAGATTCAATCTAGGATCGAGCTAGAAAGAAGACTGGTAATCAAGACTCCATCGAGGGAATGAACTCGAAGGGTAGATATCTTATCCTGACGAGGAAAGATAGCTGAAGTAACCGTCATCCACGAGGATCGATCTCTGTGGGGAGACTGGAAACACCTATGTATTTTATGCTTAGGGCTGACAATCTATTTGGAGAGAATGGACGAACCCAGTTACTCGGTGGTAACAACCAAATGATGGTGAAACGCAATGATCCTGTGAATGCTAATGCGTATGTTAATGTGAATGTACGTTAATGTCTATGTATGCAAGATGTTACGAAATGAGTATGTAATGAGTATGTAATGAATATGAAATAGGCATGTGATGCTTATGCCCCTGCGTATGCTGACGAAACAGACTAGAGACAGGACGAGAGATGAAATAAACATCTCGACGGAAGTACCCTGCGTTCTCTGCAACCGATACGTCAATCATGGGCAAGAAAGATCAATGGTAGAACCAAGTCTGGTTTCAAAGTTCTGAATTCTCTGGGGAGAAGGTAATCTGCTTGGGTGCGCAGTATCACGTCTTCACATGGGGAGAAGAAAACCTGAGGGACACTTTCGAGTCACCCAAGAAAAGGTTGTCAGCTTATAGTCTCTCTGGGGACTATCACTGGGCAATGGTTTGAAAGTGTTTCTGCAATAATGATATTTCCGGGGAATGAAGAGATCCTGTCGGAATTTCCACTAGTCAAAGTAATTTATTTCATTTCAATTTTGTTTTGTTTTTTTTGAAAAATAGTTTTGAAAAATCTACAATGCACCTTTCATTTTCAAATTTTAAGAATAAACGCATTTTGCATAACAATAGAAAATAAAAAGCAATGCACCAAGGAATGTAAGTAACGAGATGGTATCTTTTATTAAAGGGTGATAGCTTGCTGAAGGCAGAGCTCCACAGATGATTACATTTTGAAATTGGCAACATGGGAAAAGGTTACATCGAATCCAATAACACCTACTGACACTAATAACTAAGACTAATCCAGAATCCTGCTTTGGGCAAGGATGAAAGAAACTGAAACATGGCTCTTATGAGATAATCAGTGTCTTCTGATGCAATGAAATGCCTTTGCCCCTAACTTTTGCCTGGACCGCCCTTTCGGGTTTTCAATCCACCGGGACGCTCTTTTTTGCCTAAGCCGCCCTTTCGGGTTTTCGTCTTAGCGAGCTTTTTATTATTATTATTTTTTTTCAACCCTTACTTTTGCCTAAGTCGCCTTTTGCAGGTTTTCAACTTAGCGGGTTTTTAGGCATAATATTTTCGGACTGCATCAGAATTCACGGGATGTGCTAGTTCCTCACCGTCCATTGTCGTAAGTATTAGAGACCCTCCGGAGAAGACAGTCTTTACAACGAACGGGCCTTCATAATTGGGCATCCACTTTCCACGCATATCTTTATGTACTGGTAAGATCTTTTTGAGTACGAGCTCTCCTTGACGGAACTCACGGATACGAATCTTCTTATCAAACGCTCTTTTCATCCGTTTCTGATATAATTGCCCATGGCACATGGCTGTCAAGCGCTTCTCGTCAATGAGATTCAACTGATCCAGTCTGTCTTGAACCCACTCAGCTTCCTCAAGTTCAGCCTCCATTAACACTCTTAGCGAATGTATCTCTACTTCGATGGGGAGCACGGCGTCCATTCCATACACCAATGAGAAAGGTGTTGCCCCTGTCGAAGTTCTTACTGAGGTTCTGTATCCATGCAAAGCAAACGGCAACATCTCATGCCAATCTTTGTAAGTCACAACCATCTTTTGCAGGATCTTCTTGATATTCTTATTTGCAGCTTCAACGGCCCCATTCATCTTAGGACGGTACGGAGAAGAGTTATGGTGAGTGATCTTGAAACTATCACACAGCTCTTTCATAGTCTTATTATTCAGATTGGTGCCATTGTCAGTTATTATCCGGCTTGGGACTCCATAACGGCAGATGATTTCTTTCCTGATGAATCGGGCAACCACTTGCTTGGTCACGTTGGCGTAGGAGGCAGCCTCTACCCACTTGGTGAAATAATCAATGGCAACAAGGATAAAACGATGTCCATTAGAAGCTTTCGGCTCGATTGCCCCAATCATGTCAATGCCCCACATAGAGAACGGCCATGGCGAAGACAACACATTCAACGGTGACGGAGGTACATGCATTTTATCAGCATAAATTTGGCATTTATGGCATTTCCTAGCGTATTGGATGCACTCGGCTTCCATGGTTAACCAGTAATACCCAGCCCTTAACATCTTCTTGGACATAGCATAACCATTGGCATGGGTTCCGAAGGTTCCCTCATGAATTTCCTGTAGTAACATGTCCGCTTCCCGTTTATCAACACATCTGAGCAGGACCATGTCGTGATTTCTCTTGTACAACACATCATTACTGATAAAGAATTTGGACGCCAATCTCCTCAATGTCTTTTTGTCCAGACCAGTAGCACCATCGGGATACTCCTGCTTGGCGAGGTAGTTCTTGATATCATGAAACCAAGGCTTTTCATCCATCTCAACTTCTTCGACCATCTGACAATAAGCGGGCTCGACCTTGCGCTCAATATGGATAAGAGGTGCTTCATTAACAAACTTAACTTTCCACATGGAAGCTAACATGGCTAATGCATCAGCTACGTGATTCTCGGATCTAGGAACATGCTCGAACTCTATCTCGTCGAAATACTTGATCAGCTCAATAATGTAGTCCTTATAAGGGATCAGCTTCTCATTCTTCGTCTCCCATTTGCCTTGCACCTGGTGAATAACCAAAGCTGAGTCACCACTTACTTTAAGAAGTTTGATTCGGAGGTGAATCGCCGCTTCGAGGCCGAGGATACATGCTTCATACTCTGCGACGTTATTAGTACACTCAAAGTCCAACCTTGCTGTAAAGGGAGTAAATCCACCCTTTGGGTTCATCAAAACGGCGCCTATACCATGCCCATTGAAATTTGAGGAGCCATCAAACATCATCTTCCACCAAAGACCTGGTTCTGGACCTTCGCTCGGATCTGGCTCTTCACAATCTCTTTTAATCAACAGGATATCCTCATCGGGAAAATCGAACTTAAGAGGTTCATAATCTTCAACTGGCTGGTCTGCAAGATAATCAGATAAAATACTACCCTTAATCGCCTTCTGGGGTACATACTGGATGTCATATTCGGATAACAACATGTGCCAACGGGCTAGCCTCCCGGTTTGAGCAGGTTTTTCAAAAATATACTTGATCGGATCCATTTTAGAAATCAATAACGTGGTATGACAGACCATATACTGCCGAAGGCGCTTAGCGGCCCATGCCAATGCACAACAAGTTTTCTCTAATGGTGAGTATCTGTTTTCGCAATCGGTAAACTTCTTGCTCAGGTAATAAATTGCATGTTCCTTTTTCCCAGTCTCATCATGTTGTCCAAGCACACAACCCATAGACTTCTCGAGCACAGTAAGGTACATAAACAACGGCCTTCCAGGTACAGGCGGGATCAGAATAGGGGGATCTTGCAAATAACCTTTAATCTTCTCAAACGCTTTCTGACAATCTGGGTTCCACTTAACTGTCTGCCCCTTGCAAAGCAACTTGAATATCGGTTCACAAGTAGCGGTCATATTAAAGATAAACCTGGAAATGTAATTCAGACGTCCCAGAAAACCCCTAACTTGCGTCTCGGTTTGCAGAGCCGGCATATCTTGAATGGCTCGGACTTTGTCAGGATCCACCTCAATCCCTCGCTGGCTAACAATGAACCCAAGCAATTTTCCGGATCTGACACCGAAGGTACATTTTGCAGGATTCAATTTCAACTAGTATTTCCTGAGTCGTTCAAACAGCTTCGCCAAATGGTCTAAATGCTCCTCTTCACTCTGGGATTTGGCTATCATATCGTCCACATACACCTCAATTTCTTTGTGCATCATATCATGAAAGAGAGTGGTCATAGCACGTTGGTAGGTTGCCCCTGCATTCTTTAAACCGAAGGGCATGACTTTGTAGCAGAAGGTTCCCCAAGGAGTAATGAAAGTAGTCTTCTCTCGATCATCGGGATCCATCTTGATCTGATTATAGCCAGAGAAACCATCCATAAATGAAAACAACGCAAAACTGGCCGTATTGTCTACCAGTGTGTCAATATGTGGCAGTGGGAAGTCGTCTTTTGGACTTGCTTTGTTCAGGTCCCTGTAGTCTACACACATCCTAACCTTACCGTCCTTCTTGGGTACTGGCACAATGTTGGCAACCCAATCTGGATATTTTGCGACTGCCAAGAAACCTGCATCCAACTGCTTTTTAACCTCATCTCGAATCTTCAAAGCCATGTCGGGTCTCGTTCTTCGAAGCTTTTGTTTGATAGGTGGACAACCTGGCTTAAGCGGCAACTTGTGAACAACAATGTCTGTGTCTAGGCCCGGCATATCTTGATACGACCACGCAAACACATCAATATACTCTTTTAACAACTCAATCAACCTCGGCCTAATCTCCGTCCCAAGCATTGCACCAATCTTGACCTCTTTTTTGTTCTCATCTGTACCGAGATTAATTAGGTCCACCTGCTCTTTATGCGGTTGAAGCTCTGTGTACTCGTACTCAATCAATCTTGTCAGTTCCGCGGGTACTTCAAAATCTTCTTCACCCTCGTCCTCAGCTTGATTGATGGGTGCATCCCAGTCAGGAGTGTCAGCAAAGTCATTGGATCCAACAAGGTTTACGATATCTCTGCATGAGGGAAGGCTTACTTAATTAAAATGCTCGAAGATATGTAAGAATGAAATGCTGTTTTTTTTTTTTTATTTATTATTGGAAGAAAGGTTGCCAATTTCATTTTTAAAGGTGAAAACGAAAAACGCAAATGAAACAAAGTGGAATCGAACAAAATACTTTTATTAATATCTTTTTATGAATGAAAGGTGGCCCGACAAAACGACCCTATAGCCTTGGGCAGAGCTACAGATTTTTATTTGAAAATGTAAATGAAACTTAAAAAAACAATTACTTTGACAAGGGAAAAATAACAGGGATCTCTACGGCCTCCCAGTTGTTCAAAACTGCATCACCCTTAAACACCAGGTTGCTCAGCTCTTCATTTTCTTCACAGTCGCTGATGGCATTGACTTGGAAACCTCTGCTGACAAATACTTCTTGGATAACCTTCGGACGCCCTTCGACAGTCGTGGCAGCTCCATTCTGAGTTGGTTTGTAACCCAACCCAGAGCGATCAGTCTTGGTCTTGACATCAATTACCTCTCCCCAACCTTCAGGAATGCCCCTGTCAATTGTTGATTTGGTACTCTTCAGAGATGCAAAAGATGGATTACCCTGACCCACTGTCTCTTCGACTTCCAGCAGAACAGCATTGGCGATCTCAAGTGCTTGAAAGGAGATGTCTAAAGCATTCTCATCGGCCTCGATGTAACAGAAAGAAGACAGGTTACTGACCATCAGATCTTCCTCACCGTGTATAATAACCAACTTTCCCTCGATCACGAATTTCATCCTTTGATGTAACGTTGAGGTCACTGCCCCAGCGGCATGAATCCACGGCCTTCCGAGTAAACAGCTGTAGTTGGGATTAATGTCCATGACTTGAAACGTGATATTAAAAATTTGCGGACCAATCAGGATAGGAAGCTCAACCTCCCCCATTACCGACCGGCGAGAGCCATCGAAAGCCTTGACAACCAAAGGAGTAGGTTTCAACACAGTCTCTTTACAAGCCAACTTATCAAGAACCCTCTTGGGTAGAACATTCAGAGAAGAACCGGTGTCCACTAGTACTCTCGCTAAATTGTCCTCTTGACATTTTACCGATATATGTAAAGCACGATTATGGTTCGGACCCTCCTTCGGTAACTCTTCATTGCTGAAACTGAGGGTGTTACAGGCGGTTAAATTGGCAATCACACTATCAAACCGACTGGTGCTAATATCTTGATCCACATGTGCTTGAGTCAAAACCTTCTGCAAGGCCATCCTATGAGCGGGTGAATTCATTAACAGAGATAGAATTGAGATCTTGGAAGGAGTCTGATGAAGTTGATCGATAACTTTATAGTCACTTTTCTTGATGATCCTCAAAAATTCGGCATCTTCATCATTCGTGGCGGCTCCCTTACCTTTGTCTTTGGCAGGCACTGGGATATTAGTGATCTCCTTAGGTGGATCCTCATTAGAACGGGGAGTATACACGCGACCACTGCGAGTCATCCTGCTTACCTCTGCGATATTGGTCACTGTGCCCTTAACCTCTTCATTTGGAATAGCCTTCCCAGACTCCTTGTCAATCATCGTCACGTCGTATTTCCAAGGCACGGCTTTAGGATCACTGAAAGGAAATGGACTCGGTCTTCGAATAACTATAGGCTTAGGCTGATTCACTTCAGGGATATACGACCTCGGTATATCGAACACGAGATTGGCGGAGCCTGCCCCTGATAGATTAAACACTGGTACCTTACCCTTTGATTCAGGCTGATGGAAGACGGGCTCAACCACGGCGACTACATCCTTCTTGGCTTGGCTTGTCACTTGTAAAACACCCTCATTAATTAATCTCTGAACATCATTCTGAACCACCACACAACCCTTAGTACTGGCTTCACAACTTACACATGCAACGTGGGAAGTATCTACTAAACCAGCTTCAAACAGCTTTGAATGGAACATCTTGAGAGGAGTCTTAATCTGTTCAACATCAAGGGCATAACCTTCCTCTGAGTCAGCACTAATGGCATTGACGCTCTCATGGTTAGGAAAAGGGTTCTTCTTAACATTTGGTTGAGGATCTTCGAATGTCAAAATCTTCTTTTCCAATAAATCCCTGACAATATTTTTGAGAGCATAGCAATTCTCCAGATCATGGCCAGGCGCACCCTCATGAAATAAACAGTGAGCAGCGGCGTTGTAATTGGCGGGTAGAGGATTAGGAGGCGGACCCAAAGCCCGAGTGGTGATGAGACCCTGCTTGACCAAAGAGGGATACAACTCGGTAAAAGTCATCGGGATCGGCGGACAAGGTTTATACGTTCTTCTGTTCGGCATATTCTGGCGAGGAGCCGGACTCTTTGGCTGTTGAGGAGCAGGAGCGTTGGGCGCCTGTAGGTAGTTGACAGGAGGTGGATAAACAGGAGGTTGTTGCATAGGTTGATACATGGGAACCTGGTGATTGAAAGAAGGTGTAATAGCTGCCACATAGGGTTGTTGAGCATACTGGACTGGGTACCCTTGAGGTTGAGCATAACCTTGCGGATGCCGATAAGAGCGTTCCCTTGGTCTACCAGAGGATATAGCATTGGTCTCACTCTCCTTCTTTTTCTGGGAGCTATACGGAGGTTTCTTCGGCCGATCCTTAGAAGTACCATGATTATTTGTCATTTTACCACTTTTCATACCCAATTCAATCTTGACACCCACAGCAACGATGTCGGAGAAATTTGAAGTCACACTACCCACCATTCTTTCGTAAAATTCTGGACGGACCGTGTCGACAAACCAATCAGCTAACTCTTTCTCGGTCAAAGGAGGTTCTACCTGTGAAGCAGTCTCTCTCCACCTTTGAGCATACTCTTTGAATGACTCAGAATTCTTTTGTGACATACTCAGCAATTGTCTTCTGTCAGGAGCCAGATCCATATTGTACTTGTAGTGTTTGATGAAAGCGTCAGACAAATCTTGAAAGCTCTTAACGCGGGACTGGTCCAAAGTTAAATACCACTTGGAAGAAGCACCCTTCAAACTGTCTTGGAAGCAATGAATCATCAGTTTATCATTCTCAACATGGGCAGCCATTTTGCGATAATACATGATCAGATGACTCTTAGGACAGGTGGCACCTTCATAACGATCAAAGTTCGGAGTTTTGAACTTCGGGGGAATAACCAAACCTGAGACCAAACAAACATCCCTTGCAGCAGCCCCAAAAATTTGATCACCCTCTACCTTTTTCAATCTCTGGACGATGGTGTTTACTTCCTCACGAAGCTTATCATGTTTCTCATAACCCTCAACATTCTCATCAAGATCATCAAAAACTGTCTCATTGAAGTACGGTTGCGCACGAGTGTGTACAACAGGTGGTGCAAAGATAGGAGCCCCCCTAGAAACTTCAGAAAACAAAGGCACGGCTTGCTGAACAGGTTGATTAATCGGAACAGTGGCTTGAGGAGGCACAAAACCGGGAGCAAGACCATAAGGTGGGTCCCTTGCTACGGTCACACTTGGTGAAGGGTCCACAGTAACGCCGGTAATCTCAGAAACAACAGTGGGCTGGGTATCCATCTTAGCATTCATGACATGTAACAATTCCATCATTCGCCCCATACCCCCTCGAAGGTCTTCAAGTTCAATGCTAAGGCGATCAATCTCTTTTGCCTGATCCTCCATTCTTTTCCGAGTTTGAGCTCTGGTGTTGTATTGGTGCCGAGAACTCAGGGTGACAAAACTGGAAGGTGAGAGAACCGAGTGTGAGAAATCGGGAGACACATGCAATGCAAAAATATGATGCTAAAATGTGAATGTAAATGAAGATTTCATGGAATTCAAAACATTCACGAATGTCGTGGGGTACCAAAGAAATCTTTTTCTTGGTTTTTCATTTTATACTTTTTTATTTATTTATGGTATCCCGCGATATCCATTAATGATGTTTGAACTCCATGAAATACAATGCAATGAGATGCTTTATGGATGCAATGCATGAAAACACACAAAGTCTTAGGTTAAAGGCTTGCATGAGGTTCAAAGGCAAGTACCCTCCCCTGAAGTTAGATGGTTCATCCTGTCCTACAAAAGTAACCAGGTTCTAAGGGATCTCAATATCATTGATCCTTCACAAGGATGGTTGTTCAGAAGGCAACTTACTTACCAACCAAAACCCTCCAAGTTTAAGATCTCAATGAGCGTAGTATCGAGTGTCAACCAACTTCAGTCTGCACCAAAGCCGGCTACCTCACTACCTTCTAAAGGCCAAGATGAGTTAACTAGGGTTCTAAAAGTCAGTTAGTGCATTGACAACATATGGCAGCCTCAATATTATCCTCAACTTGACTTAAGGAATATAAGCACCAACCAAGAAGTCGCACTAACTATGGCCACCAGATCAACCGCATCGATATACGTCGTACAGTTTCCTTGGTCTATTGCCATTTACCTAAGGTACACTAGATCCGGGTTAGGACCTATCTCACAGCACAAGGAACAGTCCCACAATCAAAGCACAAATATATACATGCAAATGAATAATATCACAGATAGTAATAAATATGAACAAGTTAGGGATAACCCTCAAAAGTTAAAGTTCCCCAGTGAAGTCGCCATTTTCTGTTGCGGTGGAAATAGGATCACAAACTATTAATGAGTTTGAATCGCAATTCAATTCACAACCGCTCTTTGATTTATCCTAAGGAAAAGGTCAAAAGAGGGAAAACCTATTTTGCATCGTAAACACAATGCGGGGAAAGATCTAGGGTTCGGGGGTTGGTTAAATTTAGGGAAGGTATTAGCACCCTAAACTTCTGTAGTACTCTACAGGAACCTTTTGTTCAAATGTTTACTATTTGCTTTATTTATTTGCTTAAGGTATATGTACTAAGGATTAAAAGTGAGAAAGGAGACCTAAGGGGTTAATTCTAAGTTTACTCGGCAAGACATCGCATCTTGTGCCTACGTATCCTTACGGGAGTGGAATCAGAGTAATCGTAGTTCCCCTCAATAGGGAGGTTAGAAACTTCTTGACTGTGGTCAAGGTCTCAAGGGGAATAAATGCATCTTAAGGACACGCTTACGTGGAGTGTAGAAACTCCAAATCTCTACGTTGAAATGTTAAGTTGTAATTAGGGTTAAATTAGGGATTCCACGGCGGGAAACCCTAAAATGAGCGCGGCGGCTCTTTGACCTAAAGCTAGGGGTAAAATTGTAATTTAGCCTGCGGCGAGGCATTTGTGAAAATTAGGGTTTGAAGTTTGTAGTGGTGAAGTTTTAAGGGTTTGAGGACTATTGACACGGCGGTCAAACGGCTAGACTTAATTCCTTCGGATGTGTGTAGTGTGACAGAAGTATTGATGAAGAGGTGTGAGATAATTGAATTGCAAACAGGGAATAAAACAGAAGTTAAAACCATACAAACAGAAATTTAAAGGCAGAAATTTAAAGCGCGATTATTAGATTCGCGGGGTTACATATGAGAAGCAGTTACAATATAGTAATGAGATTTAAATAAACCAAACAGGCAGGAAGAGCTGCAAATGATGAACCCTGTCAATAAGCAAAGTTAGACGGTAATCGGACGAGTCAGGAGGAAAAAAAAAGTGCGAGGTTGGAGATTTTTGTTGTTTTTAAAGAAAACGGTTTTTTGATTTAAGAGAAAAATGTTTAAACATAAAAAGATTAGTTTTAAATTTCAAAAAAAGTTTTACTTTAAATATTTACTTAAAAAATGATGTTATTACCTTTTAAAAAAAATATTTTTTCTATTTATTATTTTTCAAGAAAATTCTAGTACTATTTATTTTAAGAAAACAACAAATAAATAATTTAAAAAAGGTTTTAAGAAAATGATTTTAATATAAAAAAAACACTTTAAAAAAAAAAGAAAATAAAAAGGAAAATAAAGAGGGTTGGGCCGGTCATCACTTCCGGACCCAACCCGGTCAGTGAGTAACAAAAACCAAAACGCAACTTTAGGGTTTCAGAAACCCTGGTATCCCTTTACGGCGCCGTCGTTACTTCTTCTTCTTCTTTCTCGACTCTTTCTTCTCCAATCCTTGTATTCTCTGCGTTCTCTTCTGCAAAACATAAAAAAAAATGAAAAAAAAATGAGTTAACGCGAGGATTTACATTTGTTCCTCGGTGGTTTATAGCCGATGATGTGTAGAACTGAGGCTTGGAGTTGATTGCCCGCCGTCTGTGGTGAACGGCGAAGGTGATCTTCTCCTTCGGTGATTCGCGGTTGCCTTCGTTCGCAGATGATATTGACGGTTGGTGATGCTCTGAACGATGATGACGATCGCTTCGTCTGAGTTCGCGCCGTTTAGGGGTTCACTTGCGATTTCTGATCGTTCCCTTTTCTCTCTCGCGGCTACTCGTTAGCGTTTTGCTTGCGGTTGTTGCTTGCTTCTTTTTCTAGGGTTTTCATCAGGTGGCTTCTTTCCTTTATATCTTCTTTATCTTCGAATGGGCCTGGGTGACTTTGGATTTACGTTTTTCTTTTTGATTGATTTCTTCAATGGATTCGATTTGATTTGTTGGGGTTTTCAGAAACTAATATTATTTCGATTTGATTGGGATTTCCTTTTCGAACTTGCCTTGATTGGTTTTTTCTCTGATTTAGATTTGATTCGATTCATTTTGGATAAACTGGATTTGACTTGGATTTTGTTTGAATCTTTGCAGATGTGGATTTTCTTTGATTGAACCAACTCTCACATGCGGTTTGGACTATGGATATGGCCGGATTTGTTTACGGACTGGTTTTCTATTATCTGCTTCTGATTTGATTTTTCTTTGCAGATGTTGGGCATTGATTTTCGATGTTGGCTGGATTCTTGCAGATGGATTGGATTGCCTTTGGATTTCTGTTGACCTGTTGGATCTCTGAATTAATTCGAACCGATTTGCTTGATCGATTCAGATTGGGAATCAAAATCTTTCTATTGTTTTTCTGATATGATTTGCTTTCAGATTGGATTTGATTGATATCTGATTTTGATTCACAGAATTCCTTGGAGGATTCGTTTTTCTGCTCTGTTATCGATCTCGAACTGATTCACTTTGTTGATTGATTTGTTTCTTTGATGCAGCTCAGATTCTTTTCCTCTTTTTCTTTCAGAGAGAGCTTGATGTTGTGTTGGTCTTAGCCGCCGAGACGGGTACGCGGTAATGATGATGATGAGTCTGAACCATTTGGAGTAGTACGCTACAATCCTAGTTTTGCTTATGTTACTGCTTCTGATTGAATTGGTGGGGACAATTAGCTATTATGTTGAGCTGGGCCGGGTACTTGTTTGCTTGTGGCTACCCCTGTGATTTTGCCGTATATCTGTTTCGTCTGGATTTTTATTCTGATTCCATTTGAACTGCTTCGTGATAAACTGAATCATTCTTCTCAATTCTTCTGATAGGCGTTGTTGTAGCTCGCCTCACTTGCTACCTGCTTGTGACTGATATTGATTGTACCGCTGTTGGTGTTACTAATGGCTGCTCTTGAAATTGTTTGCAGATGCCAGTCGACTTGTTTTGCTTGCAATTGATACCTGCAGATGTTGAACTGGTGTTGCTTGCAACTGATGTCTGTTGCTGCTATTGCTTATAGCTCAGAAATTGCTATTGTCGGGGGGAACTTGAAACGGTGATGATGATTCTTGAATCTGAACCGTTTCTTAGAGGCTATTGTTGCAATGTTGGTGCTTACGGCTGATACTACCCTGTTATTGCAGGTTGTAATTCGTGTTGCTTCTCTTGGTTTGCTGTAGTTGATATTGGTTCTATGATTTTGTTGCCTGTTTGTTGTGTCTCATTCTTCTGCGCATGGTTCAGAACTGATGCAGCTTGATACCATATTTTGGTTTCTCTTGTTCTGCTGTGGACTTGATTTCCATTCTGTTTGGTACAGATTTGTTTCTTTTGGTGGCTATTCCTACCTGTATTGGCGCGCACCCCTTCCTAGTTGTGTTTTATGCTTTGAGTTCTGATGATGCTTATGTTTTTTCAGATATTGGAAGTTTTGAAATCAAAGTGACTCAGACCTGCCGGCATCCGGGTCTGAATCAACACTTGCCTATGTTGCCTTATTCTCGTATCAGTCTGGAAATCCAATCGTGGCAAAACGAATCAGCCCCACTTCTTTTATTTTCTCTATCTCTCGGATGTCCCTTACGATAAGAAAAATAACTACCTGATCTGACGCCGGTGGCTCAGATTGGTAACGGGAGTAGGATGCGGCTTTAGTCGTACCCTCCCGACACTCGATGATGATAATGTTCTGAGAGTGTCAAACAATCTTCTAACACTTTCCTTTTTCTTCTGTTTTGTTTTCTTTGGCTCTTTTCAGGTAATCGGAGCTTCATGAAGGACTCAAAGGAGGAAGATTATGAAGAACACTTAGAAGCTTAGGACTTAGAACTTTTTTAGAATAGATAGCCAATGTAATGAATCTTTTTGTAAACCAGTGGGTATAAAGTTCAAAATTATTTATCCATTTCCATTGTAAACTAAATATTTATGAAATAAAGTTCAAAAATATTTATTCACTTCTTATTTGTAAATAATAATTCGAAAATTATTTAAATTCACTCCTTAGATGTAAATTGCAAATACTTATGAATAAAGCTTCAAAAATATTTAAACTCACCTCTTAGTTGTAAATTATAAATATTCACGAATGATATTCACAAATATCTAAACTCATTTCCCTTTTTGTATTAGACAATATTATGAATGAGATCCACTCTCTTTATATTAATTGACTGCTTACCGTAACCGGATTAAATCTGACCAAAACTCAAACTGAGTTCCTGCTTTCCAAATAACCTTAGCAGTATCTGCTTCCTCTCAGGAATACTGTCCCACTTGTCTCAAAATTACAGACTCCACGTGAAATGACCAAAATGCCCCTGTGGTGATTCCTGAAATAAAACGCACTCATATGATTGGTTAGTGATTAATGGATGCAAAATGAAATGCTATGTGAAATGAACTGACTAAATGTAAGGGTAAAATTTGGGGTATTACACTTCCGTTGTACAGATGTTGGGGCAAGCCATCTGAAGAATGTTTTGTTGCCGGCTGTTTCCTGTTTAGACTGAAGTTTCCCAAAAGTCGGATTGGGGCAAGTCGAATTGCACTGGGGCAAGTTGTTCAAATGAGTTTGTTCACCCTAGCAAGAGTTGAGTGTCGGGGAATCGTGTCATTACCCTACCAAAAAAAAACCTGAACCTTCTGAAGAAGCCTTGTCGTCATTGGATTGTTATCCTACAGCCTAACCTGTTACTCGGCTGAAACTTGTAACCAAATCGTTTCAAAGTCTAGTTCTCGTCTGGCAAACTAGAGATCAGTTTTCGTCTGAAATCCAAACCAGAAACCAGCACCGGGTCACCATTTTCGGTAACCTATTGTTTAACCAGTTCTCGTCTGGCCAACACTGTTTTAAAGCCCAGTTCTCGTCTGGCAAACCCGAAATCAAATTCCCGTCTGATAGTCCACCCTCGGATACTAGTTCTCATCTAGTATTTCCCTTTCAAATCCACTTTTGGTGGTAACTAGAAATGGGTCCCTATCACCATAAACCTATCCCTAAACCAGAAAAAGCCTAATTGTACCTGGCACGATGATTCCTAGTGACCCGTATGTTGTCACATTCCCCGACACAAGGCTCGAGTGATCTCAGCTCCATGATTGGTATTCTGTATTCCCTGTGTTGATGTTGTTGAATCAGGATTGTTTTCTCAGCAGAGACGTACAGTTTGAGATTGTTTCCCCCGAGCAGTTCGAGACTGCAGCAAAATAAGATGGCATTTATCCCTTATCAGAGTGAGGTCAAGATTATCCTCAGTAGAGCGAGATTGATGTCCCCGGCATAGTATGGCCATCCTAAGCATTGAACGTTGATTAGCCTGATGTGCTATTTTCCCGAGTGGGCTGAGGCTGAAGCTTTCCCCGACCGGAAGATTTGGGTTTATTTCCCCAGCAGAGGGACTGATGCAGTGTTGTATCCCCACAGAGTCCAAGTTTGACTCCTTTCCCCTCCGAGTCCAGGTCATTGACTCATTCCTCAAGCAGAGGTCGACGTTGATTCCATCATTGGGTAACCTCCAGACGGGTAGATTTTGATGTCAGCCAGAGAAGAGTTATTGCTCAGCAGATTGCTTCGTACCCTACAAGGACTTAGGGTGATCAAAAGGGACCGTTCAGGGTTGTTTTCCTCAGTGAAGTGAGATTCAATTTTGGCGATCGTGTGTTATCTTCCGCAGACGTCAGAGGTGTTTCCTTGATAGGATCAGTACATCTCCAGCAGAGTTGTACAATGAGTAGCTAAGGATTGATATCCCCAGCAGTGTTGGCACACAGGTATTCCTCATCAGACTTGATAGTCCAGCAGGTGTTACCCAGAAGGGTCAGTCTCCCAAAGGCGTATGCAAGATTACTCTCAGCAGATCAGGACTGATATCCCCGATAAAGTCCAGCAGTCTCTCCCCGCCAGAGTCTGAACGCAAGTTCGTGAGCATTGTTATGTATCCCCAGGCAGAGATGATTCTCTTCCCCAAGCAGACGCGTCCTGAAGGGACGTCACCTCCTCAGCTGAGTCAAGCGCCGAAGCTTGTATTCATTCCCCCGCACCGGGTCACAAGTGCAGATTTCCTAGAAATGTTCGGGTGCCGAAGCTCGTGTTTTCCCCAGTAAAGTCGCCGAAGCTCGTATTCCCCCCCCCCCCAGCACCGGGTCACAAGTGCAGGTTTCGTAGGAATCTATTCGTACGCCGCAGTATGCAGCAACTGATGGTGCCAGACTGAAGTCTCCATCGGAATTGAGATTCCCCGCCAGAGTCGTACTCTCTCCCGAAGTCGGACGAGTCCCTCTTCCCCAGTAGAGTGTTGGAACAGCTGATGCTGTATTCCCCTGCAGAGTTGTACTCTCCCCCGAAGTCGGATGATTCCTTCTTCCCCAGCGAAATTGAGACTCCCCCGCAGAGTCGTACTCTCTCCAGCAGCAGGATGATTCCTCTATCTGAGTAGTTCTTGACAGAAGGATTCCCCATTCGGCATTTATTTTGCTGATGGGATCCCATCATTGTGCATAGCATTAAGCATAAACGCATAGCATTTCCACCGTGTGGAGCATGGCGCCGAAGCATATGCATCATAAACATGATCTAGGTTGTTACCGTTCTTGTTTTGCAGGTGTCCCGCCGAAGGATCAGTTGCTCAGGATGATTCCTGACATTCTCCCCAACGAAGTCTTTTGCTCAAGAAGATTCTCGAGATCCCAGCGAAGTCGTCAGTTCAAGATGATTCTTGAATTCCTCAGCAGGGCCGTTTGCTTAAGAGGATTCTTAAGCTCCCTAGCAGTGTCCCCAGTAAAGGTTGTCTAGGATGGTTCCTGAAGCCCCAGGAGAGCCGAGTCCTTGGAAGCTGCTCAAGCCATGATTGGTTTGTCCCCGGCAAGAGTTGCCCCAGATGACTCCGGAATCCCCAACAGAGTGTTTGCTCAGAAGGGTTACCAGGTCAAGATGATTCTTGAAGGTCCCCAGGCAGAGTTATTTGTTCAAGATGATTCTTGAAGTCCTCAGCAGAGTTGATTCCTCCAGAATGATTTCGGGACCCCCGGAGCGGAATTGCTTGATGGTTCTCCAGATTCCCCAGTGGCGAAGCATCCTCCTCAACAGGTTCTTTCCAACGGCGAAGTTGAAATCTCCCTTGAAGACTCCATGATTGAAGGCTGACCGTGTTAATGAAGCGGTTTTCACAGTTTTCTTTGAATGCCTGATGGCAGGATCGAATATGTAATACCAGTTACCGTGTGACCAATTCCCCGATAAAGTTTCTTCACCTTAACGGCGAGGTCAGACGATGTTTGTTTTGACGGCGAGGTCAAATTATGTTTGTTTCCGGCGGCGATGTTGGATGTTTGTTTTGACGGCGAGGTCAGATTATGTTTATTTCCGGCGACGATGTTGGATGTTTGTTTTGACGGCGAGGTCAGATTATGTTTGTTTCCGGCGGCGATGTTGGATGTTTGGGTTGACGGCGAGGTCAGATTATCTTCAGTTCTTCCAGCGGCGATGTTGGGTATTTTGGATTCGACGGCGATGTCAGGATTCTTCAGTTTTCCAGCGGCGATGTTGGGTATGTCAGGGTTCTTCAGTTCTCCAGCGGCGATGTTGGGTATTTTGGATTCGACGGCGATGTCAGATTATGGTTGTATCCAGCGGCGATGTTGGATGTTTGTTTCTGGCGGCGATGTCAGGAGATTATGTTTGACGGCGATGTCAGACTCTTTAACTCCCCAGCAGAGATTATGTTGAGTACTCGACGGCGATGGCGGGTGTTTCCCAGATTATGCTAGTTTTCCAGCGGCGATGTTGGATGTTTGTTCGACGGCGATGTCGAATGTCTCTCAGAGTTATGTTTGCTTATGACGGCGATGTCAGATTCAGTTCTCCAGCGGCAATGTTGGGTATTTTGGTTGATCGACGGTGATGTCAGATTCTTCAGTTCTCCAGCGGCGATGATGGGTGTTTCGGTTGTTCGACGGCGATGTCGGGTTCTCTAGTCTTCCAGCGGTAATGTTGGGTGTTTTGGTTGTATGACGATGATTTAACGTGGATAATTGACGGGGATGTCAGATCAGTGTTTCTCCAGCTAGTTGCCGTGCAGCTATTATTCCAGTGTTCGAAGAATTGTGTAGTTGGCAAATTTCCGGGTTCTTTGGTATTCAACCGTCTTCTACCTTTGAATGATTGAAAGCCGTTCGCTCTCAACCCTTCAGGTCCAAGCCGTTTGAATAGGGGCAGCTGTTGCACCCCAAAATTTGACCAACTACTCATCGCAATTTGGCTCATGTTTCGACTCATTTCATTCTCGCATTTGCATACCGCGTGCATTGCATTTTTCCAGTAAAATTGGTTTATCGGGATCACAGCCCTCTGATAGCATTTCAGGCCAGTACGAGGACGTATTTGGAGAATCGGTGCTCGTCTCGGTGTTTTCAGCTCTCGCTGTTGTTTTTGAGGACCTCTCGGTGTCCGAATTTTTACCGTTTATTTCGATATAGCTCGCTAATCGATTTAATCGGCTTTCTCGTATTTTTAGGGTTTTTTCCTTTATCTTTCTAGAATTTTTAATAGGTTTAATTCATTTTTCTAGGTATTTTAAATAGCTTTAATCATTTTAAATAGGTTTAAATCTTTTCTTTAGATATTAAATAGAATTTTTAATGTGATCATTTCTTTTATTAGGATTTTTAAATAGAAATTAATGGAGTTTTTCTTTTATTTTTTTAATAGATATTAATAGATAATAGATTTAGGAATAAATCATTTTTTAGATATTGAATATAGTTTTAATAAATAGTTAAATAGATTTTTAGAATAAATCATTGTATTTTTTAGATATTAAATAGAATTTTAATAGATAGTTTAACAGAATATTCTTTTAATAGGTATTTTTGCTTTAATAGAAATTAATAGTTGTCATCTATTTTTGTTTAGATATTATTAGAGTTTTTTATTTTTATTGGTTTAGAGATTAGTGGAATTGTTAGAGAATTATTAGAGTTTTTTTTCTATTGTCATTAGTTTAGTGATTAATATAGATTTAATAGTTAATTTTTTTTAGGTTTAATTAGACTTTAATCATTTGTTTAGATATTAATTAGGGTCTTATTAGAGTGTGTTAGGATTAATTAGAGTAGGTCTGTTTTAATTTTCGGTTAATTGTAGTTTAAGTCTTAATTAATTTTTAATTAGGATTTAATAGTTGTTTTAATTTTTATTAGCGTTTAATGTTTAATTAAGTCATTAACCATTTAGTTCAGTCCAAAGCCATTTTCGTTGGGCCCAGTTCGGAGGCCCAGTCTAACCAGTCCCAAATCCCTTGCCACATGTCAATATAAAACCAAGCCACGCGTGTATTCAAAAGGGGCTGACACCTCATTCCCTCTTTCTCTCTCCCGCTTCCACCTCGCCCTTTCCACTCATTCTCTCTATGCCACGCCATCCCTCACACGTGGCCACACCTCCGTCTTCCCTCCCATGCAACTCCCTCACCCTCGCCACCTGTCCCACTATCTTCTCCCTTCCATGCATGGCTACCACGTGTGCCACTACCACCTACCCTACCGGCCGACATGCAATTGCCGGCGACCACCATAACCGTAGCCGGAGCCGCCGCAACTACTGCCGGAAACTGCAAAATTTGCCAGAATCTTCATCAACCGCAACCGATTCTCATCATCAAGCTCGCCAGAAACACCAGAAAATCTTAGCAACTTCATCATCGGTGATCAACTCCAGGTGTTCATCCAACTCCAGAAATCTGCAAACGAGATTCAAGAACCTTCGTTATCATCTGGATTTGCGAAGAACATTCCTCAATTCCCTCATCGTTCTTCAACAACAAACTCTCAAGAACCTTCGTCCAGATTTCTTCATCGTTTTCCAGAAACCTCCAAGAACTTCACGTGTTCTTCAGTCTTTCTTCCCAGAAATTCATCTTTCCATCGCAACCTTCATCGTTCTCAACTGATGATCATCCACCATCATCATCCATTTGCAGCAATGTTCATCTTCTTCCCAGATTCGCCTAGAAATTGATGAAGTTCTTCAACCTTCATCAATGTTCATGATCTTCATCGCCCTCCATCATCATCCGTTCGTCATTCGATCTCCAGAAATGCTAGTGCTCTTCAGAAATTCAAGAACAAACATCCAGATCGTCTCATCCTCAAGATCTTCACCAAGATCGTTCATGAGCTACATGTGATTTTCCAGACTTGTTCATCATTCATCAGCTCCGCCATGAACATGCGTCAAGATCTTCGTCAACATTCTTCGTGACTTTTCCAGATCGCCATTGTTCTTCAAGATCTGTAGAGAGCTCATCGTTTCATCAAGAACGTGTTCCTCGACCTGGATGCGTGCTCATCAATTATCATCATTCGTCAGAATCACGTAGATCTTCGTCCAAACATCAAAACCTTCATCACACGGTTGATCTTCTTCGCATCCATTACCGTCCTTGTTTCCTGAGATTGGCGTAGGTTAGTGATCGTTGATTCAGTTGTTTGGATGTGGATAGAAGGATTGGACGAAAGGAGTAAGGGAGATGAACAAGAGAGAAAGAAGCTGAGGAGAGAGGCGCCGTGAACAGTGAACGAAGAGGAACTAGGTTTTTTTTTCTGAAGAAGTTGGAGCGAGGAGAAGGTGGACTGTGCTGGATTGGGCTTTGGGCCCATTGGTTTCTTCCAATCCGTACACCCCCCGTTTGGCCAAGAAACCCTCCCTTTTTTTGTTTGTTTGGTTGATTAGGCTGGACCCCATTCTAATCACACCCCTCCGTTTTCATTCCAGCACCCCCCCCCCCCTCCCGTTTCTGCATATTTTTTGCTGGGTTGGGCCCAGTTTCTATTGCCTTTCTGCTGGATGTACCCCTCCTGGCTGAGCAGCAAACCCCCCTTCTATTTTTTTCTATATTTCTTTACTTTCTTTTATTTTCTTTTGTTTAGAGATTTTAAAAAAGAGAAAAAAAATACTTGAGAAGAATATAAAAGAAGAAAATATGTAATATAGAAAAAGAATATAAAAGACAGAAAATATGGTCATATTAAATAATAGATTTTTAATATTTTCTTTTAGGATATTTTCTTTTTTAGGATATAATTTCTTTTAGAGTTTATTTTGCACTTTTCTTTTAGAAGTAGTTTTACAAGTCCATTTGTTAGGGGACTTTTTACACTTTTAGAGATAGAATTAAATGTCCACTTGTTAGGGGACTATTTTCCATTAGATTTTCCATATTAGATGGATAGGATTTTTAGGAGTTTATTTTCTTATACTCAATCATTGTAATTTCTTTCAGAATATTAATAAAACGAGATTGATGCTGTGGTCTCCGTTCCACCCGTAGTTAAGCCGAACTACAGCTGCTCTGATTTCTTGTACCAGATAAGAATATGTAGGCATAGGATGCGATATCCTAGCGAGCACACTAACCACTAACCTTTTGTTCTCTCGCTGCTGTGCGATCGAGACTTTCCCGCTGACGACTGATGTTATCTTTTTCTCTTGCCCGAGTGCATTTGAGACCAGACCGTAGTTCTAGTTCCCGTAGGTTCCCATACCTCGAAACCCGACATACTACGTCCGTTCTACCGCAAACAGGTACGCCTAAGTCTCACATGGTCGAGCAGCGTCCACCTAACTGCTAGAATGCGTACGCTAGTATCGTCAACTTAATCTCTCACCCCGTGTGGCCGAGAATACCCTGTCTAACCGTAGTTAGCCTGAACTACGTCATGCTCTGATTTCTCTGAAGAGAATACGTAGGCCCAAGACGCGACGTCTTGCCGAGCAAACTAACCCGTAGTTTCCCGAACTACGCAGACTCTGATTTCTCGTTCTCTGAAGAGAATACGTAGGCATAGAGTGCGACGCTCTATCGAGTCAATTCCTTCCCGTTTAGATTTAGCAGCCGTAGATAGATTGTTTTTCACCCGTCCAAGTAAACCCAAGCAAGCATGGATCCCGTCGAGTACGACGGACGTGAGGGGTGCTAATACCTTCCCCTTGCGTAACCGACTCCCGAACCCAGACAATGGTTGCGATGACCTTGTCTTACCCTTTTTCGTAAGGTTTTTCCGATCGTTTCCTTTCCCGCTCTGAGGGATAAATAACGAAAGGTGGCGACTCTTCTGTTGTGCCGGCACCTTATTTTCGCGCAAGCGACATCATCATAGTGAACTGGTGGTGGAATCGTGGTACCATGAGGATGAGTTGTACCGACTGGGGGATGGACTGTGTTGATAGGTGCAGCATCTGCAGAGGTAGGATTTTCCCCAACAGGGGTTGAGATGGTGTCGGCAGGAGTTGGAACTGCGCCATCTGCATTAGGAACTGCACCAGTCAAAGTCTGGTTAGTGTTCCTCTCTGCTGTTTGCCTTATCTCTTCTTGACTTCTGGCCATGTTCTGAATCACCTCCATGAGTTGATTCATTTGCGTCTTCATACCTAGCATATCGTTCCTTAAAGTAGCCTGGTCTTGCTCTAGCTGATCCATGACTCTTTTTTTATTATTCCTTGTGTTGTACTGAGTCGAGAAGCCAGCTTGCTTTACTCTCCCTCTCTCTCTCTCTGAAAGGGTAAGCAGCGTGTAAGATCGGGTTTTTAGGGAATGCAAAAAGGAATGATGCGCAAAACGTATGCAATGTTCAAGAGACTTTCGAGTTTTATGATTATCATCGGTATTATAGAACTATGACTGAATAATAAAGGAATGCACAATTTAGACCAAAAAGCAAACTTTCATTAATTTGAGAGAAAATTCAATACAAACGATTGCTGAATAAGGTGAAAATAACAATTCATGTTACAAGAAAGATACTGAATAACTAAAATTCTTTCTTTCGGAGACGTTCTTCAAGCTTTTTTGTCTCGAACATGAATCTTCTAACCATTTGGTCGCAGAGTTGGATAAAGTGGTGAATAGAAGGAGGGATATCATTTCCTTCGAAATCTTAAATTGCGCTTTCCAACCTCCATGGGATATCTTGAATCATGAGATTGCAATGCTCCACCAGATTGTTATACTTAGTGCGACACATGTCTAGAGTAGACTGGTAGTAACAAATAGAATCCACATGGGTGTCCAACAATTCATTGAGTTAAGCCTCCTTCTCAAGCCACTGTGCACTATCCCTTTGCAAGGCGTCAAAACAATCCCTCCATAGAGTAGCTGTTTCTCGAGCGGTCTCTAATTCCAAACATTTGTTGTTCCACATGTCAGTAGTGACATATGAAGCCCTTAACGCTTCTTCCTTGAGTTGTCGCTCATTTTCCACTAGGGTCAAGGCCTTTCTTAGTTGCTTTTCAAGGTCCTCAATATCAGCTTCAAGATTCTCCCTTGTCTCCTTCTTTTCAGTAGAAGCTAATTCGAAGAAATGCCATGCTCGATCACAAGAAGCCTTGGTATCCTTTAGGCGTTGTCGAAGAGTTGTTAATGATGAATCAGCCCCTTCGAAACCCTACTGGTATTTGATTCTTAGGTTTGTTTATAACTTCAATTTCTTGTTATTCTCAGCCGCTCGGTCTTGTTCAAACTCTACCTTCCTTTTGTACTGGCCATTCTCCACATTTGCTTGGTGAATTTGAGCCTCGAGGTTCTGGTTTTCTTTAGTCAAACTTTCTACCACTAACTTCAGTCTCTCTTACTCTTCCATAGATACATGGGTGGGAGCAGGAGGTCCTTCTCGCATAGATGGTTCTGAGGGAAACGGAAGCAATCTTTCAGCCACTCTGGCTAGCAACCATTAGTTGTATGGTTCTTTAGCCACACAATTATTTGCTTTCAAGTCTTTACTCCCTTTTGTATGAATCTTGGCCCATGCCTTAGCAATCTTCCTGGCAAATGCAGGATCTTCTGTTGTGGCAGGCAAAAAGAAGCTTTGAACTTTCTCTGCTTCGGGCTCATCTTCCATAGCATAGCCCAACTGGCGCAATGCCATGACTGGGTTGTAATTGATGCAACCAACCCTAATGACTAGAAGTACATTACCGAACTCCCCACAACTAAAGATAATCTCCACATCGTAGTACTCTTGAGAATACCAAGCAATATCATTGGCTCCTAGAGACATGATACGCTGAGACCACTTCAGCTTCTTCTTGTTTTCCATGAACGGTCCACCCTTCGGTAGATGGGAGAGGTACCATTTGAATAATAGGTGAGAACAACATTGGATTATTCCAGTCTTCTTTTCACTTCTCCAATGAATAGAGTGATAGACATCAGTGAGGAGGGTAGGGATAGGATTCTTTTGCATGAAGAAAATGATAGCTGTGATGTCTATGAAATTGTCTACATTTGGAAAGAGGACAATCCCATAAATCATTAGAACAACAACAATACCAAACCTTTCCCAATCTCCCAAAGTCTTGTACTGAGCAACTTTATCTAGCAGAAATTTCAAAGGAAAGCCTTGAACCATTCCCTTATTGGTTAGTCCCTCTTTGACCTCCTCTTTGGTCATACGAAGAGTAAGAGCGATGGCAGGTGGCTTTGGTTCTTCTTCCAAGCTGGTGTAGATAGGTTGATCCTTAATCTTGATATTCAAAATGTGAGAATATTCCTCAAGAGTACGGGCCAACTGATAGTTTTGAAAAGTGAAACATCTGAGAGGCGCATCATAGAACTGAGCCATAGCGAACAAAGCCCAAGTATCGACCTTAGAATGGAGGAGATCAAGCAATTTCCCATACTTCCCCTGAAAGTTGATCTTGATAGCCTTTGGCACGCCAATCAGAATGTCTTGAATCAATTCCAACTTTGGTTCTCTAAACTTGATGGAATTTGTGCATCTCTTTCTTTGATCAGTCATTGTGTTCACCAATACCTGAGATAATCATAGTCTCTTAAGTCTCTTAATATGCAAAAAATGCTATGCAATGTAATGTTTTATGAATGCACATGATAAAGAACAAAAAGCGAGATCAAAGTCACAGGTCCTGCAAAACAATCACAAAAGGCATCTCTCACATCGAGTGGGTAATCTACTGGTTTAGAGAGGGTATCCCAAAGGTTTTAAACAAAGTCCCATGTACTAACCCTCAAAAGTTTCCCATCAGAACGACTACTCGTAAGACGGTAATCCTTTCAAAGGATGGACACAGAGTTATGTTTTAGCGACCCTTGGAATAAGGTTCTAAAAGGTCCTCAGAGTCGCGGACTCCCAAGTTGGAATAAAAACGCCATTACGACTACTCGTAAGACATAATCATCCAAAAGGGGTCTCATCTGAGCGGTGGGATTCGATCCAACTCAACGAGTCCTAAGTCTCGCAAATCAGAAAGAAACCACCACCTAATCTTAGTGTATACTAGAAAGCTCGGGTAGAAAGCTTTATCCTCACAAACCATCCCAATAAATCCAACAGGTTAGAAAACACAACAAAACAAAAATAAAAACAGATGAATCACACATGCGACAAGCAAGTTTGGTTTGGCTTGCTAGGTCGTCCCCAGCAGAGTCGCTAGCTGTCGCTACTCGAAAAATGCATCGCCCAACGACGGGGAGGCGAAAAAGAAGGACAGAAGAGTCGCCACCAAAATTTATTTATCCCATGAGGGGAAAGGAAAATATCGAGAAAACCTTAAGAAAGAAAATGGATAAGATGGTCTTGCGACCAAGAATGGGTTCGGAAGCCGGTTATGCGAGGGGAAGGTATTAGCACCCCTCGCATCCATCGTACTCGATGGGAACCATTTTCTTGTCAATGTGTGATTATATCTGCTTAAATATCATGCTATAAAAGTGTTTTCGAAAGGGTAAAGAAAGGGGGTTTAGGGACTATGAAGGAGGCACAACGAGGAAGAAAAGGGAAAGGACAGACTCGATAGGACTTCACGGTCCTATGCCTACGTATTCTCAATAGATGTGAGAAAGTCAGAGTCGACGTAGTTCGGGGGACTACAGACATGGGGGGAACGTGCTCGGCAAGGATTGTGGCCCTTGTGCCTACGTATCTTTACTTGAATGAAGTAAAGAATCAGAGCAGCTGTAGTTTGGCCTACGGTTTGTTGATATTTTTATGGATAATGCTATCATTCACATTCTAGTAGTTTAGGTGTTTTTGCTGCTCGCATGTGAGGAGACTTATGCGTTACCTGTTTGCGGTAGAACAAACATAACATATCCTTTTGAAAGATTGATTAGTTTTCGCCATGCGAGGCAAGATGTCACGTTTGATTGGTTGAATTGTTTTTAGGGGTGAGATAAGTCCTTAGATAGTAACCCCTACGGATAGTACCCAATTCTTTACCTCAAAGTTTTTGTTTATGAAAGGGGTGTGGTGAACGTATTGTCTTTGTATTGAAATACGAGTATCAAGACCACACACACTACAGTGAGTATCCTGACACTCGAAGAGGAAGGAGTCTACACTCAATCCTCTCTTCTTTAATTCAATGCAAAGAGAACTTCGTTCTTCTTATTAAAGATGTTTTGGATTTGAATGGTAAGTACTTTCACGACTGTAAACCCTACGGTAAATGTCAGCGCTCGGGATAGGAGAAGGCCTACGCCTAACCATTGCACTACCATTCAAGTTTTTGTTATGAAAAATGAGTTTGAAAATGCACATGGTACGAGACCGAGGTTTTAGGTCATAAAGGTTTCGGAAGGAATTTATGAAAGGAGAGAGATGGTGAAAGAGATAGGTGATGGATAAAGTTGCGTCCTCATATTGAAAGATGAATATCAAGACCATCACACTACAGTGAGCATCTTAATATTCGGAGGGGGAAAATTCTACACTTAATCCTTTCTTAATATAATTCAATACAAAGAGGAAATGATTTTTATGATTGAAGATGGTTATGAAACTGAATTCGGTACGGGACCGAGGTTTTAGGAGGGAAACAATGTAAGTTCACGGTGGTAACCAAAAGAAAACAGAGCTTTGATATGTCAACAAACACAAAGGAAACACAAGTCAATAAATCTCACAAGATAAAAATAAGCACGACATAAGGGAAATTTAATCGAAACATAAGGTAACGACCTAAGGACGAATCTACTAACAAGCAGGCACAAAGCATTGTAAAAAACAAGCAACTATGAAATTACAATCCAATTAATACAACTAAACATCACAATGAAAAAGTTGCAAAAAGAACGGGTTGAAAATAATGCACGATGAATAAGTTACGAATATTTAAAGTTTGAAAAGATTTATGATAATAAAACCACACAAATAAATAAAAAGAAAGAAAAAGGGCAAAGCTGGGAGTTGAACCCAGACCCTTGTATTTACAAACACACAACAACAACCAATGGTGCACAATGCGCGTGCTGGATGGAAATGGAAGAGAAGAAACAAAATAAATTCAATTACAAATGAAAATAAAATGCCCCAAAAGGGTTGATCCCAAGGATCGAACCCATGGCTGGCAGGTGAAAGGTGAGTATGCGCGCAAGTTGATTACCACTGGGGTGGCTGTACATCCAAGTACAAAGCCACCCCCATAAATACAAAAGGTATGTTTCATGGTTTTCTGGGCAAGCTGAAGGAAGCAAGAACAAGTGAAGATGCCACATGCGTTTTGATTCATAACTATGTCAAATATTAATCTTTTTTGATGAAATTTTAGCCTAACTAGACTGTTTTTTAACAAGGATTACGATAGTGCCAATGAAATTTTGAAATAATGCCTCCAACTAAAAACACGATGCAAGATGAAAGATTGACAATTGAGTTGCATTTTGAAAACTACCACCCAATCTGAGTTCATATACATGTAAAAGGCATTGCATACAAGACATATATACCATAACAGAAGTAATGATCACTTAAGGCTCAAACATAAACTAGTAGAATAGGAAATGGCACATGAGTTGCAAGTGAAATCATGAAAATGCAGCAACTGTCAAGGCAGATGGGAAGATTCCAAATTAATACATAGCCTAAAAGTCCTAATCATGTTAATGATGATGTTCTCAAGTCAAACAAATCAATTCAATAATGCTCAGGCAAAGAAAAGAAGTAGGATGTATCATGACAACATATTGGATGAATTGGAACAGCAGGTCAACATGGATATATACATTAAAACTTAATCAATCAAAACAAGAACATCATGAGGTATCAACCAACACACTTGAAATGCAATGAGTAACACACATTTGACCATCACAATGTTAATTTCAAACACAAAACACAACTGCTTATGCTATGCCAAGTGAAAATTGGAGAAAAATGCAAGTCTGAAAGCTAGATCAAGAAGCAGACATAATTGAAATGAACAGACCCTGC
Source organism: Lathyrus sativus (assembly GCA_963859935.3). Taxonomy (NCBI): domain Eukaryota; kingdom Viridiplantae; phylum Streptophyta; class Magnoliopsida; order Fabales; family Fabaceae; genus Lathyrus; species Lathyrus sativus. The sequence goes on from OZ012741.1 coordinate 206,161,124, forward strand.
ATACATCCTCAAAACATCATATAAGGTGTGTCTATACTTCAAAAATATTCACAAACATCATGGAAATGAAAATCACAAGTCAGCTGCTCAAACACTCATAAAATTGCAATATTGGAACCAAAACTGGATTGGAATAGAATGAGGTTCAAAGGATACCACATACAAGCCTTAAATACAAGTGTGAATGAGTCTAGCACTTAAAAATGATCATGGAATGCACATAATGAAAACAAGGTGATCAAGTTGCAATTTCTACCATACATGGTAACAAACTGTAATGACAGAGAAGCATAACACACACAAAGCTGTTGATTCATGCACACACCAATCCTAAATATTACTAGAGATCTAATGCTAAATGAGCTACCCTAAAACAAATCAAACAGAAAAAAAGTGAAGTGTGTGCAGTTGGTTTCAAAACAGTTTGGTAGCAATAAGGTACAAGCTGGTCTAACTGTAATCAAGTGGTCTCATGTTGACAAACATAACACACACACATCATAAATGTGAAGACAAATGAGTTGCAACTCAGAAAACCAGCATATTACATTTGGAATAAAACTTGATATAGTTGTGGTGTAATTTGGCTTGACAGTGCGTTTTGAAGGCGAGATGAAGAAAGCAACTGAAAACAGATCAAAACAAACAAGATGCACATATCAAAATCATAACAAAGGATGAGTTTCAACTCAAAAAGTAAGCATATGCAAACAGAACAACAACTTGGTATGTTCATGGCAGATTTTGCTTAAAAAATGCAGTTTGGAAGGGATATGAAGAATCAGGTAAGAATGGATCAAATAAACAATGTGTACACATCAAAATCATGATAAAGAATGAGATCATGCATATAAATCAAGCTTATTGTTGCTGGCACAAAAATTGACATGTTAGTGGTAAGAAAAAGTTGAACTGTCTTGGCACAAACTTAACATAGCATGGCATTTTGGCCAGCAATGAGTTTTTTAATGAAACAAATGTTATGCACATGCCATAAATATGCCAATAGATGAGTACATGCTCAAGAAATGGATTAAAACATTACCAAATAGAAAATGGCCTTGTGAAACTCAAGAAAATGCAAAAGGTCAATTCATGTAGGAAACAAACAAGTTCATGACAGTTAGGATGATGGAGCATCACATACAAATTTCAAATAAGTAGAACATTGATTCTAGATACATGGATCAAGAAGAAATCAATTGAAATAGAATATAATCTATTGGTTCAAAACATTTTGACAGTAAAACTCATGAAATCTCATAACAAGCCTTAATAAACATATCTCATGTTTTCATCATTTTAACAAGCTTAAATGGACAAACCAAATTATATAAACACATATCAACATTTTGGAACACTTAACACACAACATGTCAAGCACAAACCTCTTAACACCAAACTCAATGTAATGGTAAAAGTGAAATAACATAAGTGTGAGAACAAATGCCACAATAGATTCAAACATGGTCTAGGGCAGGGGGATCTCATGGACAATTTACAAATCATCCAAATATCACCAAAGAACAAGGTTTGACAGTTCTAAAGCAAGCACACCCACATTTCAATATTTAGATCCTTAAAAACTACCATATAGACACAAATCTTCATAAACAAGTTAAACATAATATTAAAGTACCATATTGTTAACACATCATCAACATGTCATTCACAAATGAAACACTTTAACAAAAGCAAGTATCATAACCATAAGACATGAGTTCTTGATAAAGAACTAAAATGGGGCAGCAAGACTACATTTCCACAAAATCACTTCAAAATGATAAAAAAATGACAATGTATGATCAATAAAGAGTTTGAATATCACATACCTCTTGTAGATAAGTCTTAAGCAAGCTAAGAAGCTGAGAAACCCAAAGACCTTCTTCCTTGGCAAAGATTTAAAGCTTGCTTCCTCTTGAAGCAATGAATCACTTTTCAAAACAGTTGGAGTTGTGTAGTTTCCAGCTGGTTTTTTAGAGTTTGGACAGTTGAGATATGATGTATATGAGGTGTTGGGAGTGTTAGAATGGTAGGAAATATCTCAAGTAAGGATTTGGTTTTCAAAGTGCAAGAAAGTCAATATACTAAGGTGTGAAGGTTGACTTTTGTGAAAATGAGGTTTTTGAGTGGTTTGAATGTATGGACACCTTCTACACAATGTTTATGGATTGTGTAAATGGTTTTGGGTGGCTTGGAAATGGTAGAACTGAGTTTGAGCAGAATTTTGCTCAAGACAGCTTTTTAGTGAAAATGGAGTTTTTGAAAAATAAGGTTCTTGAGGAAATGGTGGAGAATTGAGAGCTATTTTTTCTCTTGGTTTTGGAGAGTCCTCTGGTGTCCCTAACATCAATGAGGATTCCTCTATTTATAGTGAAAGCAAGGGTGACGGCAGATTTTTATTTTTCAATTTTGGAGGGAGATTATGAAGCTTTTGAAGTGAATCTTGCCAAGATCTTCACATATCAGTTCTAATGGCTCAAGGCAGGTCAGCAAATCAAGTGGAGAGGTACATGAAGTGAATGAGGTGAGCTTAGGGTGTAGAGTGAGCAGCTGCAACAGTCCTTGGGTGAAAAGTTTCTCTTTCCTCTTACACAATTGATTATTTTATTCCAAAATGCTTGCAACTTGCCTCTCTCTCTTCACATCTCTCATTTCTATGCATTTTCTACCACAATTTTGAAAGCCCTCAAGTAGCTCTATAACTTTCATATTTTGGAGATTTCCAAATTCTAGATGGAACTAGGTTGAAAAACCCTTCCAAGTTGCTGAAAAAATCACTTAAAAAGGCTAAATAACTTAGAATTTTTCCAAGTTATTTCCCTTCTTAAAATGAATCTTGTCATAACTCCAAATCTATGCATTTTTTGATCATGCACCACTTTGAGGCTTTTGTAGGACTTGTCAAGAGCTTCCCAATGAGCTTTGAACCCCCTCAATTGGATGTGTGGTTGAGGATGTTAGAACACAGATTGGTTCTTAATAATAACTCTTTGTTTTGATGATAACTGTTAGGAAATTTTATATTTAAGAATTATATACTCTAAAATTTGTTTGAGAGTTTTACTGCAGATTGAAATGAAATTAACTCTCTAGAAGAAAATCTGAAGTATATACAAGAAGTTATTCTGACTCTGAAGCGCCAGATGCACTCATTAGAAGATTCTGATTGCTGTTTACAGAAGATCCTGAGTGTAGTCTCCAGAAGGATCTGAAGCAAGTAGCTTCAGAAGATTCTGAAGCTAGTCAGAAGCATCTGAAGCAAGTAGCTCCAGAAGATTCTGAAGCTAGTCAGAAGCATCTGAAGCCAAGAAGAATATTGTTTGAAGAGTTTCTCAAAGCATAGTTTCTACAGAAGTTTCTGAAAGTACCTACGCTGCGAAGTACTGAAGTTCTGTGTCAAATATGCTCTGATGATCAACACGCTGAAAGCACACATGCTGCAGAAGACTCTGATACAGTAATATTCTGAACATCATTAGAAGACTCTGACTCATTCAGATTCTGAACAACTTGCTGAAAACTGAAGAAGAATTATTCAAAGATTATATCCGTTGGAGTAAATCAACGTCTCTTTCCTCATTTGTGCTAGACACAATAACACAGACAAAAAGGATTTTTCTGTGCTATCTACTTCTAGGAAAGGTCACTTGATGCGAAGACAAAAAGGCTCAGACCTTTTTGGGACTCTCTTTTCAACGCTCAGCTTCCTTGGATCAGCTGCCTATAAAAGGAAGACTCCACCAAATTCTTCAGTGACACATTTTGATGAAAAGAAATAATTATATTCAAAGCTCTCATTCTTTCATATTCTTCTTAGAATTTCTTGTACTTAAACTTTAAGAGAAAAATAACTGTTGTGATAAAAGCTTTATAGAAGCATTAATACTCTTGTATTTGATTTACATTGATTGTAAAGGTTTTCCTTAAGAGGATTCAGTTGGAATCAGTAGCTCTTGAGAAGACTAAGAACAGTTGTTCTTAGGTGTTACTATTGTAATCTGTTTGATTAAATAGTGGATTAAGTCCTTGTTGAGAAAGGCAAATCACTCTAGGAAGGGTGGACTGGAGTAGTTGTTTTATATGAACCAGGATAAAAATAATTGTGTGATTATTTTTTAAGTCTTAATCTTTCATACTTATTCAACCCCCCTTCTAAGTATTATCTCACCTTCAGTTGGCATCAGAGCTCCGGTTCTGTGTGTGCTACCACTTAACAGTGTCAGTAAAGATCCAGAGAGAAATACTTTGATATATATTTATTTGTTACAATGGCTGATAATTCAATATCCAATATTAACAATAAATATGAAGAAAGGGACAGGATCAGCACCAAACCCCCTATGTTTGATGGGGAGAAATTTGACTACTGGAAAGACAGAATTGAGAGTTTTTTCCTAGGATATGATGCTGATCTATGGGATCTAGTCATAGATGGATATGTCCATCCCACAGATGGGAATGGCAAGAAGATTGACAGAAAATCTATGACAGATGCTCAGAAGAAAGATTTTAGAAATCATCACAAAGCCAGGACTATATTATTGAATGCAATTTCACATACTGAGTATGAAAAAATTACAAACAGAGAAACTGCTTTTGATATGTTTGAATCCCTAAAAATGACTCATGAGGGAAATTCTCAAGTTAAGGAGACAAAAGCTCTGGCTCTGATCCAGAAGTATGAGGCCTTCAAAATGGAAGACTCTGAATCTGTTGAAGCCATGTTCTCCAGATTTCAGATACTCACAGCTGGGCTGAAAGTTCTGGACAAGGGATACTCTACATCAGATCATGTAAAGAAAATCATCAGAAGTCTGCCTACCAGATGGAGACCAATGGTGACTGCCTTGAAGATGGCTAAAGATCTGAACAAGATCTCTCTAGAAGAACTCATCAGCTCACTGAGGAGCCATGAGATTGAGCTTGAGGAAGATGAACCTCAGAAGAAAGAAAAAGGTAAATCTGTTGCATTAAAATCTAACAAAACTGCTAAAGCTTTGCAGGTCATTCAAGAAAGCTCTGAAGAATCTTCTTCTGAAGAAGAAGATGAGTTATCCATGTTGTCCAGAAGGATCAACAGACTCTAGAAGCACAAGGGAAAAAAGTTCAACAACTTCAGAAGATCTGATAATAGAAAGGAATCTTTTGGGCACAGAAGATCTGGAAAGAAAGAAGTTGTGTGCTATGAGTGCAAAGAACCTGGGCACTACAAGAATGATTGCCTCAAACTTCAGAAAGAAAAACCCAAGAAGAAGTTTAACAAAAAGAAGAAGGTTCTGATGGCAACATGGGATGACTCAGATGAATCTGAATCATCTTCTGAATCAGAAGAAGAATGTGCCAATGTTGCACTAATGGCCAGCACAGAGGATCAAGAGGAAGGTACCTCAGGATATGAATCAGATTCTGAATCTGATGATGACGCAGAAGAGGTAATGGCTAAACTTACCAAAGAAGAACTTATAAAAGTTTTAACAGAAGTTCTTAAAAGTTATAACAATATCAAACTCAAATACAAGAAGCTGAAAAGCAATCTTGAATCTGAGATTGATCTTCTGAAGAAAGAACTTGTTGAGCAAAAAGAAATTAATCTAAAAATCAAAAATGACTTTGAAATAACTCAACAAGAATCTGAATCTGAGACTAAGTCATGTGAAAACATTTTAGAAAAATATGACTCTAGCTTTCAGAGATTTCTTACTAAGAGCATAGACAGAAGCAAGATGGCTTCCATGATCTATGGTGTTAGTGGAAACAACAGAAGAGGTATTGGATATGAATCTTCATCTGGAAGAAATCCAAAACCTGTTGACAAACTTTTCATCAAGAAGACACCTCTGTATTCTCAATTTAAATTTGGTCACTTAAATGACATTAAACACACAAGCTCTGAGAAGAATACTTATGTGTTTAAACCCAAGGCAAGTTAGAATAAACATTATGTTGAAAAACAGAAGTTTAGACAAACCTACAAACCAACTAACCTCAAAGGACCCAAGAAGATCTGGGTACCTAAAAACAAAATAATTCCTGTTGCAGATGTTCTTAGCAGCAAGGTCAGGACACCAATCATGGTACCTGGACTCTGGATGCTCACGACACATGACCGGAAAAAAGTCTATGTTCCAAAGCCTGGAACTTAGATCTGGAGGTGACGTGAAGTTTGGAGGGAACCAGAAGGGCAAGATCATTGGATCTGGCACTATTGGAAATGGTAAACTTCCCTCTATTACTAATGTTTTACTTGTTGAAGGGTTAAAGCATAACTTATTGTCCATAAGTCAATTAAGTGACAATGGTTATGATATTACCTTTAATCAAAAATGTTGTAAAGCTATTAGTCAAAAGGATGGCTCTATCCTATTTAGTGGTAAGAGGAAAAAAAACATTTATAAAATAAATCTTTCTGAACTTAAAGTTCAAAATGTTAAATGCCTCTTGTCTGTTAATGAAGAGCAATGGGTCTGGCACAGAAGATTGAGCCATATTAATATGAGACGTATATCTCAGATTAATAAACTTAATCTTGTCAGAGGACTCCCTAATCTGAAGTTCACTTCAGATGCTCTTTGTGAAGCATGCCAGAAAGGGAAGTTTTCAAAAACATCTTTCAAATCAAAAAATGTTGTTTCTACTTCTAAACCACTAGAATTACTTCATATTGATCTGTTTGGACCAGTGTAAACTGCATCCATCAGAGGCAAGAAGTATGGATTAGTCATTGTTGATGACTTTAGTAGATGGACATGGGTAAAGTTCTTAAAACACAAGGATGAGTCACATTCTATGTTCTTTGACTTCTGCAAGCAAGTCCAGAATGAAAAGAATTTCAAAATTATAAAAGTCAGAAGTGATCATGGTGGTGAATTTGAAAATAAATATTTTGAAAAATAATTTTCTGAAAATGGCATTGCTCATGATTTTTCCTGTCCTAGAACTCCACAACAGAATGGGGTTGTAGAGAGGAAAAACAGAACTTTGCAAGAAATAGCCAGAACCATGATCAATGAGACAAATCTGGCAAAACATTTTTGGGCAGAAGCAATCAATACAGCCTGTTACATTCAGAACAGAGTGTCTGTTAGACCTCTTCTGAAGAAGACTCCTTATGAATTGTGGAAGAACAAAAAGCCCAACATTTCATATTTTCATCCTTTTGGATGTATTTGCTATATGTTAAACACTAAGGAAAATCTGAGCAAGTTTGATTCCAAAGCACATAAGTGTTTCATGCTTGGATATTCTGAACGCTCTAAAGGCTACAGAGTATACAACACTGAGACACAGATTGTGGAAGAATCCATTCATGTCAGATTTGATGATAAGCTTGGCTCTGAAAAGCCAAAGCAGGTTGATAACTCTGCAGATAGGGAAGTAGTCTTTATTGACTCTGAAGTTCCAGAAGCAGACAAAATTCAAGTGAAGGAACCAGAAGCAACTCCAGATGCTACTCCTTTAACTTCTCAGATAAATAATCTAAACATTTCTGAAGAGTCAACTATTAGAGGATCATCATCCAGAATTAAAGCTTCTCATCCAGAGGATGTCATTATTGGAAAGAAGGATGATCCCATCAGAATAAGATCCTTTCTAAGATCATCTGAAGCATCACTATTTGGACTAGTGTCAGAAATTGAACCATCTTCTGTAGAAGAAGCTCTGCAAGACAATGATTGGATTATTGCCATGCAAGAAGAGCTAAATCAATTCAGCAGAAATGATGTATGGGATCTAGTTCAAAGACCTCAAGGATTCAATATTATTGGTACAAAATGGGTCTTCAGAAATAAGCTAAATGAGAAAGGAGAAGTTGAGAGGAATAAGGCAAGGCTGGTTGCTCAAGGGTACAGTCAGCAAGAAGGTATTGATTACACTGAGACATATGCTCCAGTGGCAAGGTTAGAATCTATACGCCTTCTTATTTCCTTTGCTGCACAAAATAACATCACTCTGTATCAGATGGATGTTAAAAGTGCCTTTCTTAATGGTATTATAGAAGAAGAAGTTTATGTCCACCAACCCCCTGGTTTTGAAAATGAAAAATTTCCAGATCATGTTTTCAAATTAAAGAAATCTCTATATGGTTTAAAACAAGCTCCCAGAGCTTGGTATGAGAGACTGAGCAATTTTCTTCTGGAGAAGAATTTCATCAGAGGCAAAGTGAATACAACACTCTTTTGTAAAACAATTAAGAAAGATCTTCTAATTTGCCAAATTTATGTAGATGATATTATTTTTGGATCAACAAATATTATGCTTGGAAAGGAGTTTGCTACATGTATGCAGGCAGAATTTGAAATGAGCATGATGGGAGAACTCAGATTCCTTCTAGGAATCCAAGTTAATCAAACTCCAGAATGCACCTACATACATCAGACAAAGTATGTTAAAGAACTTCTGAAGAAATTCAACATGTCTGACAGTAAGCTGGAAAAGACTCCAATGCATCCTACTAGCTCACTTGGAAAGGAAGAGGTAAGTAAGAAAGTAGACCAGAAGCTCTACAGAGGTATGATTGGCTCTCTTCTTTATCATACTGCTTCTAGACCTGACATATTGTTCAGTGTTTGTCTGTGTGCTAGATTCCAATCAGATCCTAGAGAATCACACTTGACAGCTGTCAAGAGGATTCTAAGGTATCTGAAAGGTACTTCTAATGTGGGTTTGTGTTACAGAAAATCTGATGATTTCAAATTAGTTGGATTCTGTGATGCTGACTACGCTGGAGAAAGAGTGGAAAGAAAAAGTACTTCTAGAAGTTGTCAATTTCTAGGAAGAAATCTAATCTCCTGGTACAGCAAGAAGCAACCCACAATTGCACTTTCAACCACAGAGGCTGAATACATTGCTGCTGCTGGATGTAGCACGCAGATGCTCTGGATGAAGAGTCAACTAGAAGATTATCAAATTTTTGAAAGTAACATTTCTATCTTTTATGATAATACTTCTGCTATATGTTTGTCCAAGAATCCCATTTTACATTTTAAGGCAAAACATATAGAAATTAAGCATCATTTCATCAGAGACTATGTTCAGAAGGGAATCATAAATTTAGCCTTTGTTGATACAGATCATCAATGGGCAGATATTTTTACAAAACCCCTTGTTGAAGATAGATTCAATTTTATTCTGAAAAATATTGGTATGGATTTCTGTCCAGAATGATATTTATCAGAAGCAAATTTTTTTTCCAAATGCATAAATGCTTAATGCTTTGAAGTATTTCTTCTGATTGTTTATTTTATTCTGATTAATATTTCTTTTGTGAAACTCTGAACTAACAATCTTTAGAAGATCTGAACATTGGTTGACGTTTCATTTCTTAAGAGAATTCAGAACACATGCAGGTAAACACGTGTCACACCAAATCTGAAGAGGTGGCGTGTACATAACTGAAGAGACGTTTGAGGTGAAGTTTGAATAGTAAGAATCTTGGTTTTCCCCCCAAATTGTCAGAAGCAATTAATGTTTTGAAATGATTTTTATTCTCTCCATTTAATGCTTGTTCAAACGTGCATATTTCTGACTGTTGATTTGCCTAAGTGTTTTAGTATATATATTTGACTTGTATTCACTTTCACACTTTTCACACTCTCAGAAATTACATGTGTTTTCATCTCCTATTTTCTCTACATAAAAACCCTATACCTAAGCGTTTGACAAAGCATTCTTCAATGGCAACTTCATCATCAACAGCTGCTCAGTTCCAATCTTCTATGGCTGCTGTAACTTCAGAAAACTTGGGTGTTACTCCATATTCTCCTCCCAAAAGAACACTTCTAACGCCTGTTGATAAATTGGAAGTTCTATGTGAATCTATGGTTGAGTTTGATTCTCTGGCAGAAAATGGGTTTGAGTTTCGTTCCATCATTGGAGCTCAAGGATGAGTTAAGTATTTTGATAGGCTCTTTGGACCAGTTTACCCTCTTCTTGTGAAAGAATTCTGGATCCATGCATCAGTTTATCCCAAGTTCATCTTATCTTCTGTGCTGGGAAAAGAAATTATTATCACAGAAGATCTGATAAGAAAATTGATAGGTTATGAAGAAACAGATGGTGTTTCCCACTTGCCAGCTGGGCGTGTGGACATGGATGAGGTTTATGAAGAAGTAATGACTGCTGGTCAAGCTTCTAACAAATTCAAAGATCTGAAGCCTGATTACAAGATTTGGGCCAAGATCTTCATGGGATGCATCCACCACAGGAAGTCAACCAATTCTCCAGACTATGTCAATAATGAACAACTTTATTTCATGTATTGCCTTAGTCAGAGCACCAAGGTAGATCTTCCATACATTCTGTTTATGCATCTGTGGAACCATATCAATGCATCTAGAGAATATGTGAAAGAGAAAGGACAGAAGATCAGAACTTGGATCCCCTTTGGAAGGTTGATCTCAGATCTTCTTACTGAGAATGGTTTGGTAACTGCTCTGTACGCTGCTGGAGTTACAGAGGAATTAGAATTTATAATGGGAAAGCCTCTGAATGCTAAAAGTCTTCTGAGACTCAAAATTGTTGATGAACTCACAACAGCTCCCAAGAAGCTAAATATGTCAGAATTGAATAAGAGGGTTCCTGTAGATAACTTTCCTTTATTCTTTGCTGAAGAGCCCAGACATATAGTGGTTATGTATATTGATGAATGCAAGAAGGAAGGAAAACATGTTCCTGCTAATGTGATTCAGCTAGCTAGACAACCACTACCAGATGCAGGAGAAGAAGAAGCACAACTCCAGAGGAAAAGGACTCAGCCTGTAGAAGAATCTGCACCTGTTCAGAAGAAGGTCAAGATTGCTGAGAAGCCCAAGAAGCTCTTGAAGAGAAAAGATTCTGAAGAAGCTGCTTCTGTACCTGCCAAGAGGATCAAAGTAAAAGGTACTAAATCTTCTGTATCTTCTGCAAAACTTGTTATTAATGATTCTAATGTTAAGTCTGTTCCTGAACCACCTTCTACACAAACCACTTCTGTTACTGCCCCCAGTTCTGTTTCTCCACAAAAATAAACACCTGTTCCAACACAAACAACAACACCCACAGTTTCTGTACCAAAACCATCTCAACCCAAAATTCATATCAAACACTTTGTTCCACGACCTCAACCATCAGAACCTCAACCATCAGAACCTCAACCATCAGAACAACAACCATCAGATCAACAACCATCAGATCAACAACAATCATCTGAACATCCAGAGAACCAACTAAAAGACTCTCAACCAGAAAAAGCCTCTGACAATCCACCATCAAATAATCCACCTTCTGAACCCATTGCACCTATTACTTCTGAACCTACAAAAGTAACTTCTGCTCCTGTTTCATCAGAACCACCATCCAAACCATCTGAAATTCCTTCAGAACCTACCAATACTTCTGAACCTCACATCCCTGAGACAGAAGTTCTTGATGTCACACCTTTAAAAACAGTGTTTCAAGTATCTTCTACCTCTTGTACACCTACCACATCCTCTAACTCCTCAGAATCAGAAATCCACCCAGATTTTCTAATCTCTCCATCTGACAAATACTCTGAGATAAACCAACCTGAACCTACCATACCTTCTAAAACTCCCATTCCAGATCCTATTCCTCCACCTGCACCATCATCTGAGATATTAATCCCCAACTCCAATCCAACATCTTCTATATCTTGTGCCCAAGTTTCTTCTCTTTTTCATAATCTTTCTTATGGTTTCAAACTGAAAGATTTTTATGACAGAGTTGAACCTTCTGAACCCATCAACCCTCTGAAACCAAAATCCACAATGATCCTCCCATCTGTGATTCTTGATTACATTAAATCTATGACAGATGTAGAACCTTTAGCAATCTTATCACACTCTGCAAAATCTAATAAAGTTGTTGTTTCAGCTCTGCAAATTGCATCTGATAACACTGTTGCATCTGTTGAACCACCAAAATCTGCTTTCAAACCCTACTCAAATGCATCTTTTGATGTTGTTACCCCTAACAGAAGACCAAAACCTCATTTGCTTAATGCTTTAGTCAGATCTAAAGAAAAAGCTCCTGAGATACCCTTCATTCCATATTATCCTCCTCCTCTGATTTCCATACAAAAATCACTTTTTCCACCAACTCCCCAACCTAAACCCATAAATCTGGAAACCTTGTTACGACCACTGCCCAGACTTAATATTGATCATTTATTTCAAACATTTTTGCAAGAAATACAGATGTATTTAGGTACTGTTTAGAAGAAATGCTCATAAACAATGGATGCCAAAGAATCTGACATCATCTGGAACAGATTCATCAACAGATTCAACACTGTAGCTTCAAATCTGAAGAACGTCTGTTCTGATGATGCAAAGCTCAGAGATGAAAGGACTCTATTCTGGACTGTCAACAAAACTGAACCTCTGCTTTGTTTAGATGCTCCTCCACCATCAACAGAATCTACTGATAATGCATTGGCTATGACTCTAGTAGACCCCTCTCCAGGATTTACATAACCAATGGAAATTGACTCTGTTCAGGCTACAGAACCTCCTCATAATTCTTCATCTGAGATAAAGAAAGAACATCTAGATTTTGAAGATAAGGTTGCTGCTCTGGAAGCTGGACAGTCAGAGATAAAATCCTGGATGGCTAAGCAGGATAAGAAGTCTGAGGATATGACAGAATGGATGTCAAAGCAAGATGAAAAGAATGAAACTATGACTAAGTGGATGTCCAAGCAAGAGCAATCCTCCTCTGAGATTACAGATCTATTGAAGATGCTTTTGTCCAAACACTCTTAGATTTTTTATTCTAATGTTCTTGCATCTGTTGTTTGCATCTATACCTTATTGCTATATCTTTTGATGTTTGCCTATGTACTCTTGATCTGATCTTTTGAATGAATCAAAGTTTTCTCCATTGAATTATCTTATTTACTGTTTCCTTTTATTTGTCTTTTTAAAAGTTTTTACTTTTTGCTTATGACAAAAAAGGGGGAGAAAATATAGATCTGAACTGTTTAATATAACTTCACCATAATGAATCTTCAGACATATCTATTCTATCTAACATTTAATTTGACTATTTCAGAACATTTGATAAGTACACTATATAAAAGAAACTCTGAGTCTCTCAGATCATTTGTCTATTATCAAACTCTGAATCTTATATCTGCAAGACATTCTGACCTTCAAATGTTATAAGAACAAACAAGATCTAACTCTGAAGATTACTCAAGACAAAAGGGAGGTTTCTATTCCTTTTTGTATTTAACTCAGGGGGAGATTCATCATCTCAGGGGGAGTTATAATTCTTTATGTTCAGTTAAACAAAATTTCTGATACTTTTTGTCATCATCAAAAAGGGGGAGATTGTTAGAACACAGATTCGTTCTTAATAATAACTCTTTGTTTTGATGATAACTGTTAGGAAATTTTATATTTAAGAATTATATACTCTAAAATTTGTTTGAGAGTTTTACTGCAGATTGAAATGAAATTAACTCTCTAGAAGAAAATTTGAAGTATATACAAGAAGTTATTCTGACTCTGAAGCGCCAGATGCACTCATTAGAAGATTCTGATTGCTGTTTACAGAAGATCCTGAGCGTAGTCTCCAGAAGGATCTGAAGCAAGTAGCTTCAGAAGATTCTGAAGCTAGTCAGAAGCATCTGAAGCAAGTAGCTCCAGAAGATTCTGAAGCTAGTCAGAAGCATCTGAAGCAAAGAAGAATATTGTTTGAAAAGTTTCTCAAAGCATAGTTTCTACAGAAGTTTCTGAAAGTACCTACGCTGCCAATTACTGAAGTTCTGTGTCAAATATGCTCTGATGATCAACAAGCTAAAAGCACACATGATGCAGAAGACTCTGATACAGCAATGTTCTGAACATCATTAGAAGACTCTGACTCATTCAGATCCTGAAGAACTTGCTGAAAACTGAAGAATAATTATTCAAAGATTATATCCGTTGGAGTAAATCAACATCTCTTTCCTCATTTGTGCTAGACACAATAACACAGACAAAAAGGATTTTTCTGTGCTATCTACTTCTAGGAAAGGTCACTTGATGTGAAGACAAAAAGGCTCAGACCTTTTTGGGACTCTCTTTTCAACGCTCAGCTTCCTTGGATCAGCTGCCTATAAAAGGAAGATTCCACCAAATTTTTCAGTGACACATTTTGCTGAAAAGAAATCATTATATTCAAAGCTCTCATTCTTTCATATTCTTCTTAGAATTTCTTGTACTTAAACTTTAAGAGAAAAATCATTGTTGTGATAAAAGCTTTATAGAAGCATTAATACTCTTGTATTTGATTTACATTGACTGTAAAGGTTTTCCTTAAGAGGATTCAGTTGGAATCAGTAGCTCTTGAGAAGACTAAGAACAGTTGTTCTTAGGTGTTACTATTGTAATCTGTTTGATTAAATAGTGGATTAAGTCCTTGTTGAGAAAGGCAAATCACTCTAGGAAGGGTGGACTGGAGTAGTTGTTTTATACGAACCAGGATAAAAATAATTGTGTGATTATTTTTTAAGTCTTAATCTTTCATACTTATTCAACCCCCCTTCTAAGTATTATCTCACCTTCAGAGGAGTTATGGTCTTGCCCCTTTCAAAACCCTAATTCTCGATTTTTGCAATTACTTCCTAACCCTTGATCCAATGGTCATAAAATTTAATGGGAAGGTGTAATATGACATAAGGAACATTTTTGATACACATCTTGAGGTCAAATTCCTTATTGTTGAAAAGTTGATGTTTCGATCAACCGTTCGATCAATCGGTGACTACCGAGTCGACTGTTGACGATCCGGGCATCTTGAGGCCTTGAATCTTCTTGAATGGACTTCACTAAGCCATATAAACCTTATGAATCAAGATTGCATCATTAGACCACCTTTCATATCAAAAGTCAAACCACAGTTGACTTTTCCTGATCGAAAACCCTAATCGGGCCTGAGCTGCATTGTCTTCAATATTGGAGTGCCAACCTCAAATTGAATTCATGTTTGAACCAAAGTAGAATCCTTGACCCTATTTCATGGGAAATCAATTCAAGACGTCGACTGATCAAACCATTGAAACCTCGACTTTCAACTGTGCGAAAACCCTAATTTCCCCTTTTTGCTTGGACACTGTGCAGATGAACTGGGTGATCATTCTAACTCCATCATGACTTCTGAGATAATCAACAGACTTCTTCTTTCTTTCTTTTTTTTATGCTCCTGATGACTGGTACCAATGCTTTTGATCAAAAAAAGGCGGGCAAATTTAGGGTATGACATGCCGCTGTCGCATCGCTGCAAAAAAGGAGGCCGACAAAGACAGAAGAGTCGCCACCGTTTGTTATTTATCCCAAAGAGAAGGAAAGGAAAAGATCAGAGAAAACCTACGAAAAAGGGAGAAGACAAGGTCATCGCAACCAAATCTTGGGTTCGGGAGTCGGTTACGCAAGGGGAAGGTATGAGCACCCTTCACGTCTGTTGTACTCAACGGGATCCACGCTTGTTGTCCATCTAAAAAGGTGTTAATCTATCAAAGGTTGGCTCACAGGGATAAAAGAAAAGAAAAGAGACTCGATAGAGCATCGCCGCTCTATGCCTACGTATTCCCTCGTGCAATGGGAAAGTCAGAGTCAACGTAGTTCAGAAAACTACGGGTGAAATTGGGGAAGGTTGCTCGCCAAGACATCGCCGTCTTGTGCCTACGTATCTTCATCTGGTATAAGAAATCAGAGCAAACTTAGATTAGGCTGACATGACCACAGATTGGTTCAAGTGTTTTACTTGAGTAGGGTTAAACCTTTGTTCTAGCAGTTAGGTGTATTGTTGCTCGACCATTGGAGACTTAAGCGTTACCTATTTGCAGTAGAACCAAAGCTTAACACACTCTTTCTGAAAATGATTTCCAAACAATCTCGAGGGATAAAAAGGTTTGATGTTTTATTTTTTGTTTTTTATGAAGAAGTGAATTGAGTTAAGTTTGTAACTCATGTTGCACTAAAGACTATGACTTGAGAGCGAATGTGTCGCATATCGCCCAAAGGGCATACGTTAAACACTCTAGACAAATTGAGAGGAGGCTCCCCAACTATCATTCCTCAAGTACTTAAGGCTCATAACGTAAAACATTTATTATCCTTTATTAGGTGTCTTAAGGTGTTTAGGAGATAAGAAAAGAAGACACAAACTCTAAGGGGAAACTAATCAACCCTAATGTTGTCATGCACAATGCTCCTAAAGTTGGGATTAAGAGGGGAATAATCTATCCTAATGTTATCATGCAAAGGATTGAACACCTAATGTCTCTCTTACTCCCATCTTAAACAGAGGGACTAGGAATCCTAAGGGATCATGGCAAAAGACAAAGTAAACAACAGATAATCCAATCACAGATGAAATGAAGGATGAGAAGAAGTTGACTTAAACAAGTCAAAAGCAATGCAAACATGATATGCAAAGATACAAAGATGAGATGTGAGAATCAAATGATGCAAAAAAGACAAATGATCAAAGACAAGTTGACTTAAACAAGTCAAAAAGAGTGAGATGAAATGGGAGAAGTAACATTGTAAGAACACAGATTGGTGTTTAATTGTATCTCTATGTTTTGATGATAACTCTAATGAAATTTTGTATTAAGAAAATATATACTCTAATTTTGTTTAAGTGTTTTTGTTTCAGATATTAAATTAAATATTCTTATGGAAGCAAAAATGCATCTGAGCAGTATTCTACGCAAAGCTCTGAAGCATCAGAAGCAAGTTATCAGAAGACTTTGAGCGCTGCCAGAAGAGACTCTGAAGCAGAAGCTCCAGAAGACTCTGAAGCGTAATTGAAGATTTTGTATGAAGAGTTTCAAGCATTGTTTCAAGAAGACTTTGAAGTACTGTTCGCTGCAAGTACATAGGCTTTGTTATTCAAACTCTACTCTGAGTGATATTCACGCTGAAAGCACTGGCTGCAAAACTCTGATAACATCAAGACTCTGATGTTGATAACTTTGAGACAGAAGCTTGTTGAAGAAAATATTATTCAAAGATATATCCGTTGGCATATTCCAAACGACTCTTTCCTTATTCATGTAAGGCACAGGAAATCAGACAAAAGGGATTTGTCTGAACATTCCTCTTCTGGGAAAGCTAGAGTCAATAGAAGACAAAAGGCTACAGCTACACAGCAAGGCACAATCTTCAAGCATTGGACTTTCTATTCTATAAAAGGATGTCTTCAACAACATTTCAAGGTAAACGAATCATTGACGAATTACTGAGAAATCAAATCAAAACTACTCTCAAGCTCTCATACAATTTTATTTCATAAGCTAAATAGTTTTATTCGTTCTAAAACTAAGTGTAAAAATCACAGTTGTGATAAAGCTTTTTAGAAGCAGCTTTAACACTTGTTAGTTTACATTTATTTGTAAAAGGTTCCTTAAGAAGACCAAGTTGTGATTAGGATTTCTTGAGAAGACTAAGACAGTTGTTCTTAGTGGTTGACACTATAATCTGTTTGAATATAGTGGATTAAGTCCTTGTGGAGAAAGGCAAATCACCTTGATAGGGTGGACTGGATTAGTTGAGTTCAACGAACCAGGATAAAAATACTTTGTTGTTTTTAGTGCCATAATTATTTCTAAACCCTTATTCAATCCCCCCCTTCTAAGTGTTTTTCTCACCTTCAGTTGACATCAGAGCTCCGGTTCTGTTAGTCCTCTCACTTCACTATGAATAGAAAAGATCCAGTTGAGAAAAACTCCATTTATCTTATTCTTTATTCATCATGGCTGCTGAAGCTTCTACTTCAACTTCATACAACAACAGATACGATGATAAAGACATAATTAGCACCAAACCTCCCATGTTTGATGGTGAGAAGTTTGACTACTGGAAAGACAGAATAGAAAGCTTCTTTCTGGGTTATGATGCTGATTTGTGGGATTTAGTAACTGATGGTTACACTCATCCTACCAATGATGAAGTGAAAAAGATTGATAGAAAATCTATGTCTGATCTTCAGAAGAAGGAGTTTAGAAACCACCACAAAGCAAGAACCATCTTATGAAATGCAATATCTCATACAGAGTATGAGAAAATAACAAACAGAGATACTGCATTTGATATGTTTGAATCTTTGAAGATGACTCATGAAGGGAATTCACAAGTAAAGGAGACCAAGGCTCTGGAGCTCATCCAGAAGTATGAAGCCTTCAAAATGGAGGAGTCTGAATCTGTAGAAACTATGTTTTCTAGATTTCAGATTCTAACTGCTGGGTTGAAGGTTCTGGATAAAGGCTACTTTACTTCTGACCATGTCAAGAAGATCATCAGAAGTTTGCCAACCAGATGGAGACCAATGGTCACAGCTCTGAAGCTTGCGAAGGATCTGAAGAAGATCACGCTGGAGGAACTAATCAGCTCTCTGAGGAGTCATGAGATTAAACTAGAGGAAGACGAGCCTCAGAAAAAAGGTAAGTTTGTTGCTTTAAAGTCTAACAAATCTGTTAAAGCGTTGCAGGTTATAGAAGAAAGTTCTGAAGAATCTTCTTCTGAAGAAGAAGATGAATTGTCCCTGTTGTCCAGAAGGATCAACAAACTCTATAAGCATAAACAGAGGAAGTTCAAGAACTTCAAGAAACCAGATCAACGTAAAGAGTCTTCTGGACACAAAAGATCTGGAAAGAAAGAGGTTGTCTGCTATATGAATGCAAGGAACCTGGGCACTATAAGAATGAATGCCCAAAACTTCAAAAGGAGAAGCCAAAAAGGAAGTCTGATCATAAAAAGAAAGTTCTGGTGGCAACCTGGGATGATTCAGATGCATCTTATTTGTCATCAGAGTCAGAAGAAGAATATGCAAACATGGCATTCATGGCTGACGTAGAAGACCATGCAGAAACTTCTGGATCAGAATCAGAATCAGATTCTGAGGAGGTATTTTCTGAACTCACCTGGGAAGAACTTTCTAAAAGTTTATCAGAAATTATGGAAAGCTACAGCCAAATCAAACTCAAATACAAGAAGCTTCAAAACTGTCTTGCATCTGAGAATGATCAGCTGAGGTCTGAGGTTGCTGAGCTTAGAGCAAAAAATCTTAAAATAAAAAATGATTTAGAGAATGCTCAGAAATATGACTCAGAACCTATATCATGCTCAAAAAATATTTTGAAGAGTATGAATATAGCTTTCAGAAGTTTCTGGCTAGAGGCCTAGATAGAAGCAAGATGGCTTCAATGATCTACGGCGTTAGCAGAAACAACAGGAAGGGTGTTGGATATGAATCTTCTTCTGGGAAGGATTTAAATCCAAAACCTGTTGATAAAATGATCATAAAGTATTCTCCTCTATACACTCATTTCAAATTTGGTCATTTGAATGATATTAAACACACATGTTCTGATATGAACAAACCTGTGTTTAAATCAAAACCTCAGAAGAACAAGGATGCTTATAAGGGAATAAAATTCGGAAAGAATTTCAAACCTACTAACACCAGAGGACCCAAGAAAATATGGGTACCTAAAGACAAAATTATTTTTGTTGCAGACATCCTTAGCAGCAAAATTGAAACACCAGTCCTGGTACCTGGACTCTGGCTGCTCGCGTCATATGATGGGAAGAAGGTCTATGTTCCAAAGCCTGAAGCTTAGATCTGGAGGTGACGTCATGTTTGGAGGGAACCAGAAGGGCAAGATAATTGGCTCTGCAACCATAGGTAATGGTAACCTTCCTTCCATTTCTAATGTGTTACTTGTTGAAGGATTAGCACATAACTTATTGTCCATAAGTCAATTAAGTGAAAATGGTTATGACACAATCTTCAATCAAAAATTTTGCAAAGCTGTCAGTCAAAAGGATGGCTCAATCCTCTTTAATGGAAAAAGGAAGAACAACATTTATAAAATCAATCTTTCAGAACTTAAGGTTCAGAATGTAAAATGCCTTATGTCTGTTAATGAAGAGGAATGGGTCTGGCACAGAAGATTGGGGCATATTAGTATGAGACGTATATCTCAGATTAATAAACTCAATCTGGTCAGAGGACTTCCTCAGTTGAAGTTCAACTCAGATGCTTTTTGTGAAGCATTTCAGAAAGGAAAATTTTCAAAATCTTCTTTCAAAACAAAAAATGTTGTTTCAACCTCAAGACCATTAGAGCTGCTTCATATTGATCTGTTTGGACCAGTGAAAACTGCATCCATCAGAGGCAAGAAGTATGGGTTAGTCATTGTTGATGACTACAGCAGATGGACATGGGTAAAATTCCTGAAACACAAGGATGAGTCTCATGCTGAATTTATTGACTTCTGCAAACAAGTCCAGAATGAAAAAGATTTTAAGATTGTTAAAGTCAGAAGTGATCATGGTGGTGAATTTGAAAACAAATATTTTGAAAAATATTTTAAAGAAAATGGTATTGCACATGATTTCTCCTGCCCTAGAACTCCACAACAGAATGGAGTTGTAGAGAGGAGAAAATAGGACATTGCAAGAAATGGCCAGAACCATGATCAACGAGACTAATCTGGCAAAACATTTTTGGGCAGAAGTAGTGAATACAACTTGTTATATTCAGAATAGAGTGTCAGTTAGACCTCTTTTGGAGAAGACTCCTTATGAACTGTGGAGGAATAGAAAGCCCAACATTTCATATTTCCATCCTTTTGGATGTGTATGTTTTATGTTGAATACTAAAGAGAATCTGAACAAGTTTGATTCTAAAGCACAAAAGTGTTTCATGCTTGGGTATTCTGAACGCTCTAAAGGCTACAGAGTATACAATACTGAGACACAGATTGTGGAGGAATCAATACATGTTAGATTTGATGATAAGCTTGGCATTCAAAAGCTAAAGCAGCTTGATAATTCTGCAGATAGAGAAGTAATTCTCACAGACTCTGAAGACTCAGAGGCAGATAAAGTAGAAGCACCAGAAGCTACACCAGATGCAACTCCATTGGCTGCTCAGATGAACAATTTGAATATTTCTGAAGAACCAAATGTTAAAGGATCATCATCCAGAATCAAGGCCTCTCACCCAGAGGATATGATAACTGGAAAGAAGGATGACCCTATCACAACAAGGTCATTTCTCAGATCATCTGGAACGTCACTTTTTGTGTTGGTGTCTATCATTGAACCAACTTCTGTTGATGAGGCTCTGAATGATAATGAGTGGATACTTGCTATGCAAGAAGAGCTAAATCAATTCACCAGAAATGACGTCTGGGATCTGGTTCCAAGACTAAAAGGATTCAATATTATTGGAACCAAATGGTTCTTCAAGAACAAATTAAATGAGCAAGGAGAAGTTGTAAGAAATAAAGCAAGGCTAGTTGCTCAAGGGTATAGTCAGCAAGAAGGAATTGACTACACAGAGACTTATGCTCCTGTGGCCAGGTTAGAGTCTATACGCCTACTCATTTCTTTTGCTGCACAAAATAACATCACCCTGTATCAGATGGATGTTAAGAGTGCCTTCTTAAATGGTATTATAGAAGAGGAAGTTTATGTTCATCAACCTCCTGGCTTTGAAAATGAAAATTTTCCAGAACATGTTTTCAAACTTAAGAAATCACTCTATGGCTTAAAATAAGCTCCTAGAGCTTGGTACGAGAGGCTGAGTAATTTTCTTTTGGAAAAGAATTTTATCAGAGGCAAAGTGGACATAACTCTCTTTTGTAAATCATTTAAGAAAGACTTGTTAATTTGTCAAATTTACGTAGATGATATTATATTTGGATCTACCAATATTATGCTGGGAAAGGAGTTTGCTCTATCTATGCAGGCTGAATTTGAGATGAGCATGATGGGAGAACTCAGATTCTTTCTGGGAATCCAAGTCAATCAAACTCCAGAATGCACCTACATACATCAGACTAAGTATGTGAAGGAGCTTCTGAAGAAGTTTAACATGACTGAAAGCAAATTAGCAAAAACTCCAATGCATCCTACAAGCACTCTTGGTAAGGAAGAGGTAAGTAAGAAAGTAGATCAAAAGCTCTACAGAGGTATGATTGGATCTCTTCTGTATTTGACTGCTTCTAGACCTGATATCCTATTCAGTGTTTGTTTGTGTGCCAGATTCTAATTAGATCCTAGAGAGTCTCACTTAACAGCTGTTAAGAGGATTCTAAGGTATCTGAAAGGTACTACTAACGTGGGTTTGTGTTACAGAAGATCTGATGATTATAAATTAGTTGGACTTTGTGATGCTGACTATGCTAGAGACAGAGTTGAAAGAAAGAGTACTTCTGGAAGCTGTCAGTTTCTTGGAAGTCATCTGATCTCTTGGTTCAGCAAGAAGAAACCCACAATTGCGCTTTCAACAACAGAAGCAGAATACATTGCTGCTGCTGGTTGTAGCACTCAGATGCTCTGGATGAAGAGTCAACTAGAAGACTATCAGATCCATGAGAGTAATATTTCAATCTTCTGTGATAATACTTCTGCTATATGTTTGTCTAAAAATCCTATTTTACACTCTAAGGCAAAGCATATAGAGATAAAACATCACTTCATCAGAGACTATGTTCAGAAGGGAATTATCAGTTTAAACTTTGTTGATACAGATCATCAATGGGCTGATATCTTTACAAAACCCCTTGTTGAAGATAGATTTAAATTTATTATGAAAAATATAAGTATGGATTTCTTACCAGAATAAAATGTTTATCAGAAGAAATTTTTCTCAGATGAAAATGTTTTAATTTTGAAGTATTACATCTATTTATTTATTGTTTATTATTTTATTTATTGTGTGCAAATCTGAACTAACAAGCCTCAGAGGATCTGAGCGTTGGCTAACGTTTCATTTCTCAAAGAAGTTTCAGAAGCACATGCAAGCAAACACGTGTAACTCTGAATCTGAAAAGGTGGAGTGCACATTACTGAATTGACGTTTGAGGTACTGTTTTTGAATATTGAGTTTCTCGTTTTCCCCCCAAATTGTCAGAATCATTAATTTCTTGAAATGATTATATTCTTTTTATTAAATGCTAAGTGGAAGCGTGTTGTACATGTGACTCTTGTGTGCCCTAATTTCTTCTATAAATACCACAACACTTCACTTTTCACACTTTTCACTCTCTCACACTCTTGTATGCATCTCTGCTTGTTTCATTGTTTTCATCTCTCTCCTAAACCCAAAACCGTTTGTAACCCTAAATCTCTCTCAAGAACAACAATGGCTACTTCTTCATCAACTTCTGCTCAGTTTCAATCAACCATGGATGTTGTCTCATCTTCTAACATGGGTGTTGTTGCCTTCAAGAAACCTATTAGAACTTTACTCACACCAGTTGATAAACTTGAGGTACTGTGTGAATCCATTGTGAACTTTGAATCTATTGCTGAAAATGGGTATGATCTTCGTCCCATTGTTGATGCTCAATGTTGGACTAAGTTCTTTGATAGGCTGATGGGACCAGTTTATCCTTGTTTAGTGAAGGAATTTTGGATCCATGCTTCTACTTGCCCTAAGTTCTTTGTCTCATATGTTCTGGGTAAAGAAATCATCATAACTGAGGATCTGATAAGAAAGCTCATAGGTTAGAAGAAACTGATGGTGTCACAAATCTGCCAGCTGGGCGTGTTGATATGACTGATGTGTATAGGGAAGTTTGCTCATTTGGAGAAGCTTCTAACAAGGTGAAAGATCTGAAGCCAAACTACAGGATCTGGGCCAAGATCTTTATAGGTTGCATTCACCACAGGAAGTCTTCAAACTCTCCTGATTATGTCAATACTTATCAGATGTACTTCATGTACTGTCTGAGTCAGAGCACAAAAGTGGATATGCCCTATCTACTTTTCAATCATCTGTGGACACACGTAAAACAATCAAGGGAAGAATTCAGAACCAAACATCAGAAGATGAGGAACTAGATTCCAATGGGAAGACTCATTTCAGAAATTCTGACTGAGAATGGTATGGTTGGACATCTGACAGAAGCAGGACTAAAGGAAGAGTTAGCTTCTATAGTAGGAAAACCTCTGAATGGGAAAAGTCTTCAGAGGATGAAAGTTGTAGAAGAAGTCACTTCTGCACCAAAGAAAATAAATTCTGAAGAGGTCAGTAAAAGAAGGATACCAGTGGATAATTTTCCTATGTTCTTCGCTAATGAACCAAGGGAAATTATTTTGAATTACATTGCAACGTGTCTGAAAGATGGAACTCCTCTACCAACAAATCTGGTTCAGAAAGCAGGTGAACCTGCACCAGATCTTTATGAGGCAAGACACAAGAAGAAGAGAAAGGTTTCTGAAGAAGGATATTCAAAACCCAAGAGGAAGGCTATTGGTGAAGCTGCTGCTGTCAAACCCAAGAGGGCCAAGAAGCAAAAGGCTAATCCTCCTGAGGCAAGTTTAGATTCTATCTTGCAAACTGTCAAAGAGGTACTAACATCTGATCAACCTATCCATGAAACTATACCCTCTTCTTCACCTTCTCCTCCTCGTGTTTCTAAACCAAAGAAAACTTCTGTGATAGCTCCTTCTGTACCCCAACCACAAGCAACTCCATCTGAAAAGCAAAACTCTGCACCAAAACAACCATCAGATATTCCCCCCTTTGATAAACAAACCTCTACACCACAAAAAAAAACTCTGAAATTCCCCCACCAGAACCACAAACTTCTAAACCACTACCAGAAGAACCTACTTCACAACAACCTGAACCACAACCAGAACAACCCATCCCCTATGTTCCTCAACCAGAAAAACATCAACCTTCTGAATCATTCATATCTGATTCTGAGGTTCTTGACGTTCAACCTTTGAAGATGTTGTTTGACGTCTCTTCTACATCCTGTCATTCTTCTGCATCATCTGATTCTTCTGAATCTGATGTTCCCCCAGAAGTAAACTCACCACCCTCACTCTGTGGCTATGAACCAAGATCATCTAATTTTGTTTCTTTTGCTTCTTTCAAACCTTTACCATCTGATAACCTTCCCTCTGGACTTAAGCTTAAACACTTTTATCCAAAACATTAAGATATTCCTGAATCATCTGGCCAAACATCTTCTACACCATATCCTCGCCCTCTGTTCATTATCCCAACCTTCACAATACCATCCCCACAAGAAAAACCAAAAACACCATCTCTAGAAAACTTCCTAAAACCTAAACCTAGAATGGATGTTGGTACGCTTTTTGATGGCTTCAAGAAGGAAATGAATGTGTGGATATCCTCTGTGAAGAAAGACTGTTTGTCTAGTGTGAATCCAGATGCTTCTGAAGCCTCTTGGAATAGATTCATCTCAAGGTTCAACACTGTTGCTTCAAATCTTCGCACCATTTGCTCTGATGATGCAAAGGTGAAATTTGCTGAAGTTATCAGACAAATTCTTATGAACATGAGTAGATCTCCAGTTCTTCTTCTGGACGATGCACCTACTGCAGAACCTATGTCTAAAGATACTCCTCCAGAAGCGGATGTTGCTGAAGAAACTGTTGTGCCTAATCAGTCAGCTTTGATGACTGTGGAACAAGCTTCTACTTCTGTGATTCAAGAACCTGCATCTGCATCTAGAATGGTCACTGATAGTGCTCCAGCTCCTGAATCTGCATCTCCACCTTCTTCTTCTGAAATCAAGACTGAAAGACCAAATTTAGAAGAAAAGTTTGCTCTGCTAGAAGCTAGCAAAAAAGAGATCAGAACATGGATGGTCAAACAAGAACAAACCACATATGAGATTAAGACTTGGATGTCTAAACAAGAGGAATCTAATTCTCAAATTACAGACCTTCTGAAGTTGATAGCCTCTCGCCAATCCTAGTTTCTTTTTCTGCTATGTTTGTGCACATGTTTGTTGTTTTCTGTTGTTGATGTTATCTTGTTGTTTTCTCTGAATGTTTTCTGGATTCTATTTATCAATGAAGTTGACTGTTTCCTTCTCTTCTCTTATATTGTTTTTCTCTATTAATCTTTTCTGTCTTAAAAAGTTTTTCTTTTTCATTATGACAAAAAGGGGGAGAAAAAGAAATTTTGTTTGTTCAAATATAACAGTTACTAAAATGGAATTCAGACATAATAATTTATAACTAACATTGAATTTTAGTCTTTCAGAACTATAACGTATCATCTGACAAAATTCATTGAAGTTACTCTGAGAATCCCCAAACCAGATTTCTATTCAAACCAGGTTCTGATTACCAGGCTCTGATAATTCAAACCAGGCTCTGATCCTAAAAGTAAATCAGACTCTGATTCTGGAAAGAAAATCAATAAGAGTAAACCAGGCTCTGATTCTAGAAAGTAAATCAAGCTATTACCAGGCTCTGATTCTGGAAAGCAATCAAGCTCTAATTCTGGAAAGTATAGTCTAACCAGGCTCTTAATCTGAAAAAGTATACTCATGCAAAAAGGGAAGTATTTTCTTCTATTAGAGTATCCATTTCAGGGGGAGATTCTTTATCTCAGGGGGAGTTATATATTTATCCTTTTTATTGAACAAAATTTCCTATGTTTTTGTCATCATCAAAAAGGGGGAGATTGTTAGAACACAGATTGGTGTTTAATTGTATCTCTATGTTTTGATGATAACTCTAATGAAATTTTGTATTAAGAAAATATATACTCTAATTTTGTTCAAGTGTTTTTGTTTCAGATATTAAATTAAATATTCTTATGGAAGCAAAAATGCATCTGAATAGTATTCTATGCAAAGCTCTGAAGCATTAGAAGCAAGTTATCAGAAGACTCTGAGCGCTGCCAGAAGAAACTCTGAAGTAGAAGCTGCAGAAAACTCTGAAGCAGAAGCCGCAGAAGACTCTGAAGCGTAATTGAAGATTTTGTATGAAGAGTTTCAAGCATTATTTCAAGAAGACTCTGAAGTATTGTTCACTGCAAGTACAGAGGCTTTGTTATTCAAACTCTGCTCTGAGTGATATTCACTCTGAAAGCACTGGATGCAAAACTCTGATAACATCAAGACTCTGATGTTGATAACTTTGAGACAGAAGCTTGTTGAAGAAAATATTATTCAAAGATATATCCGTTGGCATATTCCAAACGACTCTTTCCTTATTTATGTATGACACAGGAAATCAGACAAAAGGGATTTGTCTGAACATTCCTCTTCTGGGAAAGCTAGAGTCAATAGAAGACAAAAGGATACAGCTACACAGCAAGGCACAGTCTTCAAGCACTAGACTTTCTATTCTATAAAAGGATGTCTTCAACAACAATTCAAGGTAAACGAATCATTGACGAATTACTGAGAAATCAAATCAAAACTACTCTTAAGCTCTCGTACAATTTTATTTCATAAGCTGAATAGTTTTATTCGTTCTTAAACTAAGTGTAAAAATCACAGTTATGATAAAGCTTTTTAGAAGCAACTTAAACACTTGTTAGTTTACATTTATTTGTAAAAGGTTCCTTAAGAAGACCAAGTTGTGGTCAGGATTTCTTGAGAAGACTAAGACAGTTGTTCTTAGTGGTTGACAATGTAATCTGTTTAAATATAGTGGATTAAGTCCTTGTGGAGAAAGGTAAATCACCTTGATAGGGTGGACTGGATTAGTTGAGTTCAACGAACCAGGATAAAAATACTTTGTTGTTTTTATTGCCATAATTATTTCTAAACCCTCATTCAACCCCCCCCCCCCCCTCTAAGTGTTTTTCTCACCTTCAACAACTCCTACAACCATTCAAACATCAATCACTTAAACAAAATGCCAAACACAAAGCAAAGGCAAAATCCATGATCAAAGAGAAGAGGGGAGAAAGAAGCTTGGGCAGCAAGCATATGAAAATCATCTCAACCAAACATTTCAAATTGATCATGTAAAAAGAAAGGAGCAAACAAGTGCTAAAGGAGATACATCATTCAGGCACACTCAAAGCATAAACATGTACACCAAATCACCTTGAATGATTATCAAAGTATATGGGGCAGAAGTGAAACCAAGATAGGAAATCTCAAATCAAGGTAAGAAGAAATTCACACACAAGAACCAAGTCAAGGCAAATGGAAGAACCAAAGTTCCATCTCATGTTCAACACTTAAAACAAGTGGAAATGCCTAACTTCCAAGTAACTTGTGAAACAAGTTACACAAATGTGTGACCTAAAAAATCAAGAACCAGCACCTTTATCATGTCATAAACAGACATCAAGACTCATAGGGTGCATATGGGATCCATAAAAGTCATTTCCCAAAGGAACTAGGTCAAACTAGTTTGTATGAACCTCTTCTAAGATGACTTGACTTGCAAGCTTCATAAAAAATTGGAGAATTGTTCATAAAATCCAAATAAAATCACAAACCAAGATAAAACAAGTGGAAAACAGAAACCAAAATTTCATGGCCAAACTCATCTCAAGGCATCACCAAATAAATCAATTATCAAGGGTGCTCCACCTTATCGAGGGTTTATCGAGGGATAACAAAAGTCAACTCAAAGTCAAATGAAAAATGATCAATGGCCATTCAAAATCACCCTCAAGGATGCCTCAATACCTCACCTAAGTGAGGAAGAATCCTTGATCATAGGGGATAAGGATTTGAAGTCCAAACAACCATGATCACCCAAGGTAGACACCATAAAACCCATTTAATTACAAAATTTAAATAAAATAGCAAAATAAAATAAAAACAGAAATGAAAAATATGGAAAATTCAATAACATCTTGAAATACTAGGAAAATATGTTTGCTGAATTTTGGTGAAATCAGAAGTCTTTTTAAACAATTAAAATGAAAAAAAAGAGATGAAATAACCAAAGGGGGTGAACTCAGCAAAAGGGTTTGAACTGAAACCCTTTGTATCTCGCTTAGGCCCCTAGAAGGTGAGGTGTGAATATGAATTTGCTAAGGCCCAAACCACACAAAGTCAGGTTTTAAGTGAAACTCAGTGTTTCACTAAATGATGTGGAGTCAAACCAACACGCAAGCATGGTCAGTCAATAAACGCGCAACACATCACCAGTCAAGAATTCAAACCCAGGCCACATCAGCTTCTACCATTGACTGAATCAGACGCTGGAGCTAGGGCTCCGGTTGTCTTCTTCGACAAGGGGTCGCCGGAGCTAGGGATCAAAACGCGATAAAAACTCCAAAACTCTACATCATTTCACAGGGTTTTTCACGAGGAATCCAAAAATGGTGTTTATTTTATAAAAAGGTGCTTCTAACCCTATGAAATCATGACATGAATTTAGTATACTCATTGAGATTTCAATAAACAACCATGAAAACACAACAAACATTGCATATGATACATAGGGCTTCAGATGCAGTCCAAAATGATCCTAAAACATGTCTAAAATGGGAGAACAAAAGTGAAGAATCTTACCAAACGGAGCTGCTCTGTTGGCTCTTGAAATCTCAGCTGAGCTTCAACCTTACACTTCCAATCTTCTCCTTGAAGTTCACTGATGATGATTGACCCCAAAGCTTATGGAAATCTCCTCAAAACAGTCAGATTCGAAGAAAATAATTTTCTAAAATTTTGCGAGCTTTCCTCCTCTTTCACATAGCAAACGACCTTCCTCATGGTTTAGGGAAAATATTAAACTTAAATATCATGGGTTTATGGCAACCATGTGTTGCGGTGAGAATCGTGATACCAAGCTATTGATTAACTTGAATCTTAATTCTTAAATTCACAACCGGACTTTAATTTATCTAAAGGAAAGGTCTAAAGAAAGAAAACCCTTTTCGCGATGTAACAACAACGCTAAGAGATTCGGGGATCGGGGGTTGGTTATGCATAGGGTAGGTATTTCACATCCTAAACATTTGTAGTACTCTACAGGAACCTTTTGTTTATTTGCATGCTAAGTTTGTTAAATGTTTGCTAAGGTTTGGGATTGGGTAAAGAGTGTAGGTTAAAACCTAAAGATAATTTCTAAGTTTTCTCGCAAAGACATCGCGTCCTCTGCCTACGTATCCTAACTAGGATAGAATCAGAGCAATCGTAGTTCACCTCACTAGGGATGAAGAACACTTGATTATGATCAAGGTTCAGAGGGGAACAAACATATCCATGCTTGTGTAGAGTTTAAGACAACTCTCTAAATCTATGTTGAACTCTCAAGAAAGGGAAGTAAGTAATTATATCCATGATTCTTACATAGAGTTAACCAAACTCTATCCTAAAATTCTACGTTGTGAGACCAATTAGTTCTATCCAGATCAAAAGGTGGGAGAAAGGGGAAGGTTGCTCGTCAAGATATCGCATCTTGTGCCTACGTATTCTCATTCCCCAATGAGAAATCAGAGCGGTCGTAGTTCGGGCAAGAACTACAGAATAAGGATCTATTGGTTCTTTCCAGACCAAAAGAGGGTGAAGGTTCTATCCAGACCTATGAGTTTAAATCCTATTGGTTCTATCCAGACCAAAAGGAGGGGAAGGTTCTATCCAGACCTATGAGGGTATCCTATTGGTTCTATCCAGACCAAAAGGGGGGAAGGTTCTATCCAGACCTATGATGTTTAAATCCTATTGGTTTTATCCAAACCAAAAGGGGGAGAAGGTTCTATCCAGACCTATGAGTTTAATGAGCTATCTATGACCCAAGGGTCAATAGAGAGACTTTCCTTTGGAAGGGAAAAGATGACGCAACTTGGATGAGAACTAAAGAGTTCCATCACTTGGGGAAAGAAAATACTTAACAAAGTATAAACATATTCAAGCATGAGGAATATAGAAGACAATGATTATGATCAAGGATTAACCAACACATTACAATGAGCAAGTATTTTGAGTAGGACGAATGGTTACGACCAATTATAGTAAGCATATTACAATAAGCATGTCTTGACAAAGGTGTAGGCATATCTTGACAAAGATTGAAAGCATGATGAAGGTAACAATCGTGTAAACAAATAACAATTTGAAAATAATCATGTCATAACCTCAAAGCGTAATATGCATAGATAACAATCTCACACAATTAAATTAGTTTAGCCTCGTAATTTAGGAGGTACATGGCAAGAGGATTACTTAACAAAGTAAAGATGAAGAAATCATGGTGACAACCATGGGAGAAAGTCCTAACATTCTAACTAATATTCAAGGAATGAGAATAAATGAATATCTAAGCGCAAACAATCATAGTGAAAAAGAAAATCATCTGCGTATGGGAGATAACGATCTCAATACCAAGAAAAATTGCAAGTAACCCAAAGGCATGAAAATTAACAAATATGGAATTTTAAAAATATCACATGAAAGTAGGGATCAAGACAAATATAATGCAAAAAGAATGGGTTCAAAATGATGAAAAATGAGTGAGTTATGATTTTTTGAAGTTTGAGTGAAAAATGGCAAGTTTTACAAGTAACTTCCACTGGTGGAAGTTTAGTATAAAAAGTGACAATTTTCTTTCTGGGCAGTTTTACAAGTAACTTCCACTGGTGGAAGTTTAGTGTAAAAAGTGACAATTTTCTTTCTGAGCAGTTTTACAAGTAACTTCCACTGGTGGAAGTTTAGTGTAAAAAGTGACAATTTTCTTTCTGGGCAGTTTTACAAGTAACTTCCACTGGTGGAAGTTTAGTGTAAAAGGTGTCAAATTTATTTTCATGCAATTTTACAAGTAACTTCCACTGGTGGAAGTTTAGTGTAAAAAGTGACAATTTTCTGGCTGGGCAAAAACACACAACAAATGGATTTACGTTTTGTATCGTAACTTCCTAACCGTTAATCGGATCGACACAAAATATATATGGATTTGGGGTAGAATCACACAAAGAATCCAATGGTGGTCTTAGTTTTCAAAAATTCTCATCCCTCTTCAAAACCCGATAGTGCTCTTGTTTTGGGCTCAAAAATGCATTTTCAAATGACCAGCCTTATACACTCATATTCCAAGCCTAATGATCATACACACACTTCAGATAAATGGTAAAGAATGAATGCAACTCCTCTTTGGGGTCAGAACTGAGCTGTCATGAAAATTCTCATGTGATATGCAATAATGACATAGATTATGCATGAAAGTTGGGATTTCTGTTTCAGGGCAAGCATTACTTCTAACAGCCTTTTCATACACTTGCAAAATGATCTACCTAGTGAGTTTCAATGGAGATTTAAGGACTGTATTGACTGTGTAAGATTTTGGCTTTCAAAGTGCATATTTTGTGTTTAATCATGCATTTTGGTGTGTGATTCTTGTTCCAACCAGTTTTGACTTCAAACAACAATGCAAACACATCACAAATAACAAATGTAAGCTATTAGAACATGCCTTGTACCTTAAAATACACTGATGCACAAATTGGTATATGATATGTCACTTTGTGAAGAAAAAATGCGTCTTGAAAGTGAATTTTCATGACAGTGAGGTTTAGTGTCCAGTAAGCATACCAACATGTCATAAATGACCAATGTGAGGTATGTGTGGTGTGGTTTTAGTGAAAATCTACTTGGTGCAAAAAGTATCAATTGAGTGGTATTGTGTGATTTTGGTATGTACATGCCAAGTAGGAGAATCAATTTCTAAGCACAAAGGAACCAAAGCAAGTATACACACAATTTTCAAATGTATATTCAAACATGTTCAAATAGTAACAAATTGTTTTTCAAGGCTTATGATAAAAATGAATTTCTAACTGTTTGGATTTTTCTTGACAGCACCAATTGCAACAGCAGAAGAAAAATAGTATGTGATGATTTGGAATGCTTGAGTATGTTTACAAGGTAATGATGATGTTCAAAAGTTCAAATGACACAAAATACAAGATAGAAGTTGATGCATCATGTGCTTGGTTCAATTTGTATGAGTTTTGCAGCAAAAATGCAAGAGCTTACACATAACCACAACAATATGCATTTTGATGAAACAATTGGTTTTTTCAGCAACCTAAACATACACACATCTTATATGAATGCTTATGAGGGATTCTAACATTGAAAACAAACTCAAGGCCAACTATTATGCAAAATGACATGTTAAGAGTAGGCATGTGTTTGTGATATGCATGATCAAGTGCAGTTTTAGTTCAAAGCAATTTCTGGTCAGTCCAATCATACACACACTTCATAATTATGATATTAAATGAATGCCAATACACAAAATGATTCAAGACAGTTTTTATTCGAAAATGGTATGTTGGCTGCAACTTTTGGTTTTTTTGCAAAGCATGAAAAAGTTCAATTCAAATTCTAGACAGATTCTAATCAAACCAATCATTTCCACAGTTCACATAGAGGGCACTAAGTGTATCTAATCATGAAAACAAGCTGGCAGAGGGCTGTCATGAAAAATGAAACATAAAATGCAAATTGGCCACAGTATGAGTCATGATGAAGCGAAATACCAGTTCCAAACATTTCTGATTTTTAGCCAAACATATACACAACTCACATGTATGTATACAAATGAGAATAGGCACTGTAATACCCCAAATTTTACCCTTATATTTAGTCAGTCATTTCGCATAGCATCTCATATGCACATTCGCTAACCACTAACCAGTCATAAAGTGCGTTTTGTTTTGCAGGAAATACCCCAGGGGCGTTTTGGTCATTTTGAAGCATAATTCGTAATTTTGGGCCTAATGAGGTTTTATTCTTGAGGAGTTTATTTACAATTTGGTTTGGAAAATCTGATCTGTGGAACAGGGTTTAACAAGAAATCATTCTTCTATCTTCCAGTTCATTTTTAGAGGGAAAACAGTGAAAATTTCGACTGATTAATGGAACTTATTCATGTTGATTGGATCGAATTAATTCAAGGATATTTGACTGATGAGATTTAATCGGATGTTGAGGTGTTTGCAAATTTTAAATCATGGAAAAGAAATTGGGAAATGATTTTAATAGAATATGTGAATTTTATTCATAATATTTTATTATTATTATTACAATTTGTAAAGTGAATTGGGATAGAAATGTGAAGTTTATTCATAACAGTTTGTCATGATCTACAAAGAGGAAATGATTTGGATAAAAAATGTTATTGAATTTATTCATAATATTTTTTGTTACAAGTTACAAAAGAATTGTATATCCTAAATCCTAAGTCCTAATAATTTCTAAGATGTCCCTTGAGCTTCTCCGCAAAATCTCTGATTCACCTGCACATCAAAACAGAACAAACAGAATAGAAAAAATGTTAGAAATTGTTTTTGACACTCTCAGAACAGTGTCATCATCGAGTGCCGGGAGTGGCACAACCGAAGCTGCGTCCTACCCCCGTTACCGATCCGCGCCGTTGGCGTCAGATCAGGTAACACATGTTCTTATCATTACGGGACATCCGAGAGATAGAAGTGATAAAAGAAGCGGGACTTGGATTTCCAAATTGATACAAAGGCAAATTTGGACTCAGACCCGGATGCCGGCAGGTCTGAGTCGTTTTGTTTTCGAAACTTCCAACACCTGAAAATTCACAACCGCATCAGTACCAGGTTCAGAATTCAGAACTCAAAACAAGACAATTCATAAGCTGCCATAAGTAAATGGAAATTCAAATTGAAAATGCACAACCAAAAGCAGCATCAGTTCTGCAACACATAGGTAAGTTCATGAAAACCAAGTTCAAACAGAACAAGAAAAATGAAATACAAAAACAAGCTGCATCAAGTTGCATCAAACAATGTACCAAGAGTTCAGAATTATCAGTTAAGGGCAGGTTTCAACCAGTTCAAATGGCAAGTCACAAAAATGTGAATAACTACACCGAGTCACAGCACAAATCATAGCACAAGTCATACCAGAGAAGCGAGGTAGGTTATGATCATGCTCGCGCCTCAACCAAATGTGATGATATTGGAAAACCAAATGCGAAGCCGGGCTCAGCGCGGGAAATATCATTGCCCAACAAACAAGTCACGAAATCACAGTTCAAAGGGTAAACCATATCAGTCGCAGTATGGCAGCCAACAATCAGTCATTACCTCACTCGCAAATAGCAGCCCAGAACTCATGTTCTGAACCCAACCAAGCATCGAAACCAACCAATCTCGAAGGCAACCGAGGCCTCATCGAAGAGGTTCCCTCATCAGGCTCAGACAAGCTGTCATCATCGCCGCATACCATCCTCGGCGGCGTTTAGCTCAATCAAAGCCGTAGTAGTGATTCTGAAAAAGAAGAAGAAAAGTCGCGAAGATGGATATCCAAATTCGATATTAGACAGATAGCCAAATGAATCCACAATCAAGGAACGTGTTCTGATAAATCGCAAAACAAAATCTTATCAGAAAGGAACCAAATTGTATCAGAAATAGGTCTCCAAGTTCCCCAAATGCAATTGAATCCATATCTGCAAAAGTTCAATCAGTATATCAGAAAATGATCAAACAAAATCGAATCAAATGAAATCCGAGCGAATCCATCAAGGAGTTCTGAAAATGGAAAGTTTCGAATCAGTATCAGATGAATCTAATTCGTATCAGAAAACATCCAATTGAAACCCAATCAGTATCTGAAAGAACAAACAAATCCAGATGAAATCAAATCATACAAAATCATACGAAATTATATCTCAGTGAAAGAGTAACGCAAATCCAACATCCAAGGCCCAAAAAGATGAAATCAGAAGAGTATAAGAAGGGAACAATTTCACCTGTGAAGAACCCTAAGGAAGATCGCGAAAACCCTAGAGGGAGAACACGGGTAGCCGCGAGAGAGAGACGAACCACAATCGCAAACCCTAAACGGAGAATCACGAAAGCCTCAGAGGGAACCCTAACGGGAAATCGCGAAAGGGAGAGATCACCAGCACCGTCCGCGAAGAACGGCGGGAAATCGGACCCTCAGCCTCAGAATGTCTTCATCATCAACCGTTTTACCGTAAATGTAATCCATGGGACATTTTCATTACAATATTCATGTTTATTTCATGTTTTGTTTCAGGTTTTTTTTCAACATGATCGGAGAGGCATGCAAAGAAGAAAGACGAAGAGAGATGAGAGAAATACAAGAGAAACGGCGCCGCGAAGACGAGGGTTCTGAAACCCTAAATGAAATTTTGATGTATTCACAACAACCGGGTTGGGTCCGGATGTGATGACCGGCCCAACCCCTTTATTTATTTATTTATTTATTTTTTGTGTTGTTTTTTTAAAAATTGTTTTTTTTCTGTTTTTTAAGTTGTTTTTTTTACATTTTACTTTTATAATTTAAAAAAAAAAACTGTTTTTAAAAAACCTTTTAGTGTAAATATAAAAAAATAAATAAAAACTTTAAATTTTTTTTATAAGAAAATAAAAAACCTCTTTTCATATAATAAAAATAAAACTTTTTTAAAATATTTTTAAAATTAAAATTAAACTTTTTTTTAAGATAAAAATTAAGCCTTTTTTTAAAAAATTAAATCTCTTTTTTTAAACCAATATTAATTTCTCTTTAAAATTTACTCTAAAATCTTTTTGCATTTTTGTATTCCTCTTTAATATTATTTGTTTTCATCTAACCCTTTCACTAACGTTTTTTTTTCAGTTTCTCTCTACAGATTAAATTCCAATTCATTATTATATATGTATCTGTTTCCCGGTTGTAATTTTGCGAGACAATTGTCGCATTATCTTTTCCTTCCAGTACTTTATATTTCATAACTGTGCATTTATTCACCTACCATCACATTTTACACTTATCAATTATCCTGTCACACTACACACATCCGAAGGTTAGGTCTAGCTTTTGGTCGCCGCGCCAATAGCCCTCAACCTCAAAACCTCAAAACTACAACCTCACAAACCCTAATTTTCACAAATGCCTCGCCGCAGGCAAAATTGCAATTTTACCCCTAGCACTAGGTCAAAGAGCCGCCGTGCTCATTTTAGGGTTTCCCGCCGTGGAATCCCTAACCTAACCTAATTTAACCCTAATTACAACTTAACAATTCAACGTAGAGATTTGGAGTTTCTACACTCCACGTAAGCGTGTCCTTAAGATGCGTTTATTCCCCTTGAGACCTTGACCACAGTCAAGAAGTCTCTAACCTCCCTTTTGAGGGGAACTACGATTACTCTGATTCCACTCCCGTAAGGATACGTAGGCACAAGATGCGATGTCTTGCCGAGTAAACTTAGAATTAACCCCTTAGGTCTCCTTTCTCACTTTTAATCCTTTGTACATATACCTTAAGCAAATAAATAAAGCAAGTAGTAAACATCTGAACAAAAGGTTCCTGTAGAGTACTACAGAAGTTTAGGGTGCTAATACCTTCCCTAAATTTAACCAACCCCCGAACCCTAGATCTTTCCCCGCATTGTGTTTACGATGCAAAAATAGGTTTTCCCTCTTTTGACCTTTTCCTTCGGATAAATCAAAGAGCGGTTGTGAATTGAATTGCGATTCAAATTAATTAATAGTTTGTAATCCTA
The DNA here is from genome assembly GCA_963859935.3 of Lathyrus sativus. Classification (NCBI taxonomy): domain Eukaryota; kingdom Viridiplantae; phylum Streptophyta; class Magnoliopsida; order Fabales; family Fabaceae; genus Lathyrus; species Lathyrus sativus. Next base: position 206,198,369 of record OZ012741.1, read on the forward strand.
TTTCCACCGCAACAGGCACAAAGACATGTTTCAAATGGTATACAAAACAAAATGACCGCAAGTTGTTGTAGAATGTCAAAAACAATTCAATTTCTTTAAAAGTACCATCCTAAACCAAAAGGAAAATAACTCAAACCAGATGTCCAACATACTGTAAGCATAGTATACCAACTGTTAGGAAGGCTCAAACCACAAAAAAATCAAAGTAACATTTTCCTAGCTTGCTGCAAAAACAGCTTTTGGTTCCTTTTGCAACAGGGAATTTTCAAGGAGGATAAAATAAGCAAGCATATGCCCCTCACACCAGCCACATATACACACAATAAGATAATACCTAGACTAAAGCAAGTAAATCTTAAATTCCATAGTTTGACATTATGGTATGCATATACAACAAACAAGTGATAATGAGCTTCTAGGAAAAACAAACCAAAATGATTTTCATGACATGGTAATGGATGGGATGAGTTTAGACACTACATACCTGTGATGATAAACTTAAGCAAGCAAAGAAATACTCCTAGAAACCCAGAGATCTATGCTTCACTCCTTGGCCTTGAGACTTTTCTTCAACTTTAAGTAACAATTCACTTATGATGCTACATGTCAAAATAGAAGTGTCCAAGTGTTTCTAGTGGTTTGGACAGTTGAGGAATGATGTTGGTGAGGTGTTAGAGGGATTAGAATGGCAAGAATCTATATGGAATGAGTTTTTGCCATTTTAGTGACTTTGGTCAAAGTATGGTGGGGAGAAAGTTGACTTTTTGATTTTTTGAGGTTTTTGATCGTTTGATGGATTACACACCTTCTATATGTTATTTAGAAAGTGCATGGATGGTTGTGGGAGTGTTGGAAAGGTTAGAAATGGAAATGGTGTGAAAGTTGCAAAATGACCAACTTTGTTGTTTTTTAGAATTCACTTACAAGCAAAGAGAGAAAGGGGAGGAGAGCTATGATACTTGGATGTTCTGAATAGCTCTGGTGTGACAAAGAAGTGAGGGTGAGGCCTCTATTTAAAGTAGAGATGAGGGTGAGGGCAGCTTGGTAACTTGCCACTTTTGGAGGGAGATTCATGAAGTTTTTTTACAAAATTTTGCCAAGATCTTCTTCCATCAGCTCCATGGCTCAAGAAAGATCAGAAATATCAAGTGGAGATGTCCATGAAATGACTGAGGTGAGCTTAGAGGGTAGGATGGCACAGCTGCAGCAGTTGGAGATGAAAAGTTTCTCTCTTCTTCTTACACATTTGAATATTATAATCATACAAGTTGCAACTTGCATCTCTCTCTCCTTAATCTCTCTTTTTCTGTCATTCTCTTTCTCTACACATCTAAATTTCATAATGCATCATGATCCAAGGGTGGAGAGTGGTTAGAGATGAAAAATTCTGATTTTGAGAAATTGGTTCAAGTGGATTTTTAGGTGTGACAGACCCAACTTCAAGGCACCATAACTCCTAGCTCATAAATCTCCTTGGGGAGTTCTTGTACTTTTTAGAAAGCCCTTATGTAGCTCTACAACTTTCATGTTTTGGGAATTTCCAAATTCTTGATGGAACTAGGTTGAAAAACCTTTCAAAGTTCTGAAAAAAGTGGTTTGTGTGGCCAGAATTTGGGAAATTTCACTAAGTCCTTTACCCTTGAAAAATGATTTTTGCTATAACTCCAATTCCATGCATTTTTTGAATATGGACCACTGTGGGACTTTTGTAGGATTTGTCAAGACCTTTCAAACAAGCTTAGAACCACCTCAATTGGATGTGTGGTTGAGGAGTTATGGTTTTGCCCCTTTCGAAACCCTAATTCCCGATTTTTGCAATTACTTCCTAACCCTTGATCCAATGGTCATGCAATTTTATGGGGAGGTGTAATATGATATAAGGAACATTTTTCATTCACACCTTGAAGTCAAATTCCTTATTGTTGGAGAGTTGACTTTTTGGTCAACTTTTCGATCGATCGGTGTCTACCGAGTTGGCCGTTGGTGATCCGGACATCCTGAGGACTCGAAACTCTTTGGACGGACTTTAATAAGCCATAGGAGCTTAATGGACCTTGATCCCATCATTGAAATACTCTTTGAATCAAAAGTCAAACTACAGTTGACTTTTTCCTATCAAAAACCCTAATCGGGTGTCTCAAATTGCACTGTTCTCGAACCCCGGGTGACCACCTCAAATTGGATTCATACTTGACCTAATGTTGTATTCTTGATCTTGTTTATAGTTGAATTAATCCAACATATTGATTGATCAAACCACCGAAGCCTCGATTTTGACGGTACAGAACCCTGATTTATCTGCATCTTGACAAAGATAAACTTGAAATGGGTTAAGGTTAGTTAAACGAATGAATATGATCCTACAATGGTGGTGAGGATCTAAGGGGTCAAAATTTGGGGTGAAACACCATGCAAGCCCATAATGGCTGTATGAGTTGATTCCAAAAAATGACCAAAAAACCTCCTTTTATAAGCACACACGGGTTAGCAACTTTCCACTCCTTATTGGGTCAGCATTTAGTCATGTGTGGTATATAGTAATGAATGGGATTGATTTGAATCATGTATGAAGCCTTTACACCAAATTTGAATTCATTACTTTCTTAAGTGCATTTGTGAAAAAGTGGCACATGGTGACTTCCCATGTTGGTCCAAATGTAGTAAACCTTTTTTATGTCATGTAATGGTGTACAAAAGTTCAAATATGAAGCAAAACATGACTTGTAATGGAAGAAACACTTACCATGTCCAAAAATCAATTTTCACTTTAAAAATGGCTCAAAGGATCACACAATCCATCAAACATCATGGATTTTGAGTTCATTGTGAAGTTAAGGCCATTGGACACAAGTTTCATGTTGGACAAAATTGGATTTGAGGCGTTGAAGTTCATGAAAATGACCATTGAAAAGAATGACCCATAATGAAGTTTCCAAAAATACCCTTTCCTTGTAAGGTTCATAACTTGAGATGTACACATGATAAAAAGGACTTCTAGGACTTTTTAGAAAGAAAAGATCATGAGGAACAACTTTCATTTTCACTTGAAGTTGAGGAGAAACTTGATTCTAGGTCAAAAATGCCTTGGAAGTGGGTTAACTTTAAGTTGACCAAATTTCTCTTCATCTGAGGATCCTAACTTGTTGGCTTCATAACTTGAGATGTACAAACTCAATGGATGAGTTATTGTACTAAAAAAAGCTTAAAGAATGCTCTACAAGTTTTATGTTTTCATGAAAATGAGATTGAGCTTGCATCATAGGGAAAATTGTCCTTGAAGTCAGGCACTAAAGAAAGGGATTTTACACTAAAATCATCTGAAACCCTAACTTAGTAATTCTTGAACTCCTGAATCTTCTTGACTTGGTCTTAACATCACATCTTAAATGCTCTAAGATAAATTCCCATGGCCTTAATGACTTAGATCCAAGTCTTGAGCCTTCTCAAATCCACAGTTGACCTTGAGTGACCAGATGAAACCCCAGTTCCATATCTTTTGACTGTGCCCTTTGCAGATGAATTGAATGATTGCAAAAGCTCCACAATGACCCCTCAAGATGCACATTGAGCTTGTAGACTATGTCTTCTCCATAAAGACCTCATGAATCCCTGATGATCCTCTGATGATCCCCAAGATGGGAGATAACATCCACACACCAATCTCACATTTCAAAGAGATTTGAACCTTCCATGATGACGATAAACACTTGATGGCTTGCACAAATACCTTTGCTTGAGTTTGAAACCAAAGAGACCCTCCTCTTGAATGGCATAATACACTTCTTGATCCCCTGTTAAGAGCAATGCTATGAAAATGCAAATACTAAAATGAAAAGAAACATAAGCCAAACACAATAAATGGTTGGTCAAATTTTGGGTTACAACAGTCGCCAAGTCCTCTGAATGTCATGGCATCTCCCTGGCCCTTTTCCATGTGGGGCATTGATATGATCGTTAAGATTGAACCGAATTCATCCAACGGACATCGCTTCATCTTAGTGGCAATTGACTATTTCACTAAGTGGGTTGAAGCAGCCTCTTACGCCAATGTCACCAGACAGGTCGTGGCTAAATTCATCAAGAGGGACATCATATGTCGTTACGGAGTGCCTGAAAGAATCATCACTGATAATAGTTCGAATTTGAATAATAAGATGATGAAGGAATTGTGCCAGAGTTTCAAGATTGAACATCATAATTCTTCTCCTTATCTCCCGAAGATGAATGGCGTTGTTAAGGCGGCCAACAAGAACATCAAGAGGATAGTGTAGAAGATGGTTGTGACTTATAAACATTCGCACAAGATGTTACCCTTTGCATTACACGGATACCGTACCTCAGTATGTACTTCAACTGGGGCAACTCATTTCTCGCTAGTGTATGGTATGGAAGTTGTCCTACCATTGGAAGTCGAGATTCCTTCTTTGAGAGTTTTGGCTGACGTTAAACTGGATGAGGCAGAATGGTAAGGAACAAATTGAATCAACTCAACTTGATGGACCAGAAGAGATTGGCATCCATTGCGTATGGCCGTCTGTATTAGAGCAGGTTGAAGAAAGCTTTTGATCAAAAGGTGCGCCCACGGAGCTTTCAGGCAGGTGACTTAGTGTTGAAGCGGATTCTCCCTCCACAGACAGATCACAGGGGCAAATGGACCCCCAACTACGAAGGCCCATATGTAGTAAGGAAAGTTTTCTCCGAAGGAGCCTTGCCACTCTCAACCATTGATGGCAAAGATTTCACGTCTCCTGTGAACGCAGACGCAGTTAAAAAATACTTTGCTTAAAAGAGACCCGCTGGAATCGAAAAAGAAAATCCAGGCAAAAATGGGGCATCCCGGCGAACCATAAAAAGAATGGGTTCGGGCAAAAATTAGGGATAAAAAGAAAAGATGTAAACCCGCGATGTTGAAAACCTGAAAAGGAAACTTTGGCAAAAATGGGTATCCCGGTGAATCGAAAACCCGCAAGGGCGATTCAGGACAAAGTTATGGATTTGAAAAGCAAATGACTGTGGTCTGTGCATTGATCTTTTGAGTACAGTGGATTTTGGGAGAACCTGAGGGTCAATCAATCAAGTCAGTCTCTTCAGAAGATGAATCATTAGGAGAAGCATCAAATTCAAGCGAGTCATATATGAATCGACACATGGTGGTTGTCTGTACCATATTACCGACATTTTATATAGTTTCTTGCATTTCTGTACTATTTGCGCAACTTTCTCGTTTCAGGAGTTGCATCTGTTGTAAATCTGCCTATTTACAGGCCATTTATCAATGAAGTACATGTTATTCAGAAAGCTTTTGTGCTTGTTTTAGCTTTTACTATTTTGTTTGCAAAAGACGCCTAATGTTTTTGATAAAACTTTGCATACATAAACTTGTGGGCTTTGCTAATAATCATTAAAACTTTGATTTGCTTGAACGATGTCATGGACAATAACCAAGATAGCTCTTGTTGTATACAAGATACTTTGTTTGTATTTGTTGTAGGGCTCTCATTCCCGAGACTATTCCATAGGTGCATCCCCAGTAAGGTCACCTTGTCTTTGTCCCCACAAGAGGAAGATGTGCGGTCTGAGACTAGTGCCTCCCCAACAGGTTGCATTTATGCATGTGATCAAAGGTTACCTTCAGCAGGTCGAGATTGATACCTCTGACGGAGTAAGGTCATCCTTAGCAGGTGGAGCTTTTACACCTATCCTCAGCAATCCAAATGCATATATCTTATCCCTTAGCAGGTGAATTTGGGATTATTCCCTCAGCAGTGGGACGAGTGCAGTGTTGTTGCCCCCGCAGAGTCTAAATCTTTGACTCCTTTCCCCTCAGAGTCAAGGTCATTGACTCATTCCCAAGCAGAAGTGGATATTGTTGAATTTTATTTCTCATTTTTTCCCCAAGCAGAGGTCGATGTTGATTCCCTCATTGCTTAATCCCCGGTGAAGTCGGCGGAGTGGTTTTCTTCCCTGTAGAGTGGGATTGACCCAGAGAATTGTCATTATCCATCCTCAGTAGAGAAAGTTTGGGATAATTCCCCAGTAAATATTATTCATTATCCCTAGCTAATAGCGGATTCAATCTTCAGCAGAGCGGAATATTCGGTAGAGTGGAGTTTATCCGCAACAGTTTGCTTTGTACCTTAGAAGATTTATGGCGCTCTAGGAGGCCATCCAGGGCTGATTTCCCGGCATAATGGATTTGTTCTCCCCAGCCAAGTCATTTGTTCCCCAGAAGAGTTGTATTCTGGTAGGCCATTTGTTGCACCCCAAAATTTGCCCAACACTTCTTTACCTAGCTTATGTTTCATTTTATTCACATTAGCATTATCATTTGCATTTTATTGACATGTATGCAGGAGATCAAGAGTTATGATTACCAATCAAGAGCTACACAAGACTATGAAGCTATCTAAGAAGTTTATTCAAGTGTTCAAGGGTTGATATCCTTGTCAGAGAAGTTAAAAGAGCCTCAGAGAGACTGATTGAAGCCAAGTGTGTAGGCCTCCTAACTTGAGAGTTGTGGGGAAGACCATCAGATGATTCTGAGGCCATGAGGATGGACTTGAGGTCTTGAGAGAGCTCATGAGAAGTGTTGAAGATCACTTTGAGGCCTAGACAGGTCATTGTGTAAGATTAAGAAGGCTCAGCCATGAGTGGTACAATTAGGGTTTGACTGGGTCAACCCTAAGTCAACTGATGATTTGGAGAAGATTGAGACCTAATCCAAGAGCCATGTGATCATGGATTGATACATTGAGATGTTATAAGGATTATTCCAAGGTCAACTCATCATGATTGAAGAGTTTGAGAAGTTTCAGGCTAGGGTTTCTAAGACTTGACAGTGTAAAATCCCCTAGTTTGACCCCTGACTTCAAGGCCATTTAACTCAAGACCTGATGGTCATCTCATCTTAACCCCAACATGATTGTTGTAGGACATGATCTTAGCTTTGATTTTAGTACTACAAGTCCTTGATAGGGTTTATAGAACTCAAGTTATGAGCCAGACAAGTTACAAGTCATCTGAGGTATGTGAATTTGGAGCTTGAAAGTTACTCAACTTGCATGACACTTTTTCCTTATAAGGATGATTCCTATAAACTTTTAGTCAACATGAATGTTGTTACTTATTCTCCTAGATTTCCATAGAGTACTAGAGGTCCTTGATAGGATTTGTAGAACTCAAGTTATGGCTTTCACAAGTCAAGGGTATTTTGGGAAGTTGTGATTATGGGTCATTTTTGGTTATGGGTCATTTTCAAAAACTTAGACATCTCAAATGAAATTTTGTGCAACTTGAAAGTTGCTCAAAATGGGGTTTTAACTTTGACCATGTATCAAGGAGGTATTGAAATGGCTCAAGGAGAGACTTGATTCAAGAAATTGTGAAAAAGGAAGAATTAAAAGGGATTAAAGATCAAAAATTCAAAATAAATGTTATGTGTGCAAATAAGGCAAAGTAATAGCATTTTCTGAATGGAAATTACATTTTAGAAACAATAACATCATTATAATTTAGGTTTGAGTTCATTTTCATGGCCTTTTGCCTTGATACTTCATGAGGAAGTTACATCTCAAATCCAATCCATGGGATGAAAACAAGGGATGAATCCCCACCATTCAAGTTCATTGGTTCACAAGGAGTGCAACGAGAGCTTCCTGAGGGAGAAATAGCAGAGATATCGTGACTGCCATGAATGAGATATTGAAGAGAAATTGAAATTTGAATTTCTCATTCAGAACCTTTGAGAAGGATCTAGATCATTCAGTCACATCCTATATAAGCCTATGAGTGCATTCAGTTCATTTTTTGGTGAAGTTTGAAGCCTGAAGCAGAGAGTGAAGTTAAAATTTCAGAGGTGCAAGTGAGAATCGAATTATGAGTTCAAGGCCAAATCAGGATCAATTGAAGGTTTCATTGTGTTCATCAAGTGATTTGGAGTGTATCTGCACTCTCTTGAAGGCTGAAGAGTGCAAGAACTACCTCTGTTACAAGCTTGAACACAGGTTGGTACATTTCATTTTTGTGCTTGATCTATGTAGATATAGTTAGCATTCTATAGGTGGTTAGGATCTTGGTGACATGTAGTTGGATTTAGGATCAAAAACTGGTGAGTTAGAGACAAAATAGGTGTATGATCAATTTCTGTTGAGGCTTGAATCAAGCAATTCTTGGACTGTTAATCAAGGTTGGATAATGTAGAATGATCACCATAAGATGAGGATTACATATGTGCATTTAATTGAAGTTCTAGTGAGAATCAAGACTGAGGTATATTTTGAAAGTGCTATCGAGTTTGGAGATGTAGAAGGAATTAGATGATTCTAATGAGATATTCATGATCAGCATTGAATTCTAGAGAGAATGATGTATGGTTTGTTAATTTTTGATGACCTGTGTAAATGGCTTCGCCGGAGAAGACGGTGGCGCCACCGTCTGGGCCACCGTCTGTGTTTTCCCCCCAAACTGAAGTTCAAACGGAGAAGAAAGCTGTGAGGCGTTAGATCTTGGATGAAGCTTGACCTAGTAACCATCACGCACGACCACGATTGAGTTTTGAATTCTGACTTTGACCTGAAGCAAAACACACCGTTTTCATTAATGTGCTGGCAACATGAGGACTCATTGGATCAGTTGACTAGTCTTACCATCGTGTGATCAAAGATGTGCCACATAACCCCCATCCAAAACGCAGCGTTCAAGTTAGTGAATTGTATGGGCTTAGTACTGAGACTGGTACTCACACCCCCCTTTGGGCCCAACACACACTTTGAACTGGATTTAATTTCTATTCACCACGCGTGTTTAATTAATTTCTTTTCTATTTCTTATTTTTATGCATTTTATACTAGTTTAGTTTTAATCCATTAAAAATAGAAAAATTAGTCAATAAATCCTGAGATTTTTCCCCTGATTCATGAATGAACTTAGGAAATTTAGGAACAAAAAAATCATGATTAGCATTTATTTTCATTTTATTTGATTTTTTCACATTTTATTTGACAATAAAATTGTATTGTTTGCCTTTTCTGTTTGGTGAATTTTGTTTGAGCATTTGGTATTGAGTTTTTGCTTGATTTTTGACTTGTGATTAGGTTAGATATGTATGCTCCCCTCAGATTTTTATCACATTTTTGTGATGAAGTTAGGTGCTGTTTTAGGACTAGAACTTTAGGAGTTCCCTTTTAGGGTTTATTTATGATACCTTGAGGTTTAGAATTTGATTGGAGGACTTAGGGAATGATTTAGGTCCTGATTTTTTAACTATAGGTTATTAGTGAATGCATGTTCCCATAGAAAAATAATCATATTTTTAGAATGTGTTTTGGTATTTTTGATAGAATATTCTACTTGTGTGTTCATTTGGTGCTTCAATGTTGATGATTGATGTGGAATGGACTCAAAATTGGACTTCCTTGCATAATGGGCTTCTGGATCTCATTGGAAGGCATCATGGACTTGATGAGGCTTGTGTGAAGTGGCTAGTGGAGCTTGTATTGAAGCTTTTTCTTCTTTTTTGTTAGCTTTGAGTAGCTTAGGAGATTAGGGTTTTAGGAGAGAGCTTTAGAAATAGATATTTCTTCAAATAATGGTTGGTTTTATTCCCATTCCATTCTCATCCTATGATTCAAAGTCCTCCTATTAAAGTCTCATCTCTCCTTTGGAGGGATGTGTGACATTTACAATGAGTAGAACTTTTGAGGATGCCTCTCTCTGATAACTGGTTGAGTGTCAGACAGGATTCCTTTGGTTTACTGTCTGCTTCCCATTATCAAACAATCATCTTATTGATTCTCTTCATTCTTGGTGGAGCCTATTGAAGATTGAAGCTTGAAGATGGAGTACCTTTCACTCTCTTGAAGATGATGAACTTGAAGAACAGTTACAGACTGTGGACTGAACTGCTGTCAGAGAGTTGCTTTGTTGTGAAGTTGTAGAAGCTGTTGATTTGCTTTCTTGACTGTCTGTTTTCTTTCTGTGCAACTGTATTGATGTGACTTGATTGGTGTGATGCATTTAGATTAGGTCATGTAGTTGAATAAGCCTAAGAGCTTCCTAAGGGTTGAGTTTCTCCCCTTGCTTGTATTGCATTAGAGGTTGAGTTTCTCCCTCTGCTTGTATTTTTACTGTGTGGCTTTGCTTGCTGGTATTCGGTAGAGCTCTGCTCCCTTGCCTATGTGGTTTGTGATTTGCTTGATGGCATTTTATTTTCCTTTATGATTGCAGTTATTCATACTTGGCTTGAGGTCGAGACGAGCTTGTGGAGGCTGATGCCCCACACACATTTCCTCCCTCACTTGCATTGCATGCATTTTACAGTCGTTTACTGTTTACTGTTTAAGCTGATGCTTTATCTGTCTCTGTTTATCATTGACATGATCCCCTAGGAATCTCACCTCCTTTGATAAGGAAGTGATGATTAGAACATTAGGTTGAAACCTATGCATGATAACTTCTAGGAGTTCCCTGTTTCAAACCTTAACCATAGGATGAATCCATGTCATGACAACATTAGGACTTGATAGTCTTCCTTTAGTTGAGCCTGTCCTCTCTTCTCATCTTGGGTAATGATAATTGAGCGGCCTCCTCTCAATCGTCTAGAATGTTTAGTATACGTCCCTTGGACGATATGCGACACATTCATTCCCAGGTCATAGTCTCTAGTGTTGTATAAACTACAAACAACTAAAAAACAATTCTTTCGTAAAAGACAGAAAACAAACTTCAAACCTTTTGCCCCGTGGGCCCATAATTCAAAGGACCTTGTCTTATACCTTTTCGTAAGGTTTTTTCGATCGTTTCCTTTCCCGTTCTGAGGGATAAATAACGAAAGGTGTCGACTCTTCTGTTTTGCCGGTACCTTATTTTCGCGGTAGCGACAGCTGGCGACTCTGCTGGGGACTTGATAGTTTCCTAGGGATCCAACGTCCCTTATGCGAGTCAATCTGGGGATCCAACGTCCCCCGCGAGAGTCAGTCCTAGCGCTTGTATGTTTACTTGTTAGGTTGTGTTTATTTATCGCATTTTATTTCCCGCACTTTATTTTCAGTATGATATGATTATCTGTGCAGTTGTGGGAGGGGCATTCTGATGAGTGAGAAGCCAGACCCAGGCTTGAGAGCTACATAGTATTAGAGTGGGTTAGTGGAAGACGTGCTTGCTTTGCTTGCATCAGTTCCCATGTAATCCACACTCAGACGAGGTTCTCTTTGATGGCTTTCTATCGGTCCTTTGGACTCGAGTGGTTGTCGGATCTGAGGATTGTCGACTCTGGGAACCGATCATTTGGAATTCAGCTAAGTGAGGTCGCTTCAAGAGATGATGATGCCACACCTCTTGGGTATCATATCATTGTTTCTTGAAAGTCTGTGACGCTGATGACCGCATAGGATGCCGAACCTTTTCCGTGATTAGGTCCATACCTGTGAGCAGGGTCGGGTTTGTTGCAGGAAACCTTAACCTTCAGACTACCTGGTTTTCTTGACAGTGAATCAGTTTTGTTGGTATCAGAGGTTCTCATCATCAGATATGTGTTTGTTCTTGACAGAGCAGATTTATGGTCTGGTATAAGGGGTTCTTCTCATCAGAGATATGGTTGTTCTTGACAGGGCAGTATTGTGGTTTTGTTGATACAGAGCTTTCATCTCCTCAACATCACCGTCATCTTGATCTCCTGCTGCATGATTGCATTTTGCATTATCTGCATCCTCATTTGCATGTCATTAATGTGTGTCTGTGTTGCAGGTGCATATTTCTCCCCTGGTTCTAGTGATTTTGATCCTCATGGCAGATATGGCATCTCTGAAGAAGACTGTGGCTTACAAGCTACCAACACCTGACATCCGAGAGTTACGAGCTTTGATTTCTTTGGCTGATAAGACAGTAATGGAGAGTTTCAGAAAGAGTTATGGGAGACTTATGGGTATTGTGTATAAGCTTCCTACGTATGAGTTGAATGGCCTATATGCTCTACTACAGTTTTACGACCCGCAGCTCAGATGCTTCGTGTTTCCAGACTATGTCCTAGCCCCGACCCTGGAAGAGTACTCTGACCTGTTGGGGGTGCCTTTGTTGAATCAAATGCCTTACTACCGTGTTGAGGGTGAACCTAAATTGAGTAAGTTGACTGACTCTCTTCATGTAGATGAGACTGAGTTGGAAGGGATGGTATCCAGGAAGATTGGAGTTCATGGTTTCCTTTTGCCTTTCCTAATGGAAAAAGCCCGAATGTTTGCCGAGAAGGGTCGTTGGGATGTGTTAAATGCCTTCTTAGCCTTTTGCATTTATGGGATCGTGCTATTCCCAAGTCATCCAGACTTCATAAGCATGGATGCCTGCCATATATTTGCCTCCGGGAATCCAGTGCCTACTCTCCTCGGAGACGTCTACCATTAAGTTCACAGCAAGAACGAAAACAGAAAGGGGAAGAACGTGGCATGTTGTGCTCCTTTACTGTATAAGTGGTTTTCTAGCCATCTTCCTAAGTCGGGGCCGTTCATTGATTCTGCTGAGTCTTCGCCTTGGTCTGCACGTTTGATGGGTTTGAACGCTGACAATATTATCTGGTTTGATAGAGATCTATTAGGCAAAGATATTGTACATAGCTGTTGTGGCTTTCCTAACGTCCCCTTGGTCGGAAGGAATGGATGTATCAACTACAATCCATCTCCACTGGTACGACAATTTGGGTATGCACTATGAGGTCCTCCTAAAGAGGAAGAGATACAGGAATCCTTGTATCTCACGGGGTTGCTTGAAGGTGACACTTTGGTCAAGGTACAAAATGCTTGGAGAAAAATTCACTGAAAGGGAAAGGTCCTGCTGGGAAAGAGCAACAACAAGGCCTTTGATCCGTATGTGACTTGGGTTCGAGAAAGAGCCGCCAAGTTTCTAATGTCGTTTCCTGCCATGGAACCATTGTATCCTCCTGTGTACAAAGAGCCTACCACAGTTGATATTCAGAGATTCAACCAGGTACTCCAAGAGAAGGAAGAGCTACGAAAAGCCAACGAAGAGTTGGAGAAAGAGATCGCTCAACTTCGGAAAGAGAAAAGTGAAGCCGTTTATACCTGCAAGAAGCAGACTGAGATGATCAACCATCTAGGCTCCAACCTGAACAAAGAAACTAATGCTAGGGAACGTCTGGGGTTGGACCTGAAGTCAGTACATGGTGTGTTGACAACCAAGAAACAGGATATGGACAGAGTGTACCGGAAGTTAACCCAATACGAGAGGGTCTGGAGCAGCACCCTAGCCATATACAAAGAGCGGGAAGAAAAGCTGAAGCAATAAGTAGCCGAGCTGGAAGCTCAGATCATGGGGAAAGACAAGAAGATAGAGGCTGAAGCCTCACTGCGACGAGACGTCCAGTATAGATTGGCTGAGGCCGAGGCGAATTTACAAGATTTCCAACTCCGGGCTGATGCTAAGAGGAGTAGAATCGAGAACCATTCTGAAGAAGGTGTTTCTAGGAGCGTTGTCGAGAACCTCCCAGAGTCCATCAGGCAGGGGGACCTGCTGGCCCAGGGTTTGCTTACTCAGCCAGGTCATCCCGCTGCAAAGAATTTGGTAGAAGATTTTCGTGCCCGTGGCCGCACCTAATCTTTTATATCTCTTTTTGTACATTTTATGCATTGATATGCTGATCGCCGCCAGGTCTGTTGGTTGGGGTCATGCCTTATTGCTTCAGTTTTACAGTTGTACACTGTCGCGGTGAAATTTGGATACCAAACTATTGATTAGTTTGAATCTTTATTCATTTTGCAACCGTCTTTGATTTATCCGAAGGAAAGGTAAAGGAAGGAAAACCTATTTTGCATTGTAAACACAACGCGGGGAGAGATCTAAGTAAGGGGTTGGTTAAATTTAGGGAAGATACTAGCATCCTAAGTTTCTGTAGTACTCTACAGGAACCTCTTGTTTTATGTTGTTTATTGCCAAGTTATTTGCTTAAGGATAATATTAATGGTTAAAGGTAAAGAGAAAGACCTAAGGGGGTTAGTCCTAAGTATACTCGCCAAGACGTCGCATCTTGTGCCTACATATCCTGACGGGAATGGAATCAGAGTATCTGTAGTTCCCCTCACATGGGAGGTTAGAAACGTCTTGACTGTGGTCAAGGTTCAAGGGGAATAAACGCACCTTAAGGACACGCTTATGCGGAGTGCGGGAACTCCAAACTTCTACGTTGAATTGTTAAGTTGAAATTAGGGTTAGGTTAGGGGTTCCGCGGCGGGAAACCTCAAAATGAGCACGGCGGCCCTTTGACCTAAAGCTAGGAGGTAAAATTGTAATTTTTCCTGTGGCGAGGCATTTGTGAAAATTAGGGTTTGAAATTCGTAGTTTTGAGGGTTTGAGGACCATTGGCGCGGCGGCCAAACAGTTAGACCTAACCTTCGGATGTGTGCAATGTGACAGAATGTTGATGCAGAAATTTAAAATCATACAAGCAGAAATTTAAAGGCAGAATTTAAAACGCGATTTACTAGGTTCGCGAGGCTACAATCGAGAAACAGTTACAGATGTGAGACAATTTAACTTAAAAATACGCAAAAATAAAGGGGCAACGTAACAAAGTTGCACAATGAACAAACAACGTTAATAAATATAGTTACGAAACAAGAGCGTGAAATTATGAAATATTTTGGTTTTCATTTGGTGACGTGTGAAGAGCTTCCAATTTTCTTTTAAGAAGGTTTTTAGATACTAAGTCTGATTTTCAACATTGTTTTTAACTTAATTATTTAGAAAGAGTTTTTAATTCAACAAGCCAATTTTTCCATCTTTTTTTTTTTGTAATATTTTGTCTATTATGAAAAAAAAAAGTTTAATATAAAATAAAATTTTTTTATTTACAAAAGAAAAGGTAGGGTTTTAATTACTAACAAAATATATTATTTGAAAAAAAAAAGTCCTAAAAACTAGATTAATGAATATCAAAAAGAAAAAGTTAAGTGTTATTAACAAATTTATAATTAATATTAATTGAGTTTTAGTTATTAATTAATTTTTTCATTTTAATAGTTGTACTAAGTAAATAAAACCAACAAAGATAAGAGTTTGTAAAACACAGTTGGGCCGATGATCAACCCGGTCCAACCCACACACATCGAACGAGAGAAACAAAAGGTGCTTAGGGTTCAAAACCCTAACCCCTTCGTGCAACGCCGTCTATTCTCTTCATCTCCGTTTCGTTTCCCTTGTTTTTCACTCTTCGTCTTCGTTGTCCCCATTCTATGTTGAAACTCCTGAAACAAACATCAAAAACATCAAATTCGAAATATTATGCATGCGATGCTTACGTTTTGAGACGGATTTTTGATGGTGATCGTTGACAAGCGTTGCGAAGATGGCGATGATGCTAGTCTGAGCCTTGGGGTTTGATTGCCCGTCGAGAGACGAAGGCGGTCTTTGCTCGAAGCTTTTCTTCGTCCAGATTCACGGTTTATGTTGGGTGATTGTTTGAACGATGATGACGATTATGCTTTCGTCTGAGTTCGCGGCCGTTTTCGCCTTCTCCGTCTCCTTCGTCTAGGGTTTTTCGCACAGGTTGTATCTTTCTTTTATACCCTCTGATTTTTTTAGTGATCTTGTGGGCTTTGGTTGGATTTGTGTTACTATTTCCTGATTGCTTTTGAGGGCTTCGATTTGATTTGATTTTATGGAACTTTTGTAAACCAACATTGTTTCGATCTGATACGATTTTCTTCCCTCTTTTGGATTCGATTGAGATACGACTTTTATTTGATTGTTTTGGATATCCATTTTGAACTGATTTGGATTGCTTACTCCTTTGCAGATGTGGAGTTGAATCCCTTGTTTATGGTATGGATATCCATTCTCTTAGCTCGTATTCAATTCAATTTGGGGCCAACCAAACTTGCTTCAGACTTGGACTTTTATTTGTGAACTGATGTGGTTTCTTCTGATGCATTTCGGTTCAGTTTTCCTTTCTGGTTTACTGATATGAGTTTATTAACTCTTATTCTTTTTTCAGAACGGATGCTGATGCTTTGATTAAACCGAGGTTGCCGAGAAGGTTATGCGGTGATGATGACCTTAGGGTCTGAACCATTTGGCTTCGATTGATGCTTTAGTGATAATGACCTTCGGGTCTGAGCGACAAATGCTGTATGCTGCGTAATTCGATGCTCGGTAGGAAGTTGGTAACGACTTCGGCCGCGGTTCTCCCAGCCGCTCGAATTCTCATGCCCTATGATGAGTAACTGAGGGCTGAATTTGTTCTTTTGATTGAAACTCTTTCTTATGTCTGAAAGGAGCCATGGCCTCTTGCTTTTTGTCATGAGTTGAACTTGATGCAATCTTGTTTTTGAACAGAACTTAATTGTGAATGGGTTGTTTTGCCTTTCGTGAATTGCGATGTTTGTTCAAATTCAGTGCAGCTTGTGAACGGTTTTAAGTCAGTGATGAACTTTAGAAAATTCTGATGCTGTTTTGATTCTTGTATTTCAGGGATTGGAAAAAAAACGGAAGACGGTTCAGACCTTGCTGCTCAGTTTTGTATCAATGAAATTTACTTGATAGTGGTCCACCTGTTTACTTGATGAATGGTGTTTTAGTTTCGAATCCAAAGTTGCGTGAACTCTTTTGGCAAATCAAACCAGTCCCTAATTCTTTTACTCTTCATCTTTCTCGGTCGTCCCGCATTGATAAGAACAGACATTACCTGGTCCGACACCGATGGCGCGGATTTGTAACGGGGGTAGGATGCGGCTTCGGTCGTGCCACTCCCGACACTCGATGATGACAATGTTCTGAGAGTGTCGAACAAACTTCTAACCTTTTTTCTATTCTGTTTTCTTTGTCTATTTTTTTTCAGGTGATCGGGAGCTTCGTGAAGAACTCAAAGGGAGGACCAATGAAGAACACTTGTAGTTTTTTCTCTTTTTAGGACTTTAGGACCTAGAATAGATACTCATTGTAAATGTATAATCCTTTTGTAAATGAAAGATCATCATGAATAAAATCCAAAAATTACTTTCATTTCAACTTGTAATTCTAGATGTTTATGAAATAAAATCCAGTGAATATTCATCTCTATTTTCTCAATTATGAATTTAAATATCCATGAATAATCATCCATAAATTATTTAAATTCAACTTTGATTTGTAGCTTATGAACATTCATGAATACAAGCTCACAAATATTTAAACTTGACCTCTCCTTTGCCTTGACCAAATAAACGATAACCCGTAACATAAACAAAATTCAAACTGAAATCCCTTTGATCACGTGCCCTCTCAAACCACGCTTAACAACATTCCCTTATTTTCAAAATAATCTCAACTCATAAATTGCTCGTCAAATGCCCTTGACATAATCAATCCATGTAAACAAATGCTTCGAACATAACGTCTTATTTATCCCAACATTACAAACTCTGCTTGAAATGACCAAAACGCCTCAGATGCACTTCCTGCGAAACAAACAAACTATGTGGCTCGTTAGTGGTTAGTTGATGCAAAAGATGAGATGTTATGCGATATGAATCGGCTAAATATAAGGGTAAAATTTTTGGGGTATTACTTGAACTATAGTGGTTTCAACAGCAAGGAGGTGGGATCTTAAGGTCAAAAATTAGGGTGCAACAGATGCCCCTATTTAAGTTACTTCTATTCGGAGATATGGAGATTGAAATCTTCGTCTCGACGAGATAGGAGGGACTTAAATACAAACATTGTACGATTTTTTGGCCATAAGAAGCCACCGAATGCAAATGATATGCAATGATATGGAATGCAAGACAAAGAGGGTCCTGTGGATTAATGGCGTCACATGGGAGAAAACTAGACACGACATGCGAGAAACAAATGAGTAACAGACCCAACGACGCGGGACTCCACGGGGACAGGATACGACCACCAATGGGAAATCACCAAAGTATAACAGTAGCCCATATGCCAAGAATATGGTGTTTTAACAACAGGTGAGAAACTTGTAATCGAAGGATAACTTATTATCACCACGGAGCAATCTAGATGACTGTAATATCCAAAGTGAATTCTCCGATCGAATCAATAATTCAGTTTTGTTTTTTTTTTTTTTGTTTTTTTTTTGTTTTTTTTTTTGTATATCTTTTTCTTCTGGAACTCAACTTGAAATAGTAAAATGCATAACTTCCCCGAGTGTCATGATAAGGGTACCATGAGCTGGTCTCAGTCTCTGCCTGAAATGTCAAGATTTGGTAGAATTGTTGTAGTTGTAAAACTTCCTCGAGCATCGTGGTATGGGAGCCGCGAACTGGTCTTAGTCTTTGTTGTAGGACTTCCCTGATCATCGTGGTATGGGAGCCACGAACTGGTCTCAGTCTCTGATGTAGAACTTCCCTGAGCATCATGGTATGGGAACCACGAACTGGTCTCAGTCTCTGATGTAGAACTTCCCCGAGCATCATGATATGGGAATCATGAGCTGGTCTCGGTTTCTGATGTAGAACTTCCCCGAGCATCATAATATGGGAATCATGAGCTGGTCTCGGTCCCTTCCCGAAATGATGAAAACTCGTGAGAGCACCTTCATAGGGGGTTGTAAATTTTGTAGATTGTGGATGTCGTTGTAGAACCCTGTAGATGTAGTTTGTTGTAGAACCCTGTAGATGTAGTTCATTGTAGAACCCTGTAGATGTAGTTCGTTATATCTTCTCTGCTGGATCAATAATGTTGAGGGACCCCACGGAGGGTGAATGGTCTGTCTTGTAGAAACTGTTGTTCGTCGACTCAAATAAAGAGATAGATGTAGATGTTGCTGAAGAAATGCCTGTCTTCATGAATACTCTTCTTGGGGAATAGGGTGCAAAATAAATGCACACTTAATCCATGTTTAAAGGTTGGAGACGTCCATGATGTAATTGCCAAAAGACCAAAGTTCAATTCAGGGAATATCTGAAGAGAAACTGTCAAATAAGACTCGACCATTGAGGTGTGAACTCAAATGGAATTGTACTAAAATAACCATCTTCCATGAGGATTGAACTCCATGGGGAAGAATGAAACATTGTGTTTTTTTTGCCTAGGTCGACAAATCTAATTGAAAGGATAAGACGTACCCTACACCTAGGGATAACTACAGCCAAAGCGACAAAACACAAAGAATGCAAACAAATGCATATGCCATGCTGTCTACTTATATGCTATGTGTATGCCTATGCTGACAAAACAGACGGAAAGAGGTGACGGAGATGAAATAATCATCTCGAGATAAACATCTTGACCAATCTTTGAAGATAGAAGCACCACTGGGAATAAATGGAGAACTAGATACAGGATCACACTCCTGCTTCAGGACTTCAGAATTCCTCTTGAATATATCGGAGTCGAAACTTCGTGGGGATGAAATAAACATCCACCTTGCTGGGGAAAACTGTGGTTGTAAAAGATTTACTGAGGAGGGAAATAACGTTCACTTCATTCGGGAAGGTGAAGTTTGAGCAAATCACTGGAGAAACAAACAGGTCCTCCACTGGGGGTTTCTTGCATTTATCATCATCGCTTAAAATAGAGATCCATCAGAGGAATCATGGCCATCTGAAGTAAAATTCACCAGGGACATGAAGAATGTTGTGGAAACCAAGTAGTCGCCATTTTGGACAATAGGTGTTGTGAGTGGGTGATGTGCTTCTTCATTTCTCAAATGCCCCAGAGTACATGCTTTATGAGAAAAAGTCATTTCAAAAGGATTTTACAGAGAACATGGAGTTCAATTGCCCCATTGTTTTCAAACTCTTGGAGAGATTCGTTGAATCTCGACGTAACTGACCCGGATTGACGGTGTTATGGATGAGTCTCCGAGAAATTTGCTCCTGAGAAAGTCGGAACTTGCGTTAGCGGGAAACAGAGAAACAACTTGCCCCTGTCCAACATGGTCTTCAAGTTTCATCATTGATGTCTATATGTAAACTTTCTAATATATCAGGCAAAATCAACACGCATGAAATGTTAATCCTGAAACTGTTAACGCAACATATATGTTTGTCTTGAAGTTTTTCTTCTTTTTTTTTTTGAAAAAAGGTATCACAATAACTCGTGACTAAATCATTAGTCAGGATACAAATTTAATTTATAAAGCCAACATCATATTGAGCATAGCTCATTGGAGTCAGGAAACGTCATCTCATCGAGTATGCTTTCAAAATAAACCCTACTTTAATTAGGTCTTTTAAAGGTTGTATCACGGCTTGGTTCACGGTTTAAGAAACAAAGGATAAAGGCTCGAAGCTTATTTGTACCCACCCATTCTTCGTGATGTTCTCCAATCCTACATTCAGCTAAACTTGATACGAGCACTCATCTCTCAAGAAGATTTTGGTATGGTCAAGAACTCAATCGAGGTTTTGGACATGGCAGTCACTCACCTATTTCCTTTTGGTGTTTGATCACACGACTTTGTTCTTTACTGGATATTTCTTTGTAATATTTTGTTTTTGCCTAACTTTTGCCTGGACAAAGTCTTTTGAATTTGACTTTGAAATCCAGCGGGCTGTCTCAATTTCTCCTAGTCTCCTTCATAGGTTTTTGACTTGGTGGACTTTTCTTTTTTCATTATTTTTTATTTTTGAACAAGTCGTGTGACTATAAGTCATTTTGGCATTTTTGAAAGGATTGTGACTGCCCCACTCTTTGGATAGCTGAGGGATATTCGTTTGTGTCTTTTTGACTTCTAGCCTCCCAGTATGTTGGGGATATATAAAATGGATTCTCGAAAGTTCACTCCTCCTTTTTGAGAGTCTGATTGCTCGATCAGCTTAACTGAAAACTACCCTGCCCTAGGTTACAATTGAGGGTTTTGTGGAAAAAAAAAAAAACTCCTACTTCAAGGCTCAAAGGGGTTAAAGAGGGATTATCTTACATATATCTCCAGTGTTTGGGATTTGAAACAATGCCTTACATCATTAGCGGAGTTTCATTTAAAAGCATACAACGAGAGATCTTTGCGTTTTTATTCGTCATCCTCCTCCCAATTCTCTGTCAAAGCAAGAGATTGGATAAAGTTGGCATTATAAATTATGAAAAATAATTTTATGAGTGAATACGAATGGGTTTCTTCAAGACAAACATTAATTGCATTACTTATTCAAAATAGAAAGTTCTTACACATCAAATATGCTTTCAACCCAAGAAAAAAATGAACAAAATAAAAACTTCTTAAGAGAGTCCTTTCTAGGACCTTTATTGTACTTTCATGCAGACTGGAGAGACATGCGGAAATGTCTGGTGCGCAGCTTTCAGACGCGGTGTTGACGACCTTGAATCATGCACGTGGAGGACGAACCTTGTTGAGATATGGGACTATCTCGCACATAAGGGATGGAACCCTCAAAGAATAAGATTCCAAATTTGACCAAACTTTGAACGTCTGCTTTCATACCGTAACAACTCTCAATGTCGTGCCCCGGAGCACCTCAATGGTACAGGCAAAATCTGTTGGCTTTGTACCAGTATGGAAACTTCTTAGGTACCTTAGGTGGAGCTCTTGTCTGGATATGACCTCTTTGAATCAGAGCTGGAAACAAGTCAGCATACTTCACAGGGATGGGATCAAACCGATGAATTACTTCTCTTGGAGTATCTAAAGGCATCCTTTGATACCTTTTTCGGAATCGTCGATTCTGTGGTTGATCTGGAGAGGCCAACCTCTGCCTAGGAGATGGTTGTTGTTCACGCTGAGCGGGCATTGTATACTGATGTTGAGGATGGGGTACCAGAGCTATGAATTCTCTGGAAGGTCCACTGTCATCTTTATTGTCTGGTGCTATACCCAAGTTGTGATGGTATTGCTTCATAAAAGCAACAGCTAAGTCTTCCCAAGACTGAATGTGGTTCCTTTGTAGCTTCATATACCACGTTAACGGTGCTCCACACAAACTTTCTTGAAAGCAGTGAATCATTAGTTTGTCGTTCCCAAGGTAAGCAGTCATCTTCTGACAAAACATCATCAAATGATACCTTGGACAAATCGTACCTTTGTACACTTCGAAGGTGGGTATTTGGAATTCTGGAGGGACAACTAGGTTTGGAACTAGGCGCAGGTCATGAGCATAAAAATCAAGTGCACGGTTCCTCCTCATCATTTTCCATCGTTCTTTGAAGTCACGAAATTCATTTTCGAATGCTATAAGCCCAGGATCGTCCATTTCCTTCTCAGCATGAACATTCTGAAAGTCAGCAAACAGGTTGTCTCGCATGGGCTGAAGTTGAGCTGGCACAAAGTCGTTGGAGGGACGTTGAAATGTCGGTTTAGACCTTACTCTGAAGCTAGTCATGCGATCCATATCTTCGTCCTCTTTACTGTCCTTTAATAATACTTCAAGCTTGGTCAGATGGGCGAGGTGTCAACTGACAGACAAAGACAGAAGACCGGATGAGCCACATAAGAGGAGAGATACATGCATATGTGAAATGCTGAATGATGGATGCAAAAATGCAGAATGCAAAAATGAAAGGTTTCATGGAACTCAAGTTTTCATAAACGTCACAGAGCACCAAAGAAAAGTCATTTATTATTATTATTATTATTTTTTTGATAACGGATTACAAGGAAACACTCTTGTAAGAGTCCCAACATAATAGCTAAATAAAGTCCTAAGGAAGTCCTTCATTGCTCGTTGATTCGCTCTTCTACTTGGATCTTCTTGAATATACGTAGTCCATGATCAACGTCTAAAGATTAGTTTGATAGAGGAAAATAAATCCTCTATCTCTTGTTGGAAAGTGAGGAATGAATCCTTTGTTTCTCTGGATCTTCAATATGGATGGAAGTATTTTTGAACTTCTAACGATCCTTCATGATAAGGGAAGTCTCTCGTATTTGTCTTTTTGAGTTTTCTTCAATCTGAACTCCTACTTCCTTAGGCCATCCAAGTTAGGACTCTTAAAAGAATATTTCCAAAATATTTTCTTTTACAATACATATTGGTTTCTGTAATGTTTATAACTAAACTAGGAATCCCATGAAACCAATGCAAAATGATGCTTTATGAATGCAACAAACACAAGTAAGCACATAAATAGACTAGGATAAACAAACAAAGGGTACCCTAAGTTTGCAACGGGCATGGAGCAAAGGTATACCCATTCCCAAAGGTTATGGCCTAAAGGTTGATTCTACCTGTAGAACAAGGTTCTAAAGAGGTTCCCAAAGTCATTAGCCCATCTTTCGGATATTATCAACTTCCCAAGTACTCGGTGGTTAATAATATTCTCAAGAGAACTTCTTTTGAGTGTAGCATCGCGTAGCACTATTTCGGGGGGTACCCCCTCATAGTCCCGCACTACATCCTAATAAAGGCCAAAGTGGGGTTAAGGTAACTACGGTCATCAATATCATAGGCTCCAACATCGAATGTAGTGCATGTTTTCACGATTAAAGACTTGTTCAACAATACATCTTTCGAGAGGGCCTCAATTGAGCGTGATTTTCAAGTCAGCTTGGTCGGGATTCTACCCCCTATAAGCCTCTTTGAACATATCACTATCCTATCTTAAGTTCACTCAAGTCCGGGTGTAGGACTTTGTCTCACCACTCAAAGGTATCAACCCAAAGGTAAGAAACAAACAAGTAAACAATTATACAAATAACAAATATATAAGCAATAAATAAGTAGAAACAAGATAGGGGAAACCCACTAAGGTCCCCAGTGAAGTCGCCATTTCTGTCGCGGTGAAATTTGGATACCAAACTATTGATTAGTTTGAATCTTTATTCATTTTGCAACCGTCTTTGATTTATCCGAAGGAAAGGTTAAAGGAAGGAAAACCTATTTTGCATTGTAAACACAACGCGGGGAGAGATCTAAGTAAGGGGTTGGTTAAATTTAGGGAATGTACTAGCATCCTAAGTTTCTGTAGTACTCTACAGGAACCTCTTGTTTTATGTTGTTTATTGCCAAGTTATTTGCTTAAGGATAATATTAAGGGTTAAAGGTAAAGAGAAAGACCTAAGGGGGTTAGTCCTAAGTATACTCGCCAAGACGTCGCATCTTGTGCCTACATATCCTGACGGGAATGGAATCAGAGTATCTGTAGTTCCCCTCACATGGGAGGTTAGAAACGTCTTGACTGTGGTCAAGGTTTCAAGGGGAATAAACGCACCTTAAGGACACGCTTATGCGGAGTGCGGAAACTCCAAACTTCTACGTTGATTTGTTAAGTTGAAATTAGGGTTAGGTTAGGGGTTCCGCGGCGGGAAACCCTAAAATGAGCACGGCGGCCCTTTGACCTAAAGCTAGGGGTAAAATTGTAATTTTGCCTGTGGCGAGGCATTTGTGAAAATTAGGGTTTGAAATTCGTAGTTTTGAGGGTTTGAGGACCATTGGCGCGGTGGCCAAACAGTTAGACCTAACCTTCGGATGTGTGCAATGTGACAGAATGTTGATGCAGAAATTTAAAATCATACAAGCAGAAATTTAAAGGCAGAATTTAAAACGCGATTTACTAGGTTCGCGAGGCTACAATCGAGAAACAGTTACAGATGTGAAACAATTTAACTTAAAAATACGCAAAAATAAAGGGGCAACGTAACAAAGCTGCACAATGAACAAACAACGTTAATAAATATAGTTACGAAACAGGAGTGTGAAATTATGAAATATTTTGGTTTTCATTTGGTGACGTGTGAAGAGCTTCCAATTTTCTTTTAAGAATGTTTTTAGATACTAAGTCTGATTTTCAACATTGTTTTTAACTTAATAATTTAGAAAGAGTTTTTAATTCAACAAGCCAATTTTTTCATCTTTTTTTTTGTAATATTTTGTCTATTATGAAAAAAAAAGTTTAATATAAAATAATTTTTTTTATTTACAAAATAAAAGGTAGGGTTTTAATTACTAACAAAATATATTATTTGAAAAAAAAGAAGTCCTAAAACCTAGATTAATGAATATCAAAAAGAAAAAGTTAAGAGTTATTAACAAATTTATAATTAATATTAATTGAGTTTTAGTTATTAATTAATTTTTTCATTTTAATAGTTGTACTAAGTAAATAAAACCAACAAAGATAAGAGTTTGTAAAACACAGTTGGGCCGATGATCAACCCGGTCCAACCCACACACATCGAACGAGAGAAACAAAAGGTGCTTAGGGTTCAAAACCCTAACCCCTTCGTGCAGCGCCGTCTATTCTCTTCATCTCTGTTTCGTTTCCCTTGTTTTTCACTCTTCGTCTTCGTTGTCCCCATTCTATGTTGAAACTCCTGAAACAAACATCAAAAACATAAAATTCGAAATATTATGCATGCGATGCTTACGTTTTGAGACGGATTTTTGATGGTGATCGTTGACAAGCGTTGCGAAGATGGCGATGATGCTAATCTGAGCCTTGGGGTTTGATTGCCCGTCGAGAGAGGAAGGCGGTCTTTGCTCGAAGCTTTTCTTCGTCCAGATTCACGGTTTATGTTGGGTGATTGTTTGAACGATGATGACGATTATGCTTTCGTCTGAGTTCGCGGCCGTTTTCGCCTTCTCCGTCTCCTTCGTCTAGGGTTTTTTGCACAGGTTGTATCTTTCTTTTATACCCTCTGATTTTTTTAGTGATCTTGTTGGCTTTGGTTGGATTTGCGTTACTATTTCCTGATTGCTTTTGAGGGCTTCGATTTGATTTGATTTTATGGAACTTTTGTAAACCAACATTGTTTCAATCTGATATGATTTTCTTCCCTCTTTTGGATTCGATTGAGATACGACTTTTATTTGATTGTTTTGGATATCCATTTTGAACTGATTTGGATTGCTTACTCCTTTGCAGATGTGGATTTGAATCCCTTGTTTATGGTATGGATATCCATTCTCTTAGCTCGTATTCAATTCAATTTGGGGCCAACCAAACTTGCTTCAGACTTGGACTTTTATTTGTGAACTGATGTGGTTTCTTCTGATGCATTTCGGTTCAGTTTTCCTTTCTGGTTTACTGATATGAGTTTATTAACTCTTCTTCTTTTTTCAGAACGGATGCTGATGCTTTGATTAAACCGAGGTTGCCGAGAAGGTTATGCGGTGATGATGACCTTAGGGTCTGAACCATTTGGCTTCGATTGATGCTTTAGTGATAATGACCTTCGGGTCTGAGCGACAAATGCCGTATGCTGCGTAATTCGATGCTCGGTAGGAAGTTGGTAACGGCTTCGGCCGTGGTTCTCCCAGCCGCTCGAATTCTCATGCCCTATGATGAGTAACTGAGGGCTGAATTTGTTCTTTTGATTGAAACTCTTTCTTATGTCTGAAAGGAGCCATGGCCTCTTGCTTTTTGTCATGAGTTGAACTTGATGCAATCTTGTTTTTGAACAGAACTTAATTGTGAATGGGTTGTTTTGCCTTTCGTGAATTGCGATGTTTGTTCAAATTTGGTGCAGCTTGTGAACGGTTTTAAGTCAGTGATGAACTTTAGAAAATTCTGATGCTGTTTTGATTCTTGTATTTCAGGGATTGGAAAAAAAACGGAAGACGGTTCAGACCTTGCTGCTCAGTTTTGTATCAATGAAATTTACTTGATAGTGGTCCACCTGTTTACTTGATGAATGGTGTTTTAGTTTCGAACCCAAAGTTGCGTGAACTCTTTTGGAAAATCAAACCAGTCCCTAATTCTTTTACTCTTCATCTTTCTCGGCCGTCCCGCATTGATAAGAACAGACATTACCTGGTCCGACACCGATGGCGCGGATTGGTAACGGGGGTAGGATGCGGCTTCGGTCGTGCCACTCCCGACACTCGATGATGACAATGTTCTGAGAGTGTCGAACAAACTTCTAACATTTTTTCTATTTTGTTTTCTTTGTCTATTTTTTTTCAGGTGAT
Organism: Lathyrus sativus; assembly: GCA_963859935.3. Lineage (NCBI taxonomy): Eukaryota > Viridiplantae > Streptophyta > Magnoliopsida > Fabales > Fabaceae > Lathyrus > Lathyrus sativus. Next base: position 206,225,173 of record OZ012741.1, read on the forward strand.
CGGGAGCTTCGTGAAGAACTCAAAGGGAGGACCAATGAAGAACACTTGTAGTTTTTTCTCTTTTTAGGACTTTAGGACCTAGAATAGATACTCATTGTAAATGTATAATCCTTTTGTAAATGAAAGATCATCATGAATAAAATCCAAAAATTACTTTCATTTCAACTTGTAATTCTAGATGTTTATGAAATAAAATCCAGTGAATATTCATCTCTATTTTCTCAATTATGAATTTAAATATCCATGAATAATCATCCATAAATTATTTAAATTCAACTTTGATTTGTAGCTTATGAACATTCATGAATACAAGCTCACAAATATTTAAACTTGACCTCTCCTTTGCCTTGACCAAATAAACGATAACCCGTAACATAAACAAAATTCAAACTGAAATCCCTTTGATCACGTGCCCTCTCAAACCACGCTTAACAGCATTCCCTTATTTTCAAAATAATCTCAACTCATAAATTGCTCGTGAAATGAACTTGACATAATCAATCCATGTAAACAAATGCTTCGGACATAACGTCTTATTTATCCCAACATTACAAACTCTGCTTGAAATGACCAAAACGCCTCAGATGCACTTCCTGCGAAACAAACAGACTATGTGGCCCGTTTGTGGTTAGTTGATGCAAAAGATGAGATGCTATGAGATATGAATCGGCTAAATATAAGGGTAAAATTTTTGGGGTATTACTTGAACTATAGTGGTTTCAACAGCAAGGAGGTCGGATCTGAAGGTCAAAAATTAGGGTGCAACATACGCTACCCGAGTGGGCTTTTCAGATGAATATATGAAGATTTCTTTTCCATGATTGGATGATAGACTTTATTTGTCTCGGAAACTAGGATCGGGGGGGGGGGGGATCTCCCCAAGGCACAGACACACGTTTGCATGAAGCATGAAGCATTTGCATGACGAGCACCTTGTCGTTTTTTCTAACCCTTTATGTATGCAGGTTGTTCCAGGATTGACCGAAGACCGATCCACCGCTATCCGACTAGAGCAAATCAAGCTAGAGCAATGGAGCAAGTGCAAACTGACGTCCAGGAACTCCGAGAGAGGATGGACCGCTTCATGGAGCTCATGCAAGTGGTTGCCAACGGCCAAGACCAGCTCAGAACATTGGTCCGGCCTCTGATCTCAAGGGTTGACAGCAACGGTGTGCTGCATGGTGGGAGTGTTCCCGTCCCACCACCTGTTGAAACTCCTCAGGGTGGCATCCCCGTGACCGGGGGGAATGGAAGTGGTAACGACAATGTCATCACTAACATCGGGCTCAATGGTAATACGAGTGGCGTCGGTAATGGAAACTTTGAGGCTAATGGCAACGCTGGACTAGGCAATGGCAACACAGGTGCTGGAAATCTGTACGGGCCTCAGCCATGGCTAGAAGATCGCCAAGAAGATTTGTTCTCACAGAGGAGTGCTGAGGGAGAATTGACTGCTGAAGCACGTCTGAGGTTTAAAGCACTAGAGGACAAAATGAAGAATTTCAAGAACCAGAATACTCTGGGTGTCGATATGACTAAACTGGGATTGATTTCTGATTTCAAGGTGCCGCCCAAATTCAAGGTACCCGACTTTGAGAAATACAAGGGCACCACTTGCCCTCGGGTCCACTTAAGGTCATACTACCGAAAGATGTTCGCTCACTCTGAAGACGAGAAGCTGCTGATGCACTTCTTTTAGGATAGCTTGTCCGGGCCATCCTTGGAATGGTACATGGGTTTGGAACCCACCAGTGTGCGCACATGGAAAGAACTTGCGGAGGCCTTTGTGCACCATTATCAGTATAACAGTGACTTGGCTCCGAACCGGGTTCAACTGCAGAACGTTTCACAGAGGAACAATGAGGGATTCAAAGAATACGCCCAGCGATGGCGTAAATTAGCAGCTAGAGTTCAGCCGCTGATGGTTGAACGAGAGCTTGTTGAGATGTTTGTAGCCACTCTCCCAGGGGTCTATTACGAGAAACTGGTCAGCGATATGTCAGGGAGTTTCTCAAATCTCATCATTACTGGCGAGCACGTGGAAAATGGGATCAAATTGGGGAAAATTCAAGGTGTTGATCTATCCTCAGCTGGAAGAGGAAAGAAACCATACAGTAACAAAAGGCGTGAAGGGGAGACGAGCACCGTGTCCAACGCTCGGAGGAAAGTTAAGGGCCAGCGCCAGCAGGTGGCTAGCATAACCATCCCTGCTGTCCAACAACCCCAGCCACAGCAGCAGCAGCCAAATCAGCAAGGATACAGAAGGTATCAAAATAGGGCACCTCTATCAAGTCGTCACCTTGAGACACCGCCCATGTCTTATGCTCAGCTATTACAAACTCTGCTTCAGTTACAGTTAGTCCAGAAGAGAAACCTGGCTCCCTTGACAGGGGCACCTCCGCAGGGTTATGATGCGAATGCAACATGTGATTTTTACGCAGGGGCACCCGACCACACGATAGAAAACTGCAAAGCCTTCAAGCACAAGGTGCAAGATATGGTGGATGCTAAGATCATCAATTTCTCAGATAATGTGCCGAATGTCACAAAGAACCTCATGCCGAACCATAGTGGAGGCGGGGTGAATGCCATTATTGAAGAAGAGAACTTAGATTTGTTGACTAACGTCAAGGATCTGAAGACACCGCTTAGCTTCGTTAAAGCCAAGCTGATGAAGAGAGGCTTCTTTCCGGGCTGTGGAGAATTGTGTATGGGCTGCGCGACTCGTCCTGATGGTTGTGAACAGTTAATAGTGGGGATTCAAAGTCTGATGACCGAAGGAATCTTGTAGATTAGCCGAAGGGCCGAATATGGATCTGGAGAGGTAATGCTGAAACAGGATGATGAGGTTGCCACCATCACCATCCCTCGCAAGACAATAACCATTTCTGCGCCCAGTCCGCCCATAATTACCATCACAAAGGCTGGGCTGATACCTTTTGAAAGCACCAACACTGTCCCGTGGCACTATGGGGCAGACATCTACTGTAACGGACAAAAATTGGAATTGGAGCCATCTGGGCAGTCTGTGGATAACCTAGTGGGAACTGGCGGGATCACACGTAGCAGAAGAGTATTTGCTCCACCTGAGATTATGGTAGACAAAGCAGACAAAGCTGAGAAAACTGATAAGGGGAAGAGTAAAGTCGTTGAGGAAACCCCTCGTGGGGTAGAAAAGGACTTACTTGTAAAGGACGCTGAAGAGTTCATGAGGTTGATCAAGAAGAGTGATTACAAGATCGTTGACCATCTTCATCAAACACCCTCGAAAATCTCCATTCTGAATTTGTTGCTGTGTTCTGAGGCACATCGCAACGCGCTGCTAAAGGTTTTGAATGCCACGTATGTACCACAGGAAATCTCGGTCAACTAGTTGGAAGGGGTAGTAGCCCACGTGAATGCTGGAAACGGGTTAGGGTTCACTGACTTGGAGCTGACGCCGAAGGGAAGAAACCACAACAGTGCCCTGCACGTCTCGATAGAGTGTAGGGGAACCGTTATGGCACACGTGTTGGTGGACACTGGGTCATCGCTCAATGTTCTTCCGAAGAAAGCATTGATGAAGCTGGATACTAGAGGATTGGTTTGCACACCCAGTGATCTGGTTGTGAAGGCTTTCGATGGGACCAAGCGTCATGTCTTTGGAGAGGTAACTCTGCCAATCCAAGTTGGGCCAGAAACTTTTGACGCAGTCTTCTACATCATGGACATCATGCCAGCCTACAACTGTCTCTTAGGCCGACCATGGATCCATTCTGTTGGTGCCGTGACCTCCACGTTGCACCAGAAGCTCAAGTATGCTGTCGGGGGCAACATTGTAACTGTATGTGGCGAGGAAGACATAATGGTGAGCCATTTGTCGTCCTTCAAATATGTGGAGATGGATGGGGAGATCCACGAAACCCTATGTCAGGCATTCGAAGTTGTTAAGGTCAAAGACGTGACTCTAGTAATGACTGAGAAACCAGAGATGACTCTCTCTTCCTTCAAGGAAGCCCGGGCCGTTGTTCAAGCCGGATCCACCCCAGGCTGGGGGCAAGTTCTAGAAATACCTAACAAATAGGACAAGTTTGGGTTAGGATACTCTCCTGCGGCGGAAGCCTCCTCTTCTCACAGTGCGTCGCGAGGTAAAGGGCCGATCCAGTTTACCAGTGGCGGGGTGATATTTGAAAGTGTCAACACAGTGTCTGAAGACGGCGAAGACAGCGATTGCGACTTGGATTCCTGGATCCAGCCAAGCAAACTAGGCTAGAGCCTCACCAACTGGTCCATCAGGGATACCATCCAAGTGACAGGCAAAGAGTAATGATTTACTTTCTCCAATTATTGTACAACCCTATTTCCTACCCGGGGCATAGTGGTTTTATTGTCAGGGCCTTGTTTGATTATGTACATGCATTTTACCAATAAATCAAAAGGCGTTTTTCTTCGCATTCAAATGTTGAGATCTCTGTTATTCATGTTTTATATTTGTTTTGAAAAACAATAAAATGGCAATAAGGTTTGTGCTAACCTGCATATCCTTGTTTTAAGCTTAACCCTTGTTATTGCAGGATCCACATCGCAGATGACATCGACTCTGGACCTTCTACGACTCACTTCGACTTTGATTGCCCGATCTATCAAGCCGAAGAAGAGATTGATGAAGATGAAAACCTTCCCGAAGATTTGGCCCGCTTGTTGAAACAAGAAGAGAAGGTTATTCTGCCTCACGAGGAAGAGATTGAGATTGTGAATCTGGGTTCTGAGGAACTGGTCAGAAACGTCAGGATAGGGGCTGCATTGCAGAGTGATGTCAAGCAGAGATTGGTCGAGATGCTGAGAGAGTATAGTAACATCTTTGCTTGGTCATACGAGGATATGCTCGGACTTGATACTGACATCGTGGTCCATCACTTGCCACTGCGAGAAGATTGTCCTCCCGTTAAGCAGAAGCTCAGGAGGACACGACCAGATATGGCCGTTAAGATCAAAGAAGAAGTGCAAAAGCAGCTTGATGTTGGCTTCTTAGCGGTCACTACTTACCCTCCGTGGGTCGCCAACATAGTGCCTGTACCGAAGATGGACGGTAAGGTGCGAATGTGCATCGATTATCGGGATTTGAATAGGGCGAGCCCTAAAGATGATTTCCCGCTCCCTCATATTAATGTGTTGGTCGACAATACAGCCCAGTTCTCCGTATTTTCGTTCATGGATGGCTTCTCCGGCTACAATCAGATCAAGATGGCGCCGGAGGACATGGAGAAAACTACGTTTATTACACCTTAGGGAACGTTTTGCTACAAGGTAATGCCTTTCGGTCTGAAGAATGCAGGGGCCACTTACCAACGAGCAATGGTCACTTTGTTTCATGACATGATTCATCATGAGATTGAAGTCTATGTTGATGACATGATTGCGAAGTCCCAAACGGAGGAGGGACATATGGTCAATTTGCTAAAGCTTTTTGAGAGGCTTAGGAAGTTCAGGTTGAGGCTGAATCCTAACAAGTGTACTTTCGGAGTACGGTCTGGAAAACTACTAGGGTTTATCGTGAGCGAAAGAGGCATTGAGGTTGATCCTGCGAAGATAAATGCAATACAAGAAATGCCAGCGCCAAAAACTGAAAAAGAAGTTCGTGGTTTCCTGGGCAGAATAAACTACATTGCAAGGTGTATTTCTTAGCTCACAGCCACGTGTGAACCGATGTTCAAAGTACTAAAGAAACATCTTGATAAGATAAAACAGTATCTACAGGAACCTCCCATCTTGATACCCCCAGTGGCCGGAAGACCCCTAATCATGTACTTGACAGCTCTTGAGAATAGTATGGGGGTGTGTTCTCGGTCAGCACGACGAGATGGGCAGAAAAGAGCATGCCGTTTATTATTTGAGTAAAAAGTTCACAAACTGTGAATCTCATTACTCGATGCTGGAGAAGATGTGTTGTGCACTCGCCTGGGCTGCCAAACGTTTACGACAGTACATGCTCAATCACACAACCATGCTAATTTCAAAGATGGATCCGATCAAGTACGTCTTCGAGAAACAAGCGCTTTCGGGCAGGATTGCCAGATGGAAAATGGTGTTGACGGAATATGACATTCAGTATGTTTCCCAGAAGGCCATCAAGGGAAGCGTATTGTCTGAATACCTTGCCGAACAGCCGATCAAAGATTATCAGCCGATGAAATTTGAATTCCCTAATGAGGATATCATGTTTCTCAAGGTGAAAGATTGTGATGAACCGTTTCCCGACGAGGGTCCAGATAGGAAATCCCAATGGAAGTTGATATTTGACGGGGCGGTTAATTCTTACGGAAGTGGCATTGGGGCAATCATCACGACTCCCCATGGATCCCATATCCCGTTCACTGCTAGACTGACGTTTCTGGTCACCAATAACAAAGCGGAATACGAAGCATGCATCATGGGTCTAGAAGAAGCAATTGATTTGAGAATCAAGAACCTAGATGTATATGGTGAGTCGGCACTTGTGATCAACCAGATTAAAGGGGAGTGGGAGACTCGTCAATCAAATTTGGTGTCGTACATGAACTATGCCAGAAGGCTGCTTCCGTTCTTTGATCGAGTGGAACTCCATCATGTGCCCAGAGCTGAAAATCAGATGGCTGATGCCTTAGCCACGTTGGCTTCGATGTATAAAGTCAATTTTTGGAATGAAGCTCCAAGGATTGTCCTCTCTCGTCTTGATAGACCTGCATTCATCTTTGCGATCGAGGAAGCCGCCGATGGCAAGCCATGGTTCCACGATATCCAGACCTTCCTTGTGACTAAGGAGTATCCCGAGGGAGCGTCAACCCAGGATAAGAAGACTCTGAGGAGGCTGTCTGGAAATTTCTATCTCAATCCTGATGAAGTTCTGTATAAAAGAAACCACGATCTCGTGCTACTCAGATGTGTAGATGAGAAAGAAGCGAGTATGCTCATGGAAGAAGTCCATGAAGGCACATTTGGTACGCACGCGGGCGGGTATGCTATGACGAGAAAGATCCTGAGAGCAGGATATTACTGGCTGACGATGGAGTCAGATTGCTTCAAATTCGTGAAGAGATGTCATAAATACCAGGTTTATGCTGATAAGATTCATGTGCCGCCGTGCCCGTTGAGTGTCATGTCCTCCCCGTGGCTGTTCTCCATGTGGGGCATCGACATGATAGGCAAGATCGAGCCCACCACATCTAACAGTCATCGCTTTATTTTAGTAGCCATCGACTACTTCACCAAGTGGGTGGAGGCAGCCTCGTATGCTAACGTGACCAAGCAGGTGGTGGCTAAATTCATAAAGAGGGACATCATCTGTCGATACAGAATTCCCGAGCGGATCATTACTGATAATGGTTCGAATCTGAATAACAAGATGATGAAGGAGCTGTGCCAAAGTTTCAAGATTGAACACCACAATTCAACTCCTTACCAGCCGAAGATGAATGGCGTCGTTGAAGCGGCCAATAAAAACATTAAGAAGATTGTACAGAAGATGGTTGTGACCTACAAGGATTGGCACAAGATGTTGCCATTTGTATTGCACGGTTATCGTACGACGGTACGTACATCAACCGGGGCAACTGCTTTCTCACTGGTGTACGGTATGGAAGTTGTCCTACCGTTAGAAGTTGAGATTCCTTCTTTACGAGTTTTGGTTGACGTAAAACTCGATGAGGCAGAATAGATTAAGAACCGACTAAACCAACTCAGCCTGATGGACGAGAAGAGGTTATCATCGATTGCATATGGTCGTCTGTACCAAAGCCGAATGAAGAAAGCTTATGATAAGAAGGTATGTCCTAGAAGCTTTCAGACGAGTGATCTCGTCCTGAAGAAGATTCTTCCTCCACACTCCGATCACAGGGGCAAATGGACTTCCAATTATGAAGGTTCGTAAATCGTCAGCAAGGTCTTCTAGGGAGGAGCCTTGTTGTTATCCACAATGGATGGTGAAGATTTTGCATCCCCGGTGAACACGGACGCAGTTAAAAAAATACTTTGCTTAAAAAATGACCCACTGGAAAGAAAAAGAATATCCAGGCAAAAATGGGGCATCCCGGCGAACCATAAAATAGGGAAAAAGGTTCGGGAAAAAATTAGGGATATAAATGGAAAAATGTACACCCGCAAAGTCGAAAACCTGGAAGGGCGACTTTGGCAAAAAAGGGTATCCCGGTGAATCGAAAACCCGAAAGGGCGGTTCAGGAAAAAGTTAGGGATTTGAAAAAGCAAATGACTGCGTTTTGCGTATGGACTTTCATTGTTTAGTGGTTTGGAAGACCTGAGGACCGTTTATCTGAATCAATCTCTTATGAAGATGAAGCGTTGGAGAAGTATCAAAGTCGAGTGGGTCATAGAGGGATCAACTCATGGTGTTCGTCTACGCCGCATTGCCGACATGTGTGTATATACTGATGTATATTTATGTTTTTATGCTTGCGCATCTTCCTCATTCCAGGAGCTTGCATCTGTTGTAAAACATTTTTGCCCATTCAGGGGTCGTTATCAATGAAATGTATACTATTCAGCAATTCTGTTTGTTTGTTTAGCATCTGCCTGTTTTGTTTGCGAAGAAAGAACGCCGACGTTTTTGATAAAATGAGCATACATAAGCTTACTGGCTTAGGCCACTAATTGTTGAAACATTGAATTACTTGAACATTGTCACAGGATGATAACCTTGATAGGTCCCTTTGAGAAGGGTATCTTGTCTGTTTGTTTATGTTGTTGCAGGTATGGCATATTCCAGGCAGTACGCCGTATGCGTCCCCAAGCAGGATGATTCCTTCTTCCCCAGCGAGTTCAGCGGTGTTTCCCCCACGGAGTTTGAACACGGGATGGTGAGCGTTGATATGTCTTCCCAAGCAGAGATGGATTCTCCCCAACCAGATGCATCCTAGGCAAGACCATCGTTTCCCAAGCTGAGTCATACGCTGAAGTGTATGTTCATTCCCCAGCTCCGAGTCAATATGAAGATTCTCGTAGAAGACTATTCGTAAGTATGCGACTTTTGATAGTTCAAGACTAAAGTCTCCAGTGGAATTGAAATTCCCCATTGTCGCTACTGCGAAAATCGGCGCCGGCTGAACAGAAGAGTCGCCACCGTGCGTTATTTATCCCACGGGAGGGAAAGGAAACGCTCAGAGTAAACCTCGCACAACATGGGAAAGGTATGGTCGTCGCAACCAAAACCTGGATTCGGGAGTCAGTTACGCAAGGGGAAGGTATTAGCACCCCTCACGTCCGTCGTACTCGACGGGATCCACGCTTGTTTTCTGGTACGGATTGTTATTCTATCTACTCTACAGGTCTGGGGGTTAAAAGAAAAGAAAATGACTCGGCAAAGTATCGCACTTTATGCCTACGTATTCCCGTCTGGAACGAGAAATCAGAGTCAACGTAGTTCGCCTACCTACGGGAAAGGAGGGGAAGGTTGCTCGCTAGGATATCGCATCCTATGCCTACGTACTTTCATACAGCATGAAAGATCAGAGCAAACGTAGTTCGGGCAACTACGACACAAGTCTGTCTTGATTGTTTTTATTCCTTCTGAAAAAGGTTTTTCTGATTAACAGTCCAAGCGGACAAAAATGACGTCTTGATGGGTTCACATTCTTTTACGGAAGAAGTGTCTTTTATTGTGTTTGAAATTTTTATTGTGTTTTTCTGTTTGTTTTGAGAAAGAAGAGACAGAACTCTAACCTACGGTTGCGAAGGGAATCAAACTAACCTAATGTTATCATGCATGGGTTAAGACCTAGTGTCTATCATGTTCCTCTCTTGCACAAAGAGAAACAGAGATCCTACAGGATAAGCGGAAACAGAAACAATATCAGATATATACAGTAAAGCGGTAAAATGCATGGATGCAACAGTACAAGCGAGGCAAGGGAGTCCCACTCAACCTCGAACCCAGAAAACAATAGGCAAAAGTGAACAGGATTCACTTTCAACCCAACAGGGTAAACAGCAAACAATACAGTCCAGAAAACCAATCAATACATCAGAAATGAAATACAGCAGAAAAAATAAACAGCCACAGCAGCTCTGCATCAACATCTGTCTTCAAATCATCTCCAATCAGCTACAAGCCTCAGCAAGCATCTTTGTCATCAATCTTCAGTCTACAATGGCTTTTCTTCAAGTCCTATCCTCCAAGCTGAGGGATCAATCACAAGATGAAGTGAATGAATGTTAGACAGTCAATTACCTACCAAGGGTGGTTCATTAACTGTTAACATTATACAGATAATTTTCCCTCAAAAGTTCTATCTTTCAAATACATTCACTGATCCTTCCAAAGGAAGGAAGTGGGTATTTGATAGAGACTTTGAATCATAAGGAAAGGATGGATGCAGACAAAGCATTCCATGTTTGAGAAATAAGCTTTCTAATCTAGAGCTCTGCCTAGCTCCTAAACCCTAGTCTCCTCAACAGCTGCTAGCAGGATCTCCTCTTCAACTCTGGAAGTTGGTCTTCAAACTCTGGATCTCCAATGGCTCCATCATCACAAGTCTTCAGCTCTCCCAATCCCCAAGCAATCCCAAGACCCACACAGACAAATCAATAATCCCCAGAGGGCACACCATACCAGTCAATCAAATACAGTAATATACTAATAGCAGTAGGGGAATCCTAGTGATTTCTGAGGGATCTAATAACTACCCATAATCCCTATAGTCCCATACCCCAAAGATTCAATCTACAACTCCTAAGGGAAATGAACTAATTCACCTATGTTATCTCCTAAGCCCTAGTTTTGATCATGTTATTCACACCTAAACAAATCACCTAAAATTAAGTTATAAAAATATGAACTAAATTGCATGAACAAGTTGAATGTCTAAACTAAACAACCTAAAAAGAATGGATTAAAAATGTTAAAGCAACTATTAGAACAAAAATCAACAGATTCATGTATGAAATGAAACACCTAAAATAGGCATTTATTTGGAAAATATGGGAAAAATATCAAATAAAAAATAAAATGCAATTTTTATTTTTTATAATTTTCTAGACATCTTGAAGAAATTAATGCAAAAAGAATCATTTAAAAATATGAAGTTTTCATTTTCTTATGATTTTTTAAAGAAATGAAATTTTGAGAGAAAATAAAAATGGAATTAATATGGAAAGGGGTGCAGGGAGTAATAAAAAGCAGTTAAAACAACCAACTGGGCCCAGACTGGGGGGCGCGCATAGCAAGCGCGTCTGGGCCCATATGCATTCAAAAACTAACAAAAATTAAAAAAAGGATAAAACGGTGCAGAAAGCAATATTTCCAGTTATAATCTCATTGGGCCTGGCAATTGGGGGTGGCGTTAGCAAAGGAACCCTGAGCCCATTGGTGCGTTAAATGAAATGCTGAGTTTTGATACTCAGCCTCACTCCCTCCAAATTTCAATTAAATTGTGGCCATACGATCAGGTTTTTGGTCCAAGTCAAAACGGTCATCCAACGGTGGTCCATCATCTTCCCCAATTGATTAGGGTTTCAGCCATGGAAGCTCTGCGCGAAGCTTGCCTCAACCAGAATTCCACCTCATCATGCAACCTCAATTCTCCATGAAAACAACATCTGCAAAGAGCAAAGTTTCTCTATTCCTTCCCCTCTACACAACCATAACAAAATCTTCCTCTAAAACTCCATCAAAGCTCGAACCCGATAGCTAGAACATCTTGAATCCATCATTATCACCTGTGATCAAATCTTCTAATCCTTGCCAAATCTTATCCTAACCTAATCTACACTTCATGCTGAACAAATTAAGCTGCAAACCTAAGATTCTCGTGCCATATTCTTGATGTTACAAGCTCTAACAGAAATGGTACACCATGGCCAATCCTCATGAAACCTCTCCAAACTCACCAAAATCAGTCATCTAACTATGCTTAACCGTTCTATGCTAACAAATCTCTATAATTCTAACTAAACTAAGCAATTCGAACAGAAATCTAACCTGGTGCAAAATGGTGAAAACAACTATGTAACTCCTTGGATCTGATGCTTGCAGTGATTGGAAAGTGATCAGGGACCTTGATTATGAGTTCTGTATGCAATGAATCTTGTGCAAACTCCTTGAATCTTGTACTTGAAACCTTCTTGCAACTTGGATGATGAAGATGGATATCACAATTCTTGCTCAATTCAACCAAATCTTTGATGGAATTCTGATCTATGAATGATCTAGATGATGATCAAATCAAGAAATGTGGGAATTGATGAAGATTTGAGAGAGTTTGATATGCTTTTGCAAAATGAGAGAAATGTGTGAAACTTGTGGTTTTGAGTAAATGTGATCACCAACCATGGCATGAACCATCTCATATCAATATATAGGTGAGAATAGAACCTCCTAGAAACTTGGAGAAACTTCCCATGTGTGATTTCCCTTGGATTTGGTTTATGTATCTTCCATTACAAGTAACCATGGATAACTCCCAAAATGTGAACCAAGCTCAAAATTCTACTTTAGCCAATGTTCTCAAAATGATCTTTCCATTCAAAATGACCTATAATTTCACCTCATTTGGCCAAGATATGAAAAATCTCATTTTTTTAGGTCATTTTTATTCATTAAATCCAACAATTTTGAAACCTTGTGCTATGAATCTTTCCAATCTCTCATGGTCACTTTTATAGACTCAAAATGTCATTTGTAACAAGTTTTATGTTTTGAAGTTTTCCATTTGAAGCTTCCTTGTATGAGTTTTGGGCATAGGCTTGAAATGACCTGTAATTCTCAGATGACCAAAATACCCTTTGCTTGCCAAGACCATAAGTAGAGTTCCACAAATCATATGAAGGCATACTATACCATTCTAGAAATCTAAGACAATGAGGAACAACTCTTATGTTTACCAGAAATTCATTTGAAATCTCCTTGAGGGGTAAAAATAGCTTGGAAGTCAAGTCACTTTCACAGACAAAATTTCAGATACCTCAGATGACCTATAACTTGCAAGGACCATAACTTGAGCTCCATAAATCTCCTTGATGTCTTCCACCACTCAAATTAAAGGTCTTTAGGTCCTCTACAAGTTTCATGTTGACCAAGGATCCATTTGAAGCTTGAATTTTGACGTATCTTGCTTGGAAATTTGACCTAAACTAGGGGATTTTACACAGAAACCCTAATTTAGAAACTCCTCTTCTCCTTGATTTCTCTTGATTTCTTCTTAGCATAACAACATATCCTTATTCTCCATGTCAAATGATGAACCCCACATCTCTCCAATAGACCTCAATGCCTTTCAATCAATCAGTTGACCTAAAGTTGACCCAGGGTTGACCCAGATGAAACCCTAGTTAACTGTCTTCAACTACAATACTTGTGACTTCACCAATGAATTGTCTCCTTCTCCAAATGACTTTCTAAGCCCCCCAAGATGTCTAGATACTCCCCATGCTCAGCCCACAGCTCACAACTTACTTGTTGACCCTCAGGCACTCTCAGATAGGAGATGGACTCAATGTTTGATCCACTGACTTCTCCAACTTTCAAATTCTTTTCTGATGACTTGAATGATATTGAATTTGGATAATAACCTCTTGATAGGCCTCTAGAGATGAGAATAATGATTGGTCCCCTGTTGGATGACTTGCTATGCTTATGCTATGCAGATGGTTAGACTATGTACATGACTCTATGTGCAAATGCTAATGATATTGAAACATAAACCAAGTGAAGAAAGGTTGGGTAAATTTTAGGGTGCAACAGCTGCCCCTATTCAAGCGACTTGGACCCGATTGGGTGAAGAGCCCGGGGCCTTCAGACATTCGAGGTACGAGGCGGTTGAATACTAAGAACCCGGAAATTTGCCAACCGCAGAAATAAACTGCGCCCCTGCTTGGGGAACGACATTCGTCAGCTGAATCTGGCTGTTACGGCAACCCACTGATTTCGTAGCGACCGTGCTGGGGATTATTTGTCTGCACTTCATCAGGAATAAATTGTCCACGTTAGGAGTAAACTCTTGACCATGTTAGGAATAACATTGTCCATGTTAGGACTCACCCTTCCGCGTAAGGAATAACCGTTCCACGTTAGGAATGCAATTTTCTTTCCACGTAAGGAATACATCGTCCACGTTAGGACCCGCCTTTCCCCGTTAGGAATCTCCATCTTTTCTACGTAAGGAAATCAACTCTTTCTTGATCTGTCCACGTAAGGACTACACCTTTTTTCCACGTAAGGAATCTCATCTTGACATGTCCACGTAAGGACTCAATCTCTCCACGTTAGGAGTCAAACTTTCCACGTTAGGAATCAACTTTCTTTCCACGTAAGGAAACACATTTTCTTTTGATTTGTCCATGTAAGGACTCCAACTTGATATGTCCACGTAAGGACTCAATCTTTCCACGTTAGGAATCGAACTTCTTTCGATTTGTCCACGTAAGGACTCCAATCTTTCCACGTGAGGAATATATTGCTCTTCCCCGTAAGGAGTAACTCTCTTCTTGATTTGTCCACGTAAGGACTCCAATCTTTCCACGTAAGGAATTCAAAAATTTCTTCGTAAGGAACTAAAACTTCTCTTTCCACGTAAGGAATAAACCTGTCCACGTCAGGACTCACGTTTCGTCTTGATTTGCCCACGTCAGGACTCGCCTCTTGACTCGCTGAGGAAGTAAAACTTATCCACGTTAGGACCCACATCTTCATCTGATGAAATAATAGAACCTGTCCATGTCAGGACTTACGCGTCTTCGACTTGCTGGGGAAATAAGACCTTGTCCATGTCAGGACTCATACTTTGCCACTAACACGAAGAAGGACAAATTTGTCCACGTCAGGACTCTCGCATCTGGTCATCACAAAGAACTACAAACTTGTTCTCGTCAGGACGCACATTTCACCATCACGAATAAAGCTACCTGCTGGAAATAGATGGTCCACGTCAGGACACCAACATGAAGAATAACCAACTTTGTCCATGTCAAGACTCCACCTTCGATCGATACCAAGAAATCAAATCCGTCCATGTTAGGACTAACACATATCGTCAAACTGAGGAAATGTCCACGTCAGGATCCCCACTTCTCTTATCGCAAAAAAACCCGTCAATAAACCCGTCTACGCTAGGACTCATCCTTCCATTGGTTTGCCAACTTCTTATCACTGACGTTACAGCAATTTTGAGGCTGACTCTACTGGGGATATTTGGAAATCGAACTACTGGACGCCTGTTCTGATAGCCGGCGGTAGCCTCTGAAATTCTGGTTCATGAAACCTTTTAATGCTGACGTAACAACAACTTTGAAGGGAACAATCCGCTGGTTGGACTAGAGAAACTTCATCAAGAACCCTGGCGGGGGACAAAGTAACTCTGCTTGGGGAACAAGAGAAACTTATCCCGCTGACTCCGTGGGGAGTAGTGCCAAAGCTGACACTTCATTGAATGTCTCCTGCCGAGACCTCAAATGTTTATTGATTCACCTGAGCGAGGGCTCTCTCTACCTGCGAGAGAAACAATACTTGAAACAAAAGGTTAGCCATCCTGGTTTATGTTTCAACATGCATGCGCTTGACAATGATGCACTGCTCCATTTGACATGGAAACGCTACGCTTTTCATTTGGTGGATGCAAGTATGACACTATATGCCCATGCAAATGCAGACTCGAACTGCTGAGATACAGGAACTGCTTCAGCAAAATAAATGCTGAAGATAATGCCAACTTCGCTGGGGATAGCCAGATGCCAGCAAAATAAATGCCGAAAGAGGGAGGTCAACTCAGCTGGGAAATTGGGGACTCGAACCAAACACCTCGCTGAAGTAACACCCTGCTGGGGAATACCAGATGCGCTTCTGCTGGAGAGTGAACTGATATCACACGGTATTCTGACAAAATAAATGCCAGGACCCACACCAACTCTTCCGGGGAGAGTCTTAATCTTCGAGTTCCACTGGGAGGAATGAAGACACTGATTGGAAAGAGAACTCCGCTGGGGATGGGATGATTCTCTTGGGAAAAAATCCGCTGACTCCGCTGGGGGAGAGTAAATGACCCTGCGGGGAAAGGCGAACTGTCTGAATACAGCTCACAAGTATTAATCTTCTGAGGCTAAACCAACTCTGCTCGAGATAAGGAATCCTTCTGGGGGACACCACACTGTCTGAACACAGCCTACAATCATAGAATTGCCAACTCTGCTGAGAATAAATGACTTTGCTGGAGCATGTCCCTTGGATAAGCTACGACTAGCTAGGGAATTCGATCCTTCTTCAGGAGGCACATGCATGACCTGCGTGGGGGTCGAGTCTTTCGTTATTGCAATCTTTTGATCATCTTCTTCGTACGGCTATGAAACCTGCAACAACACAAACAAGACAAGACAAGCCTATGCAACTAAATCGATTCAGGTTAGTGACCTTATTTTCAGTTAATTCAAAGCTTTAGCAATTGTTGGCAAGGGCCAGTGATGTTATACACATGCCAGTTTCAATAAACTTAGGCGCTTTATCATGCACAAAACAGTAAAGGACCAGCATCAAATACTGAATAACATATTTTATTGATTGGGCCCCTGAATGGGCGGAGTTTTTGTACACGGGATGTAACTCCTGAGATGAGGAAGCTACGCAAAGCAGATATACAAGTATGCACAAGAAGCATAAATATTTTGACAAATTAAATTTTGTACACATGTCGGCAACGAGATGCAAACGAACACCACGAACTGATCCTCCTATGACTCGTCCGACTCTAATGCTTTCCCGGTATCCACACTTCTGAAGAGATTGTATCCGATAATCGACCCCTCGAGTATATTCCCCCGCACCAATGCTCAACGTAATATCAAATTCGGACCGCAGTCATTTGCTTTTCAAATCCCTAACTTTTGCGTGAACCGCCCTTTACGGGTTTTCAGTTCACCGGGATACCCTTTTTTGCCGAAGCCGCCCAGTGTAGGTTTTCAACTTCGCGGGTGTACATTTTTCAATTTTATCCCTAACTTTTGCCCGAACCTTTCCTTCTATTTTTGGTTCGCCAGGATGCCCCATTTTTGCCTGGACTCTTTTTTTTTTTTGTCCAGCGGGTCAATTTTAAGCAAAGTATTTTTTAATTGCGTCCGAATTCACAGGCGACGTGAAGTCTTCACCGTCCATAGTGGACAACAACAACGCTCCTCCTGAAAAGACTTTCCTGACAACGTATGGCCCTTCGTAGTTGGGGGTCCACTTGCCCCTGTGATCTGCTTGCGGTGGGAGAATCCTTTTCAGCACAAGGTCGCCCGTCTGAAAGCTTCGCGGATGTATCTTCTTATCATATGCTTTCTTCATTCGGCTCTGGTACAAACGACCGTATGCTAGAGAACCTAGCCTCTTCTCATCCATCAAACTCAGTTGATTCAACCTGTCTTTCACCCATTCTGCCTCGTCTAGATGAACGTCTCGCAATACCCTCAGAGAAGGGATCTCCACTTCCAACGGTAGTACTGCTTCCATTCCGTATACTAACGAGAACGGGGTTGCCCCGGTTGATGTGCGTATCGTCGTACGATAACCGTGCAAAGCGAAAGGTAGCATCTCATGCCAATCCTTATAGGTCACCACCATTTTCTGAACGATCTTCTTGATATTCTTATTGGCCGCCTCGACAGCGCCATTCATCTTGGGTCGGTAAGGGGAGGAGTTGTGATGTTCGATCTTGAAATTCTGACAGAGCTCCTTCATCATTTTGTTGTTCAGGTTTGAACCGTTGTCCGTGATTATCCGCTCGGGAATCCCATATCGGCAAATGATATCTCTCTTGATGAATTTAGCCACCGCTTGCTTCGTTACATTTGCGTAAGACGCCGCTTCTACCCACTTGGTGAAATAATCGATTGCTACTAGGATGAACCGATGCCCGTTAGAAGTTGTCGGCTCGATTTTTCCAATCATATCGATTCCCCACATCGAGAACGGCCATGGCGATGACATTACATTCAGAGGACTCGGAGGCACATGGATCTTATCAGCATAGATTTGGCATTTGTGGCACTTCCTCGCAAACTTGAAACAATCAGTTTCCATAGTCAGCCAAAAATAACCTGCCCGCAGCAGCTTTCTCGTCATAGCATGCCCACCAGCATGCGTACCAAAGGTACATTCGTGTATTTCCTCCATGAGCAGCTTTGCCTCTTTCTCGTCTACGCAACGTAATAACACCAAATCGTGGTTTCTTCTGTATAAGACACCGTCCGGATTCAAATAGAAATTACCCGCTAATCTCCTGAGAGTCTTCTGATCCTGACTGGATGCCCCAGCCGGATACTCTTTATTCTTCAGAAAATTAAGGATATCAAAATACCACGGTTTGTCATCGGATGCCTCATCAATAGCAAATACGAAGGCAGGTCTGTCAAGTCGAGAGATAATGATTAGGGAAGCCTCGTTCCAGAAGTTGACCTTATACATGGAAGACAAAGTGGCAAGGGCGTCAACCATTTGATTCTCTGCTCTCGGTACGTGATGCAATTCAACCTTGTCAAAGAAAGGCAACAGTCTCCTTGCATAGTTCATGTAATGTATCAAGTTGGGCTGACGCGTCTCCCATTCCCCTTTGATCTGATTCACCACCAGAGCTGAGTCTCCGTATACGTCCAGATGTTTGATTCGCAAATCAATGGCTTCTTCGAGCCCCATTATACAAGCTTCGTATTCGGCCTCATTATTGGTGACGGCAGAGGTCAATCAGGCAGTAAACGAGATGTGCGACCCGTGTGGCGTAGTGATAATTGCCCCTATTCCGCTACCGTAAGCATTCACAGCTCCGTCAAATATCATCTTCCACTTGGAACCCAACTCTGGTCCTTCGTCTGGCAACGGCTCTTCACAATCTTTCATCTTTAGGTACATGATATCCTCGTCAGGAAAATCAAACCTCATCGATTGGTAATCTTCAATAGGCTGTTCCGCCAGATACTCAGACAGCACACTCCCTTTTATAGCCTTTTGCGAGACGTATTGGATGTCATATTCAGTCAAGACCATCTGCCAACGGGCAATTCTCCCTGACAACGCCTGCTTTTCGAATACATATTTGATAGGATCCATCTTCGAGATGAGCATGGTTGTATGATTCAGCATGTATTGTCTCAAACGCTTGGCGGCCCAGGCTAGCGCGCAACAAGTTTTCTCAAGCATTGAATATCGAGATTCACAATCTGTAAATTTCTTACTCAAGTAATATATCGCATGCTCTTTTCTTCCTGTCTCGTCGTGTTGACCGAGAACACAACCCATGCTTCCCTCCAGAACCGTTAAATACATGATCAAAGGTCTCCCTGCCACTGGGGGTATCAAAATAGGAGGCTCCTGCAAATACTGCTTTATTTTATCGAACGCCTTTTGACAATTTTTGTTCCACGTTACAGCTTGATCTTTCTTTAACAGCTTGAATAATGGTTCACACGTAGCAGTTAGGTGAGATATGAACCGAGCGATGTAGTTCAACCTCCCTAAAAACCCGCGCACCTCTTTCTCTGTTTTAGGCGTCGGCATTTCTTGAATCGCTTTTATCTTAGCAGGATCGACCTCTATTCCTTTTTCGCTCACGATAAACCCCAGCAGTTTACCCGATCTCACCCCGAAGGTGCATTTGTTAGGGTTCAGCCTCAGCCTGAACTTCCTAAGCCTTTTAAATAACTTCAACAGATTCACCAGATGCTCTTCCTCCGTCTGGGATTTGGCAATCATATCGTCCACATAAACTTCGATCTCTTTATGCATCATATCATGGAAAAGAGTCGTCATCGCACGCTGATATGTTGCCCCAGCATTTTTTAAACCAAAGGGCATCACTTTGTAGCAAAATGTTCCCCAAGGCGTTATGAAAGTGGTCTTCTCCATATCCTCTGGCGCCATTTTAATCTGATTATAGCCTGAAAAGCCATCCATGAAGGAGAATACGGAGTATTGAGCGGTATTATCAACTAGCACATCGATATGAGGAAGTGGAAAATCGTCTTTTGGGCTTGCTTTATTCAAATCTCTATAATCCATGCACATTCGAACCTTGCCATCTTTCTTTGGCACTGGTACGATGTTTGCAACCCATGAGGGATATTTTGTCACAGCCAGGAAACCAGCGTCCCACTGTTTTTGAACTTCCTCTTTGATCTTTACTGCCATGTCTGGTCTAGTTCTGCGAAGCTTTTGTTTGACTGGCGGGCATTCTTCTTTCAGTGGCAGACGGTGCACAACCATATCTGTATCGAGCCCTGGCATATCTTCATACGACCAAGCGAATACATCACTATACTCTCGGAGCATTTCAACCAGTCTTAGCTTGATATCGCTCTGCAATGCGGCTCCGATACGAATATTCTTCTCAACCCCTTCCGACCCCAAGTTGATAATTTCGATGACCTCTTCATGAGGCAGAATGACTCTTTCCTCTTGCCTCACCAACCAAGACAGTTCTTCAGGAACGTCACTATCTTCGACAACCTCTTCTTCGGCCTGAAATACCGGGTGCTCAAAGTCGGGACGAGTCATAGGTGGTTCAAGGATGTCATCTGAAAATGTTATCCTGCAAAAGGAATGGTTAAGTGCTTCAAAATACGTATAAAGCGAATAGCCACGTTGCCATTTTATTGAAAAATACAAAACAAGAAAGACAGAGATTACAGTATTTGCACATGAAAAAAAACGCCATTTATTTAATGATTAACACGCAATGTTCATAACAACACAGCCCTAAGCAAATCCTGATGCCCCGTGCAAGACATCAGATTGTTCAACAATTAATAAAGCAAAGCATTACTGTTTAAGAGTCACGGGAACAAGCTCCTGAATAGACCAGTTGCACAGTCCCTGTCCTGGCGTGCTTGGCTGAATCCAGGCATCCATATCACAGTCGTTGTCTCCTTCGTCAGACTCCGAGGCAGCATTGATGGTTCCATGACATACTCCACTGGCAGAGATGGTTATTGGCCCTCTGAAACGGGGTGGCCCCACAGCAGGTGTTGATGACGACGGTTGGTACCCCAGCCCGAATCGGTCCATCTTCACAGGGATATCCAGCACTTTGCCCCAGCCCTTTGCTTCTCTTGCCTCTACCAGAGCTTGAGCTTCTTTATATGACGAGACGGCTATCTCCGACACTTTGCTCGGCCCGGGACCTTTGTCCTTGATGCGCAGCCCTTCGAATGCCTGGCAAGGTGTTTCGTGAATCTCTCCATCAACCTCCACATACTTAAATGACGACAGATGGCTGACCAGGATGTCCTCTTCTCCGCATACAGTGACCACGCTGTCTCCGACCATATATTTCAACTTCTGATGCAGGGTAGACGTGACTGCCCCAGCCCCATGAATCCAGAGTCTTCCGAGCAGGCAGCTATACGCAGGCTGGATGTCCATGATATAAAATTCAGTGGCGAACACCTCCGGCCCCACCTGTAGAGGCAATGTTATCGATCCAAAGACTGTTCTTCGCGTGCCATCAAATTCCCTAACTACCAAGTCACTGGGCGTGCACAGGATTCCTCTGACATCTAGCTTCATCATCGCCTTCTTGGGCATCACATTCAGAGACGATCCGGTGTCGACCAATACATGCGACATTACTGATCCTCTACATTCGACAGATATGTGCAGCGCCATATTATGATCCCTCCCTTTAGGGGTCAAATCAAAGTCAGTAAAGCCCAAGATGTGGCCTGCATTCACATGTGCCAGCACTCCTTCCAGCTGATTCACGGAGACGTCTTGGGGTACAAAAGAAGTATCCAGGACTTTCAACAAAGCATTTCTGTGAGCTTCCGAACACAAAAGCAATGACAAGATGGATATTTTGGACGGCGTCTGTTGCAGGTGCTCCACAATCTTATAATCACTTTTTCGAATCAAGCGCATGAACTCTTCTACATCCTTCGGTGCCGATGCTTTTTCGCTTGCCTGCACTGGGACATTTTCAACCACTTTTCCTTTCCCCTTCGCCAGTCTTTCGGCCTCCACCTCAGGCGATATGAAGATCCTACCACTCCTTGTCATACCTCCAGAGCCAACAACGTTATCTACAGTCTCGGCTGGCTGCTTATTAACATCAATCTTTATCCCGTCACAATACACCTCCAACCCATATGACCATGGGACTGCTTTTGTATTCTCGTACGGGATTGGCCCGGCCTTAGTTATGGTGATCGGTGGTCGCTGGACCGGTGCCGCTATAGTGATTGTCTTCCGAGGAATCGTTACAGTGGCCACATCACTCTGATCATCTGCTGCCGCCCCTGCAGGCTCTTCAGTTGCTGCTCGGTCAAACTGCAGTGTGCCTCCATCAATTAAAGCCTGAATTCCTTTCTTCAAATCATCACACCCCCCAGCTAGGGTCCAGCATTCTAAGCAATACTCGTCACATCCTGGATAAACACCCCTTGCAACAATCTACTTTTTATCTCGTTCAGCGGCGTCTTTAAATCGTCGACATTCATAATCAGATTCAACCCTTCCTCAGTCAGAATGGCGTTCGCCCCATGATTAGGCATGGGTTTCTGCACTATATTCGGACCTGCCGTTCCGAAATTGATAGTCTTATTGTCCAAAAGATCCTGCACAACGTGCTTAAAAGCATGGAAACCCTCTATATCGTGGCCTGGAGCCCCAGAATGAAACTCACAGTGCCTGCTTGCATCATAACCATACGGAGGAGTTCCCGTTATCGGTGCCCGAGTTCTCTTCTCTACCAGGTTTAGACCCAACAGTGTCTGCAACAAATCTGCATAGGTTGAGGGAGGCTTCTCAAACACTCTTCTTGGTTTACCACCCTGGAATCTTCGTTGAGCCTGCTGCGCACCCTGCTGTGGCTGCTGCTGCTGCTGTGGCTGAAACGGTTGTTGTTGTTGAAGTGGTTGTTGCTGATACGGGATAGTGACACTCGCCACCTGCTGCGGCTGATGATAATGGTTCCGACCTCTGCCTCGGCCTCCAAACACTGCGCTTGCCTCGCCCTGACGGCGCCCACCAAAAGCCTTCCTATTACTGCCAGATGCAGTTGATTCCTCGACTTGGAACTTTCCCTGTTTAATGTTACGTTCGATCTTTTCTCCCATCAGAATCAAATCTGAGAAACTGGCCAGAGATGTATGAAATAACTTGTCATGGAACATGCCTGTGAATGTGCCGACGAACATGTCATTCATTTCCTTGTCTTCTAAAGGAGGACGGACCCTAGCAGCCATGTTGCGCCATCTTTGCGCGTACTCTTTAAAGCTCTCATCCTTTTTCTGAGCCAGCCCTGCCAATTGGACCCGGTTGGGTGCCAAGTCGCTGTTATACTTGTAGTGAGCTACAAATGCCTCTTCCAATTGCTTCCATGTCTTGATATTAGTTGGCTCCAACCCCATGTACCACTCTAAGGAAGGGCCCGACAGACTATCTTGAAAGAAATGCATTAGCATTCTCTCATCAGTTGAGTATGCAGACATCTTTCTGTAATAAGCCTGTACGTGCACTTTCGGACATGTGTCCCCTTTATACTTATCAAACGTAGGAGCTTTGAATTTGATTGGCACCCTCAAGCCAGGTACCAGACCCATTGTTGCCATGTCCAAGCCCACAGCACTTTGGTTCAGGACCCCCCTCATCTGCTCTTCTAGCATTCTGATCTTCTGGGAGTTATCCATCGGCCCTTCAAAGCCTCCGCCGGAGAAAGCGTCCTCCTGCTGATCTTCTTGCCACATACCATCCCCAGCTCTATACCCATCATATCCATTATTGCGGCCAGCTCTAATCTGATTCATCACCGGACCTCGGCCTCTGTTGCCGTACCCTTGAACACCTCCAGCAGGCCCAAAAGGCATTAACCCAGCGCCGTTTCCATTTCCGAAACCTCCGTAACCCTGATTGGCCACACCATAACCATCTTGCCCAAAGCCTTGAGCATTGAAGCCATATTTCCCAGCGTTATCGAATCCCTGATCGTTGAACCCGAATCCAGTATTACCGAAGCCATTGCCTCCCATATTATCACCCAAGTTGACATCACCAAGCCCAACGTTATGGACAGCCGTCTCGTTCCCAACTCCGACGTTACCGTTCCCAGCGGCGGTAGCGTTGTTGACATTAGCAGCAGGTATATTGACTACAGGAGGAGCCACTGGCGTGGGAGTGCCATCTCCATGAACAGTGTCGACTCGTACAGACTGATGATCCTCATTACCGTGACCAGCATTTCGGGCCAACAGAGGTTGGACCATGGCTTGTAAATTCTCCTGACCTTTTGCAATAGCTTCCATGGTCTGCATAAAGAGAGCTAGCTTCTCGCGCACATCTTGCATCTCGTTCTGCATTTGATCCATGATTCTTCGACAGTTGGTGCGAGTGGAATAGCGGTGCGGGTGCTGATCTGCAATCCTGAAAATACCTGGTACAGAGCAGGAAATAAGACACCATCCAAAGATTACCTGTAATGCAATATGAATATGAATGCAATGCAATGTGTGTCTGTGCATTAGGGAATTCATTCCCCGATTCTAGTGTGAAGGTGCCAGTGTAATGACGGTGCTAGCAATACAAAGATCGGAGTTGAATCACAGAAAGCCTCATATATTGCAAAGAAACCAGTAAGCCAAGTATACAATGTCACTGAGAGTACAATAAGATGGCATGACCTCAACCAACAATCCTGGTGATGGTCAGTACTATGCAAATAAAGCATACAAGTTACTGC
Organism: Lathyrus sativus; assembly: GCA_963859935.3. Lineage (NCBI taxonomy): Eukaryota > Viridiplantae > Streptophyta > Magnoliopsida > Fabales > Fabaceae > Lathyrus > Lathyrus sativus. The sequence goes on from OZ012741.1 coordinate 206,249,829, forward strand.
ATGAAATGATCAAACGCTCCCATAAGTCTGGTATTCTTCAAGCAACTTCCTGGTCTCCGAATGACTTGGTCGAGCAAGCAGCCCTTCAACAGGTTGGTTTCTTTTCTTAAGAACACGCCGCACGTCTTCAGCAGTTTCCTCCCATGCCGCTTCTCCGAAGCGATCCTCTAGTTTACGCTTCTGAGACACAGCTTCATCTCTGCCTTTGATGGCCTTGTTCAGTGCATTCTGGAGGCTATACCTGGTCATCACTTCTTCTTCACACTTCTTGACGCTGGACTTCAACTGCTCTTCGAGGTCAGAAATTTGCTGCTTCAACTTATCCTCCCTCTTCTTATTGTTGGTGAGCGTGGCATTCCAGGTCTTATTGCAAGAAGAGATCTCTCGGTGAGCGATGTCAAGCGCTTTCTTCTTGGATTCAAGCATGTCATGGGAGCTTCTGAACTCTTGCCCCAGACGTTCGCGCTTCTTCCTTTCCTCAGTCAACTCAGCCCCTAACCTGTTCATTAGCTCAATCTGCTGTTGGAAAGCATGGACGGCCTTGTTTTTCTCACTGCGTATCTGGGCTAGTTCCTGCTCTAACCCTTCATTGATCTTCATCAAGGCTTCTTTTTCTTTCACAACTTGCTCGTAGGCCTCCCTAGAAACAGTAGTTGGCTCTGCTACCAGAATGGGAACAAGAACTGGTGCATCTGGAAATGGCATCCTCAACTGACTGGCTCTCTCCTGGATCCAAACTCTGTAAGGTGCATAGGCCTGACAGTCATTCTTCCCTAACAACGGCTTCCCTCTTCGGTTAATACGCGTCCAGGCATGTTGCAGTTTGGCTAGTAACTCCCCCTTCAAATCTCCGGTGAAGTACAGAGATTCCTGTACTTCTTCCTCCTTTGGCGGGTTCTTCAGCGCATATCCGAATTGGCGAATGAACAGAGAAGGGTTGTAATTGATACACCCTTTCCTCCCTATCAACGGAACATTAGGGTACCCAGAACAACTGAAGATAAGCTCAGATCCCAGCAGATCTCTATCAAACCATTCAACGTCTTCGGAAGATAGCCTCATCAGGCGCTCTGACCAGCTGGCTGTGGTTGCACTCTTCACAAAAGATCCCTTCATGGGAAGATGACTCTTGAACCACATATTCAACAAAGGAGCACAGCAGTAAACAACCTTTCCCCTTCTGTTTTCGTTCTTGTAGTGCAAGGAGTGGTAGAAGTCTCCGATCAACGTTGGCACTGGATTGCCGGCAGCAAATAAATGGAAAGCGTCCAAGTCTACGAAATTGGGCAAGTTAGGAAACAGCACAATCTCATAGATGCATAGAGCCAAAATAGCATTGAAAACCACCCAACATCCGCTCTTGGCATACTCCTGAGCTTTGCCAACCAAGAAATCAAGAGAGAAACCTGAAACCCCAAGCCAAGAAGTCACTAACAGTTCTGCAGCGTCCATATGCAAGGCTTTGGCTAAATCCTCCAACTTGGGCTCAGCAGCAGAGTGAATAAAGGGAACCTTGTTCTGCACGGGTAGCTCAGTAAACTCCACATACTCCTCAATGGTGGGCCCTAGAATGAAGTCAGCAAACGTAAAACATCTCAATGCGGGGTCATAGAACTGCATCAGGGTGTACAGCCCGTTCATCTCATCAGCGGTGGGCTTGCAGACTAATCTCAGTAATCTCCCGTGACTCATTCTGAAGCTTCTCCTAACCTCCTCATTAGCAAGAGATATCAGACCAAGCAAAGAAGTAATATCAAGTGAAGGCAGCTTATACGCAACTGTTTTCCTCAAACCAGCCATAATCAACACTCAGAAGTCTGGGCACTAGAATCGGAGGATATGCAAATGCACGTGCAGCACAGACACACGTTAATGGGATGCAATGATAATGAGTATGCAAACAATGCAATGCAAGTAACATGCAACAGGGACCAACTGCCGTAGCTGAATAGCCTGAACCATATCAAGAAGTCTCAGATAGACACTATAGAAGTCCTCAAACCCTGGTCTCAGATAGACCTAAAACAAAGCTCCAACAACGGTCTTTGACAGACCTCAAACCATAACTCCAACTGGTCTCTGGTAGACCTCAAATCACATCTCCAACTGGTCTTTGACAGACCCCAGAACTATCCAACTGGTCTCTGACAGACCTCATAACACTCCAACTGGTCTCTGACAGACCTCAGAACTCTCCAACTGGTCTCTGACAGACCTCAGAACTCTCCAACTGGTCTCTGACAGACCTCAGAACTCTCCATAAATACTCCAGATCTCTGATCAAGAAATAACCGGTATCTGAAGGTCTAGTTACCTGCATAACCCCAAACCCTCTCACAGGTGGATGTCCTAGTAACTGACAAAGGTACGACATCCTATGCGGTCGTCGGTGTCACAGACTTTCAGGGTTGATGATACGATTCCCAGAAGGAGTGGCATCATCAAATCCTGAAGAGGCCTCACTTAGCCAACTTCCAAATGATCGGTCCCCGGAGTCGACAATTCAGCTGACCAACAACCCCTTCGACCCAAAGGGTAGAAAGAGAAGCCAACCAGAAGAACCTCGTCCGAGTGTAGATTTCATGAGACACTAATGCAAGCAAAGCCGGCACGCGCCCACTACTTTCTACTCTAATTCTAGGTGCACTCAAGCTCAGGTCCGACTTATCTCTCAATCAAAGAACACCCGTCACACCCCAATACAGTAATAATAACAATATATATAATGCTGGAAATAAAGGTCAGAAATATAAATCCATACAAAATCCTCGACGGGAAAACAAGCGTTAGGATTGACTCGCTTAAGGGACGTTGGATCCCAAATGCATAAGAACCATCGCAGTCATTAGCAGCCAGGGGACGTTGGATCCCCAGCAGAGTCGCCAGCTGTCGCTACTGCGAAAATCGGCGTCGGCTGAACAGAAGAGTCGCCACCGTGCGTTATTTATCCCACGGGAGGGAAAGGAAACGCTCAGAGTAAACCTCGCACAACATAGGAAAGGTATGGTCGTCGCAACCAAAACCTGGATTCGGGAGTCAGTTACGCAAGGGGAAGGTATTAGCACCCCTCACGTCCGTCGTACTCGACGGGATCCACGCTTGTTTTCTGGTACGGATTGTTATTCTATCTACTCTACAGGTCTGGGGGTTAAAAGAAAAGAAAATGACTCGGCAAAGTATCGCACTTTATGCCTACGTATTCCCGTCTGGAACGAGAAATCAGAGTCAACGTAGTTCGCCTACCTACGGGAAAGGAGGGGAAGGTTGCTCACTAGGATATCGCATCCTATGCCTACGTACTTTCATACAGCATGAAAGATCAGAGCAAACGTAGTTCGGGCAACTACGACACAAGTCTGTCTTGATTGTTTTTATTCCTTCTGAAAAAGGTTTTTCTGATTAACAGTCCAAGCGGACAAAAATGACGTCTTGATGGGTTCACATTCTTTTACGGAAGAAGTGTCTTTTATTGTGTTTGAAATTTTTATTGTGTTTTTCTGTTTGTTTTGAGAAAGAAGAGACAGAACTCTAACCTACGGTTGCGAAGGGAATCAAACTAACCTAATGTTATCATGCATGGGTTAAGACCTAGTGTCTATCATGCTCCTCTCTTGCACAGAGAGAAACAGAGATCCTACGGGATAAGCGGAAACATAAACAATATCAGATATATACAGTAAAGCGGTAAAATGCATGGATGCAACAGTACAAGCGAGGCAAGGGAGTCCCACTCAACCTCGAACCCAGAAAACAATAGGCAAAAGTGAACAGGATTCACTTTCAACCCAACAGGGTAAACAGCAAACAATACAGTCCAGAAAACCAATCAATACATCAGAAATGAAATACAGCAGAAAAAATAAACAGCCACAGCAGCTCTGCATCAACATCTGTCTTCAAATCATCTCCAATCAGCTACAAGCCTCAGCAAGCATCTTTGTCATCAATCTTCAGTCTACAATGGCTTTTCTTCAAGTCCTATCCTCCAAGCTGAGGGATCAATCACAAGATGAAGTGAATGAATGTTAGACAGTCAATTACCTACCAAGGGTGGTTCATTAACTGTTAACATTATACAGATAATTTTCCCTCAAAAGTTCTATCTTTCAAATACATTCACTGATCCTTCCAAAGGAAGGAAGTGGGTATTTGATAGATACTTTGAATCATAAGGAAAGGATGGATGCAGACAAAGCATTCCATGTTTGAGAAACAAGCTTTCTAATCTAGAGCTCTGCCTAGCTCCTAAACCCTAGTCTCCTCAACAGCTGCTAGCAGGATCTCCTCTTCAACTCTGGAAGTTGGTCTTCAAACTCTGGATCTCTAATGGCTCCATCATCACAAGTCTTCAGCTCTCCCAATCCCCAAGCAATCCCAAGACCCACACAGACAAATCAATAATCCCCAGAGGGCACACCATACCAGTCAATCAAGTACAGTAATATACTAATAGCAGTAGGGGAATCCTAGTGATTTCTGAGGGATCTAATAACTACCCATAATCCCTATAGTCCCATACCCCAAAGATTCAATCTACAACTCCTAAGGGAAATGAACTAATTCACCTATGTTATCTCCTAAGCCCTAGTTTTGATCATGTTATTCACACCTAAACAAATCACCTAAAATTAAGTTCTAAAAATATGAACTAAATTGCATGAACAAGTTTAATGTCTAAACTAAACAACCTAAAAAGAATGGATTAAAAATGTTAAAGCAACTATTAGAACAAAAATCAACAGATTCATGTATGAAATGAAACACCTAAAATAGGCATTTATTTGGAAAATATGGGAAAAATATCAAATAAAAAATAAAATGCAATTTTTATTTTTTATAATTTTCTAGACATCTTGAAGAAATTAATGCAAAAAGAATCATTTAAAAATATGAAGTTTTCATTTTCTTATGATTTTTTAAAGAAATGAAATTTTGAGAGAAAATAAAAATGGAATTAATATGGAAAGGGGTGCAGGGAGTAATAAAAAGCAGTTAAAACAACCAACTGGGCCCAGACTGGGGGGCGCGCATAGCAAGCGCGTCTGGGCCCATATGCATTCAGAAACTAACAAAAATTAAAAAAAGGATAAAACGGTGCAGAAAGCAATATTTCCAGTTATAATCTCATTGGGCCTGGCAATTGGGGGTGGCGTTAGCAAAGGAACCCTGAGCCCATTGGTGCGTTAAATGAAACGCTGAGTTTTGATACTCAGCCTCACTCCCTCCAAATTTCAATTAAATTGTGGCCATACGATCAGGTTTTTGGTCCAAGTCAAAACGGTCATCCAACGGTGGTCCATCATCTTCCCCAATTGATTAGGGTTTCAGCCATGGAAGCTCTGCGCGAAGCTTGCCTCAACCAGAATTCCACCTCATCATGCAACCTCAATTCTCCATGAAAACAACATCTGCAAAGAGCAAAGTTGCTCTATTCCTTCCCATCTACACAACCATAACAAAATCTTCCTCTAAAACTCCATCAAAGCTCGAATCCGATAGCTAGAACATCTTGAATCCATCATTATCACCTGTGATCAAATCTTCTAATCCTTGCCAAATCTTATCCTAACCTAATCTACACTTCATGCTGAACAAATTAAGCTGCAAACCTAAGATTCTCGTCCCATATTCTTGATGTTACAAGCTCTAACAGAAATGGTACACCATGGCCAATCCTCATGAAACCTCTCCAAACTCACCAAAATCAGTCATCTAACTATGCTTAACCGTTCTATGCTAACAAATCTCTATAATTCTAACTAAACTAAGCAATTCAAACAGAAATCTAACCTGGTGCAAAATGGTGAAAACAGCTATGTAACTCCTTGGATCTGATGCTTGCAGTGATTGGAAAGTGATCAGGGACCTTGATTATGAGTTCTGTATGCAATGAATCTTGTGCAAACTCCTTGAATCTTGTACTTGAAACCTTCTTGCAACTTGGATGATGAAGATGGATATCACAATTCTTGCTCAATTCAACCAAATCTTTGATGGAATTCTGATCTATGAATGATCTAGATGATGATCAAATCAAGAAATGTGGGAATTGATGGAGATTTAAGAGAGTTTGATATGCTTTTGCAAAATGAGAGAAATGTGTGAAACTTGTGGTTTTGAGTAAATGTGATCACCAACCATGGCATGAACCATCTCATATCAATATATAGGTGAGAATAGAACCTCCTAGAAACTTGGAGAAACTTCCCATGTGTGATTTCCCTTGGATTTGGTTTATGTATCTTCCATTACAAGTAACCATGGATAACTCCCAAAATGTGAACCAAGATCAAAATTATACTTTAGCCAATGTTCTCAAAATGATCTTTCCATTCAAAATGACCTATAATTTCACCTCATTTGGCCAAGATATGAAAAATCTCATTTTTTTAGGTCATTTTTATTCATTAAATCCAACAATTTTGAAACCTTGTGCTATGAATCTTTCCAATCTCTCATGGTCACTTTTCTAGACTCACAATGTCATTTGTAACAAGTTTTATGTTGTGAAGTTTTCCATTTGAAGCTTCCTTGTATGAGTTTTGGGCATAGGATTGAAATGACCTGTAATTCTCAGATGACCAAAATACCCTTTGCTTGCCAAGACCATAAGTAGAGTTCCACAAATCATATGAAGGCATACTATACCATTCTAGAAATCTAAGACAATGAGGAAAAACTATTATGTTTACCAGAAATTCATTTGAAATCTCCTTGAGGGGTAAAAATAGCTTGGAAGTCAAGTCACTTTCACAGACAAAATTTCAGATACCTCAGATGACCTGTAACTTGCAAGGACCATAACTTGAGCTCCATAAATCTCCTTGATGTCTTCCACCACTCAAATTAAAGGTCTTGAGGTCCTCTACAAGTTTCATGTTGACCAAGGATCCATTTGAAGCTTGAAGTTTGACTTATCTTGCTTGGAAATTTGACCTAAACTAGGGGATTTTACACAGAAACCCTAATTTAGAAACTCCTCTTCTCCTTGATTTCTCTTGATTTCTTCTTAGCATAACAACATATCCTTATTCTTCATGTCAAATGATGAACCCCACATCTCTCCAATAGACCTCAATGCCTTTCAATCAATCAGTTGACCTAAAGTTGACCCAGGGTTGACCCAGATGAAACCCTAGTTGACTGTCTTCAACTACAATACTTGTGACTTCACCAATGACTTGTCTCCTTCTCCAAATGACTTTCTAAGCCCCCCAAGATGTCTAGATACTCCCCATGCTCAGCCCACAGCTCACAACTTACTTGTTGACCCTCAGGCACTCTCAGATAGGAGATGGACTCAATGTTTGATCCACTGACTTCTCCAACTTTCAAATTCTTTTCTGATGACTTGAATGATATTGAATTTGGATAATAACCTCTTGATAGGCCTCTAGAGATGAGAATAATGATTGGTCCCCTGTTGGATGACTTGCTATGCTTATGCTATGTAGATGGTTAGACTATGTACATGACTCTATGTGCAAATGCTAATGATATTGAAACATAAACCAAGTGAAGAAAGGTTGGGTAAATTTTAGGGTGCAACACCCACAGAGTTGTATTCTCCCAGGCAAGTAGGATGATTCCTTCCTCCCCGGCCGAGTTGGCAAATCCCCAAGAGAGCCGAGTCCTTGGAAGTCGTGTGGGCCATGATTGGTTTTCCCTAGTAGAGTGTTGAACAGCGGATGCTGTATTTTCCCACCGAAGTCATTATCTCCAGGAACGTTTTGCTGTGAAGGCCACGCAGTTTATTTCCACGATTGACATCGTTTTTCCTCAGCATTTGTGGTTCGTTTACCTAGTCGAGCGAGTACAGGTTCTTGAAGAACCTTACTCCCCTGCAGCAGTCGACTGAAGTTCAGTTCCCCAGGCGGAGTCCAATTGAGATTGGTGTGACTTCTTCTCCTCGGCAGGATGATTCCTCCTCCCTACCAGAGTGGTTCTTTCTCCTTGACAGGAGGATTCTCCCTTCAGCATTTATTTTGCTGATGGGGTCACAACATTTTTCATGATTGCATAGCATTTACCCTAAACGCGTAGCATTTCCACCGTGTGGAGCATTGCGCCATTGTCAAACATATGTATATGAAACATGAGCTAGGTCGTTACCATTCTTGTTTTGCAGATGTTCCTCCGCAGAATGGTTTGCTCAAGATGATTCTTGAATTCCCCAACGAAGTTGATTGCTTAAGATGATTCTTAAAATCCCCAGTGAAGTCGCTAGAGTTGATTGCTCAAGTTGATGCTTAGAGTCCCCGGCCGAGTGTTCGTTCAGGATGATTCCTGAAATCGCCAGCAGAGTTATTGGTTCAGGATGATTCTTGAAGTCCCCGGCGGAGTTATTTGTCCAAGATGATTCTTGAAGTCCTCATCAGAGTTGATTCACCCGGAATGATTTCTGGATCCCCAAAGTAGAGTTACTTGATAGTTCTCCAGAATCCCCAGCGGAGATGTGTCATCCCGAACAATTTTTTGAACATAGAAGTTGAAATTTCCTTGAAGACTTGATGATTGAAGTCCGGCAGCGGTGCCAAAACCCCAGACTTACTGATGAAGTCTAACTGCGATGTCAAAGCAGTTCTCTCAGCTGACGCGGAGTGCCTGATGGCAATGGTTTAGGTACTCCTATTGGTTCATGATTGATTGAGGAGTCTGTTTCCGACTTACTGACGAAGTCCGGCTGACGCCCGAGATGTTCTTTGAATGCCCGACGGCATAATTAACTTGATTGTTAAAAAGTCCCTAACGACCTGATGAGTCCCGAGGAATCCTTCTGCCGCAGTGCCGCAGAATGCCTGATGGCAATATCAACTATGTATCTCCGGTTACCGAGTTACCAGTGATTCCTTGATGACTTGAGGAAGTAGCTGCAGCGAAATCTGATAATCATCCCGACGGAGATTTGAGAGTAGCCCTTCACCAGTTACCGAGTAACCGGTGATCCCTTATTGACTTACTGATGAAGTCCGACGAAGATGTTGTCGATGTTCCTAGCGACATGATGAGTCCATAGGCGACGATAAGGAATTCTTCTGCAATGACGCAGAATGCCTGACAGCATGATCAACCATCCGCTACCAGTTACCGTGTAACTGGTGACCCCTTGATGACTCGAGGACGAAGATCTACAGTAAAATCAGATGATTATCCTGACGGAGATTTGAGATTAGACCTTTCACCGACTACCGTGTGCCCAATTCCCCAACAGGTTTCCGCGCAACTGTCATGCTCAGTTTGGAAGATGTTCCTACCAATCGGAGTACCGTTTACGAATCATCAGTTACCGTGCAACCGGTGATCCCTTGATGATTTGAGGATGCAATGATATCAGATAAATCAGAGAATCATCCTGACGGAGGTTCAGACCAGTATTTCTCCAGCTAGTTGCCGTGCAACTATTATTTCAGTTTCCGAAGATTTGTCCCCATCAGAGTACCGTGTACTTGTGCAGTTGGAAAATTTCCGGGTTTGTTGGTATTTGACCGTCTTTTACCTTGATTATTTGAGAGCCGTTCGCTTCTCACCCAGTCAGGTCCAAGCTGTTTGAATAGAGGCAACTGTTGCACCCCAAAATTTGCCCAACATTTCTTTACCTAGCTTATGTTTCATTTTATTCACATTAGCATTATCATTTGCATTTCATTGACATGTATGCAGGAGATCAAGAGGTATGATTACCAATCAAGAGCTACACAAGACTACGAAGCTAGCTAAGAAGGTTATTCAAGTGTTCAAGGGTTGATATCCTTGTCAGAGAAGTTAAAAGAGCCTCAGAGAGAGTGATTGAAGCCAAGTGTGTAGGCCTCCTAACTTGAGAGTTATGGGGAAGACCATCAGATGATTCTGAGGCTATGAGGATGGACTTGAGGTCTTGAGAGAACTCATGAGAAGTTTTGGAGATCACTTTGAGGCCTAGACAGGTCATTGTGTAAGATTAAGAAGGCTCAGCCATGAGTGATACAATTAGGGTTTGACTGGGTCAACCCTAAGTCAACTGATGATTTGGAGAAGATTGAGACCTAATAAAAGAGCCATGTGATCATGGATTGATACATTGAGATGTTATAAGGATGATACCAAGCTCAACTCATCATGATTGAAGAGTTTGAGAAGTTTCAGGCTAGGGTTTCTAAGACTTGACAGTGTAAAATCCCCTAGTTTGACCCCTGACTTCAAGGCCATTTAACTCAAGACATGATGGTCATCACATCTTGACCCCAACATGATTGTTGTAGGACATGATATTAGATTTAATTTGAGTACTAGAAGTCCTTGATAGGGTTTATAGAACTCAAGTTATGAGCCAGACAAGTTACAAGTCATCTGAGGTATGTGAATTTGGAGCTTGAAAGTTACCCAACTTGCATGACACTTTTTCCTTATAAGAATGATTACTATGAACTTTTGGTCAACATGAATGTTGTTCCTTATTCTCTTAGATTTCCATAGAGTACTAGAAGTCCTTGATAGGATTTGTAGAACTCAAGTTATTGCTTTGACAAGTTAAGGGTATTTTGGGAAGTCGTGATTATGGGTCATTTTTGGTTATGGGTCATTTTCACCAACTTAGACATCTCAAATGAAATTTTGTGCAACTTTAAAGTTGCTCAAAATGGGGTTTTAACTTTGACCATGTATCAAGGAGGTATTGAAATGGCTCAAGGAGAGACTTGATTCAAGAAATTGTGAAAAAGGAAGAATTAAAAGGGATTAAAGATCAAAAATTCAAAATAAATGTTATGTGTGCAAATAAGGCAAAGTAATAGCATTTTCTGAATGGAAATTACATTTTAGAAACAATGACATCATTATAATTTAGGTTTGAGTTCATTTTCATGGCCTTTTGCCTTGATACTTCATGAGGAAGTTACATCTCAAATCCAATCCATGGGATGAAAACAAGGGATGAATCCCCACCATTCAAGTTCATTGGTTCACAAGGAGTGCAATGAGAGATTCCTGAGGGAGAAATAGCAGAGATATCGTGACTGCCATGAATGAGATATTGAAGAGAAATTGAAATTTGAATTTCTCATTCAGAACCTTTGAGAAGGATCTAGACCATTCAGTCACATCCTATATAAGCCTATGAGTGCATTCGGTTCATTTTTTGGTGAAGTTTGAAGCCTGAAGCAGAGAGTGAAGTTGAAATTTCAGAGGTGCAAGTGAGAATCGAATTATGAGTTCAAGGCCAAATCAAGATCAATTGAAGGTTTCATTGTGTTCATCAAGTGATTTGGAGTGTATCTGCACTTTCTTGAAGGCTGAAGAGTGCAAGAACTACCTCTGTTACAAGCTTGAACACAGGTTGGTACATTTCATTTTTGTGCTTGATCTATGTAAAGATAGTTATCATTCTATAGGTGGTTAGGATCCTGGTGACATGTAGTTGGATTTAGGATCAAAAACAGGTGAGTTAGAGACAAAATAGGTGTATGATCAATTTCTGTTAAGGCTCGAATCAAGCAATTCTGGGACTGTTAATCAAGATTGGATAGTGTAGAATGATCACCATAAGATGAGGATTACATCTGTGCATTTAATTGAAGGTCTGGTGAGAATCAAGACTGGGGTATATTTTGAAAGTGCTATCGGGTTTGGAGATGTAGAAGGAATTAGATGATTCTAATGAGATATTCATGATCAGCATTGAATTCTAGAGAGAATGATGTATGGTTTGTTAATTTTTGATGACCTGTGTAAATGGCTTCGCCGAAGAAGAAGGTGGCGCCACCGTCTGGGCCACCGTCTGTGTTTTCCCCCCAAACTGAAGTTCAAACGGAGAAGAAAGCTGTGAGGCATTAGATCTTGGCTAAAGCTTGACCTAGTAACCATCACGCACGGCCACGATTGAGTTTTGAATTCTGACTTTGACCTGAAGCAAAACGCACCGTTTTCATTAATGTGCTGGCAACATGAGGACTCATTGGATCAGTTGACTAGTCTTACCAGCGTGTGATCAAAGATGTGCCACATAACCCCCATCCAAAACGCAGCGTTCAAGTTAGTGAATTTTCTAGGCTTAGTACTGAGACTGATACTCACACCCCCCTTTGGGCCCAACCCACACTTTGAACTGGATTTAATTGCTATTCACCACACGTGTTTAATTAATTTCTTTTCTTTTTCTTATTTTTGTGCATTTTATACTAGTTTAGTTTTAATCCATTAAAAATAGAAAAATTAGTCAATAAATCCTGAGATTTTTCCCCTGATTCATGAATGAATTTAGGAATTTTAGGAACAAAAAAATCATGATTAGCATTTATTTTCATTTTATTTGATTTTTTCACATTTTATTTGACAATAAAATTGTATTGTTTGCCTTTTTTGTTTGGTGAATTTTGTTTGAGCATTTTTTATTGAGTTTTTGCTTGATTTTTGACTTGTGATTAGGCTAGATATGTATGCTCCCCTCAGATTTTTCTCACATTTTTGTGATGAAGTTAGGTGCTGTTTTAGGACTAGAACTTTAGGAGTTCCCTTTTAGGGTTTATTTGTGATACCTTGAGGTTTAGAATTTGATTGGAGGACTTAGGGAATGATTTAGGTCCTGATTTTTTAACTATAGGTTATTAGTGAATGCATGTTCCCATAGAAAAATAATCAGATTTTTAGAATGTGTTTTGGTATTTTTGATAGAATATTCTACTTGTGTGTTCATTTGGTGCTTCAATGTTGATGATTGATGTGGAATGGACTCAAAATTGGACTTCCTTGCATAATGGGCTTCTGGATCTCATTGGAAGACATCATGGACTTGATGAGGCTTGTGTGAAGTGGCTAGTGGAGCTTAGATTGAAGCTTTTTCTTCTTTTTTGTTAGCTTTGAGTAGCTTAGGAGATTAGGGTTTTAGGAGAGAGCTTTAGAAATAGATATTTCTTCAAATAATGGTTGGTTTTGTTCCCATTCCATTCTCATTCTATGATTCAAATTCCTCATGTTAAAGTCTCATCTCTCCTTTGGAGGTATGTGTGACATTTACAATGAGTAGAACTTTTGAGGATGCCTCTCTCTGATAACTGGTTGAGTGTCAGACAGGATTCCTTTGGTTTACTGTCTGCTTCCCATTATCAAACAATCATCTTATTGATTCTCTTCATTCTTGGTGGAGCCTATTGAAGATTGAAGCTTGAATATGGAGTACCTTTCACTCTCTTGAAGATGATGAACTTGAAGAACAGTTACAGACTGTGGACTGAACTGCTGTCAGAGAGTTGCTTTGCTGTGAAGCTGTGGAAGCTGTTGACTTGCTTTCTTGACTGTCTGTTTTCTTTCTGTGCAACTGTATTGATGTGACTTGATTGGTGTGATGCATTTAGATTAGTTCATGTAGGTGAATAAGCCTAAGAGCATCCTAAGGGTTGAGTTTCTCCCCTTGCTTGTATTGCATTACAGGTTGAGTTTCTCCCTCTGCTTGTATTTTTACTGTGTGGCTTTGCTTGCTGGTATTCGGTAGAGCTCTGCTCCCTTGCCTGTGTGGTTTATGATTTTCTTGATGGCATTTTATTTTCCTTTATGATTGCAGTTATTCATACTTGGCTTGAGGTCGAGACGAGCTTGTGGAGGCTGATGCCCCACACACATTTCCTCCCTCACTTGCATTGCATGCATTTTACAGTCGTTTACTATTTACTGTTTAAGCTGATGCTTTATCTGTTTCTGTTTATCATTGACATGATCCCCTAGGAATCTCACCTCCTTTGATAAGGAAGTGATGATTAGAACTTTAGGTTGAAACCTATGCATGATAACTTCTAGGAGTTCCTTGTTTCAAACCTCAACCATAGGATGAATCCTTGGCATGACAACATTAGGACTTGATAGTCTCCCTTTAGTTGAGCCTGTCCTCTCTTCTCATCTTGAAACAACAGTAAAAAACATAATAAAGGCAAGTTAGTATAAGCGCGATATGAGCCTTAAGCTACTTGGGTAATGATAATTGAGCGGCCTCCTCTCAATCGTTTAAAATGTTTAGTATACGTCCCTTGGACGATATGCGATGCATTCGTTTCTAGGTCATAGTCTCTAGTGCTGTGCAAACTACAGACAACTAAAAAACAGTTCTTCCGTAAAAGACAGAAAACAAACTTCAAACATTTTGCCCCGTGGGCCCATAATTCAAAGGAAGCTTTTCTGAAGAAAAGAGTGTCGTTAACTCCCAGTTCTATCGCAAACGGTAACGTCTAAGTCTCCAAGGGTCGAGTTGCGTACGCCAAACTGCTGGAACTGTTTGTTAACCCTACTCGAAAAACAGATGAATCTAAGCCCTGTAATCCGTATTATCCCGAACTACGTAAGCTCTGATCTCTCATACCTGTTGAGAGTACGTAGGCACAATACTGATGTATTGGCGAGCCACCTTCCCCGTAACCCGTAGTTAGTCGAACTACGTTGACTCTGATTTCTCATTCTCTGATGAGAATACGTAGGCATAAAGTGCGACGCTTTGCCGAGTCATTTTCTTTTCTTTTCAGACCAGCCTTGATAGGTAGATAGTAAAACCAACCCGTCAGATAAACACAACAAGCGTGGACCCTATCGAGTACAATGGACGTGAGGGGTGCTAATATCTTCCCCTTGCGTAACCGACTCCCGAACCCAGACAATGGTTGCGATGACCTTGACTTATACCTTTTCGTCAGGCTTTTCTGATCGTTTCCTTTCCCGTTCTGAGGGATAAAAAACGAAAGGTGGCGACTCTTCTGTTTTACCGGCACCTTATTTTCGCGGTAGCGACACCATCCAGGGCTGTTTTCCTTAGCAGAGTTTGATTTGATCCCCAGCGGAGTGGGTTTTTTTCTCAGCGGAGCTGTTGCATCCAGGAAATTCCTTTTCCAAGAAGCCATCCAGGGCTTGTTCTTCCTAGAAAAAGTCCAATTGTGCTTGGCACGTCCCGTCTTTCCCCTGCAGAGTTGGTTTCCTCTCTTTAGCATTTATTTTGCTGGAGTGTTTCCTTTGCATCTGTATCGTGCATAGCATCCTCAAACGCATAGCATTTCCATTTCGTATGGAGCATTACGCTGTTCTCAAACATGTGCATTTGAAACATAAGCTAGGTTGTTACCTCTTGTTTCCAGTTATAATTTCAACAGACAATGGTGTTTTCTCAAGCTTGTGCGATATCCAGACCCCGGCTTCAACCGGTTTATTTCCTTAGCTCGTGCGGTACCCAGACCTCGACTTCCACCGATTTATTTCCTTAGCCCGTGCGGTATCGAGACCCCGACTCCCACCGGTTAATTTCTTTAGCATGTGCGGTAACCAGACCCCGACTTCCACCAGTTTATTTCCTTAGCCCGTGCGGTATCCAGACCCCGGCTTCCACCGGTTTATTTCCTTAGCCTGTGCGGTATCCAGACCCCGGCTCCCACCGGTTTATTTCCTTAGGCTGTGCAGTATCCAGACCCCGGCTTCCACCGACTTATTTCCTTATCCCGTGCGATATCCAGACCTCGACTTCCACTGATTTATTTCCTTAGCTCATGCGGTATCCAGACCCCGGCTCCCACCGGTTTATTTCTTTAGCCCGTGCGGTATCTAGACCCCGGCTCCAACTGGTTTATTTCCTTAGCA